>OV725078.1:111316536-112516536 GCA_928085145.1 Nezara viridula
TTGCCACATGACCAGCCCATCTCAATATTCCAAGCTTCATCCTCAGAATGACATCTTGATCATTAAAAGTTGAGCAAATCTCGTCATTTGTCCGTCTTCTCCAATTTCCATCAGTCTGTACTCCTCCAAATATTCTTTGAAGAATTTTTCTCTCAAAGATTAGGATGTCTTGCTCAATTTTTTTAGTCGTTGTCCTTGTTTCTGAAGCATAGAGCAGGACTGTTTTATAAAGATGATTCTTGTTATGCTGGGATAAAAGGCGAGAGGTGAATTCCTTGCGATGGGCAAAGTAACATTTGTTAGCCATAAATATTCTTTTCTTGACCTCAACCTCGGGTGCATTGTCTTGTGTTACCAGTGACTCCAAATACTTACACTGCGCTACTTTCTCAAAGTTAAAGGGCCCAATATTTATGGTCTGGTCGAGGGACTTCTCCTGTGGCCATATATTTAGTTTTGCCTTCATTCACTTCTAACCCAAGTGCTCTGGTGGCCTCCAACAAAGTTAAAAATCCCTCTTTCACAGATTGCAATGACCGCCCCACGATGTCCACCTCATCCGTGTAGGCTAATAGCTGAACCATCCCGTTGTAAATCGTCCCATTAGTTTGCAGACCAGAATCCCTGACTGCCTTCTCAAGTGCCAAGTTAAAGAGAAGGCATGCTAACGCATCACCTTGACGAAGTCCTTTTGTTTACCAAATTAGAAATTGGTGTAAAATTGGCTTAAAATAAATAAATTGAAAAAAAATATATAAATATAATTTCTGATAATAATATTTAAAAGTCTAATAAGTTGTAATTTGTTTTGGCTGGATATTACTAGGTCTAATCCATATTTTAGAAGAAAGTTAGAAATTGCTTTAATTATTAATTTGAATCGTATAGTTGTCTTTCCTGGAATTAAAGGAACTTCTGGACTAAAATAACTACCATACTTTTCTCTGCTGGATTTTACTCCTTTGAACTCAATTTGAAACTTAAGAAGTTCTTTCTTGGTATCTATGAGATTAACTGTATGAGTTTCTACCGGAACTTCTGCTGTCACTAATTTTTCTTCAAGGGTTTCTTTCTCTTTTTTAAAGAGATTTTCTGATCCAATATCAATTGAAGAATTGATTTTGCTAAGCTCTTTAGTAACAGTTCACTGGAGCCAGGATCCCTTCTCCCGTCCTCTCTTCACCCCAGCCAAACACCAACTGCTTGCCCTAAAAAAATCCTTTGTCCCTCTCCTCTTTGGGATTTTCCTTTTTGGGGAAACTACAGAGCAGCTATTTTTATTCCCCTGAACTAGTAGAACTAGATTAGCTTACTTTTTAACAGTTACATTAATTTATGAAGCCATTTTTAACAACTTTCAATTAAAGTGTATATTACAATATATTTTTTTACTTTCCTACCTATACAAGGTAAAGAAAATATTGTGATCCGATCAAATTTCTGATGTGCAGTTTTCGACGGATCTATAAGTTTCAGAGCCCTTTGAGTCCGAAAAACACATTTTTAGCCATTGGTCTGTCTGCCTGTGCCAAGATTTTCTCAGTAACTAGTGAACTGGTTTTGTTATTATTTTGTTGGTTATTTTGTACGGTTTTGACTACTGATGCCTGTGACACGAATCGGGTGCTCTATAAAAAAAAATTCGTTCTCTAAAAATCGTTCATTTCGGACAACTATTAACGAAGTTACAGCTATTCAATTTCATATGTAAGATTACGGGTTCATATCCTGGTGTCAGAAAGGGATGAATGAGAGAGAAAATAGAAAACTAAGTGAAAGTAAGAAAATCTATTGCATCACACAAGCTTCATTATTTCCTCTACTTTTAACAGAAATGATTGTGTGACAAAATTAGGCTATGGCAAAAACTTTTTGATTAGCAATATTAGAGGGTATTGAAATTTTTTCACTGATCTACCCCAAGCCGGTTTATGTTGCTTTAGTTTATCAAAGAAATTGTACGCAAATCTTTTTTTTTTTTTATCAATTTTCAGGAAAACAAATCTAATTCAAATGTTTGTTGTTTCTTAATGGACATATTTAAAGATTTAAAAACTTTTCTGAAATAGGTAGGAATGTCGTGTGAGTATACACGCCAGATTTTTTTTTTCCACTACTCTACAAATATTCCTGAGAAGATTTTATTTTTATTTCTTTTAGTCTTTGCATATTATGTAAATCACTGTAGATATTATTACAGTTTGTATTAAGTTAGTTTTTATTAGTTAGCCTATGTTTATAACTTGTGTAGTTATGTATATATAAATATGTAATTTCTTTTTTTTTTTCTTCCATTACAATAACAAGTGTTTGGAGAAAATTTTATTTTCATTTTTTTTTTTTTGTAGTGTTTTACATACTATTTTTTAAATTAATGTACATAACGTTAGAATCTTTATAAGTTAGTTTTTGGCCCGATATTTATTTTCTTTTGTATTTGTTTATCATTGTTATTTTAAGGAGACTTATTCCCAGAATAAAGTTTAATTCTCTATTCTATATACAAGTTACAAAAATGAAAACTTTTCCCACCTTTTTTGCAATGAATTTTCTGTTTTGATCCTCAAGTTACTGGTCTAATATTCATTCAATCAACCGCCATTTTCATAGGTAGCAAGATCTGACTGGCAGACTCTCATTTTTTTAATATAAATATTCCAAAAAATGCTTTTAAAGTTTTCGTCAAATAATGTCAATTTTTTCTCATGGGCTCTCGAACTAGAAGGTAATAGAACAGAACAATTCATATATAATGTAGTAAATCAACCTTTAAACAACAAATAAAGAAAAAGGAAAGAATTCATGGGACAACCTAGTATATGTGTCTATTACAGGGCTTATGTATATATTCATACATAAAATTGAATAATTTGACCTACATTCTATTAGTATACAAATGCATTGTTTAATTTTGTTTTTCTTTTTTGTTTTAGCGACTTATAAACAGCAAGAAATCAAAGTGGATAAATATGGTTTTTTGATACCTGTAGACTTTAAGCATCATCATTATAATGAGCTTGAACAAATATTACTATCACTAGCTGCTGAGTATCCTTCTATTACAAGGTTGTATAATATTGGTAAAAGTGTTTTGGGTCGACAACTGTTTGTCTTGGAAATCACTGATTTACCGGGAATTCATGAGCCAGGTATTTATGTGTCATTATTTTTATTTATGCAGTGTATGTGTGCACCTGTGTGTTAGTGATTAATGCTTTTCGTGTAGATAATATTGCCATCATGAGTGAATTTATGTATGTCACTTGGTTTTACTTTATATTCTTGCGTAATCATCATCATCATATGTGGTACGACATCCCGTTACCGAGACTGGGCCTCCTCCAAGAGCCTCCGCCAGTTGGCTCTGTCTTCTGCTGCAGCTCTCCAGTTCCGTACACCAAGCAGGGTTCTCGCATCATAAGCCACGTTGTCCAACCACCTCGTCCTCGGCCTTCCTACCCGTCTTGCGAGGTGCAGCTCCTCCATCATTATTTTCTTGGGTATCTCAACGGTGCTCATTCTGGCCACATGCCCTGCCCACCTTAATCTGGCCAGTTTAATATACGTGACTACGTCAATGTCTGTATAAAGAGAACTGAGCTCCCTATTTTTTCTTTTCCTCCAGACATCACCCTCCTTTACTGGACCATAAATCCTTCTGAGGACTCCTCGCTCAAACACACTCAGCTTCATCTCATCGTTTTTAGTCATCGTCCAAGCCTCTGAGCCATATGTCAAAACAGGCCGTACAAGGGTCTTGTATATGATCAGCTTGGTCTTCTTTGAGAGATACCTACTTCTTAAGTGCCGGCCAAGTCCAAAGACACATCTATTGGCAGCCGTGATCCTTCTCTGTATTTCTTGAGCCATGTCATTTTTGCTATTAATTTCAGACCCAAGGTATATAAAACTTTTCACTCTCTCAAACTTAAAAGAACCTACCTCAAATGGAGAGTTCAGATCCACCTCACCACCAACTCTCATATACTTAGTTTTCCTCTCGTTGACTTCTAGACCAAGTGGTCTTGCAGCTGCTTCAAGGCCTATAAACGCTTCTCTGAGAGCCCGTTCAGACCTACCTATTATGTCAATATCATCAGCAAAACCAAGAAGCTGTGTCAGGCGATTGAAGATTATATCACTGGTCTGAATACCGGAGTCTCTTACAGCTTTCTCCTCTGCCAAGTTGAACAATAGACAGGCGAGGGCATCCCCTTGCCGAACCCCACTGCTCACTTTAAACTCTTCGGAGGCATCAGAACCGATGCGTATTCTACATCTCGAGCTGTCCATGGTCATCTTGATTAGGCGTACGAGCTTCTGAGGGATGCTTAGCTCCTCCAAGGCACAGTATAGTTGTGTTCTATCAACGCTGTCGTATGCTGCTTTAAAGTCCAGGAATAAATGGTGGGTGACTACCTTACGCTCCATAGTCTTTTCTAGGATCATCCTCAGAGAGAACAGTTGATCAGTGGTTGAGCGTCCTCGTCGAAATCCAGCCTGATATTTCCCCAGTTCCTTTTCAGAATACGGGAGGATCCTCTCAAAAAGAATGTTAGAGAGCAGCTTATAAGCACACGAAAGGAGTGAGATTCCTCGATAGTTAGCGCATTCTGTTTGATCTCCTTTCTTATGTATTGGGCAGATAATGGCTGTTGCCCATTCCGTAGGCATAGCTTCCCTCTCCCAGATGGTCAGCATTAAATCATGCAGAGCTTTCTTGAGTTCTTCACCTCCACATTTCAACAGCTCTGACTGGATTCCGTCCGGGCCTGGCGCCTTTCTATTTTTCAATTTCCTCAGGGCGTTTTCCATTTCCTCCTCATCCGGGGGTTCAATAGAATTCAGGGAGTCTTCCTTCATTACTCCTACTTCTCCAGGCACCGTTCCTCTGTTTAATGCGTCTTTGAAGTGTTGTACCCATCTCCTTAGTACGTCATCTTTGTGGCTTAAAAGAGTCCCGTTCGTGTCTTTGCATGTCGTCACTCTGGGCCTGAAAGCTGCCCTACCCTCGTTTATTCTCTGAAAGAACAGCCGACTTTCATTTTGGCCGCGCAATGCCTCTGTGTACTCCATGTTCTTATTTTCCCAAGCTCTTCTCTTTCCGCGGAGTAATCTCTTCTCTTCGCGTCTTTTTCTTCGATATGTTTCTTGGGAGAGCCTTGTGGGACGCTGAACCTTCTTTCTGTAGGCTTCATTTTTCACTTTTACTGCTTGAAGGCACTCAGCATCAAACCATGGGGGCCTTCTAGATTTAGTCTCGTAGCCAAGAGATTCTTCTGCTGCCTGTTTCATTGCGTTGCTGCATCTCTTCCACTGTTCATCGACCATAGAGCTGTCATTAATTACTTCTTCATTAAGTTTCGTCTCCACAGCTTGTTGATACGAATATTGGTGGTCTGAGTCCTTAAGTTTAGCTACATCAATCTTCTTCTTTGGTCGTTGGTGGTGGTTTTTAACCAGCGAAATTCGTGATCTGACCTCGGCAATGCTCAAATAGTGATCCGTGTCCATATTTGCACCTCTATAAGATCTTGCATTTATCATGTTGGACTTGTGACGGGCACTAATGAGTACATGATCTATCTGTGATGTTGTTTGCCCATTTGGAGAGATCCATGTTGCTTTGTGGATATTCTTTCGAGGAAAAAGAGTTGTTCCAACAACCAGTCCATGCAATGTAGCAAAGTTCACCATCCGTAGCCCATTATCATTACTGGTCTCATGCAAGCTGTGGGTTCCTATGGTCGGCATGAGTGCCACCTCCTTACCAACTTGGGCGTTAAAGTCACCAAGAATGATTTTAACATCATTTTTGGGGCAGCTTTCTGTCACGCGTCCAAGTTCTTCATAAAATGTTTCTTTATCCTCCTCAGGTGACACCTCTGTTGGGGCATGGCAGTTAATTAGAGAGAAATTAAAAAATTTTCCTCTAAGCCGAATGTAGCATAACCTTTGGTTGATGGGAGTGAATCGCATCACTAGCTGTCGAGCTCTGCCTCTCACAACAAATCCGGTACCGAAGACGTGATGCTTTTCATGGCAGCTATAGTAGAGTGTATGGTACTTCTTCTCCATAATTCCCTGTCCTATCCATCGGACCTCTTGGATAGCTGCTATCTCGATTCTGTATGTGTCCACTTCTGCAAGGAGCGCACAAAGTGCTCCTAGTCTATGTAATGATAAAATATTCCAAAATCCAATTCTTAGGTCATTTAGGCGTTTCCTGGGTCTGTTACCGTAATTCAGTCCGGCTTCTTCTCTTTGAGGTTTCGTGATAAGGTACTTTAGAGGGGGTGGGTTATCAGCCCACTGCCCCCGAGTCAGGTAGAGGGGCTGCCTCCTCCGAGCGTCCTGACTAGCTCCCCCATCCGGAGCGGCTACCTAGGGAAGGTGACCCGTAATTTCCTTATTCTTGCGTAATAGGCTGTCATTTTCTATTATATCATAAAAAATATTAAAACCTACTCTTAAAGTTTGTCTTTCTTTCGTTAAATCCATGTGATGAGTGTAATATCCAGTACCATTTCGCTGATTTTAATGTAATTTTCAAGAATTGTGCTGATTTGGTGCATAGATGGTATCTTATTAATTCTATCAAATTCCATTTTATACTTTTGGTTACGCATGCGCAAATGTATTTTTTCAGACACTATCTATATTTTAAAAATGGCTTGTTAAATTTTGCTGACATGAAAATTGGGAATTATTGAAAAAATGATGTTGTATTAATTTCATTTAATTCTCTTATCTATTACATATGGGCAAACATATTTTTCTTGATATGGTGATATTCCAAAACAAAATGATATTAGAGCAGAAGTTGAAAAGCAGATTATGGCAGCTAATCGATGTTATTTTGCTCTGCAGAAGCATATGAGTGGTGGTCTCCACTCCAAATCCTCGAAAGTCAGGCTGTACAAGGCTCCGGCCAGTTCTCACATATGCTTCAGAAAACTGAACCCTTACCCAAACACACGAATTCTCTGAGATTCGAAAGAAGTGTCCTGAGGAGAATATATAGTCCAGTTATAGTTAGTGGAAAGTGGAGACGCTGTTCCAACAATGAAGTGAGGCTGCTTTATAAGGAATTTACATTTTATGAAGCTAACAAGTCTTTGGCGGGCTAAGTGCTATAAGGGCTGGACATGTGATTAGGATGGAGCAAGACGAAATCCCAGCCAAAATCCTAAGGGAGCGAATCTTTGGTGTGAGAAAAGCAGGCCGGCCACGTCTTCGGTGGAAGGACTGTGTAGCTTTAGACGCCTGAACCATATTGGATATCTGCAGTTGGAGGGCAGCAGCACTTGACACTGGTGGAAACAACTGGTGGTCGACACTAGAGCAAGACTAGACTCGACTTCAAGGGTCGTAGTGCCGAATAAGTAAGTAATGTGATATTTCAAAATCAACTCATTTAATTTGGTCCAAAATGGCTGAAAAGTGAGTGATTGGTGAAATTATGATGAAGTAGGCATCCATTTTATTAAATCTGATCAGCTATGTTTGCTTAGAAATGTACCAATGTATTTTCATTAATGCAATTTTATTTCAAAAACACCTTGTTCGATTTGACCCAAATTTGGAGAAAAGTTTGCAAGTGGTCTATCTAATATCAATTTCATCAAATTTCATCTAACAAATTGTTTAGAATGCAAATTTAAAATTTATTGTTTTATTTATTTGAAAGCAGTGAATGTATGTAATGATAGGTTATATAAATTTTTAAACTTATTTATTGGACTTTTTATTGGATTATTCTATTAATTTTTAAAATAAAATTATAATATTTGTGAAATTTATGTGTATTGCCGTATTAACTCAATTGTAATGATGAGGAAGCTATAGTAACTTATTTGGCAGAGTTTTGTTTTTTTCATATTAGGGTTGTATTTATTATAAATTTTTTTTTTAATCAGTTTCCACTTATAAACCTGACCAATTAGGAAAACTAACCAATGATCTTAATTTTTTTTTCTAAAGTTTGGGTGAAATTGGGGTAGTAGTCCTCACCCATCAGCCTCAGTAGATCTGCCTCTTTGATGGTGTACATTCCTATCATCCTTGACAGCCAGGTTCAGCATCCAGCCATTTTTTCGCCCATCAGGACTACGTGCTCTGTCGAGTCTGGAACCCCACCAGTTGGGACACAAGAGGTCGAAGTTCTTGCCACGCTTATTCAGCTTAGCTCTGAATCCCCCATATCCCATAAGAATCTGTGAGGTTCAGTAATCCGGCCTCACCCACCTCGTATCCATTCTGGAACTAACGGTGGGAAAGTACTTTCTAAGGGTCGAATCCTTCTCGCTTCTCCCAAAGTGAGTCCTCCCTCACCATCTTCTTCCATCTTCCTGGCTCCTCCTCAGCCCTTTACCGTAGCCCGTGCCTCTTGACATCAAACTTGATTACATCCTCCTTCAGGATCAGGTTGATAGGCATCTCCCCAGCCAACAATTGCACCGCTTCATGTGATACCATCCTGTATGCTTTTGCCACTCTCAGTAGGGTCAGTCTCTGGATGGTTGCCAGTTTTCCTGTCTGCTCTTTCATGAGTTGGCAACTCCACGCAGACGATAGGTACCTCATGATCCCCAGGACAACTCCTTTATAGACTGTCCCGGTCTCTGTGTACTTGATCCCACTGAACATGCTCTCTATCCTAAACAGGCCATTTAATGTGTTAGTCACCCTACCTCTGACGTATGCAACGTGTGGGCTGGGGTCGAAAGCTCTTCTAAACCTCACTCCAAGGTACGTGACCTCTTCTCGTCCCTCTTACATTTAGATTAATTGGGTGGGCCCTGTCTGTCTTACCTTTCAGCAACATCACCTGTGTACTTTAGTCCGCCATCTTCAGCTTCTTTCTCTCACACCACTCCTCCACCAGGGTGGCCACCCTTTCGGCTTCCTTCTTCACCCTAGCCCTACTGATCACCGTTGCTAAGACCGCTGGGTCATCCACGTATGCAATGGCTCAGTACCCCTTCTCCTCTATCTCACCAAGCAACTGATCGAATACGAGCTTCCACTGTTCTGGCCAGAGTACCGAGCCCTGTGAGCACCCTCTTTCGATCCCCATCTCGACCTCAAAGCAGCTATCTTGGATCTTCGCTCTCCTATCTTTGAGGTAACTACCCACAAGGGAATATAAATTACTGGGGGTATCCTATTCCTGCATCACCACTGACCACCAGACGCTATCGAAGGCAGAAGATATGTCGAAAAGTATCAACAACACATACTTATCCGTGTCCTCAAGCGTCCTGTTTCATCTTCCCCTTTGTCGACCCCAATTGCCGTGGATGACCTGCCACCCACAGGTCTGCAACCAGGTCGCACCGCACTGGTTTCATCCTGTCTGCTAAATGCTCCAGGACTTTTCTGATCAATGGGAGGAGGCATATGGGCCTGTAGGCCTAAGGCTGTTCCTTGTCTTTACCTCCCCCCTTAAGATGCTATTTAGCTGGTACTGCCCACAGCAGCGACTGCTGGCGGTTGATCACTGCTTTAGTGGAATAGAAAGGAACCTATTTTGTTGGTGTTGCTTGGTAGTCTAGATTTGACGTCATATCTAGGCTGCTCCTATTTGACTGCTCCTGAAGCAGTGGAGCTGTTGGTGGTTCGGCGGTTATAGGTTATGTTATCACATCGGAGTATTGTTTTGATGATAAAAGTCACCTTGATACGTTTCATTTCATTTTTTTTTTTCATCAAGTAAGGAAAAGTTAAACGAAATATTGCTTCAAATTTAAACAAAGCTATAATAAATCATTTTTTAAAGGTTGAAGTAACAAGATTATTTGTTTATTTATTCCACCAAAAGTATTTTACAGAGAAATTCAAATATACCTAGATCCAAATGACATTAAATAAATTAAATAATAAAAAAAAAATTAACTTCAGGTTTGATCAGGTAAGAGCTGATTTACTGATTACCTATTGATAAAACAGTAAAATATTTTCTACTGAGATTTCATTACAAATATATGATATTTATTACTAATCAATTATGTAATAATTACTGTTACTTATCAAACTAATAATTAGTAATAAATTTAAAATCGGAGATAAATCTTCAGTTCTTAAAATAATGCTTTATCATCTTATTAATACTTATATTTTATATCCAACATATTACAAGAAACAATCATTTTGTAGAAGGTAGGAATTAATATGAGGATAATTGTTAACATTTCATAGTAAGACATAACCTAACCTTGTTATTCAACTTTAACTACCAGAAAAAATGACATGTATTAATTAAATAAGATTGAATCTCCGCCATGAAATCTATTGCTATGCTTTCGATACAAATAAAAACTATTTAATTTAATTCTAACGTTTTTATTTAAAATTATATCAAACTAGGACTCTAAATTGATAAGATTTTGCCGCAACAGTGAGTAGTTTCAGCATGAAACGGTTGGCAGCATGAAATAGTGGTCGCTGCTGTGGGCAGTACCAGTGAAATAGTACCTTTATACAGCAATATGAGGTCTGCTTCCTTTCTATTGGTTGGGGAAGTGCCCTCTATTTGAGGTGCACTGTTCCTTAAGATCGCTGCATCAATCTCGTTAAGTCCCAGAGCTCTTCCTATCTTCTGTTGTCAATCGCCAAGCAGAGATGCCAGGTGCCCCACGGCTCACACAGGTCCGTTCCGGGAGGATATTCCGTAGTGCTTCTAGTCATCCGATCTTCCTCTGTGTCCAGGGCCAGATCGTCTTTGGGGTACGTATGGTACATGTACATGGCCACGGCCTCCTTCAAGGTTTCAGCCTGTCTATCACCCACTCTCATGGCAGCCATGAGTTGGGCAGGCTTCACCTTGTTGATTGCAACCCTACGCGGTATCCCCAACGGTTTTTCTCATTTTACCTTTCTAGGAACTCATCTCAAGATGACTTCTTCTGCTGGCGCACCTTCTTGTGGTATTCTTTGAGTACATAATCGGAGCACCTCTCTACCTTCCTCATTTCTACTGCCTTGACATGTCTGTCTGGCTCAGTAGTATTCGTGCTTCTGGACTTTTTTTCATTTTCCTTCTCCGCAGGAAAGTCTCTGCTGCCTCTCTTATTGGACTGCTGCCTCTCGATACCACATGCTTCGCCCCGACGGATCCTCCCACTCCCTATCTACCAGGATGCCTTCCAGCGCTCCTCAGTACTGTACCCAGTCCATCGACCTTGTGACGAATCCATGCTCTCCTTCGGTTCGCCTCCTGTATTTTCCTCTCACCACATCGAACATGATCATCCCATGGTCTGAGCTCGTATCATTCCTGAGGCTCCAGTCAGTCACCTGCCTCATCATTGCAGCTGAGGCCACCAGCATTATGTCTATTCAGCTGAGTTTCCTTGGTCCCACAAACATAGGCTATGCTATCCTCTAGCTTGGCTCCTCTTCTATCAGTGACTTCTGAGCTCCAGACCATGCTTCATGAATTCGTGTCGGGACATATCAGAACATTACTGTACTGTTGCACTACTGCCTCCATGTGCTTAATGTTTCCCTCGATGTCATTTTTCGGCGAACGCTGTGTCTCCCCATCTAATGCAGCATGCCGCTTGGTCCGCCGTCATATGCTGCTTCATCTCCATGACATCCAGTGAGGGGTTGAGGATTATTATCGCTGACCTAGGCCTCCTCTCTCCACTGCTTTGGGCTACGTCACTTGCCACCATTCCAAACCTGATCACCCAGTTGTTTTTACAACATGGCTCCTGTACTGCCAGCAGATCAACCTGCATTTGGGCTCTCAACTCGTCCGCCACCACCCTCCTCTGGGCCATGTTGATCTGCCTGATCTTTAAATTATTCATAATTGGTTCTTCTAGCCAGGAGCCTCATCTCACTCAGGTGAACTTTTTTAATTTTTTTTTTTAATCAGTTTCCGCTTATAAACCTGACCAATTAGGAAAACTAGCCAATGATCTTAATTTTTTTTTCTAAAGTTTGCCATAATGATCCTAAACACAGAATATTTTATATTTTTCTTTTACAATCACAAACGGCCGAGATTGGTATTTAAAACTTCTAATCAGCTGCCATTTTTAACCAAAAAGACAGATGGTGATACCAAGTTTCAAGGTTCATCCAGGTGTGATCTGTGTCTTAGGGGCAAAATCTGTAAAAAAAAAAAATAATTGACCTAGCAGTCTCATATAAAAACCTTGGACGTTGGCTTATGAAACCTCCTCTAATAGGCTGCCTTTTATGTTGCTAGGATATATGGAAATATACCATCCATTCCAGGAGCCTTATTTGGTTTGAGCTCTCCAACAGCCCATTTAATGGCCCCTTTGGTAACGACTGCCTCAACCCATGCCCATTCTTCCTCTTTAATTGAGGCTTCTTTATTTGGGTCGATGATAGCAGGATTGTCTTTATTTATTACCTTACTACCCGGAAAGTAAATGAGTCAAAGTGTCCTCAAGACTGGAGGTCCACGTGTCATCCGGTTTCTTTAAAGCTCCTAATGAAAGGGGTAATTATTGCCTAGGATCTTTATTACCTGGGAGGCTTTAGGTGTTTTTTCCTCATTACTGCAAACATTTCATTAACCCTTCCATTTGTGCCTTCTTAAAACTCTTTTTATAAATATTAGAAGTGCCACTATTATAATCCTAATCTTCAATTTTTTAATTTTTTCAATATTAAGTCCACCAGTCGGGAAATATCCCTTTGCTGGAGGATAGCCCATTCCTCCCGAAGAGCCCTTTCAAGGTCCTGCAGTGTATCAGGAAGTGTTGCCCGCGCTCTTATTCGTCTTCCGAGGTTATCCCATAAATGCTCAATGGGGTTCAAATCTGGAGAACGTGCTGGCCAGGCTAAAACCTCAATATTGTTCTGTTGAAGGAACATCTGCACTATGCGGGCGACATGTGGGCGTGCATTATCGTGCATTAGAATAGAACGATCGCCGATTTCGTTGAGGATAGTCAACACATGAGGTTCCAAAATCTCATCTACATAGTTAATGGCCTTCAAAGATCCTCCACGAACAACAACCAATTCTGTGCGGCGCTCCATTGAAATCCCATCCCACACCATTAAGTAACCACGTTGGAAAGGTTGGCTCTGGGAAAAATTACAGCCTGCATATCTTTCGTTTCTTCTTCTCCACACCCTTTCACGCCCGTCTGGAGATCGAAGAGTGAATCTTGACTGATCTGTAAAAAGTACAGCACTCTATTCATCCATAGTCCAATGGCTGTGTTCTCGAACAAAAGACTAACTCCAATTTTAACATTCTTTATTATTAATTTTAGTGATGTTTCTAGTGGAAAAATTTACACCGTTATTTACAGTTTTATATTTCAACATTGCAATCACCTACTCTGGAATCAACTTGCCCACTGTCTGTATAGATACAACTTTTCCAACTAGAAATATCACTAAAATGTCATTACTCAAAAATGTTGAAATTGGAGTTTTAGTCATTCTGTCAACTGGAAGGCTCAGAGACTAAAGTTATGTGGTTTATAAAAACAGATGCAGTAACTAGATTATTATTGCCTACCGTGGATATAATAAATACAGTTTTTGTAATTTTAATGGTCTTAATGATTTGTTATCTGTAAGCTTTAAGATTTAGCTCTGTTTAAAATGCACTTCAAAAATTTTATAATAGCACAACATTGTCAGAAAATAATTTCTGTTCTAAGTATAGTGGTAAGTGAAAGTTGTGTGTTTCACGGACCAGATTTTTTATTTTAAGAGACAAAATAGCTTAAATCTATTTAAATTTTTAATTAAAATTACTATTCAGTATTAATTATAATAATAATAACCTTTATTTGTACATACAATGAAAAAAACAATTGATAAAAAATAGATATATACATGAGTCCTATGTTTTCTCCAGCCTTTATTAATTGATTTGCCATCGTTAGGATTTCTTCTTTATTTTTACCTATTAAGACTTGATCATCAGCCAACTCTAAATGGTTCAGCCACTCTCCAAAAATGTTCATTCCTTTGTTCTGCCAATTCATAGTTTGCATCAAATCATGGAGAACTGATATAAATATTTTAGGAGAAAGGGTATCACCTTGTTGTACACCTTTACAAATTTTTATTTTTACTGTTGTATTTCCTGATTTATCTTCTGCATTGGATCTCGAATACATATCTTCCAGTATCTTGCATATTCTTGAACTAATGTTCCTCTTTTTCAACATATTTATAATACAATCGGTTTTTAGAGAGTCAAATGCTTTTACGTAATCCAGAAAAAGGAGGCTCACTGACAGATTATAGTCATTAGCTTTCTTAATTAACTCTTTAATCACAAATATGTGGTCTACAGTAGAGTAATTCTTCCTAAACCCGGCTTGATGTTTTTCTAATTCTATATCCAATTTGTCTTCTATTCTTCTAAGTAGGATTTTACAAAATATTTTATATAAAACTGAGAGTAGGCTTAATGGGCGATAATTATTTAAATCTCTCTTATCTCCTTTCTTTGGCAGAATTATGAGTTTTGCAGTTTCCCATTCTTCAGGAAAGCTTGCATTCTTAAGGCATTTATTATATAAGTGAGTGAGTGCCTGCGCTATTATCATTCCCCCAGCTTTTATGTGTGCAATTGTCAGACCATCAACACCTCCTGATTTTTCTTCCTTACAAATATCTATTACACTTAATACTTCTTCAATCATAATTTCTTCTTTTGGATTCCAGTTTTCTATGTTCCACTCCGCAGTTTTATCTTTTCTTTTATCATAATATAGTTTTTCATAATATTCTTTTATTCTATTATTTATCTCCAAGTTATCATTTAATTCTTGCCCATTTTCATTTAAAATAGCAGTCATTTTTGTTTTAGAGATCCCTACCTCTTTTAGTTTACCTCCTGTTCTAATGGCTTCCTCCATCTTTTCTACTTTCCTTTCTCTCAGCCAGTTCTTAATTTCCTTTCTGATTAATTTGTTAAGTTGTCTTATATCTTGCTCCTTTTTTTTTAAATTTCTTCTTTTGTTTAGAAGATTTTTAATCTTTCTTGGGAGATTTCGACAGTTACCGTCTATCGTGGAGTTCTCTTCCTTAAACTGTTCAAGTACCTTTTTTAATGAGTTTATTATTTCTGTAATTTGGGTTGAAGTTGTCATCTCTTGGTCTAACTTCGGCAAAACTGTTTTTAACTTATCTTCAAAATTCCATTTTATTAGTACCATTATAATACAGTGTTGTACCATCTTGGTACTCCAAACTGCCTGTACCATATCTCCTCATTTCTGACAGACCAATAAGAGACCATTTCATAACTTCCAATTCGTTTTTCAACTCGGTTAATTGAGAATCTGCCATTAGTGTTCTATAATTATAGGTGATTATATCCCACTTTTTCATCTGTGATAATTTTTTAGTTTCCTTTTTATTTACTATCCTGTCGAAATTTCCATTGTCATAACCTAGTTTGGTAACCTGGTTGCCTATAAACATCTAGGAATTCGTTACCGATCCAGAGGTTCCCAATATTTTGTCATTCTTATTTGTGCCCTGTTTGAAATATCTCTCCAGGCTGCTGCTTCTTAATTTCAAAGAACTATTTATTTTCTTATTGGCTTGTTTTTTATTATACAAGTCTTCTATCTCATTTTTCTGAGGTGACTCGCTCATTTTCACGTGCTTTTTTAATATATGGCCATAATTCTTTCCTGGTTACTCTCTCTTGAGGAGTATAATCGCAAGAGAACTTCAAATTTGATTTATGTTGCCAGCTTGCATTCAAAATCTGTATTTTTCTTCTCATTGCAAAAATTTTATCAACACCGGCCTATTCTGTTTTGATGGTGATCCCTATCTGGTGATCAAGTCTATCTCTGAAAGGCTGGGGTTAATTTTCAAATAGTTATTTATAGCGATGTAGAGATGGTTGACCGTTGATATAATATGAGAAGGAGTTAGTCGAGGGTGCGGTCAAATAAATAATAAATTAAAATATATTTGTATATATAAAATATAAATAAATTAAAATAATTAATATATTTTAATTTATTATTTATTTGACCGCGCCCTCGACTAACTCCTTCTCAAGTTATTTATAGCATTTATTATAGTCTCTTCCAGAGTGTTATGCGTTTCATTTGTGATGTTTTTAAAATTATGTAATATTAGGTTTTTTTCTGTATTAGTATATTTTTTTTAATCAATATTTTGGTTCCTTTTTGAGATTTCGTTTTTTATTGCAGTTTTTAATAGGTTGTGTGACCGTTCTAAATTTTCTAGTTTTGATTTTAGTTCGTTCAACTCAATTTGAAAGCATTCAACCGATTCTTTTAAGGTTCTCATTTCCTGGTTTCCCTTTTTAACTTGATCGTTTGTGTCCCTCAGAAGGGTCATTACGTCATTTAAAGTAATTTCTGCAGCCATTTTCACGTTAAACAATTAAATTAAATTGAGAAAATCACAATATAATAAATGAATAAAGTGCAAAAAAAGAATTAAAACTTTCAAAATTAATTTGAATTAAGTGACCAACAATTTATTTATTTATCACACAGCTGTAGACTGATAATAGATAAGTACCTCGAACTTGAACTTGACGATCGTCGACGTAGGTGTAGACCTTCTAAACGTAAAACTAAGTAGCACAGAGACGATGTTACTAAGTCAACGGTCCAGACCAAACTCTCATTTAATGTTAATTATCTGTAATTCAAATTTGTATTACATTCTAATAGAGTTGTTGCTTTTCTGTCTTTTATTTTTACAATGAAACTCTTGTCTGTTTTTCGACAAACTCTGCCAAACATCCATTGTTCAGGGAGCACTCTCTCTAAATGATTTTTTCTTTAAAAAAAAATACCTTCCTCTATTTCAACAACTTTTCTAATTTTTTAATGTTGTCCTATATAACATGTTATGGGCACAAACTTCTCCCAAAAAGCAGGAAGTACCACAGTTTTTTTTCGGTTGTTTCAGCTGCTCTTTGTCCCCCTCAATTGTTGTTATGAGACCAGCCATACATAAACTTTAAATCTGTCAAAAAAGTAATTCTTGACCCTTCTCACCACGTTCTAATTCTTTCATAAATGTTTTTCCTGCAACTCCATTTGATGACCTTCTTCACAGAATTTCATCTTTTGGATTATTCTGAACTTCTGAAAGTATTTCACAGCATCTAAATACGGCAAATGCCAAAGCGTTGTTATATTAATTTTAAATATAAAATAACAAAAATTAAACAAAACTGAATAACGAGAATGCACAAGACGAGTGATAAGAAGAGGTTATACAAGATAAAAATGTAGGCTATTATGGCTAATACCATTGCATTTGCAGATCTTAACTGATATATAAGTGTATATCGCAAGGCTTTGAAAGTCTGAAATATAAAGATTTTGGATAACTTGAAAACTATGGTCAATCTTTATCGCACTATTACGGCCTAACAAAAAAGCTAGTGAGGTCGTTCTAGTTTTGTGTTTTAGAAAATTTTATCAGCTTTCTTTTTGATACAAGTGATTTTTCTCAAGGATGCCTTGTTATAGAGTTGTAAGTGAAAAACTGAAACAAATTCCAAATGTTTGTTTTTTTGTCATTTTTATGGTGAAACCATATCCAAAACTATTTGATAACTAAATTTTCAGATTCACCATCCCAAAAAACGTATAGATCCGTTGAAAAAGAATTCTTCAGCATTTTTTTCATGTCCAAATTACCAAATGACTGGACTCATCTGTAATTTTGACTTTCAGTTCCTACCAGCTAAATATTTTAACATTAATATACTTTATTAATTGGGCAGTAATGGCTTAGATGTTTTGAGCCTAAAACATCAAATGATGAAAAGACTTATTTTTAATAAGTGAATGAACGGTAATAAGTGAAAGTTGTATGATGTGCACACTGCACCAGAGTTTTAGAGATGTGTTAGTATTGCATTAAAAGTGTGATATATATTTTTTACTCTTTTTCTAGGAGAACCAGAATTTAAGTATGTTGCTAACATGCATGGAAATGAAGTTATTGGAAGAGAAATGTTGATTCTTCTAGCACAGTATTTGTGCCAAAATTATGGTTCAAACAAGACAGTGACTGAAATTGTCAATTCAACCAGAATTCATTTATTACCTTCAATGAACCCAGATGGATATGAAACCTCCACTGAAGGTATACTATTACTTTCAAATTATAAATTATAAAATCAATTCTATAGCAATGAACAACAAACATAAACTTAAAAATTAGTCACTCGTATTTCTTTATATATCTATTTTATTAATTAGATTCAGTACATTTACATGAAATTGTATACATTACTAGTTTGTTCAAATTATCAGATTATTTTATTGTAATACTGATTCTTTTTGTACTCTTGAAATAAAAATAAAGGATCCCTCTTGCTTTTCATTTTTGGTGGATAGAGCCACTTCAACTTGGTGTAATACTGGGTAATATGGGTATCTCTTGAGATCCTAAAAACAAAACGTATTGAACAATTCATTAGGCATTTAAGTTTGATTTCAAATTCTTCCGACAGTCCACTGTACACTATACAGCCATAGTCAAAATGGGGAAACAAATGAGAGGAACTCAGGAGTTGACGGAACTTGTATAGAAGGAGATAGCGTAGACGGTTGAACTGTTCCAGGGTAGAGATAGTAGGACGGAAAATTTGGGAGATGTGTGGTTTCCTGGAGATGGTTTGATTAAAAGTAACACCAAGGTTTTTTACGGAAGTATGGAATGAGATTGGTGAATTGTTCAGGAGAAGATTGGGAATATCGGAAAGTAATCGAGAAGTGAGGAAAATCCAATTAGGATGGCTTTTGTCTTCTTGGCGTTTAGAGTAAGCCTATTGAGGGTTTGCCCAAGCATATATTCTCTTAATATCTTCCTGTAGTTTTAGGATGGCCTTAGAGGAATCGGTCGGATTTAAGGAGAGGTAAATCAAGACATCGTCGGCGTACAGATGATATTGACAGTATAAGATTTTTGCAGATGCCTTTCCTTGGGATGCTCCAATACTTAGATCTTTACTAAATTGCTGGTCAGGGCAATGGGATATCACCAAGGTCCTGATGCAGCTTGGTCCCAGACATGAGTATGTCATTAAGGCTCCTTGATCCGGCACTGTTCGAGGGGTCAAACCATACACACAGCTTTGTCTCCTGCGGCTTAACCTCCCAAACACCGTGATGAGGGATCACATAATTGATGAGGATGTTCGTGACTGACATATTCTTGTACTTTGCCATAAGCTCGAAGTACTTGTCCTGGAGCCACAGGTTCCATACTAATCGGCACTCAAGGAAATAAAGCCAATAAAAGACAATCTCACAGTTGGAATCAGGTCTGACTGTGATGTCCCTTCTGGGTAACCACACAATGTACCTCCTGTCAGTGATGTGAGATTATATTTTCACGAATGTCTTCCGCAAAGCAGTCAACAGTGCCACGCTCCTCTAGCTTACACAATGCCCTAAGCTGCACCAATATTACTGAATCATCCTGTGCTAGAAGGGAAATGCCACTGGAAGGGGTGGTTAGACGTCTTTTCTAGTAGAGTGGATAATAGAAAAAGATGCCCATTTCCAGTCTTAGTGGAAACACTGGTAATAAGGCAGGGGTATAAATCAGTTCCCACTAACCCGTTGATGGGATTTGGAATTCTGAAGAACAGGTCTGCCAAGACATGGCCCGACATCTGGCACTAAAACTGCCAAGCAAGGGACGCCTCAGAACACTACCAGGGTAGATCCGAGCCTGCATGTAACATACTCCCTAATGTTGCTGGCAGAATTGCCACCCAA
This sequence comes from Nezara viridula, assembly GCA_928085145.1. Classification (NCBI taxonomy): domain Eukaryota; kingdom Metazoa; phylum Arthropoda; class Insecta; order Hemiptera; family Pentatomidae; genus Nezara; species Nezara viridula. The sequence continues at coordinate 111,336,297 of OV725078.1, forward strand.
ACCCAATGTTCTGCCTCTGAAAGGTTGCATCGGGTTGCCAATTTGTGACACGATAAAATTGTACTGGCTGCTCGAATGTTGTAGTCCAGCAATAGACATGTTCAGTCCCATCAGAGCCTCAGAAACATACCAGAACTGCTTGTTTTTTTAAATTTTTACTTTGTTCTTTCTTTGACTGAACATCCCAACTAACTTCTCTTCAATATAGATTATAACTATTATCATCTACTAGTTTCTCAATATTTATGTGCTGTCTTTTTTCTTATCCCTGATGAAAGCCTGAAACTCAGGCCGAAATGTTGGCACTAGGAAATAAAAATAAATATAAATTATTTATTTTTACTTTGTCCTTTCTTTGACTGAACACTCCAACCAACTTCAATTTGATAAAAATAATTGAGATGGATTTTGTTTCCATTGTCACTGGTAATGCAACTTAATAATATATATATATATATATATATATATATATATAATATTATATTATATATCTGTTTATATGATTATATATAAACAGATCAGTGAAGAATAAAAATACTAAAAACTTGCTTGGCTTCCAAATTAACGACCGAGTGACTTGGCCTTAGTTTCACTTTTTTTTAAACATTACAAATCGGTCAATATTTTTTACCATTGCCAAATTGTTGTCCCTAATATTTTAAAATCAGGTATACTATATCACCATTTTCGCACTAATAGAACATTCCAGTTAACAATGTTACTCTAGTTATTAGTAATATAAATAATAACACATAATTTGTGATATTATTTATGAGAAAACGAATATATCTTTAAATTTAATTTTATGAATCACTATATGACATATTGCTATTTTTATCTCCTTTCAATTATATCCAGATCTTCAACATTTTACTGTACCATTCAGAAGAATCATTGCTATATATGCATTGATTTTTTTCAGGTGATTATGGATCAGTTATTGGAAGAGCTAATGCTCGTAACAAAGATCTGAATAGAAATTTTCCTGACCAGTACAGAAGTTCCCAGGTATTTAAAATAAAATATTTAAAATGGCTATTTATCAATTATTCCATTAATTTAGGATTAAGGATATCGTAATGTCAATTGAATGTTGAGAAAAACTTTTGATTTATTTATGTATGTTTAGGACTACATTCTCAGGAGAGGTGGTATATAATGAGGAGGATCTTGTTTTTATGATTGAAAAATCTTTAATTTTATTGTTTTTTTTTTTTTAAACAACTCATACACAATTTTATGAGGTCAAATACAATCTTATTTGTATTAATTTTTAAAGCATTTTATAATAAAAAAAATAAAATTCTTGGGAAAATAAATCAACTTAACTAACAACATGCCTATTAATTTTTTTAGCAGTATATACGAAAATTTTAACTTTTATATTGTCTAAATCTATACAATTAAATATTAAATATTTCTGGACATAGCGCAAGCTTTTGACCGGGTGTGGCACGCCGGACTGCTCTTCAAGCTCAAATCCCATCTACCACAGTCCTTATACCTAATACTCCAATCCTACCTCTCCGACCGCTCCTTTCGAGTTCGCTGTGGTACAGAATTTTCCGACTGTTATTCAATTGAGGCTGGAGTTCCTCAAGGCAGCGTCTTGGGTCCCATCCTTTACATCATCTATACCGCTGACATTCCCGTCCATCCTCCTCCTGGCAACTTTCGCTGATGACACTGCGATCCTATCTTCTAACTCAGATCCTGAAATAGCGTCCAGAAACCTGCAACAGCACCTGTCCTTGATTGAACACTGGTGCAAGAAATGGAGCATCAAAGTCAATGAATCCAAATGTAAACATATAACCTTCACCCTTCGTCGTAATTCCTGTCCACCAGTTTACTTTAATACCATCCAGCTTCCCTTCTGCGACACAGCCCGGTACCTTGGTTTTCTCCTAGACAGACGACTAACGTGGAATCCACATACTAGACTGAAAAGACAGGAACTTAACCGACGTTATGGCCAGCTATATAGACTACTTAATAGAAAATCTAAACTTTCTATTGAAAACAAACTACTGATCTACAAGACAATATTAAAACCCATGTGGACCTACGGACTAGAACTGTGGGGGACAACCAAATTTTCTAACATCAAACGCATTCAATCCTTCCAGTCCAAAGTCCTCCGTACAATAGTCGATGCTCCCTTTTATGTCTCTAATAAAACCCTGCACAATGACCTTAATATTCCATTTATTCTTGATCTTATCCCAGACAAATTCTCCAAATTTCATCAGAACCTTACCCATCACCCTAATCCCGTAGCACAATCCCTATCTAGCACCACTCATCCCTACAATCCTCCTCGCAGGCTGAAACGGCAGTGGCCCCGTGACCTTTTGTAACATGTATATACTGGAGTTCTGGCAATGGCCAGATTCTCCACTCAAGCCATGAGTGTCCGTGGTTGTAGCGCCCTTACTCAATCTCCGCTGGCTTTCAATGCCAGTGAAATGGTTGAGGAAGAAGCGCAGGGATCTCCTAAAACCTTGCTTTCCCTCCATGTGTGGGGGGATAAGTATGGTTCGGAGTTCCTATGGCCGACTGTAAATAGTGTAATAGGTATGCCTGCGTCTAAGATGTTTATTTTCATTACTTTTTTTTTTTTTTTTTTTTTTCTCACTATGATATTTTATTTTGTTCTTTTGTAGCTTTATATTATTTGAAGTTAGCTTATTTTTTTTTATTTATTTATTTTTTTGTAAATATGGTGTGAATGTGCTCTCAGAACTCTATTATAAATGTCCTTTATTGAGACAGATTGTAATATTTATCAATAAACCAAAAAAAAAAAAAAAAAATTAAATGATACCAGCACTAGCATTTTTGAAAACTGCTGATGTTTAAGTAAATATTATTTAAATTTGCCTTTCCCTCATCTATGATGTATCATATTACTCATTTGTTACATTTAGAAGACTATTTTATATTTTAACCTTTCACCAAGCTCGAGGGGGCGCTTGGGTTTCTTTGGAAGTTCTCAGCTCTACTTCATAATCCTATTATACCGATCACGTGCTCGAGTCTCTTTTGCTATTCTCGATCCCTCGGTATAATATTATTTATGATCTATTATGAAGATAGAAAAACTTGTAAGTTATAAGAAGTATACTTTCCTGTCTGAGACCACCATAAATTTCCACCAATTTCGAGTTAAAATATAAAAATATTCCTTTAAAATAATTCGTGGAACATCCTATCCAGTAAACCTTCTGAAATTTAATTCCATTTTGGTGATTGTATTATTTTATATAATTATAAAAATTACCTTAATTAAGTAAAATTAACTTGTCTGAATCCCTTTGAATGAGCAGCCGAAACATCGGCACAAAGAAAATAAATATTATTTAATTTTACTTTGTAATTTCAATGACTGCTATCCCTAACTAACTTCTCTTTTACAATATCTTTCAACAGTCAACAATTATCTACCATCGTTTATTAATAAAAATTAAGAGTAGTTTCTTGTAGCAAGAAATTTGAAGAAGTTGAAGAAACTTTTTTTTCATCTTGAAACTCGAAAATTTGGTAATGTTTAAATGTTTAATTTAATGTTTAAATTAAATAAAAATAAAATAAATAAATTTAAAAACATTAATAAATAAAAAAAATAAGAAATGAATATTATAAATTAAAAAAAATATACAGTAACAATATAGAGAAGTAACAAGACCCCTGGGACTACTAAGTTTTAGAAAAAAATGTTATTGATTCTAGACAAAATGTTGATTCCTATACATTTTTCCTTTACTTTTTCCCTTGCAACTTATAGTCTTGCCTATTTAACTACTTTAATATAGTATATATGCAAACAAATATACAAGGAAAAGGAAAATATGCAATTAAATGTTTATGTAAGTAAAATTTTGTACACTTACTGCCATTTACATTTAAAGTTCTATAGCCTACTTCCTATGAATTCTAACAATTATTACTAACATCCATAAGGTGTAAGTTCTAAGGTTGGCAGAAAAAAAAATATATGATTTGAAAGTTCTCACCTCTCAAAGTTGTAAAAATTTAATTTGTCACTCATATCTGTTTTTTTTTTCTGCCAATTTAAGCATTATGGCTGTTGATATTAATTTTTAGAACTTTTAGGGGATTTCAGAACTCCCAAAAATACATCTGAAAATTGTAAAAAATTATCTCTCTTAATTTGGACCATAAATTGTCCAGTTATAATTATAACTGTTATAATTAGAGACCTGGATCTTCGTCCAGTAATAATCCGAAAAACGTACAGTAAAAACCTCGAAATGTGCAAAATCGTGCTGTAAAAACCCAAAATATGTAAAATTGCCTAATTTATAGCTGAAAACGTGTAAAAATCATCTATTTAATTTAATTTATAATATTAATCCATCAAAATCCTATCAAACCTAATGTTAAGCTTCTGAATTAAAATTTCTTCACAAAAAAAAAATTAAAATGCAATATTGAAAATTAAAATCTATATTACAATCAACTAACGACTACCATCGCCTCATACCACAATAAATTAAAATTAACCTAAATCTTGAAGAAAGAGAAATTTTAATAAAAATAAGGACTGACATAAATAATAGAAAATTTAAAGATAATTAACAAAACAAAGAAAATACAAAAAGGTCTCAATAATTAACCGGCAAATAATTAAATATAGTTGTTTAAGTTTCCCTTAAATTGGTTAATTGACTGGCACATACAAGGAATGAAGTAATGTAGAGGAACTTAAAAAAGATTAAAGATGGATAAGTATATATTATAAATATCAAACCAATTGATTTCAGATATTTAATTTTAATTAAAAATAATATATGAACATACATAATTATAAATTGTCCACATTATAATAAAAATCTTATTTTTTAATTGAGTTGAAATTTACAATGTTATAGGTTTCGAAATTCGTATCTGAAAAAATGTTTTTTCTATTATTTGCTACATCTTTTAATTGAGAAAAATGTCGTTCAACATGAACTGATGTCAGGGGTCAATATTAACATTTATAATGTTAATGCAGTCGTTATATGTTTTTGTGAGAGCATCGTAACCTGTATTTTTTCTATTACACAGTAAAATTTTTGAGATATATTTTTTCCTATTTCACTATTTATTTTTTAAAGATTTTCTCCTGCAGTTTCTATAATTTCAATTTGTTTATTAAGTGACAAATTTTGAGATTATAACTGAGTTAATGTTTGCCGAAAATTTGACAAATGTGATTTTGTGAACATCAAATCAGATATTATTCATGCCATTACTGTCTATATCCTCATCAACTCTGCTGATAGTCACTCTCATGACAGGTACAGATGAAGATCTGAAGAGAAAAAGAAAATTAAATGTTATTGATGCTGAGTATATGATAGTCTGCGATTCACTTCAGAGCCGAAAGGGATACTGAGAAAAGAGTGAGAATTCAAGCCAAAACAAGGAAGGCAGTTTTTTTTATTGAATTATTTCAGACAAGTTCTATTGCTAGAATAGTCTACCTGCATTGTGTTTATTTCATCCTTTTGTAACGTTAAATTCGAATCTTTGCATCACAGAATCACCTTCCTCGTATTTTTCTTTTTTTTTTTTATTTTTTTTTTTTTTTGGTTTATTGATAAATATTACAATCTGTCTCAATAAAGGACATTTATAATAGAGTTCTGAGAGCACATTCACACCATATTTACAAAAAAATAAGTAAATAAAAAAAAATAAGCTAACTTCAAATAATATAAAGCTACAAAAGAACAAAATAAAATATCATAGTGAGAAAAAAAAAAAAAAAAAAAAGTAATGAAAATAAACATCTTAGACGCAGGCATACCTATTACACTATTTACAGTCGGCCATAGGAACTCCGAACCATACTTATCCCCCCACACATGGAGGGAAAGCAAGGTTTTAGGAGATCCCTGCGCTTCTTCCTCAACCATTTCACTGGCATTGAAAGCCAGCGGAGATTGAGTAAGGGCGCTACAACCACGGACACTCATGGCTTGAGTGGAGAATCTGGCCATTGCCAGAACTCCAGTATATACATGTTACAAAAGGTCACGGGGCCACTGCCGTTTCAGCCTGCGAGGAGGATTGTAGGGATGAGTGGTGCTAGATAGGGATTGTGCTACGGGATTAGGGTGATGGGTAAGGTTCTGATGAAATTTGGAGAATTTGTCTGGGATAAGATCAAGAATAAATGGAATATTAAGGTCATTGTGCAGGGTTTTATTAGAGACATAAAAGGGAGCATCGACTATTGTACGGAGGACTTTGGACTGGAAGGATTGAATGCGTTTGATGTTAGAAAATTTGGTTGTCCCCCACAGTTCTAGTCCGTAGGTCCACATGGGTTTTAATATTGTCTTGTAGATCAGTAGTTTGTTTTCAATAGAAAGTTTAGATTTTCTATTAAGTAGTCTATATAGCTGGCCATAACGTCGGTTAAGTTCCTGTCTTTTCAGTCTAGTATGTGGATTCCACGTTAGTCGTCTGTCTAGGAGAAAACCAAGGTACCGGGCTGTGTCGCAGAAGGGAAGCTGGATGGTATTAAAGTAAACTGGTGGACAGGAATTACGACGAAGGGTGAAGGTTATATGTTTACATTTGGATTCATTGACTTTGATGCTCCATTTCTTGCACCAGTGTTCAATCAAGGACAGGTGCCGTTGCAGGTTTCTGGACGCTATTTCAGGATCTGAGTTAGAAGATAGGATCGCAGTGTCATCAGCGAAAGTTGCCAGGAGGAGGATGGACGGGAATGTCAGCGGTATAGATGATGTAAAGGATGGGACCCAAGACGCTGCCTTGAGGAACTCCAGCCTCAATTGAATAACAGTCGGAAAATTCTGTACCACAGCGAACTCGAAAGGAGCGGTCGGAGAGGTAGGATTGGAGTATTAGGTATAAGGACTGTGGTAGATGGGATTTGAGCTTGAAGAGCAGTCCGGCGTGCCACACCCGGTCAAAAGCTTGCGCTATGTCCAAAAATACACTCGAGCAAAACTGCTTGTTTTCAAGGGCTGAGGATATGTGGTCAACAACTCGGAGTCCTTGTTGGACGGTAGAATGTTGGGAACGGAATCCGAATTGATGGGTAGGGATTTTACGGGAGTCTATTATGGGTAGGATTCTTTTCAGGACGATCTTTTCAAAAATATTTGAAAGAATTGGGAGTAGGCTAATTGGTCTATAGGATGATGTATTATTGGGAGGCTTGCCTGGTTTCAGGAAAAGGATGATGGTGGAATGTTTCCATAGGAGAGGGAAGTGGGTAGTTCGGATGATACAATTGTATATATAGGTTAGAAATATGATGGCTTTGGATGGTAGTTGTCGTAGGATCTGCGGGGTTAGAAGGTCGTATCCAGGAGATTTACGAGGAGTGATTTTACGTAATAGGTATTTGACCTCAGAGCGATTAACTGCTTTAGGTGGTAAGGAGAGTAGGATAGGTGAAGAAAGGAATTCTTCTACTTTTACTGTGTGGGTAGGATGAGATTCCGGATGAGGAGTAAAAGTATAGGAAAGGTGTTTGGCAAACTCCTCGGCTCTATCATCATCAGATGCTGCCCAGGAGCCATCACCTCGTCGAAGAGGGTGGGAAATATGATGGGATTTGAGGATTTTTCTGGTGATATTCCAAAGGGAATTATCATGAGCAGAGAGTGTGGTGAGGTAGGAATTGAATGATTGGGATCTGAAGGTGGCTAATTCTTGTTTTAATTTTCTACAGTGATAATTGTAGGAGTGGCTGTCGGCTGGATGTCTGGTACGTTGCCATAATAATCTGGCACGGCGTTTTATGTGGATTAGGTCAAGGAGGTGTTGAGGTAAATTATGTTTCTTAAGGATTTTTGAGGAGTGATCAGGGGAGGAAGCAGTCCAGACTGCTTCTTGAATTTTGGTAGTGAAGGAATGTACTGCATTGTCCAGGTCTTCAGGAGTTTTCAGGGTTACTCTGAGGTCAATTTTATCGGAGAGGATTTGATGAAAGAGTTTCCAGTTAACTGGGCCTCTGATGAAGGATGGTGGAGAGGGTTTAGGAATAGGAGCTAATGATACTTGGAATATTAATGGGCTGTGGTCTGAGGAAAGCTCATCAAGATGGGCAAGGGAATGGTGGAGGGTACCTAAACCTTTGTGGATAAAGAAATCGAGGATATCGGGATTACGGTTAGGGTCAGTGGGTCAGTAGGTAGGTGAATTGGGAGGAAGGAGGGTAAAACATTGGGAATTAAGTGCAGACAGCAATGTTCGACCACAATAATTCGTGGTTCTTGAACCCCATTGTTGATGCTTGGCGTTTAAGTCTGCACCCAGGATGAAGTGGTTTCCTAAGGAATTTAGGAGAGAGGTGAAGTGGACATTGGATATGGATCGGTTAGGAGGGCAATATGCTGATGCAATGGTGACAGGAAAGGAAAAGGTTTTGATTACAACTGCAGTGGATTGTAGGAAATCGTGATCAGGCAATGGGAGTACATGATGAGAGAGGGATTGATGTACGATGACAGCAGTACCGGCATGTGCTCTACCATCAGGGTGGTCTGTCCGATACGTTAAGTATTGTGGTATTTTCAAAAGCTGTTTTTTGGTCAGTCGAGTTTCTGTAATTAGGGCTACATCAATGTTCTTGTCTAATAGTAAGGCTGTTAGTTCGTCTGTGTGATTTCTAACACCATTCGCATTCCATAGGAGAATGGATACGGGTTTGATGAAAGTCATTCAAGGATTTTTTAAAGGAGGAATGAGATGAGATACCAGGTTTGTAAGAAGTGATATCAGTGGGGTGACAAGGGATTTAAATTCGGTAAGGAAGGATGTCAATAAACTAGTAAGATCTGTAGCATTAGGCGGTGGAGGAACATATTGGATTTGATGTTGGTGAGGTTGTTGTTGATTAGGTACATTAGGAGGGATATGATATTGAGGTAGGGATTGAGTTGGTTGTACCGGCAGGGTCTCACATTCATTAGTCGGGTCTCTACCTCCGAGTAACTTAGAAAAGGAAACTTTAGAGTCCACGATTTTAGCAGGTCCTCTTCTTTGTTTAGGTGTAGCATCGTGGTTCCGGGGCTTGTATCTAGCTTTGAGGTTTTTATAGATTTCACAACCTTTATAGTTGGCCGGATGACCCGCCAAGCATAGGGCGCAGACTGCAGGATCTTTTATTGGTTTGGTACATTCTCCAGATTTGTGTGATTCGCCGCACCTCACGCAGCGCGGCATGTGGTGGCAATATGACTTAGTGTGGCCGTATGCTTGACAATTGTGGCACTGGACGATTTCTTTTTTCGTATATGGTTTTTCAACCTTTACAATGGTGTAGTATAATCGATGTATGTCGTATATTTTTTCCACCCCTGGTGTTGGCTCCAGGTCCACAAAAAATAAGGGCAGTGGAATTTTAGTTTTTACTCCTGGTTGGGCTCTATTTTCTTTCAGAAAATTTGTTATTTGGCGAACATTGAACCCTAACGCCGTTAGCTCATCCTTGATAACCTCAGTTGGGGTTGAGGAGTGTAAGTTTCTTATCACTACTCTTAATGATCTTTCCTCCCTCAGCTGGTATGTGTGAAAATCCGCACCTGTTTCGGTCAAATACTTTATTATTTTTCGATAGGCTTCAGGTGTGGCCGGTGTTATTTTTGTTTCGCTAGTCCTGTTAAGGCATGAAAAGCTATCAGGACAGATTGTATTTAATTGGGTGCATAATAATTGAAAATTTCTGATATTTTTGATAAAGATCGGAGGAGGCCGTGGTTCTCTAGGTATCGGTGCAGAATCCATCTCCTCTCTGTCATTTTGAAGCACCTGGTATGGATTGGGTGTAAAAAATGGAGATTCAGAGACCATTTGTTGTGAAGAGGTACCTGCTTGCGGTTGTGGTGTGGAATCTTGAATTTTCGCTGGAGGAGTTCCGGGGGGTGTCGATCGCTTACTGCGACGAGTTTTTTGTTTAGGTGGTGAGTTACGAGGGGTGGAGCCAGCAGAACAAGACCTCTTAGTGGACATCACTTGATGAAAATATAGCATCTAAAATAAAAAAATAAGGAAAATAAAACTTCGTCTGCGTGTCCTTGAACTCGGAAAAACGACGAGCACAGCTCCGTCCGTCTTCATCCGTGGCAGAGCCACGACTGCTAGTGGGTAGTATCAGACGTAGCTATGACAGATAAGGCTAGCGATGAAGCACCTCGGACACTGGTTTCACTGTCTATAGAATACACAGTAAATATCAACACTACTCACTGTGGTATTAGTCCATTATTGTTGCTGGTGTGTTGATCTCGGCGTTAATAGTTTTTGAGTAAAAAGAGTAACTTTTTCCACTTAAAAAAAGAGAAACTGTGAGAGACGATGTAAAAACCTGGCAATCAAATCAAGCGCATGCGCAGAACTCATTTTTCTTTCTAAGATTATAAATTTAATATGGACAATATAGTAAAATACAAAAGTAAATATTTACACACACAAATATGTTTATATCTATAAATCATTTAATCTAGCACAAAATGTACAAAACTGTGCTATTTAATGCAACAAAAATCAAAATCGTGCAATTTAAGCCAAAAATGGTAAAATGTACAATTTCGTGCAATACAAAATTTAAATTTGTTATTCTACAGATCTTGAAACAGATAGATGTTCGGGTCCGTGGTTTTTACTCAAGCGAATAAAATGTGCTATAACATGAAAATTCAGTCTCTATTTATAATCCAAGTTATAATTTTTTTTAATTGCACAAAATATAAAGGAAACCTCCAAGCATCTTCTTTTTTTTGTGATTTTAATTGCTTAACTATTTCTAGAAAACAAAATATAAAGGCAGCTATGAGAATTCTATTTTTTTTCTTTTCCAAAATTTTGACAATCTAGTGGCCACATTTAGAGGGTTGAAATTTATTTAATGTAACCCAAAGTTTCTTGGGCCTTCCAATAGCCTCTCTAAGAGTTCTAACTATTATCCCAATGAACCATAATTCTAAAATTTATAGCAACAGTGTTATGAGACTTGACGTTTCAAAAAGTGTAAAGTATTTTTGTTTTTGTTTTTTACAGTTTAAACAACTAAATTATTTATAAAATTATGTAGAACTCTTAAGATGCGTACACACTAAGTGAATTTTCATTTGACAACTCATTGATGAACAATGATTTACATAGTGTAGATGATAAATGATATTTGAAAATAACCGTTTTTCAGGAACGTCCACCCACATTAAGAAAATCTTTATGACCGAAAGGCTTATTTAATTAATTTTAATCAGGATTAACATTTGCCACTGACCTTGTGAAGTTTGGCCTTTAAGCAATAAACATTCAATTGGCTCCTATTCCCGTTGATTCACGTTGGCTCCTATGTTTGATTAAATTGATTTATAGAAAGAAAACATTTCTCTCATTGTCTATTATGTCTGAACTTAAAAGAGATCATGTGTGACGATTGCAATACAATCATTTTATTTTTTAAAATTTATTTTGTACGGATTTTAAATTGAAGTAATTATAATAATAATAATAAGGCTTAGCGAACCCGAAGGTTCGATGCCGACACCACCAATCGCTTGTTACACACCTCCCTCCACCGTTCGCCGTCCAAACCCAGTCCCTTCAGATCGGCTTTAATGCAATCTTCCCACCTTCGCTTCGGTCTACCCCTCGGACGCTTACCATTCGGCACAGCAAATATTAACCTTTTAGGAATTCTCTCGTTACTAAGCCCAACAACTTTACAAGCCCATTTGATTCGCCGTGATGAAATTACCTCAATTATATTACCCGGATACAGCTCACGCAATTCGGCGTTGTGTAACCGTCTGAACTCTCCGGTTAACTCATCCTTCTTCGGTCCGAATATTCTACACAATACTTTATTTTCAAAAACCTTAAGACGCTGCTCATCCCTTAATGTAAGCGGCCAAGTTTCGCATCCATAAAGAACTGTAGGCAAGATAATTGTTTTATAGATTCTAATTTTTAAGTTACGGGACAAGAGGCGCGAACTAAGTAGTTTTGTCACAGAAAAATAACAAGCATTCCCCGCCTTCAGTCTAACCTTAATCTCTTCTTCAATTTCGTTTTTTCTAGTTATCGTAGAACCTAGATACCTAAATTTATCTACCTGTTCAAACATATTACCATCTATATCGACATCACCAGTAGTATCGCCATTTTTGCAGCTAACCATATATTTTGTTTTATCCACGTTTATTTCGAGTCCTAGTTCTTTACCGGCTTTCATTAACGTTGTCGTATTTAGTTTTATAGTTTCAACGTCTTCGCTTAACAGTACCAGATCATCAGCATAGCCCAGCACGGATGTTGTCCCGCCCAGATCCAACCCTTTCTCGGTTCGCATTACCTCCCTAATGGCATGTTCTAATGCCAAATTGAACAGGACAGGCGAAAGAGAATCCCCCTGTTTTAAGCCCGAACGAACCTCAAATTTTTCGGACAAATTATTACCGATTCTAACTTTATTGAGTGTCTCCGTCAAGCACATCCTGACTAGATTTACTAGTTTTTTTGGAATCCCCTGCTCGATTAGAATATTATACAGTTTCTGGCGGTCAATAGAATCGTAAGCCTTTTTAAAATCTATATACAGCTGGTGAACAATACCGTTATACTCCAATTTTTTCTCTAATATTTGCCGTAAAGAAAATATTTGATCAATTGTCGAACGATTCCGTCTAAATCCGCATTGGTAGTCTCCGATAATTTCCTCGGCGTATTCCGTGATTCGACTGGTTAAGATTGAAGTTAATATTTTATAACATACCGGAAGGAGTGAAATTCCTCGATAGTTATTACAATCCGTCCTCGGACCCTTTTTGTGAATCGGAATAAGAATAGATTCTTTCCATTCTTCAGGTAATTTCTCGTTCACCCAGATCTTTTTAACCAACCGATGTATTTTAGAAACTCCAGCTTCCCCGCATGCCTTAATTAGTTCAGTAGGAATATTATCGATTCCCGCTGCTTTATATGATTTTAATTTTCCGATAGCTACTTCAACTTCCTCTTTACTTGGTCCTTCTATTAACGGTTCAGCACTCTGGTACTCAGAAGGAGGACACAGATCATAATTTCCCGTATTTAAAATATTGTCAAAGTGGTCCTTAAACTTATTCAATATGTCAACCGGATCGGTCAGAATATTGTTATTATCATCCCTAATTCCAGACGTTACGGGCCCTACATATTTACGTGATCTGTTTATACCTTTGTACATGTCTCTTACGTTATTTTCGATTCTATTAGTTTCTATTTCAATTATTTTATTTTTAAGATACTCCCTTTTTTTATTTTTGAGCAATTTTGTCGTTTCGTTCTTTGAGATTCGGAAGTATTCCAGATTGTCTTCGCTAGGATTATTTAGAGCTTTTAATTTAGCGGTTTTTCTTTTTTCGCACATGTTTAAGCAATCTTCATCAAACCACGGTTTGTTATTCTTATTTTCCTTTTTTCCTAGACACGAGTTACCGACCGCTTTAATATTATCCCTGATCTCTATCCATAACTTGTCAATATCCTCGTGGTCCTCGTCAGGAAGCTCTAAAGCTTCAAACCTATTCTTAACATCTAGCTCGAATTGGTTTCTAATTGATGGGTTTTTTAATTTTTCCAAATTATAATTCTCAAAATCGAAACGGTTTTCTTTTCTCTTTTTTATATTAAGTTTTTGTCGAAGTTTCGCGATTACTAATTCATGATCCGACCCACATTCTGCTCCGCGATAAGACCGCACATTAATTATACTGCTTTGCCAGCTATGTTGTATCAAGACATGATCGATTTGATTTCGTGTTTGCGAATCCGGTGATGTCCAAGTATATTTATGAATATCCTTGTGTTTAAACGTCGTACTTTTAATTATCAGGTTTTTCGAGATGGCAAAGTTTATTAGACGGATCCCATTATCATTACTATATTCGTGCAAACTTTCTTTACCAATCGTCGGAATATAAACTTCTTCCCTTCCTACCTTTGCGTTCGCGTCACCTACAATTATTTTCATGTAGTAAATTGAAGTAATTACATTTTCTTATTAATTAATTGTTCTTATCTCTTTTATCCATTTATATTTCAAGCATTAAAAGTAATTTATAAAACATTTATAATTTATATAGGGGGAATTGCAGAGAGAGAAATACTTTATTGAAAGTAATGCTGCCCTACTACATAGGGTTGTTTTAAACACAGCATACCAATCAATCCATATGGACATAATTCTTACATTACATTATTCCACTACTACATATATACATATTTTTCTTTTTTTCCCCTCCCTTTTCATAATACTAGCCCTATAAAGTATCACTAATAAACTACACTACGCCATCAATATTGCGTAACATATATATTAAAAAAAAATTTGAATGCTAAGAACTTAACACTAAATCGCACACATATATATTTAAGTAATTCCACAAATATGGATAAAAAGATAAGACAATGCTAAAAATTTTAAATTGAATAAATAAATAAATGATAAAAGACATCCTCAATTCACAGTAAATTACTATATAAGACCCAAACCAGAGGTCTCTCATGGTGAAGTTTCTCTCTCGGAATAACTTTTAGGAAAGGGATACTTTTATCATAAATGTTCCTCTTTTCTCTTTCCACTTCCACTGATCGAGGTCATTGCTCTCAAAGCGGACAGTAGGATACAATATCAGCGCTGTCTCTCCTGTCTTAGGAAATGCAACAATATCCGCTTATCTTGTAGAGCCTTCACTGTCGATGCTACAGACCTCGTCAAAGCAGGTGAATTCTTTTTCTCTAAGGAGCCTCATCAACTCGAACTTGACCCTATGGTGGCGGCATGTTATGAGGAGGGAGTTCTTGGGGCATTTTCCCAGCACATGGACTGGTATTTCAGACTCTCTGCCGCTTTTCTGACAGGGGGACCCAACTTCCTTTGACTGTCCACTGGCTCCTGGGACTTTACGAAGACACGTAGTTGATATTGAGTTTTAAGGCATTGGACCATTTTGACCCCGAAAGTACTTGTTTCTAACATATGTATCTATTGGCTTTCGGGGTTTCTTTAAAATGATGGACTCCAACGCCTTGCCATCTGCAGCTGGCACATTCTTCGAAAAAATTTTCTCTTAGCGACTTTTGTAGAGCTCTCGCTTTGGTGGCCCAGATCCACTCCTAATGTTTCTGCACTTTCTGCGATTTCTGAATTATAATCAAATGTGGACTAGAACAGGGCATCTGGTACATTAGACAGCTGCTGGGCAATGGAACAGTGCTGTAAAGGAGCCTCTCATTGACAACAGATCAGTCCCAATCCGCAATACCTCCTTGGTGCATACAACTTCGCTGTTAATGTATTAGCGGGGAGCTCGATAATGACCTTGATACTCTTGTGGATATTGGTATCAATTCCCTCCAATATCGCTGGATGTATCTTTGTTAGGGACACCATCTGAAGAGGGTAGGTATGTAAGTATGACCCGGAAACACCTATTGCTTGACAAGGTTGATATTCTGCTCCGGTTTAAGAAGGCAAGAGCTAACCAATGTTGTTGAATTTGTTCACCATTTCTTCATTTAGTACTAGCTCTCCCGAGAATGTGCATCCTAAATACTTTATAACCTCACCAGCATTTGTTGATTCAATAATTTCTCCATTATTTAGGGAGAGCTTTGCTTCTTACTGCTCTCCTTTATCAATTAGAAGGCTCGTGCTTTTCTGTAGATTTATAGCTAGACCAATCTCGGCAAGGATCCTCTGCACACCGTTGATAAGCCTCTCTGCACCCTTGTCATGTGCTATAACAGCCTGTTTGTCTGCGAAGCCTGTGAGGATCACACATTCTTGGTCATTTGTTAGTTTATATCCATAGTGGTTAGACAAATCTAGTTCCCATAGGTTGCGGTATAGGTGATCTATAGCCAGTTTGAAAAGCGAAGGCAAGAAGGGTCCGCCTTGGTATACTCCTCGCCACACTTTAATCCACTTAGTCAAGTGGGCTCCAATTCTAATCTTGATTCCAATCTTGAACTTTTAAAAACCTGTTAAACGTCTAAAAAATAAACAAAAATAGTCAACAGAGTATCATTGCTCAGGTTCTATTTAGCCTCATTTTTGTTTGGTAAACAGATTTTGCATTAACACTTAGACATTACTTAAGATGATTGTAGTTCAGTTGGGATAATGGTGTTTTATAAACAGAGCTAGACGTGAATCATCCCAAATACAAATAAAAATATGGATTATTCTTATTTTGAACAATGCTCTTAATGTATTCAATAACTTAAACAAAACTTTTAAAACCAAAGAAAAGTGGTCAAAAAAGTGCCATCACTCAGGTCCTATATCCTCATTTTGTTTGGAAAACAGATATTGCATTAATACTTATGATCAGGTACCTTAGTAAATAGATTACATAGATAAATGGTTTGGACAAGATAAAATTATGTTTTAAATTAATTGTATCCTCCGCGTCAGCAAATTCCCCCTTATCATCTACCTCTACGAGTCAAATTACCGCCACAGTAATCACACCCATCCCATCCTAATGCCCAGAAAAAAAAACCAGCAAAGTATCGTCGAATCCAGTCCCACCTCATACACAACAACAAATCCCACTCTCAGTTAACACTCCTTACCCGCCACCTGAACCTATCCTAAATCCACTTCACAATAAACATCCATCTGATCTAACTTCCATTCTATCATCCTTCCTATTGGACCTCCAAAACACCATAAAACCTCTTATCACTCTACTAACCAGAATCCTGACCGAAATTCCGTTTAATTTCCCTTGATGAGCACAAAGCCCCTAACTATCCTTTTATGGAATGCTAACGGACTACACAACCACTGTGACGAACTTGACATATTTCTTCATGACAATCACATTGATATAGCTCTACTGACTGAAACGCATTTCACAAAACGGACACATTTTCACATACGAGACTACATCACTTATAGATCTGACCATCCAGACAACACTGCCCACGCCGGTTCTTGCATCCTTATACATAAATCTTTACCCCATTCCCTTATTCCTTCCACTCCAACTGACGCCATTCAATCAACTTCTGTAATCCTTTCAACTCGCCCTTTCCATTTCACAGTCTCAGCTGTATACTGTCCTCCTGGTAATTCCCTCTCCTTTAATCTCCTTGATACGTTGTTACAATCCCTCGGATCGCGCTTTATTGCTGGAGGAGATTACAATGCTAAACACCAACGGTGGGGTTGTCGAACATCCAACTCCCGCGGTAACATCCTTTCCCGTCTCTCATCTTCTAATAGTTATTCAATCCTCTCGCCCATGAGTCCTACTTATTGGCCAACATCCCTCAAAAAACGTCCCGATATCCTGGATATATTTATCACCTCTCAGATTTCCTCCTCCCAAACTATAATCAAATCCCTGGATGACCTTTCTTCAGACCATAGTCCAGTTCTGCTTTCATTATATTCTGACTTTGCTCCTAAACCATCACCTCCCAAACTGATCACTGGACGAGTAAACTGGGACAAATTTCGTGATGATTTGGAAAACAAACTTGACCTCAAAATTCCGCTAAAGACAAAAGAAGACATTAATGGTGCCATAGAAAAACTGACATCATCAATAACAGACAGTATAAATTATAATACCGTTATCAATAAGATTAAGAACCCACAAAATACTAACTTGCCACAGCATATTCGCATCTTATTAAAGGAAAAACGCAGAGCAAGATAGAAGTGGCATCGAACTAGATACCCGACAGATAAAGCGCATTACACCCAACTGACTAACAAACTGAAATCAGAAATAAGAAAATACAAAATTCAAAATTTAATAAATTTTACTGAAAAACTTACACCTACCTGTAAATCACTATGGACGACCACTGAAAGGCTCCTGAAATTTAAAGACTGCAACCATCCACTACTCACTGAAGCCCAAACCTGGTCCAAATCTGACGAAGAAAAATCCCAAATATTTGCTCACCACCTCTTTAAAACCTTTAATCCACATCCCGACATTCTTAACCCAAATCACCTTGAATGTATTGAAGCAGAACTGGATATCCCACTCCAAATGACTCCTCCTCCTAAAGCCTTTCATCCTTCAGAAATATCCAACATCATTCACAGGTTACCTTCCCGCAAAGCTCCTGGACACGACCTAATTGCATCCCAGATCCTAAAACTACTTCCTCGGAAAGCCATTCTATTCCTTACGTATATATATATATATATAAAATGCTGTACTCCGATCAACATATTTTCCCGACCCTTGGAAACTATCCATTATCAAAATGATACATAAACCCAAAAAGCCACCAGAATACCCATCCTCTTACCGTCCTATCTCTCTTTTACCCATCATGGGAAAAGTCCTAGAAAAACTCATCCTAAAACGCCTGTACCCAATCCTAGATCACCAGTTTGGATTCCGCAGATCCCATTCCACTATCCAGCAATGCCATCGTGTGGTGGATGTTGTCTCCTCTGCATTAGAGCGCAGAATGTACTGCACGGGAGTCTTTCTCGATGTAGAACAGGCTTTTGATCGAGTCTGGCACCCGGGACTACTTTACAAACTCCGTAAATTCCTACACCCTACATACTTCCTCATTATCCGTTCCTATCTAACTGATAGATACTCAAAAGTCAATCACAATAATGCTTATTCATCCCTCTTTTCCCAGTCCGCTGGTGTTCCTCAAGGTAGTATCCTTGGTCCTTTCCTTTACACAGTTTATACAGCTGACATCCCAACCCATCCTAACACTGTTATTACCACGTATGCCGATGATACATGTGTCCTATCCGTTAATAATGACCCAACCATTGCATCCCAAACTCTTCAATCGCACATCACAAGCCTTGAAGAATGGTGTCTAAAACTGGAGGATTAAAATAAATTCTAATAAATCCCATCAAATCACCTTTACCCTTCGACGTAAACCTATGACCTCATGTCCCACAGTATCCTTTAATAATACCCCACTTATCCCTGTTGAACAAATCTGATACCTTGGACTTCACTTGGACAAGCGTCTAACTTGGAATCCTCATACCAGACTGAAACGACAAGAAACCGCTCGACGTTTCCGACTACCTCCAACACTTACTAGACAAACACTCTAAGATTCCAGTTAATTACAAAAGACTTATAACTACATGACTACAATAAGACCTATTTGGACTTACGGAGTTGAGCTTTGGGGCTCCACTAAGCCATCGAATTCCTCTCGTATCCAATCCTTACAATCCAAAATCCTTCGGAAAATCCTCAATACTCCTTACTTTGTCATCAACAAAATAATCCATAATGACCTTAATGTTCCTTATGTTTCCGATTTGGCCCAATCCAGATACCAATCCTTCCATAATAAACTTCAGAACCATCCGAATCCTCTCGTCTCTAACCTTGCTTCCTCTTCTATTCCTGATAACCCTCCAAGGCGTCTGAAAAGAAGATGGCCTCGAGATCTCTTATTGTAAATACATTTTGTTTTTTAGAGTGCTACCAGTGGGTAGTTTCTCAACAAGTCATTTCATGTTTTTATTTTCTGTTATCAAATTTACTTAATGTATTTAATTTTTTAATACAGTTGTAAATATCATGAATAAATAAAATAAATAAATTAATTGTTGTTTGTTGCCTAAAAAATATTTTATTTTTTCTTAGGATGACATTAAATTGGAACCAGAAACAGAAGCTATTATTCAGTGGTTACAAAGTTATCCGTTCGTTCTATCTGCTAACCTCCATGGTGGGGCACTTGTTGCAAACTATCCCTATGATGAGAATAACTACAACCAGATTGCAGGATCCCCAAATTTATCACCGGATCAAGATGTTTTTTCCCTACTTGCTAAAACATACTCATATGTAAGTTTTTTATTAATTTCCAATTTATAATATTAATTTCTGTATGTAATGTATTTGTTTAATATTTAATTTATTATTATTATAGTATTTTATTGTATTTACATACTATTACATATGAATGGATTTATTGTCTTTATGGTTAGATGTTTTAAGTTCAGGGTTCAAGTTTGTTGTTAATATATAATTCAAAATTACAGTCGTATAGAAAGATCATCAGTTTTAGATAGTGAGCTGTTTTATAGTGACCCACAGAGAACAGTAAACTCTGCTAGAAGAAAATAATAGACATATTATAATATTTGGAGACCTTAATGCAAGAATGAGAGAATATTGTTGGAATATTGATTAATAAATAAATCAATATTAAAAGTTCCCAAACTAAAAAAACACAAACTTGATTGCACTGTTTGTATAAATGAATAAACAAAACAAATATTTTTTCTTAAAAAATAAAATAAACAAAACATAATAAAATTGTTCTATAAGTTAAATTAATGTTGCCTTGAAATAAAAATAAACAATATTTTTCATTAGGTTTTAATTTCTTCGGTAATACCTTGTTGGCTGGTGTTCTTTCTTGTATCCAACCTCTTTAGGCAAAGACAGACCATAGTAGGCTATTTATAGAAACAGTTTAAATCAACTTTGCCAACATATACACACTTTGCGTGACTCACCGGAACTTCACAGGCTGCAGTCAAAGCGGTAAAGAAGACAGGCGAACTCCCATCAATTAAATGTTTTACTTAATTATGACTAGATAACAAAACTCACAGCACTGATACCTCTCACTCCATTTTTTCTCTGTCTCGACTATATATCATGTCTAATCGATAATCAAAGAGATACGTACGGTGATCGAATTGGGTATAAAATCTAAAACTACTACAATATAATTATATGACTAATGTTGTTATAGGCCCATGTGTTGGTGAAATGGTTATAAATAATAATGGGAGAAGCCTATTAGATTTTTTTAGAGATAATGATCTATTAATAGGCAACTCCTGATTTAATGAACAAGATATCCAAAAGCTGACATTTTTAGGAAAGGGCAGAGATGTCACCAGTTCCATAAATTATTTCTTATACGAGCAAGGACTGGGAAGTTATTTTGGAGATATTAAAGTAATAAGAGGGGCAGAATTGACAATTCAAGTCCTCAGTCCACTCCCTTTCCACAAGATCTCGACCTTCTGACCTTTACATTCCTTCTCACAGATCTGCCTCGTTCCAAAACTCTTTTATTGCTCGCTCTGTTAATTTCTGGAATTACCTTCCTATAAAAATTTGACATTCTTCCTCCCTATCTACATTTAAAACCCTCCATTTCCTGTCCCAAAAATAGTCAGATACCCACTAACCTTTTATGTAAAATTACATATTATTCATAATAATGTATTTACATATAACTCATCACTTAAATACTTACTATCAGATTCGACTATCTTTTTTCTTTTTTTTTTTTTCAACAGAAAAACTGAGTTTACTGCTAAGAAGAATGTAATGTATTTTTTATTTTTTCTAAAAGCGTATATTTATATTTTACTACTGTAAATAATTTTAAGTGTCTTGGCATGGTTTCAAGAGTTTTGTATATAAATTTTTTTAAATTTTGTGTATTAGAGTGCTACCAATGGGTAGTTTCTCAACAAGCGTGTTTCATGTGATAATATTCCTATGTACACATGTACTTGATGTATTCACACTAATACAGTTGTAAATATCATAATAAAAGTTTAAAAAAAAAAATTTGTGTATAGTATGTTTAATTAATATTTTCTTTACTTATTTCTCTTTATTTTTACTTTTTATGTTTGTTTTTATTTGGCCAGATATAATATTTTAATTTTGTACTTTTTTATTATTCTAAAGGGACTTCATCCCAGAATAAAATTATTTTCTATTCTATTCTATTGTGCTAAAAAAGTTTGAATGGGTGTGATTATCATTATATTCATAGGTAAACATTAAAATTATGTTTAATTAACATTTCATGAAGTTTGAAATGTATCTTGGACCATGATTTATCCAGACTTGATACTTTTGTAGTAGAACTCAATAAAATTTTAAGTTTAAAAGAGGGTTATGTAATGGGAACACCTAAATAATTATGATATTAATGCACATTATCTTGAGACCAATCATATACCATCAACTAAATAAATAATAAAAGGCTTAGCGAACCCGAAGGCTCGATGCCGACACCATCAATCGCTTATTACACACCTCCCTCCACCGTTCGCCGTCCAAACCCAGTCCCTTCAGATTGGTTTTAATGCAATCTACCCACCTTCGCTTCGGTCTACCCCTCGGACGCTTACCATTCGGCACAGCAAATATTAACCTTTTAGGAATTCTCTCGTTACTAAGTCCAACAGCTTTACAAGCCCACTTGGAATGCCACAATCCTTACTTGGAATATACATACTAAATTTTAAAAAAAAACAAGAAATGACAAGACGATATAGCCAACTCTCACATCTTCTGCACTAGAGATCTTCACTTTACTTACGAAACAAGCGACTGATCTACAACACTATACTGAGACTAATTTAGACATACGGAGCAGAACTTTGAGGTTCGGCCAAACAAACACAAAAACAAAATAATAATAATAATAATAAGGCTTAGCGAACCCGAAGGTTCGATGCCGACACCACCAATCGCTTGTTACACACCTCCCTCCACCGTTCGCCGTCCAAATCCAGTCCCTTCAGATCGGCTTTAATGCAATCTTCCCACCTTCGCTTCGGTCTACCCCTCGGACGCTTACCATTCGGCACAGCAAATATTAACCTTTTAGGAATTCTCTCGTTACTAAGCCCAACAACTTTACAAGCCCATTTGATTCGCCGCGATGAAATTACCTCAATTATATTACCCGGATACAGCTCACGCAATTCGGCGTTGTGTAACCGTCTGAACTCTCCGGTTAACTCATCCTTCTTCGGTCCGAATATTCTACGCAATACTTTATTTTCAAAAACCTTAAGACGCTGCTCACCCTTAATGTAAGCGGCCAAGTTTCGCATCCATAAAGAACTATAGGCAAGATAATTGTTTTATAGATTCTAATTTTTAAGTTTCGGGACAAGAGACGCGAACTAAGTAGTTTTGTCACAGAAAAATAACCAGCATTCCCCGCCTTCAGTCTAACCTTAATCTCTTCTTCAATTTCGTTTTTTCTAGTTATCGTAGAACCTAGATACCTAAATTTATCTACGTGTTCAAACATATTACCATCTATATCGATATCACCAGTAGTATCGCCATTTTTGCAGCTAACCATATATTTTGTTTTATCCACGTTTATTTCGAGTCCTAGTTCTTTACCGGCTTTCATTAACGTTGTCGTATTTAGTTTTATAGTTTCAACGTCTTCGCTTAACAGTACCAGATCATCAGCATAGCCCAGCACGGATGTTGTCCCGCCCAGATCCAACCCTTTCTCGGTTCGCATTACCTCCCTAATGCCATGTTCTAATGCCAAATTGAACAGGACAGGCGAAAGAGAATCCCCCTGTTTTAAGCTCGAACAAACCTCAAATTTTTCGGACAAATTATTACCGATTCTAACTTTATTGAGTGTCTCCGTCAAGCACATCCTGACTAGATTTACTAGTTTTTTTGGAATCCCCTGCTCGATTAGAATATTATACAGTTTCTGGCGGTCAATAGAATCGTAAGCCTTTTTAAAATCTATATACAGCTGGTGAACAATACCGTTATACTCCAATTTTTTCTCTAATATTTGCCGTAAAGAAAATATTTGATCAATTGTCGAACGATTCCGTCTAAATCCGCATTGGTAGTCTCCGATAATTTCCTCGGCGTATTCCGTGATTCGACTGGTTAAGATTAAAGTGAATATTTTATAGCATACCGGAAGGAGTGAAATTCCTCGATAGTTATTACAATCCGTCCTCGGACCCTTTTTGTGAATCGGAATAAGAATAGATTCTTTCCATTCTTCAGGTAATTTCTCGTTCTCCCAGATCTTTTTAACCAACCGATGTATTTTAGAAACTCCAGCTTCCCCGCATGCCTTAATTAGTTCAGTAGGAATATTATCGATTCCCGCTGCTTTATAAGATTTTAATTTTCCGATAGCTACTTCAACTTCCTCTTTACTTGGTCCTTCTATTAACGGTTCAGCACTCTGGTACTCAGAAGGAGGACACAGATCATAATTTCCCGTATTTAAAATATTGTCAAAGTGGTCCTTAAACTTATTCAATATGTCAACTGGATCGGTCAGAATGTTGTTATTATCATCCCTAATTCCAGACATTACGGGCCCTACATATTTACGTGATCTGTTTATACCTTTGTACATGTCTCTTACGTTATTTTCGATTCTATTAGTTTCTATTTCAATTATTTTATTTTTAAGATACTCCCTTTTTTTATTTTTGAGCAATTTTGTCGTTTCGTTCTTTGAGGTTCGGAAGTATTCCAGATTATTTTCGCTAGGATTATTTAGAGCTTTTAATTTAGCGGCTTTTCTTTTTTCGCACATGTTTAAGCAATCTTCATCAAACCACGGTTTGTTATTCTTATTTTCCTTTTTTCCTAGACACGAGTTACCGACCGCTTTAATATTATCCCTGATCTCTACCCATAACTTGTCAATATCCTCGTGGTCCTCGTCAGGAAGCTCTAAAGCTTCAAACCTATTCTTAACATCTAGCTCGAATTGGTTTCTAATTGATGGATTTTTTAATTTTTCCAAATTAAAATTCTCAAAATCGAAACGGTTTTCTTTTCTCTTTTTTATATTAAGTTTTTGTCGAAGTTTCGCGATTACTAATTCATGATCCGACCCACATTCTGCTCCGCGATAAGACCGTACATTAATTATATTGCTTTGCCAGCTGTGTTGTATCAAGACATGATCGATTTGATTTCGTGTTTGCGAATCCGGTGATGTCCAAGTATATTTATGAATATCCTTATGTTTGAACGTCGTAGTTTTAATTATCAGATTTTTCGAGGTGGCAAAGTTTATCAGACGGATCCCATTATCATTACTATATTCGTGCAAACTTTCTTTACCAATCGTCGGAATATAAACCTCTTCCCTTCCTACCTTTGCGTTGGCGTCACCTACAATTATTTTCATGTAGTTTCGCGGTAGTTTATCATAAACCCATTCGAGTTTATCGTAAAATTCACTTTTGACTTCATCATCACTGTCTTCGGTCGGACAATGTATGTTTATTAATGCGATTTTAAACTATATGGTTTAAATATCAACTATATGGTTTAAATTATCACAACACAGCTCCAGCAGTTTATAAATACTACAACTGCAATACTTAAAAGTTCTTAAAAAAAAAATTGCAAGAAAAATTAATTGTATCTTTATAACATCTACACAGTTTTTTGCTGTCATTAAAATAATTAGAACACCATAAATAGTTTGTTTACTTTCCTTATGAGGTGTAGCTCCTCCTGGCACAGCTTCTAATTTGTACTGTGGATGCATAACATCGTAAAGAGTTGGTCTATCTCTTATTAGTTATGTCAGTTTTAGAACTTGTTCTTGTGTCCATACAGACATTTTCACACAGCTGACAACAAAATAACACGAACAATAAAAAATGGTGGTACTTGTACAAGCATAGTACATTACTTGTATGTATAGGGGTGCTGATGTAACATGGCTTTTCAACATTTTCAATAGTCAAATGTGCATTCGGACCCACAACTGTACAAAAACTTTTTACACGGTACAAGTTTCACCTCCAAACTCAGTTCATACAAAGCTTTGTAGGAGAGACTTGACCATGTAAAACGGCCTTAATATAAGACACAACATTTAATTACCTTACATTCTCCTTAGTTGTTGGTACTTACAGTTTGTGCACATTATTGTTATACATTGTTATCATACATTATTTCATGTGAAATAGTGTAGCTTTACAAGTATATAGCTCAGCATTATAATTATTCTAAACTTTTCAATTTATTTTAACATTGAGGTTTATTTATGTTTTCTTTCTGGCTAAAGACTGAGATAAATTAATTTTCATTTTGTTCATTGATTATTTGAAATCTTTTTTTTTAGCTGTACTTATTACAACTAGTTAGTTTTATTTACTAAGTTGATTGATGTAATAGTTTATTTGTTTATTGAATACTTTTTTGTTTATTTTTTTCATTCTCAGGCTCATCCAAGAATGCATCTGCTTCAGAAACATTGCTCTTACACTAATGAAACATTTGTAGATGGTATTACCAATGGAGCAGCTTGGTATAGTGTTTCAGGTGGAATGCAGGACTATAATTATATATTTGCTTCGTGTATGGAAATAACTATTGAAATGGGCTGTTTTAAGTATCCTCCGAAAGATAAATTACCAAAATATTGGTTAGAAAATAAAGAACCTCTACTTACATTTATGCAGCAGGTACATGTAGTCTGTTAATTTTTTTAAATCATATTTATGCTTGTTATAAATTATTGGTTATCTTATTATCACAATCTCGTGCAGGTACCATCCGATGTGGACATCAGCAGTAATACCATCCACCCATCTTGACTAGTCTTCCACATCTTCTTTTTCCATGAATTGGTTCTCTTAGGAGCTTGTTTAGTATTTCATCATCTTCCGTCCTGGCCATAGGTTAACCCACCTCAACATATTCAGTTTACTTACTTACTTATTTAATCCAGTTCTCTTTGTTACCAATGAGCAGTGTGAGGTTCCTTCTTATAGGGCCTGACCCAAGAATCTCTGTTATCAGCCAGCAGCCTTCTCCTCCAGTCCATTCCCCTCCTATCAAAGGCTTCTTTGATTCCTTCTTCCCATATTTTTCTTGGTCTTCCCTATGGCCACTCTCTGATCTCGTAGGTAGCCTTGGTAATTCTGTTTTCAACCATTCATGATACATGTTGAAACCACCTGAGTTAATTCTCATGGATTAATTCCTCTACAGGCCTCAGGTCCAGATTTGCCCTTATCGACATTCCTCACATGATTTCTTTCTTGTTTCCCCCTCTATTTTCCTTAAATACCCCATTTCCATTGCTTTTATTTTGCTTTTGTGCTTGGAAGTGAGGGTCCAAGACTCGCTTGCATATGTTAGTATAGGGAGGAAGGTATTCTTGAAGGCAATCTTCTTAGTGGCCTTTGAGACTTCCTCCTTGTACAAGAAGCCTGTCTTGAGGGAGTAGAAGCATTTTCCAGCCATCTTGATCCTTTCCTTTATGCCTCCATTAACCCATCCATACTCTTTAAGGTGAGCACCTAGGTATTTAAAATCCACAACTTGCTCCAGGCGGATTCCAACCAGCCGAACGATCTGGTCTCCTCGGTCGCTTCTTCTCCCAATCCTCATAAATTTTGTTTTGGAGATGGTAATTTCCATGTTTTTATTCCTCAGCTTAGCTTGAAGGATCTTAATGTTAAACTGCAGATTACGGCAGTCATTTCCGAATACCACCATATTGTCAGCAAAAGCAAGCAACATATAGTGGACACACTGAAGGTTCCTATATCTCAGGTGGTATGGCCTCATTTTCTGTTTGGCTTGTTTTAGGGCAGAATCCAGCACCAGGATAAACAAGAGGGGGCTAAGGCTGCATCCCTGTCTGATTCCTTGATCTGTTAAGAATTCCTTTGATATATGGTTGCACACCCTGACAACATTTTTCTGCATTCCATACCTGGTTCTCTGTCCATTCCTTCAACACGAGATCATAGCCCACAAACCTATATATTTCTTCTCATAGGATAGTTTATTTTGAAAAATCCTTCATAATGCTTGCTACCTTGTTTTGGCATTACTTGCCCATCTTCAGGTGTAAAACCTCATCATTAACTTCATTTACCCCAATTACATTGGAAAAACCAATTGTTTTTCCATCTCTTCACTGTACTTACCAGAGTGAGAATGTCAAGATTCATTTCCTGGAGCTCCTGAGAAATGAAAATTAACTGACCCACAGTGTTCAAGAATCAGGCACTCTGAGACCCATACCCAATGTGCCCGGTTATCCCATCCTTTTATTACGTATCTTAACTAGTAGACATTTTGAACCATATTGTTCTCCTTTATGTGAAATAATTATACAACCATTATCAACCTTAATTATATTTATTATTTATAATAATATTATATAATTTTATCTAATTCTTTTAATGAGAAAATGCCAAAAATTCAGTACTATGTTCTTACCTTTTCTTGCTATAATTGTTAAAATTGGTTAGTTGGTTGGACTGACTCATCTCCATTTTATTTTCTGGAATATTTTGGGATGTTTTTTGTTATTAATAATCTCTGTAAACCACACTTCATATTTTTTTCTTTTTCTGTTATCATTACAGGCCTTTTAGATCTTTTACCGCCTTAACAAGTCTGCTCCATCTCTGCCTGTCTTGCTCTATTTCTTTCCAGTTATCTGCACACAGCTGAATTACATTTTTGTTAATTCTCTTTATCCATCTGCTTTTTGTCCTCCCATGTGGTCTTTTGTCTTCTATTGAGGCATTCATTGTTATGAGAAGGAGTTGATCGGGGAGGGGGGTGGGAGGGGATGTGGTCAAATTAATACTAAATTAAACAAGTAGAATTATTTAATTTAGTATTATTATAGTACATATTATTATATATATATAGCGCAGACGCTTCAGACGGACTAGGCTTGCAGATGATTATCAAATATTCAGAGTGCTTCGTAACACGACACAGACAAGGATCCGACAAGCGAAAGCGAACTACTTTCACGAAGCCCTTTCCTCAGCTCCTGATATCAAATCAAAATGGCTTCTACTTCGTAAGCTTTCCCTCTGTGAACCTTCTAGATCCCCTTCCTCAGTTTTCCCAATATCACCTGATGACCTAAACTCCCACTTTATATCGGTTTCCACCTCTTCTTTACCATCCCCTTCCGGCTTTTCTCCAGAGGTACCTTTTAACGACAATAATTTTTATTTTTCCGACATTTCTCCCACAGACCTTATTACCGTTATAATGAAATCCCGTTCCAATTCCGTAGGCCCAGATGGCATTCCTATCAAACTAATAAAATTATGTCTCCCTGAAATCCTCCCAGCACTCCTTTTCATCTACAATTTCTCCCTGCAGAATTCAATATTCCCAACCTCTTGGAAAAAAGCCATTGTCCTTCCTTTAAACAAAAAGCCTAATCCATCCTCTCCCGAAGATTTCCGCCCAATATCAATCCTTTCCAATCTTTCTAAACCCCTAGAAAAGTTAGTACAATCCCAAGTTTCCAACTACCTTGAACAATCCAACCAACTCGATCCTCTCCAATCTGGCTTCCGTCCTGGCTACTCTACACAATCTGCTCTGATTAAAATTACTAGTGATATCCAGACTGCAATAGATGACAAAAAACTAACCATACTTATACTGCTTGATTTCTCCAAAGCTTTCGATTCCATTATCCATTCCATCCTTTTCAACAAACTAAAATCATTATCCTTCTCCAATAGTTCCATCTCTTGGTTCCAGTCTTTCCTCTCACAACGAACCCAAGCAGTTTCCATACCTAATCAACCTCTATCTGCCTACCTTCCTTTATCCTCAGGAGTTGCACAGGGTTCAAGCATGTCTCCTCTTCTTTTCAATTCTTATATTAATGACCTAAATGATTCAATTATCCATTGTTCCCACCACCTTTATGCCGACGATTCTCAAATCTATTTATCCTTTTCTCCCGCTGAGTTATTGGTGGCATTTGCCAAAATTCAAGAAGATTTAGATCGAATTAGTGCCTGGGCCAACTTAAATGGATTAAGGCTAAATGCTGCCAAAACTCAGGCCATTCTCATTGGTTCCAAGCCCCTTCTTAGATCCCACACCAACTTTCCCTCACTCTATCTAAACAACCACCCCATCACCTTCTATCCCTTTGTTAAAAATTTAGGCTTTCTCATAGATCAAACCCTTTCCTGGAATCACCATATCTCTCATATATCCCGCCGTGCAATTTCTACCCTCAAACTATTCCATCACTTCCGCCATCTTCTACCCCAAAATACCCGTAGACTCATAGTTTCCTCTCTCATCTTTCCCCACTTTGACTACAGCTGTGTGGTGTACGATGGCCTCTCGGTGGAACTGCGTGATAGACTCAAAAGACTTATGAATTGCTTCGTAAGATTTGTAATTGGAACCCCGAGACGCTCCCGTGTCTCCCACCACTACACTGAGTTAGGGTGGCTCTTCCCCTCCTTAAGAAGACAATATTTCCTTGGCACTTTCCTTTATCAAATCATTACCGATCATCGTCCTTCTTATGCCTACAACCTTCTCCAATTTAAGTCCTCAATCCATTCTCTCACTACAAGATCCCGACCCTCTGACCTATACATCCCTTCTCATAGATCTGCCTCATTCCAAAATTCCTTTATAGCCCGCTCTGTCAACTTTTGGAATTCCCTCCCGATCAAAATTCGACATGCCCCTTCCCTGTATACATTCAAAAACCTCCTATTCCAATTCCTGTTCCAAAAACAGTCTGATACCAGCTAACTATTGATATTATATATGTATTGAGTAGCAATCATATAATCATAACACTTGGTAATAGATAGTACATGCATTTCCTACTATCGACGTAGGAATTTCAATACATACATTTTTTTTTATATATATTTTTTTTTATTCAATTATAAGTAACTGTTTATTTTTATATATATATTCAAGTAAAGTTTTTTTTTTTTTTTTTATGAAATGAACTCATTGTATCTCTTTTTCGTTCTTCATTTCTCAAAGTGTATGTTTATGTTGTTCAACCCTTAAATATAATTTTGTTCATAGTTCAAGTGATTCGTTCATAGTTTTAATTGTTTTGTTCATAATTTTAAATGCTCTGTGCATAGTTTTATCTGTTTGTATATAGCTTGTGCACCTAAGATTTTCTTTACTTTTTATTTTATTTTATCAATTTTATTTATTGTTTCAACGTTCAGGCCAGTAATATTCTATTATTTTGTACATTATTGTTATTCTGAAGGGACTTAGTCCCAGAATAAAGTTTTTTTTCTATCTATATATATTATTATTATATATATTGTAATGTCAACATTACATGGCATTTGAATATTGGTGCGAAAATGGTAACAGCACGAACTACGGGGAGGAAGTGCGTGCGGATGGTGGGGGAAGCAAGCCTCATGTAACTCAGAATGTGATCGGCCACCAAGAGAGAAGGTTATGAGCCGCCAAGAGAGAATGTGACAAGCTGTCAAGAGAGAAGGTGACGAGCTGCCAAGTGAGAAGGTGCTAGCCAGCAAGCTGAGAAAGTGAAAAAGGAGTCCTAGCCGGTTCGAGTGTTGATAAAGGCCACTAGTGGAGATTATTTTATGTTGGAAGAAAAAAACATAGCAGAAAAGAATTAAGTGGTACAGAAAACTGGACATTCGTAAGTAAGACGAGATTATTTCGCTGACAGGCGTAAACATTTGGATGAGTGCTAACAATGCCATTTATGTTGACAGAGGGATAGAACCAAAAGTTTAGACCGGGACAAATTATTTTATAAAACTATTTTAAATTATATATAAGTGTAGTTAGTAATTAGTGAATTAGTGTAGATTATAGTTATTTAATGTTGAATGAGTGTTCAGTTGTCAGAACCCAACCTGAGAATTTATGTTATGTGTTAAAATAAATAGTATATTGAAAAAGGAAACTCGTTTGATTTTGGAGGGAAAGAGGAACGTTACAAAATATATATATATAATTATTATTATTATAGTATTCTACTTGTTTAATTTAGTATTAATTTGAACACACCCCCCGATCAACTCTTTCTCATATTATATCAACAGTCAACCATCATTCATTGTTATGTTGAGGCTTCCAGATGGATTTCTATGAGCTACATGCCCCGCCCATCTTAACACTTCATATTTAGTTATTATTAAATTAGTTTGATTTAAATTTATTAAATACCAAAAAATAATTATATTACTTAATTACTTATAATTTACATGCTTCGATTATGTTTAACCCTATATCTCAGACTGTGCCCTTCCTTAATGTTTATTCAAAGGTATTATTATTTATCCTTTAGGTCTTCTTATTTCTTTTGCTTTTTTATTTCTTATAATGTAAAGTATTAGTTTTCTTTTTAATCAACATAATAGGTTGTTCTGTTTTTGTACATCCATTTTATAATTTGCTACGTTTTTGTAATATATATTGATTCTATATGTTTTCTTATTTTCCCATTATTTGCTCTATTTAAAATTTTTATGTTATCAAAATCATATTTTTGTAATACGGATACATCCGGTTTAGTAGGATATTGGTCATTTTCTTGTAGGCAACTGGAAGGAGGAGTCCCTGTAATTACTACATTCATTTGTGGAGCTTGTGCTATAGTATTGTAATCTATTATCTTTGGTCAGATAGATAGATTACAATTACAATAGATAGATTGATTACAATACTTATTTAATTTTTTCAGTACTAAAATGTTGTTTTTTTTTGGGTCCTTCCCTTCCTCGCTATACGGGATTTTCCCGGGCCAGGGGGTGTGAGCGGGGATTTAAAAGACTCCCCTGGCACCGGGACGCGAACTCGTGACTATTTTTATATCTTTGATTCATATATCAGGTTGCCGGAAAACGGCGGTGCAGTGCACATGCTTTAGCCCATTCAGCCACCCCGCCCACAATGTGGTTTTGCTTGTAAAATCAAGCATTGCTTGAGATCAGATTAAAGAGACTAATGAATTGTTTCATTAGATTTATTTTTGGAGTCCCCAGGTTTCCCACATCTCCAGTTGGTTTGCTGAGTTGAAGTGGCTGTATCTAGTCTTCCGACAGCAGTATTTTCTAGGTATATTCCTTTTTCTTACCTTTTCGATTTGTTTACTCCTGGTTCCTCTGCTCATTTGTTCAACACAAGGTCCGAACCCTTAAACCTGTTTATTCCTTCTCATAGAACTATTTCCTTTAAAAAATCCTTTGTCATACGTGCTACCTTGTTTTAGGATTCCTTACCAACCTTCATACACTAATCCTCATCCTTGACCTCATTTAAACATAATTTATCTATCCATCTCCTCAGCAATCAATCTTCCAAATATGTGTAAAATAATACGTTTCAGAGCTGTCAGTCGCATTTAATGTTATTCTATATATAGTTATATATCATCCATATTTTTTATATGTACAACTATGTGAACTCACATAAGTGTCCGTCTTTCCCAAAGTTGATTGGGCAAGAAGCTACTTTCCCTTCCCCCTTTTCTCCTTAGATTTTTTATTGCTAACACTTTCTTAAAAACAGAGGAAAGTATAATTAGAAAAATCATAGATCATATACCGTTACACTGTAGAGAAGTTGTTTGTTCCATGCTTTATCTCTTTTGTTCCATCCCTTTATCTCTTTTTCTGAAACTTTTTATTCCGAAAATTCCTTATCCTGTTAAGATGTGCCGCCTCAAAATTTTTGATGGCTCAATTTTTGCCATAGAATTCCCCTTCTGGGCATCCCTGCTCGCACATATGGATTTTTTAATAATTTCATATGTCTGCTTGTTCCTCTTCTTTTAATTTTAGATCTAGATAATTTTTTATTAAATTTATTCTTAATTATTTCTAATACCAGACAATTGTCGTTACATTGTACATAGTAGTTATTCTATGGGGACTTATTATCCCAGAATAAAATTTACTTTCTTCTTCTCTTCTTCAATATATTTTTTCGCATGCCCATCTGTTGATTCATTACTCTGTAAACTTTCATTAAAATGTAGCTTATTTTTTATCCACAACATGATTGTGTTGCATTGTCATGTTCTGTCCTATTCTACTCATATAATTTTATATTCTTTTGTGTCTTAATTTTTTCCCTATTTTTCGCATTTCCTGTTTCTGTAGTTTGTTTTTATATTTTACTGTTACTTAGTTAGATTTATATTTGTTTTTTCACAAATCACTGTCCACTGGTTCATTATTGAATAAAAACAATCTTTTCATGATTATGATATTTTGGAATTATTTGATATGTTTGTTTATAAATAAAGGAAAATTTTTACTTTAATTACTTTTTTAGGTTCACAGAGGAGCCAAAGGTTTTGTTAGAAGTACCTCTGGAAACCCAATATATAATGCTACAATAGAAGTTGAAGGAATTGCCAAAACTATGAAAACAGCCAAAGATGGTGATTTTTGGAGGATTCTCACTCCAGGAAATTATAGTATTACTGCATCTGCACCTGGGTAATAGTATTATGTAGTATTGAATTAATATTGAATTCAAGATTAATATGTTATAAAGATTACTTATATTGAGATAACGGCAACTAAATATATTTCTAAGCCTCTAATATGAGGAATCTTGAAAGAAAACCGGCTAATAAATAAACAAAGACAAAAAATTGTTTCCTTATTTTATTGGTTAAAGTTAAGGACCCTGAGTTCAAACCTGATCTTTGCCAATCATGGATATTAGATGTAAAATACAAAATCCTATAACAATGTTTTGTAGTTTCGCACTAAAATAGATTTATTCTAGGGTTGTTTATCAGACTTCTATTCGATTTCTTAAATTAATTAATCATTATTTATAATTCTTACTAAATAAAATTCATTCCATTCAACTTTTAAAAACACAATTAAAACCCATGCATTATCAAAGGGGAACTATTAAACTTAGGTTGAATTGATAATAGAGCTGTGAATAAATTGTATTTGTTTATAATATAATATTTGTGAATTATTTTAACAATACTTAA
The DNA here is from genome assembly GCA_928085145.1 of Nezara viridula. Taxonomy (NCBI): domain Eukaryota; kingdom Metazoa; phylum Arthropoda; class Insecta; order Hemiptera; family Pentatomidae; genus Nezara; species Nezara viridula. Next base: position 111,370,887 of record OV725078.1, read on the forward strand.
GGATGGTTTAATAATTAGATTTTTAATTTTGGAAACAGGTAGTTTGAAATGAATTAAAATGAAATGTGAAGAGGTTTAAATAAACATTACCTTATAAGTGGAGGTTTTAGTATTAGAATTTTAAGTTATATAATTGATTTAGCTGCATATGATTGTATTTTTTTATAATAGGCATGTAATTATAAAATGAAAATAATTAATTAATGACCAAGTGTAATTAGGGTGTGATGATGTTTTGTTGTTTAAAGGTTTTTTCCCTTGAAAATGGTCTAAGGGGAAAAATGTTGGTGAAGAAAAAGAAAGAAAGTAGGACTTTTGGGATCTAATTGAGTGCTGTTATTATTATTAATCAGAGATTTAATGCCAACTGAAAAGATTTCAGTTCTGCCGACATGAAGCTTGAGTCCTGATCCAAATGAATGGCGGATGTGTTGGGGCGAGGGATACTTCAAAATCGAAGTACACAAAATTTAATACTCAGTGAACATAAACCCAAATTAACAATTATTAATAAAGCAAAAAGAAATCAATTTCTAAAATTAAAAATAAAACAAGAGAGAAAAATGTCTGTGGTAATGGTGAGAGAAGGGAACGAAAATATCCCAAATTGGAGGCTATATTTCCAAAGAGGTTACCTGATGTTCAGATATCAAAGCAGTCAATGGTGGGGGGATCGATATGCATATCGATCCTGATCGATGGCGCAGGTGAGGTGAAGATGAAGTGAACCTGGAGCAGCGGGTGGGGGTAGCTGTCCACTACGTGGATCTAATCTCATCAAAGGCTAGCTCCAGACTGACCACCCAGCAGTATTTTGATGTCTTAATCCCCAAGACAGGGTATTACTGCCGGGCTGGTGTGTATATACAACGCGATAATACATCGCAAGATAACCCTGAATATATAAAGAATGTACAATTCTGGGACAATTATCCCTCAGTTTCTACCAAAAAAAACAAATAAATAAACATTTTATTATTGACATATAAAAAGGGGTCAGAATGTTTAGAAAAAAATAAATAAAGATCTGAGCGTATGCGGCGTTAACAGGATGGGATACCGAAAATATTAAACTATATTTTTGTTTATGTATCTCTGAGGCCCCTTAGCCCACATTTTTGTCTTTCTGTATTATTCTGAAGGGACTCATCCCAGAATAAATAAAGCATTATTATTATTATTATATTCCCTCCTATGGAACTAACACCCATGAACGTTCCTTATCAGCTCGCTCCGTTACCTTCTGGAATTCCTTACCATTTAACATCCATTATGTCTCTTTCCTGTCATCATTCAAATACCTCCTTACATCCCAAACAGACGATATGAAATAGTGATATTTCATTTTATGAATTGAATTTTATTAGAAGTAAATAGTAGTGCATACTGTTTTAAGTTTTAACATCTAATATATACAAGTTTTAAGTATGTGTATATATATATATATATATATATATATATATATATATATATATATATATATATATATATATATACACACATACACTATATTACACATATATATATAAGTATATATATATATATATATATATATATATATATATATATACATACACTATATTACACATATATATATAAGTATGTGTATATATATATATGTATATAATAAAATATATCTATATATAGAATAGAAAATAAATTTTATTCTGGGATGAGGTCCCTTAAGAATAACAATTATGAACAAAAAATAAAAACCATATCTGGCCAAAAATTACATTAATCATAATCAAAGAATATATACAATATCTTCAGTGAAAGTATATTAAAACAAATAAAAAAGTAGAACCATTTAAAAAAAAAAACCAACATTATTAAAGTGAAAAGAAAAACAGAAATCAGGGGAAATAAGAAATGTTATAAGCACTATAGGTTGATTCTTAAAATTAAAACTCAAACAATTTCAACAACCATTTACCTCAGTCAAAATTTGATTCATAATATTTATTTCATTGTACAACATCATTTTAGGATGTGAGAAGGAATTGGTAGAGATGATATTTGAATGAGGACAAGGCAGAGGCATAGCGGATATCAGATGGCAAGGAATTTCAGAAGGCAGTAGATCGGGCAATAAAGGAATACTCAAATGTCTTAGTTCTATGGGAAGGGATATAAAGGTCGGATACACGGGATCTTGTTTTCTAAGAGTGGACAATGGGTTTGAACTGTAAGAGACTATAGATGTAGGAAGGGTGTCAGGTGTTGATTGTTCGGAATAGGAAAGATCCAAGGAAATATTGTCGGCAGGAAGAAGGGAAGAGCCACTTTAACTCGTTGTAAAGGTGGGACAAATGAGACCACCTTGAAGTACTGGGAACGAATCTTAAGCAGGATTTCATAAGTCGTTTCAATTTATCCTCGAGTACCATCGGGATGCCTCAATACCTATGGTACCTATTGACTTTCGGGAGATAAGGGCGATATGGGGTTTCCAGGAGAGTTTTTCGTAATGGTAATTTCTAGATTTTTAACGGAGAAGCTGAATGTGATGAAATGATCGTTGATGACTAAAGGAGGAAGGAAGGAGATGGATTTAAGAAGAGAACTGCAAACTATAATAATGGTCTGAGTTTTCATTTTGTTTAGCTTTAAATTATTTAGACTTGCCCAGGCACTGATCCTATCTAGTTCTGCCTGAATATTGGCGAATGACACTAATAGCTCAGAAGGGTGAAAGGATTTGGGAGTCATCAGTGTATAAGTGGTGTGAACAGTGGTAGATGGATTTGAGAAAATCATTTATATAGGAATTAAAAAGAAGAGGGAAAATGCTCGAACCCTGGACCACTCCAGAGAACAGCATTAGGAAGGAAGATAGTTGTTAGTTCAGAATGCTAATTACTTGAGTGCGGTTGGAAAAGAAAGACTGAAACCAAAGAATAGAGTTGTTGGAGAAGGATACAGATTTTAATTTAGTGTAGAGTATAGAGTGGTCTCAGGAGTCAAAATTTCATGCTCTGAATTTTCATTAATTTTCATGCTCTGAAAAACTTAAATACTTTGCAGAAATAAGCTTAATGAGCAGAAAAACAAGAAATAAATAAATTCAAGGTAACCTCAGAGAATATATTTTATGCTCACATAAAGTAAAAAGTTAACATCTACATTGCTAAAAAATAAAGAAATAATCAATATTTTTCCATTAAAAATAAATTAAGTTTTTATCAATTAAATATATTAAGTTGGCAAATAAGTCCTTTCAGTTTTTCAGAGTGAAATAAAACTCAATGTATTATAGATATTAGAACTTATTTTAATCTACAATATATACAATATACAACTGCATAATGCCATGTTCATAGAATGTCTGGAGTTTATGGTTAAAAAACCGATCCAAGTGGTTTTTGATGTCCTCTTCCTTTTGGAATTTCTTTCCATTCATGGAGTTCTGAAGAGACCAGAATAAGTGGTGGTAGTCTCTTGGAGCTAGGTCCGGTGAATAGGGAGGGTGAGATAAAAGGTCCCATCCAAGGCTCAATTTTGGCTCAAGTTTGATTTCACTTTCCTGATCATTGTTTATATCAAGTTACGGAGTACCATGTAGGCTTGATAAACATCTGCTAGTTGAGTCTCTCTCTATGTATGTATATATTAACCCTAGATCGACACTTAAATACATAATTTGATGAATTCATCTTTGTTATTCTAGGGGGTCTTAGTCCCAGAAGAAAGTTCTATTTTCTATTCTATTCTATTCTAAATACATCAATTCATTCTGACACGCTGGTATGTGGTACACACCAAACTTTAAATTATTATAAAATTTAATTTTCATGCTCTGAAAAACTTAAATACTTTGCAGAAATAAGCTCAATAATTTATTTCGAGTAACCAATGAGATGAAGGGCCTAGCACTGTCTTGCTGGAACGCAACACCCTTCCGATTTGCCAGTTCTGGGTGTTTATTTTTAATTGATTGATCCAATTTTGTTAATTGTGAGCAGTATAGAGTTGAATCAATCACGCCCTGCCACCTGATTTCTTCCTTAATTAAGATTTCCTTAGTAAAACTTTTATATCATATTTTTTAAAACTTAATTTAGTTTGAACATACAACATTGTTGAAAATATGTATCCAGATACAAGTATCTGTATCTGAGAAATATCCAATACCCATTGAGTTACCAACATTTTTTATTCTGGTCTGTACAAATCTTAAGATTTGACTGGATCTGCAATGGATAAAGTACAAAATGAAAGATGTTATGTTGAAAAACTATATGTAATATATTTATTTTTGTTATTTCATATGTTAAAAAAAAAGTTAAAAATTATAAGAATATATAATAAAGGTGTATATATATATATATATATATATATATATATATATATATATATATATATATATATATATATAGATATATATAAAGAGGTAAGAACAAAATAACAAAATTTAAATATGATTATTAAGTGAATAAATTCTAATTTGTTCATTGGTTATTTTATATTTATAAAATATATTTTTTTTATTTATTCATGATATTTACAACTGTATTGAAAGATTAAATACATTAAATAAATTTATAAAATATAAACACATTTATTGAAGCTTCACGTGTAATTAGTGGTATTATTAAGGTAAACATGAGTTGTTTTTTTTTTTGTTTTATCTAACATATGTTCAGTATTCCTTATAAGGAATAATATAAGTTGCATTAAAAGACTGTACTGATTAAAATATTTTTGTTTTCATAAGTGTGAAAAAAATAATTATATGATCTATCTGGAAAATATGAGTTCACATGTATTTTTCATGATATTTATGTTTTAGTTTAATATTATTTTAAATTTATGAGTTATTTATTCTATTAAAATTGTTTTTCTCCTTAAATAATAATTTCATTGTTATAATTAATTTAGGTTGTATTTTACTTATTTTATTGCAATTATCAGGTATGTAAGTGAAACTAGAACATCTATTATTGTTCCCGATGATGTGAATGGTGTCTCAGTGAATTTTACTTTACTTCGTGATGATCCTGGAGCATGGTCAGTTGAATATGATTTTAGTCAAGCTTCAAATATACAGCCAATAGAAAATTATCTGACTGATGAAGAAATCAATAAGGAACTTATTTCATTAGATAGAAATGCACCTGATCTCGTACAGTTTTTTGACAGTTCTTTAGCTTTCTTAAAAATGTCAGAACATGTAAGTTCTATTTGATTATAAATGTATCATTAGTTTAAGGAGTTCTGTATAATATTGCTAAGTGACAAATTATTGATTCACTCACTTGAATTGTTTTAAACATTTTCCTTTCTTTGGGAATAATTATATTAATATTAAAATCTTAATAGTAATATGTACAATTTTTTAATGTTTAATTATCTAAAGTTTTAAAATTAGTCAGGATTATCTAAACTACAAAACATATACACAAAAATGAACACTAATGGGCCTGTGTGTACCCACACACAAACAGACTTAAAGGTGGGATCCAGAGGGAGCCATACCTAGCCAAGTACGGCCTTAACCAGCTCCCCCTTATCCTCTTCCTCCATGACAAGTAGATGTGAATGCCACCTTATGGTGAAATGCTCGGGAAGGACCAAACCCTAGCACTTGCTCTCAAACTGTTTACCCTGGCCGGTGGTCAATTTTGCTGAAACTCTGAATTTTGATATCTATCCTTGGTAGAATGCCTTGGCCATGACTTTAGCTGTGATTTCGTCTACTGCTATTGCCTCAGGCCAACATGTGAAACGATCACTCATTGTTACCAAGCATTGCTTTCCTCTTGATAAGGGGAAGGGACCAACTATGTCCTCGTACACATGCTCAAATTGTTCAGCATACTCAAATTAAAAAAGTGTATAAAAATTTACCAGTAGGAGTGATAGTATGCCTTAAAACTTTTGCTCATAAAAAAGCACACATGACCTCCCCCATTCGGCAGCATCTTTGTCAAGACTTGGCCAAAAATATTTCTGAGACAATAGCTTGCGCGACTTCATATTCCTGGATGATTCAGTGTGTGCAGGGAATCAAAGATTTCCATTCGAAGAGACTTTGGTATATAAACTTGAGCTTATTCCTGAGATGTTTCATAGAGAATTAGTTCCTTTGATCCTGGAAGATTCAAAAGTTTTAACTGGAAGTTGGACTGTTTCTTTAGAGAATTTACTTCCAGGTCTTCTTTCTGTACAGTTACTAATCAATCCAAGTCCTTTTATGTATATGTATATGGTATAGTACAATGGGCACGAGATAGATCATCGGCTACTTGATTTTCTTTTCTATTTGCATGTTGTATATCTGTAGAAACTGTGATATGAAGTTTAATCAACTTATTCGTATTGGTGATGCAGGTTTCTGGTGCATAGGAAATGCTACTATAAAAGAGATGTGTGATCTGTCAGGATTATAAAGTTCCTCCCTTTGACCACCGGTTTAAAATATCTCATAGCAGAATAAGTTGTTTGTGCTTCTAATAATGCCTTTGAGTAAACATGTAGGGGTACCCAGTGTTTCCTCTCTGTTGTAGCACCGCTCCCATACAGCGATTTGATGCATCACAGGCTAATGACATTTCTGCTTCTGCTTTAGGATGTGCCAATAATGCTGCATCCTTCAAACTCTCCTTGCAGCGTTCTAAATCCTGAATGCTTTCTTTACTCCATTTGATTAAATTCAAATAACCCAAAAGGTGTTAAATTGCAGTTTTGGGCATATCTTCACAAATCAGAATATGATAATTATCTTTTACCAGATCTACACAGAAAAATGAGTTTGTTCTAGTTCCATGCAATATAACATAAACCCGTCTGGACTAGGCTTCATGAAATTTTTCATTTGAGGAATGACTGAAAAAGTTGCTCCTCTATCAATTTTTAGTGACAACCCTTTCCACTTATCCTTAACGAAAGGCGGCACTGGGTAATAGTGGCAGAGGTATATGATACTTCTATACCATCCACTAGTTTCTCAACTTTGGGTGTTGTTTTTCCCATGGATAAGGCTGGGTGCATTTGATAGCTTTCTTTTTAATTTTTTTGCTTCAAGATTTTAATCGATATCCTATTTTTCCAGAAATTTATGTTGTTTATGTTAGGTTTTACAAAATTTGTAGGGTTTATTTACATGTTCTCAGGCAAACTCTGATCTTTTTTTTTTCAGTTTATTTTGTTTATAAAAGGTTTTTCTTTCCGCTCTGCCTCTGTAGCCAGCTTCATGTAGCCAATTTCTCATGGTTTGGGTTATTACAGATTTCTCATAATCTGACAGAATGTAAACCGAAACCTCTCAAGCACTTAATTTGGGATGTTTTGCCACTTAAAGCACAATTTTACTTGATTTTCGCACTGTCAACAACGGTTTTCTCCCTGGGCGGGATTTATTGTTCACTGATTCAGATTTAAATTTTTTTATGATTTAATTCACTGATTCATGAGGTCGTCTAAACTTTTTCCAATATACCGCAAACTTAAACCCTGTTGAAAATGTTTTACGTCATCTTTAAAATGAGAACTCAATTATTTGGACCTACGTCCCATTGCCGAAGAAATATTTTTTATTACTGCACTAAACTAGCAATTTCTCATGCAGTTTTATCCTTTAATCTTCTGGAGTAATAGGTTATAAATAGAACATTAAAACACTGTTTTAATAACATAAATTATCATATCATTAACACTAGAGTAGGAATGCTTTTTTTGTGTACAAATTATTAAAGTATGAATTATATAAAAATTATGAAATTTTAAAAGTTGGCATTACATAAAATTAATAAAAAACAAAGTTGCATTGATATCTGCCATTGTTTCAAGTTAAAAAAATTATAGTGAACCATTTGGCCAAAAAGCGGGATCTACGAATATTTTTTTGCCCACTATACATATATATGGTGATATTAATGACACATAATTATATATTTTTTCAATCAAATTGTTTAATTATTATTGATGATACTTGTCTAACATATCAATTTATATGTATTTATTTTGTTATACTGAATGTATTTATCTGATGATTTGTAGGTTGCTTCTTCAAATGAACATAAATTGCATGTGGCTGTAGTTGGCGGATTGTATAGAACTGAACCCTCTGGTAGAGAACTAGCTCTGAGATTAGCTAGACATTTGTTTGTTGGATACAAATTACATGATCCGATAATAGATAGGATCTTAAAAGAATCAATTATTTATATTATACCTTCTATTGATGATGTTGCTATGACTGATTGTTACAATACAGAAAATATTACTAATCAAGTTGTGTCAAATATTCTTTCACAATCCAAAAGTAATATTAAAGCAGCTGCATTTTTAAAGATACTCGAAGAACTCAAATTTGACTTGATGATTAGTATTGAAAGTTCTGGATTAGGCTTGAGGTATTTATTTTGAATTAATATTTGTTAATTATTATTTTGAAGATTAATTTTCATTTTAGAAAATATAAGATAGATATGTAATATAAGGAACAAATTTGGTTCCGAGTCTGTCTGTAGTCAAGTTCATGTGATTGATATAACAACTATTATCATTGATGAAATTTACAGGGATTATGGGAGATGGTACATTGATTGTTTTATATCAATTTTATCACACTCTATTCGTTACTTTTGCCTACTCTCAAGGGCTTAAGTCCACAGCTAGTGAAAATGATGATCCTCTGGGATCCCAAATTCATTACACTGGACAAACACACAGAGAACAGTACACTCCTCACTATACTGAAGCAAGGTCACCTATATTACACACCCTATGCTCACCTCCTAGGAAGCCGTCTAGAATGAGGGAATAGGAGTGGAAAGTAGATTATGAGAAAATCAGAAGGGCCAGAGTGGATATTGATGAAGAAGAAAAATTAATTTTATTCTGGGACATTTAGTCCCATCAGTATAACTACAATGAACAGTGAAATGTCAATTGTCTGGCATTAGAATACAATTAAAACTAAATTAACTTACTAGCTATTTAACCCTAATATGAAAATGAATAAAAAGTGTTTGTAGACATATAAATTTATAAAAGATATTTATAAAAGATAAATACATATGAGTGAGTTCACGTATTTGTACAAATAAAAAATATGGATAATACATAGATATCTGTAAGATAACAGTAAAATGCGGCTAACAGCTCTAAGATATTAAAAAAAACATTTTTACATATATTCGGAAGATTGATTGCTGAGGAGATGGAAAGATAAATGAGTTCAAGGATGAGGATTTCTGTATGGAGGTTGATGGGGAATTCCAAAATAAGGTAGCACATGTAACAAAGGATTTTTCAAAGGAAACAGTTCTATGAGAAGGAATAAACAGGTTTGAGAGTTAGGATCTCGTGTGGACAGAGAAACAAGGACTTAACAAATCAAGAAGGTAAGAACGTTTTTTGGTACTAAATGTTTGGAAATGGAAAACATCGAGGAAATATTGCTGTAGGAAAACTGGATAGAGCCACTTCGGCATAGCAGCTGGAGGCGTGGGAGCGCCTGGAAACTTCAAAGATAAATCTAATAAAATAATTCATTAGTCTTTTTAATTTGATCTCAAGCCCACCAGACAGTCCACCATATACAAGGCAGTCATAATTGAAGTGAGGAAAAATGATAGAGGAAACTAGGAGCTGGCGGATTTAAGGTACATAGAGTCACGGAATCACAGGAACTGTTTGAGGGTAGCAATGGATTTTTGGATTGTTTGGGAAATTCCATTATTCCAGGACAGATATTGATCAAACATTACCTCCAAGGTTTCTGTGAGAAGTGTGGAAACGTATGGGTAGCCCAGTGAGGTAGAGTAGGAGATAATGATGAATGGAATTAATTAAATGCTTGGAACCAATGAGAATGGCTTTGGTCTTCTCAAAATTTGATTTTAAATCACTGCTCGCTGCCCAAGTATTTAGATAGATAGATAGATAGATAGAAAAATAATTTTATTCTGGGACACAGTCCCTTGAGAATAACAAAACAGAACAAAATTAAAAGATCACATCTGGCCAAAATAAAATCAAACGAAAAAAAAAATTATACTGTCAATTTCTTCTTGTGGCCTTCGGATCACCTCAAGCATCTGGGTAAGATAGAAGAGCTCGTAGCAATCCATCTGGAAACCTCTACGTAATAATGAATACCTCAATAGAAGGCCACGTGAAAGGCCAAAAAGCAGATGGATAGATAGAATCATGAAAGATGCAACAGAGCTGCGTGCAGATAATTGACAGGCAGAGATGGAGTAGGCTTATTAAGGCGGTAAAAGATCTATAGGGCCTGTAATGCCAACAGGGAAAAAAAAAAGAAATTTAGTTAATTCATGTGACTACGGTGGTGTCATTCATTGGCTGACAACCACTCATTCGTTCAACCTATGGTACTCCTTAAAAGAACATTTATTAACCAGAAATGTCATATTGAATTAACAGTTGGTGTCATGTGAATATTTATTATGCTGTTTATAGTAATACCTTAAAGAAACTTGCATTAATTAAGAAAAACTACATTAATATTTGAATCCCCTGTAGCTCACTTTATTTTATAATAGAGAAAATCAGAGCTTTATATGACAAGTATTAAATTTTACCTCCTCTCAGTTTATGAAAATAAATTAAGGTGATAAAAATCATTTATTAAAAGTTTTCTAAAATAAAAATCCTAAGCAAGCTTAAAAAATGCTTCCTCTAAACGATTCTATTTGTTATTAAAAACACTGATTTTTTTTTTTACTCAAATCATTTTGTAGTGAATTTTCTTTCATGTGTAATAAATAAATTTAGTTGTAAAGAATACATTTTTAATATTAGTGTCCCTAGACATATCGGTCAGGGAAAACTATCATTAAATATAGCGCAGTAACCTTGTACATTGTAAGTTGCATTGAATAGGGGTAGAAGGTTTCTTTATATTTTCTTGTTTAGGATGTGATTGAGATGCAAAATCCAAGTTTTCGACCTCGGGGCCCCCCAGGATCACTTTTGAAAATTCCAAAAACTGCTAATTTTTCGCACTTCTTTCCATTATAACCATAAAGGACCACATTTTTGAGAATGTGACAAAAAACATTCTATACATTTTTAAACTAGATTAAATATTCTACAATTTAAGGCTATAACATGCTTGGTAAATCAAATAGTTTTTGAGGTATAGATTTTTTATTTATTATCAAAGTTAGAAAAATTTTAAACTATTTTTCATTATTTATTATATGCAATTGTCTTTTATCTTCAATAACCTATCTGATATGAGTCAGTGAAGTAAACATTTATTCATTTTCACATTTTGAAGGAGGAGTGATGGAGGGGAAGAGGAATGTTTGGTGGGCAACGGTAGGCCGTTTTCCAGAACCCCCTACCCCTACTTTAATTATCTGGTAGCTGCCCTCTTTGAGTTTCCTAAGACCAAGAAAATATAGTTGAATACATAAAACAATGCAATTGATAGGATAATAGTATTGGGTTATTTTGTTATTACATTCCATCATATAATTTTAATCTACTAGAAAACCATTTTATATTAAGATAATAATCAGCAAACACCAATTATGGGTGTGTCATATCTTGTGAAGTAAATGCAATAGTATGAACCTATCAAACACAGTTGCTTGTTTATAGTTCTGGTACATAGGTATCTTAATACTTTGTTCATTAATTAATAGAATTTCCTGTTAAATTTGTATCATAAATTTGTTATAAAATTTCTATATTTAGAACTTTTCCTTAGACATATATATGTGTGCACATGTTTAGTAACCCTTTATTTAATGCTTAGTCCATCTATGACCTATGTTTTAGTTCAAAAACGTAAAAGCAAATTAATTAGTTTATGCATTACAGGCACTCTCAAGAACATGATATTATTAGATCTTCTGTTTATGATATGCTTACTGAAACTTATAAAGAACTTCGTCCTGGAAAGGTTAGTAGTCTTTTCTTATCTTGCTTTCAATATTCTAACCTTTTTTTTGTTATTTTATTTGGTTTGTATAGCACAACAGCCATAAAGGTATATTATGTACCACCTATTGGTTTTACTGTTTAATGTCAATCTTGTAGTCTTATCACAGAACATAAAATAGAATTATAAGTACAGATCACTCTAATCAGAGGGTTTAGAGCGATACAGCTTGGCGGTATTGGGCAAAATTTATCTTAAATAATAGATAATAGGTAACGAATGATTTATTTGTATTTTCAACTACGAATAACGAATATTTCTAATTGTGGGTTGATGGTTGACTGTAGTGAATAATGGAAGAGAAGGATGGTTGGGGTGATCAGTCAAAATAAAAATAGTAAAAAAAAATAATTATATTTATTTTTATATTTGCCGATGTTTTGGCCCAAAGTTCAGGGCTAAGAAAAGAACCTGATAACGATAGGTATAAGAAACTATAAGCATTGAATAATAAAAAATTAGAATTAAAAGGGTGAAAGTTATAGAATAAAAAATGTAGGTAGAAAAAATTGAAAGTAAAATGAAGTAGATAGAGTGAACATTAAAGTAAAATAAAGTAGGTAGAATAATAGCAGTGACAGAGAACTAAGAAATAAATAATAATAACGACAACAAAGTACAGACTAATCAAATAAACATGATCAAAATATGGTAACGTAAGAAATGAAAAATATTAATCTTAGAATAAAATGTAAAACAGAGAAAAAGAATATGAAGTTATCTAAATTGTACCCATTAACGATAATTGCTCTAAGGTCTCCGAGTAGTTCTTTTTTTTTATAAGCTCTTATTATAATAATTTTCTAAAATTATTAATTTTGTGTGTCTTATTGTTGTTATGAAGGAAGGAGATAGTCCGGGGTGGCGGTCATAAATAGGCTAAATAGTGGTAAAACTATTTTATTAAAAGCCAACATTTCGACCCGACTTTGCAGGTCTTCTTCAGGGAGGTGTGTTCAGCTAGGAGTTTCACTTAGAACTGAGAGTGAACTTAGAACTTAGAACTCTCAGTTCTAAGTGAAACTCCTAGCTGAATACAGCTCCCTGAAGAAGACCTGCAAAGTCGGGTCGAAGCGTTGGCTTTAAATAAAATAGTTTTACCACTATTTAGCCTATTTATGACCGCCACCCCAGACCATCTCCTTCCTTTATAATGCAATGGTCAACTATTAAATATTCAATAATGTTATTATGATTTTGATCTTTGTCATTTAGGTTGGTAAATGTTCTGGAAGTTTGACAAAAATAACATCTGTGAAACAGTCACTTCTAGAAATGCTGCAGCACACTTTCAATGTTACTGCAGTAAGTAGATTTTGAAATAATATATTGTTTCGATTTGTTGATGGTTTAAATATATTTATTTGCAATTTCAATTAAACAAAATACAAAAAAATAATATATTAAGTACATTTTAACCTAATCATATAATCACTGTTTAATTTAATGGTCACAGTTTATTTATTTTTATTTTGTATAGCTGTCTGCTCAAATAGACTGCTGTAGCTATATTTTACCAACAGAAATCCCTAATATTTGGCGACGTAATTTGAAACCTCTAGTTGGCTTGTTGCATAAAGCAATGCAAGGTTAGTTATTTTGTTATAAATTAAAGATTATTTGGTATTATAATTAAAACTTATTACTTCTGTTTATTATTGAATTTAATCTATTCATATTTGACTCACCAAAAAATAATCTTTTTTTTTATTGTCAGGTATTAAGGGAAGAGTTTTTGATGCTATGAATAATCCTATGCGAGAAGCCGTGGTCACTTTAAATGAGTCTGCTGCATACACTGTTGGTGTAACTTCAAATCAAGCCCTGTTTAAATTTACTTTGCCTCCTGGATTTTATACTCTCAAGGTTGGAACTTGGATAAATGACAATATTTTTAAAAAGAAAATAAATTAAGTGAAATAAATTTTGCTGTTATCATTATTTTTAGATATTATGTCCATTTCATAAGACGAAGTTTGAAAATGTTACTGTTCATGAAGCAGCCTTCACTGAAGTTAACATTGAATTGGAATCTTCCCATTTCACTCTACCCACTGTTCACACTCCTTTGAATAAACCGGGAATTACAGGTTAGTAATTGATATACAGTCATTACTTACAACCATCAGGATCTGCAACATTAAAAAACAAAAGTAAAGAATTGGTGTCAGGTACAATGGTGTCATTTTATTCTGGGCATGAACAACGGGATGCAATTGATTTCTTTTAACATCCCGATGATCTGCACAATTTTAGCAGCTTATGTCCTGTTAGTTAATGTGTGCTTTTCAGTGGAGTTGTCATTTACTACTAAGATTTTCTCGTGTTTCTATTAAGCTTATTTCTGTTTTTTTACTCATAAAAAGGTACTGGTACTGGTGGGAGGACTTAGTCCAGCAAGTGGGCCTATTGCTCCTTTTTGCCAACCCCAAAAATTGATACTACCAGTGGTTGTCTATTTTACCTCTATTCTGTCTCAAACCTTTTTGTTCTTCTAATTCAAAAGGTTGGGCCATTTTATGGAGGCAGCTTTGCATACTTGGATTCTGTCTGCTCCTAGAAGTCTGTATCTGAGTGACGCAAATCGGTTACATTCTGTTATGAAGTGAAGGGCAGTTTCAGGTGCACTTCTGCAAAGATTACAGAGTTTATCATCCACTATCCCACAGATCTTTATATGTCTTTTAAGTCTGCAGTGGCCTGTTAGTACTCCGATGATGAATCGGATTTCTTTCCTAGTTAGGCCCAGCAGCCACTTTGTTTTGGAGAGAGAGGGGCTTTTAATAAATTGCTTCATTTGTCTATGCCCCGTGCATTCCCTCCAATCTTTATCTGTTTTTTTCCAAGTCCAATCATGGACTTCTTTCCGCTGATGCTTTTTGGATATTCCTATTGCAGGTTCCGGACCTACAATAGGAAATTCCTTTCCTTTCCTTGCAAGGGCATCGGCTTTTTCATTGCCTCTAATTCCCTTGTGACCAGGGACCCACACTGATTCCACCCTCTTGGAGCAGGCCAGTGTCTCCAATGCCTGTTTACACTCCTGCACTAGTGTGGAGGTCACTTTGGGAGACTCCAATGCTTGTAGTGCCGACTGACTATCCGAATAGATAGTGATGCCAGCATTCTCCCAATTGGTAACTTCTAAACAGGTGGCTGCAGAAAGTATAGCAAACACCTCTGCTCATAAAAAGGCTAGTAAAAGTAATAAAAATAAGAGAAAGTCAATAGACCTAGATACTAAAAAAATAAAATCATAAAACCTTGAGAATAATAAAAAATAATGAGAATGAGAAAACTGTCAGGCCTATCAGGGGAATTTAAACTATCTCATTTGACTGTTTTAACTATATTAAACGACTAAGTATGAATTATGGGAGCAGTTAAAAAAAAAGAAAAAAAAAAAAAAAAAAAAAAAGGTCGATTGTAGATCTATTTGTCCTGAAACTGCATTGATACTCACCAAGAATACGTTCGGACCATACTTGTAACTTTTTATTTAGGAGCGAGGAAAATGCCTTATATACTACCCCTAGGAGAGATATACTTCTATAATTTTCACATTTAGTTCTATCTCCTTTTTTAAAAAAACTGGGCAGATAATAGCTACCTTCCACTCTTTCATCATTTTTTTCTTTGACCCACACCTCCAACAAGTCGTATACTTTCTTTACTAGGTCCTCACCACCATATTTCAACATTTCCGCGTCAATGCCATCGTTTCCCGGGCTTTTATTATTTTTAAGTGTTTCAACCACTTCCACGAAATCCGGATAATCAGAGGGCTCCACATCATCTTCACCATTCTGCAATTCCTCTTGTGTACGTCCATACAGCACATTCCTCACTGTGTTTTCATCTCCATTCAGAAGTTCCTGGAAATATTGTCACCAAGTATCCAATACTTCTGCAGTTCCTCCCACCATGTTACTTTCTCTATCTTTGCAAACACCTTTCCTCGTTTGGAAACCATGTTTAAATTCTCTGATCCCTCTGTAAAACTTTCTGGACTGTTATGTTTCCCATTCAACTTGTAGAATTTCCACTTTTCTTCTTTCCATCATACTTTTCCTCTTCCTACAAATAGTCTTGACAGCCCTTCTTTTTGTGTACAGCCCTTCATATTTCTCTGCAGCATCTCCATTCTTACTTCATTCCTCTCCCTCAATGCCATCTGACACTCCTCATCAAATATTTCACTTCTTGCCACAATCCCTCTCACTCCCAGGACCTCTTCCTCTGTCCTACTTAATGGGCTTTCACTTCTCCTCCAATTATCTTCCATTCCTCTTGTATGCCCAACTTTCACTTCCTTGTATGCCCATCAAGGCTCCATTCAATTTTTCCTTAAATGGTTCTTATTAGTTTTTCAGTTCGAGGAGATCACTGTTATATCTTGTGAACTTCTCTCCATGTCCTCTAGCCCTTCTAGCAACCTTCTGCTCATAACATACCTTAACCAAAAAGTGATCAGAGTCGACATCTGAGCCTCGATAACTTCTCACATCCGAGATGTATGAGTTATGTCTACCATTTATGAGAATGTGGTCAATTTGATTTCTTATCTTTCCATCTGGGGATATCCAAGTTTCTTTATGAATATCTTTGTGTGGGAAATGTGTGCTTCTAATTGTCATACCCTTTTCCATGGCAAAATCGATAATTCTCACCCCATTATCGTTTGACACATCGTGTTTACTGTGTGGTCCAATTGTGGACCTAAATGCCACTTATTTACCAACCTTGGCATTCATATCTTTCATAATTATTTTTACTCATGTCCAGGCAGCAAATAATATTTATTCCCTGGAGTGAGTGTCATAAAAATTATCTTTGTCGTCATCCTCGCTATCCTCTATTGGTGCATGTACATTATTATAGATGTATTAAAGAACCTCCCTTTTAAACGGATCACACATAGTCTTTCATTAACAATTTTAAAGTTCAAAAGTAAATACTTCAGACTTTTCCATATCATGAAACCTGTGCCCAGGTAGTTTCGTTGGTGTCCACTATTTACGATCATATACTTCTTAAAGTCCGTTGTCTCTATTTTTCCCCATTGTATTTCTTGCTGTGCAGCTATATCCACATGGTACTTCTCTAGCACTTCCTCCAAGTTCTTGCTTGTTCCAGCTTGGGCCATTCCTCTAACATTCCACGTTGCGAACATTAAAGATTTCAAAATTCCTTTGACTCGCCTATGTTACTCCATTAAGTCAGTCTTGCTTTTCTTTGTTTGCGGTTTCATAAAAATTGTGTTTTTCCAGAATAGGGGGTTAACCCTATGCCCAACCTCCAACCTGAAGGGCAGAGATTTTTAATCAGGGTTTACTCCCTTAGCCTCTGAACTTTCATTCTCATCCATAAGGCCATGGGGGATAGGTATTCAAGGAATAAAAGGATTAGGATGAAGGGGAATAATAATCAGCAAACACCAAGTGTCATATCTTGTGAAGTAAATGCAATAGTATGAACCTATCAAACACAGTTGCTTGTTTATAGTTCTGGTACATAGGTATCTTAATACTTTGTTCATTAATTAATAGAATTTCCTGTTAAATTTGTATCATAAATTTGTTATAAAATTTCTATATTTAGAACTTTTCCTTAGACATATATATGTGTGCACATGTTTAGTAACCCTTTAGTTAATGCTTAGTCCATCTATGACCTATGTTTTAGTTCATAACAATTGTTATTTTTTTTTTCATAAGAATTTATATACTAATTTTTAGTTGTAACTATAGACAAACCCTGGATTGGAAAGGGAGGAAAGATAGGATAAGGTAAGAGGTCAACGGTCAGTTATCCCTTTAGTCGACTTTTACGACAAGTGGTGAATACTGTGGGTCTACTCTACCCCCTTACCCTCAGGGGCATTCCAAAAGCCTTACTAAAATAAATTTACAGTTCAATGATTCAAACTTTTATTTGAAAAGTTCGAATGACAAATAAAAAGATAATAGACAACTTCAGATTATTTATTTAAGACTTATTATAATGACAGAGTTTCATCTTAAATAATTATTTAATTATTTACTCTGTTCCTCACTAGTTTTTTTTTTCATAAGAATTTATATACTAATTTTTAGTTGTAACTATAGATAAAACTAATTAGTTGTAAATGTAACTGATAAATGGTTATAGCTAAAAATTAGTTGCCTGTTTCTGCTAATAGCTAATTTAGCTACAATAATTACAAACAGCTAATTTAGCTATAGTTTTTAGCTGTTAGTTACAGATAATTTTTGCCCAACTCTGAGAGTAGTAAAATACATTAGAATATTCAGACTGCAATGAGTCAAGAATCTCTCAACATTGTCGACGTTTGAGTGCTCATGAACGAATGCTATTAAAAATATTAATAACAACATCAAGCATATGTTCTATGTCTTGAGCAGACTTACACAGTGCTTCTTGATGACACAATGAAGAAGCACAACTTCGTTCTCAGGAAATGATTTTTTAAATATATAACGCAAAAGAACAGAATTTAAACTCTCTTATCTTTGACTTTAGTTGTGAGACAAACTGCTTATTAATTACTTCAATTCTAGAAGTAATTGTTTTTCAAGACAAACTTTCTGTCTTGAAATCCTTTGTTTTGTCAAAACACAAAACGTCACATACTTGGAGCATACAAGTTTTTACAATCAGAAAATGAGTTATTTTTTGCAATATTGTATGCTACTGGCATGTGTGTGTAGAAGCTTTTGAAAACAGTTTTGTTATTTAAAAATAATTTGCTAACCTGACAGTAGAGCTCCTGCTTTTTGCTTCTGTTCTTCTTCGATCATAGTTTCATAAGTGGCATTGTTATGATTTGTCATGTGGGAGGTTTAATTCCTTGAATACAGCTTCCTTTATTACAAATGAGCTACACAGGTTTATCCTTAATAGACGTGAAAAAGTTTTCCAAGTCCGCTCATCTTGGTGGGCGGAATGGCCGAATGGGCTAACGTGTATACACAGCACCACCGTTGCCCGGCAACCTGATCTATGAGACAGTGGATTTAAAATAGTCAGGAGTTCCCATACCCGTTGTTGAGGGAGTCTTTTAAATCCTCGCCCACACCCCCTGGCCCATGAAAACCCTGTTTAACCTTAGAGGCGAGGAAGGGGAGGACCCCCCCCCAAAAAAAGAAAAAAAAATCCACTTATCTTTAAAAACATGATATTATGAATCAACTTTACGTCTTTTACTTGCCATTGTAATGATCAAAAAACACTACCAACATATCAAAACTATAGACGTACAAGCCAGACACACAGCAGCAGAGGTTATTCAACACTGACTTTGTGACTGTCCGAACTACCCTGACCTTGGGAACAAACAAAACAAAAATGGTAGCGCCTGATTCATTCCAATCTTAGCCGAGCAACACTGAGCACTCTACAGGTCTGGCCGGTTAATATTATGTACGATAATTTTGTACTTAAAATGCAATCCAAAGCAAACTAATCTAGCTATGCAGAAAATACATTCGCAAGTCAGATTGGCCTCACTTGGCCCGCAGGCCGTACTTTGCCCATGACCAATCTATAGGATGAGGTATTATCAACAGGTTTACCTGGTTTAGGGAAGAGGATAATTATGTAGTGTTTGAAAGTAGGTTGTATGAAAGATGCTATTATATAAATAAGTAAGGAATATTATGGACATTTTTGGTAGTTGTTGAATGATCTGAGAAGTGAGGAGATCGTCATGTTATACCTACCCTGAATAAAAAAGCATAGTTCTATAGCAAAGAACCTTAGACTCATTACCATACATTTCCTCCTTATACTGCATTCCAAAAATTTCCTTTGAACCTGAAAATTTCTATTTTGCAATTATTTCACCAAAAGACCTTCTTTCCTCTGTCAAAGTAGAACAAATGACTTTGGCCCGGATCTAATTCCTGTAAAGTTAATCAAACTATGTCTTCCTGTCATCTTTCCTATCCTACTGCATATCTACAATTTTTCCTTACAAAATTTGTTTCCCATCAGCCTGGAAAAAAGTTATTGTCCACCCGTTGAACAAAGTTCTACTTCCTTCCAAAGTTTCCAATTTCATTCACATTATTAAAGAGTACAAATATGTGAATTCGCACATCAAAATTTATCTATAATTTCATATATTTATGAGTGCCTTTTCTTTATTTCAATTTTTAATTTTAGATCTAGATAACCTTGTAATTTAATTTATTTCTAATTATTTCTAATGCCAGACAATTGTTATTAAATTGTTCATTGTAGTTATTTTAAGGGGACTTAGTCCCAGAATAAAATTTATTTTTCATAATTGGTAATTGGTTGACTGTCGTGGATAATGAAGAGGAGAATAGTTGGGGTGCTCAGTCAAAAAGGAAGGCAAAAAATAATTTATAATATTTATTTCTTACTTTATTTCTTATTTTCTTCGTAAGAAATAAATATTATAATTTATTTTTTGCCTTCCTTTTTGACTGAGCACCCCAACTATTCTCCTCTTCAAAATTTATTTTTGTTCTTCAATGAGAAGCTGTGACCAAAATTCAAAACTAACAGAAATTACTGGGTTCTTTAAATGAAAAAGTTGATTTTTAAACATACAAATTCAATATTTCCAAGTATGTATGCAGTTAGTAAAGTTTTATGTATTTATTGAGTTCTAATATTTTATTGTAAGTACTTTCCTGAAGAATCTCTGTAATCCTAACAACTCCTCTGCACCAATTAGTTCGGATCTCTGAGATTATACTGTAATCCCAATTCTGAATATAAAATGGCATTTTAGAATCATTTCTTACATTTGTATTAATTATTAAAGTATTCAGTCCTTTATCTTAAGATATTATTTCGTGAAAATAAATTAGATGAGAAATTTTAATTATATTTAACTATAGGTTATGTAATTGATTCAAATCATCATCCAGTTCCACATGCCACTATAGTCATTGAAAGAAAAAATGTTTCATATGGAGTGAAAGAAAATGGTGCTTTTTGGATTCCCCTTCCCATAGGTAATGAATTAACTTTTTATTTATTTTTTCTAATTTATATACTTAAGTTTGAAGTACATATTTTCACTCAAATTTTACTTGTAAATACTATTGTCTTTATTGTTTTAGGGGAATACACTGCCGCGGTATCTGCAAAAGGCTATTCTTCTTCTACAAAACTTGTTAAAATAAATAACAATAAACCTGAACAAATTATTTTTGATCTTGTTAAATTAGAAAGTGTAATAGGATTACCTCGCTTTATTTTTATTTTGTTGACAGGTAAATTAATGTTCTGATTCATTTCACCCTTAAAATATTTAATTAATTATATAATAATTCTATTATTCCTGGTTAGTTACAAAGTCATTATCTTTGTGAATCTAGAGGTGGATTTATTTGTTGACTGTTACTTTAAAATCACAATATAAGAATGATAAATAGTCAGGATGGCTATCTAATCAATTGGACCAGCTATCAATTTCATCTATTTGAATCTGTCAATACGCGACCATCACTCTCTCCCTCACCAACTGGCACTACCATCAACAGCTTGCTCCATTCAGCTCTGTCCATAGCATATTTTCTCCAGCATTGTACACCTAAAGCCTTCAAGTCTGTCTCGACATCATCCAGCCATCGCAGTCGAGGTTTCCCCCACTTTCGTCTACCACATGGCTTCCAATTCCTTCTCTAGGCCTCTGCTTGCGCCTGCTTAGAGTAGGCTTCTAATATTCCAAGTTCTTAGATGTAAATTGTTGTCCCTATTGTACCTTATTCCTCGTCTATTCAGAGCCATTCTATCAATTACTACTTCAGGCATTGGTTAGGGCCTCCTCCCCTCACATCCGAATGGGTCCCTACTGGTATATTACTATTTAATATACCTTTGCCGACATGATAGTAGCTTTTAGTAGATTTCGTGGCTAAATATTAGACAAGGGTGGGATGCCATCCCCGCCCTCAACCCTCCTCTTTTTTCAACTGGGCTCGGGATCGGCTTAGGCAGAGTTCAATACTCAACCATACAATTTTGAAATCAATAGTACTTTTAAAAACTGCATCTTCAATAACATGTTAATTGGCCATTATATTGCAACAAATCAGAAAATTTTGAATATTTCAATATATGAATTATTATTAAGTATTAAAAAAACCTGACTGTGCAATCTTAAAAGGAATAGCATTTTTAAAAACCACATCTTCGATAACATAATATTATATACCATTATATCGAAATATTATAAAAATTTACAATAAATCGAGATGTAACCACATAATCTTAAAATCAATAGTGCCTATTCATCCCTCTTTTCCCAGTCTGCTGGTGTTCCTCAAGGTAGTATCCTAGGTCTTATCCTTTATACAGTTTATACATCTGACAACCCAACCTATACGAATACTGTCATCACCACGTATGCTGATGATACATTTATCCCATCAGTTAACAACGACCCATCAATTTTATCCCAAACTCTTCAATCACACATCATGAATCACACATAGTATTTTCTTAAACTGCACCTCTGATAACATAATAATTGATTTTGACTGCAAATCCTGATTGTTTTTCATTCTCATAATGTCTGTGAATCCTTCATTAAACCTTTTACATTATGATGTTAATAACATGAATTCCAATGATTTATTTTTCTAAATGATGTAATTTTTACAAATTATCTTATAATAAAGTAGTAATTATTTTATTATTTTGGAACTAATGAAGACACAAAACAGAATATTAGTGAAACTGAAAGTGTTGGAATGAAAAACATTAACAGATTTTATATAAGAATGATTGTAAAAGATTGTGTATTATTAGTCAACTACAGCTTCGATAACATAATAATTGATCCAAGTATTGAAACAATTTGATTTGGGAGAAATTGAGTTTGACTTGCTATATAATTAATCTAGATCTAGTGCTCAAAGCGGCATCTAGATTTTTTTTATCACGTAAAAAGACTGTTTCATTTTATTTAATGATCAGGTTCTTTGACAATGACAGTCAGTATATAAATTATTTTATTTTACCCTTTAAAATGAGAGAAGCTTCAGTGTACCTGCACCATATTCATCTCTTTTATCTTAACTTTTTGTATTTAAAAAACATGTATGATTAGAAAAGGGTTCTTATCATTCTAGTTCTTAGACAACTGAAATTCCTCCTTGTCAGACACCATCTTACTGTTCTAATCATTCATATTTTTAAATAGAAGAAATTGAGCTAAAAGTGATAAATATGAATGAATGAAAAAATAATTTTATTCTGGGACTACAGTCTTCTAAGAATAATAACAGAGTTCCATAATTATGAGCATTAGTCTGGCTTGGAGTATACAGAATGATGCATAATTATAACTGTTAATATCATTTGCAATTACACAGTAGATTGAATTATACAGTGTACAGAAGCAAGTGGATTTTACATGTTTGTGGAAGTTTGAATGTGAAATAGGTGTCGGAATAAGGGTTGTTTGAAGGAATTTGTGGATGAGGATTAACGTACGGAGGTAGCTAGATAGTTCCAAAAGGAGGTAACACGAATGATGAAGGCTTTGCTGAAGGAAGTAGTTTTATGGGAGGCAATATATAAATCTATAGGTTGAGATCTGGTATTGAGAGAGTGGATAGAGGAGTGTTAGGTAAGGAGTTCTAAGATGTAGGGAGAGTTTTTGGTTCTGAGGACTTATAAAAGAAAAACATCAAGAAGGAATTGCTGTCGGGAAATAGGATAAAGCGACTTCAACTTGTTGTACCAGCAGGAAACATGAGAAAGTCTGGGAATCCCAAAGATGTATCTTATGAAGCAATTTATGAGTCTCATCTCCACCCTGGCAGACAACCCTCCATACACCAAACAACCATAGTCGAAGTGGGGGGGAAACGAGGGAGGTTACAAGGAGCTGTCTTGTTTTTAGAGGAATACAATCACGGAATTTTAGGAATTATTTAACAGTAGTTATGGATTTTTAGGTAATCTTGGAGATATAGTTATTCCAGGAAAGGTTCTGGTCAAAGGTTACTCCTTTGGTTTTTTAACTGTAGGAAAAAATGGATGGGGCAGTTATTGAGGTAGAGGAGAGTAAGCTAGGGAACTAATGAGATGTTTGGACCCAATGAGATTAGTCTTAGATTTGTCTGCGTTCAACTTTAACCTATGGTGCCAATAATAATATGGTGACGGTACCCTGAAAGTTTCTAATTTTAAAGTGTAAAATAAAATAATTTAATTTGAACTGAGTGTTATTGTAAAAGAACTTGGTCATCCTTTTTTAAAATTTATATTTAATTTATCTGTCTTGTTTTTTTATTGGATGCTTATATTTAATGCTTAATTGGAAAATTGTATTTAGTATTAAAAATAATAAATTAAAATAATGCTATTAATTATTATTTCAAAAGTTTTAAGGAAAAATAAAATTGTTCTTTTCAGGTGGTGCATTCTGTTCAGTCCTTATATATAGTTGTGTCATTTAAACTTATTTAAATTTTAGTAGCTTTTCTATAGTGGTTCTTATCTATATATATTTTTTTCTTTTCATTCCAGTTCTCATAATTATATTGCTAAGTGGCGTATTACTATTTTGTTATATGCTCTGCAAACCAGAAAAAGGGCGTTCTGGTTTTTCATTGGTGCCTCAAAAACCATCACTATTTGAAGATGATGAATCAGATTTATTTAAAACTCCAATTAGAGGTAAATATAAGTCCTGTGGTGTACATAAGTTTGTGTTTATACATACTTAAGAATTATATTCTATTTTGTTTGTTTCCTTAATAGTGAATTTATAATTTAATGATTTGTATACACCTTTTAATTTTAAATATCTTTCTTTAATTGTAATAATGAAACTTGAATGAATTGCTTAACAAATTGATTAAATTTTGAGGTGAATGCTTAGTAGGCTTGTCTATTTGTACTTATAACTGTATATGTGACTTAGTCTTGTAAGCTATATGAATAGTGCAGAAGTCAGTTGGTATATCTGTAAATATGCTTAGATTATTAGTCTTCATTAAAAATTTTTAAATTTCTTTTTTTATTAATTAATTTATTTTTTTATTAATTACTACCGACTTCACAGAGCTATTTGAGCTGTTGAAAACTTTTTGCCTGTGAGTGGATCATAGGTGGTTTTATTAATAACTTAAAATACTAGTTTTGATTGTCAGTATAGTTCGGGGAAACATTTTACCACCTACCCTAAATACTGAAAGTCAATTTTAGTTTCCAGTGTTCAGCCTTCAATATTTAAGATGTTATATTGTCCATTAAAGAATGTTTTATCCTTCCTTCCAGTCCACAAATTAAATGTTCATGAAGAATGTTCCTCATCATATATTTTTCCATCCTTTGTTTCTAAAGTGTTGAATACTTTTCATAAATGACTGGAGATAATGGTTATGCCTTTGATGAGAGAAGGAAGGGCAAGTATGGTTGTTTGCTCTGATGGTGACTTTGAGAAAGCAGGTAGTAAACTGGGACCGGATACTTTTCTCATGCCTAAACACACCCTTTATTTTACTTACTTTATATATATATGTATATATTTATAAGACCAAAAAAAAGGATTAATAAAAAGATAATAAAATAATTTTTAATAAATATATAGTTCTGCGCATGCGCTAGTATCTAACAACCCACCTGCTACATCGTCTCTCACAAGTATCTTAATTATCAGTGAATTTGTGAACTGTTATGTTAAAAAATCAGTGTAATTAACAATTATATAGTTAATTCTTGAACAGAACCATAAACACGGTGAGTAACCGCTTGTTTATTAAGTTTGAACAATAGTGTAAACAACCATAGAATTAGATAGAGTGGCCATTCTTATCTGCAGTCCCCCCACTTAGAGCCTGGCAGTCTAACACCTATCCAAAACATTCACTCCCCACCCCGAACTCCATTCCACCCTCACTGCTGAAATTAAAGAATTCCTCTCTTCTCCGATTCCTCTCTCCTTGCCTCCTAAAGCTGTCAACCCCTCTGAGCTCAAATTCCATATAAACAACTTGAAACCTCGAAAATCCCCTGGACACGATCTCCTTACTTCCCAGATCCTTAGACAACTTCCTAAAAAAGCAATCATGTTCCTCACATACCTGTATAACTGTACCCTCCGCACAACTCACTTTCCTCTCATATGGAAACACTCCATTATTATCCTCTTCCCTAAACCAGGTAAACCTGTTAATAATACCTCATCTTATAGACCAATAAGCTTACTTTCGATCCTCTCGAAAATCTTTGAAAAAATCCTTCTCAAACGTATCCTACCCATTCTCGAAACCCACAATATCCCCTCCCATCAGTTTGGTTTCCGCTCAAGACATTCCACTGTTCAACAAGGCCTCCGAGTTGTTAACCATATATCCTCTGCGCTTGAAAACAAGCAATATTGCACTAGTACTTTTCTGGATGTAGCGCAAGCTTTCGACCGGGTGTGGTATGATGGCTTGCTTTTCAAGCTCAAAACTCACTTACCCCAATGCTTGTATCTAGTCCTCAAATCCTACCTCTCAAATCGTTTCTTTCAAGTCTGCTGCGGCACTGAATTCTCCAACTATTATCCAGTTGAGGCTGGTGTTCCACAAGGCAGTGTCTTGGGCCCAGTTCTCTACATCCTTTTCACAGCTGACATTCCAACCCATCCTAATACCCTTCTAGCAACATTTGCTGACGATACCGCCATCCTCTCTTCCCACCCAGACCCTGAAACAGCATCCCTAAACCTTCAAAGACACATCTCCCTAATAGAACAATGGTGCAACAATTGGCACATCAAGATCAATGAATCCAAATGCAAGCATGTCATCTTTACCCTCCGACACAGATCCTGTCCACATATCCTTTTCAACTCAGTACCTCTTCCCATCTCAGACACAGTTCGTTATCTTGGATTCCTTTTAGACAAAAGACTAACATGGAACCCACATACCAGACTTAAAAGACAAGAGCTTAACCGACGACTTGGCCAGTTATACAGACTACTTAACAGAAAATCTAACCTCTCAATTGAAAACAAACTATTAATATACAAGACCATACTGAAACCCATCTGGACCTACGGACTTGAACTGTGGGGGACAACTAAATTATCGAACATCAAACGCATCCAATCCTTCCAGTCTAAAATCCTCCGTATAATAGTCAATGCTCCTTATTATGTTACGAACAAAACCTTACATCATGACCTTAACATCCCTTATGTCCTTGACGTTATTCCATCCCGATTTTCAAATTTTCATCAGAACCTAACCTATCATCCTAATCCCTTAGCACAATCCTTATCCAGTTCCAGTCATCCCTACAATCCTCCTCGAAGGTTGAAGCGGCAGTGGCCTCGAGATCTTTTGTAAAGACGTCATTGGAGTCCTGGCAATGGCCAGCTTCTCCACTCAAATCATGAGCGTATGTGGCGTTAGTGCCCTCTCTCAGTCTCCACTGGATTCCCATCCTAATGATGTGGCTGAGAGAGAAGCGCTGGGATCTCTTGGAGTCTTGCCTTGTCCTCCACACGTGGGGGAAAAGGCCCGACTCGGAGCTCCCTCGGCTGACTGTAAATATTGTCAATAAGTTTGAATGTGTTTTTATTTATTATTATTTTTTTTTTATTTCAATTTTTATTTTATTTTATTTTTTATCTAATGTTGTATCATGTTTGATTTATTCTGTTACTCCAAGTTTTATTTTATTTTATTTTCTTATAATCTTGTTGTTCTTTTATTGTATATATGGTATGATTGTACTTCATACTCAATGCCCTTAATTGAGGCAAAATGTATTTTTTTTTCTCAATAAAAATTGTTCATCACTGAAAAAATAAATATAATTTTTTATCGGAATCTGTACGTGTTTGGTGCCTGGCTTTACTAGCCTTTCATCTTTAAAGAGATAATTATAGAGAATATAAGTTACTTACCCATTATTTGGCCATGATTAATCATTTATCCTACCATGCTAGCTCAGGTGAGAAGGGGTTAGGTTGGATATTTTTATAAAGCAGCAAAAAAAAAAGGTTAAGTGATCTATTTACAGAAAGAAATATTTACAGAATTAATACTATGTACAAGCAAAATAAATAAAATAAAAGGAAAAAGAGAGAATTTAATTTTGTCTATGCAACATAATTATTATATACAATTAAAGATAAATAGGAAGATACTTGGGATAATAAAAATAACAAAAAAGATACTTATTCTATATACAGTGGTATGGCATGCTACATACAAACATCAAGAAACGATAGTCAAGATATAAGAGCACATGCACATGCTAAAAAAAATTTTAGTCACAGAAAACAAAAGAGAGAAGAGTTCTATTTTTTTTTTCAATGCTTCCTTAATCTTGGTTACACCTCCTCTTCTTCGGGAGCGTGAGACCCCTCATGCTGCAAGTCAGGATTAAGTTTAATATCAGATATCCAAAGTCTTTGGAGAACGAACCCCCCGAATGTTCTTCAAATGTTGCTGTGGCGATGACTATGTCAAGATACGTGAAGCAAGCAGGAATGAGATCAGGAGTAATGCTTTTTTTCAGGATCCGATGAAATGTCGCTGGAGCTCCACAAAGTCCCAAGAGAAGTCTTTTAAAATGAAATCGGACTCTTCCTAAAATGACAAAGGCAGTTATTTCTTTTAAAGAGCTGACCAAGGGAATTTTGTGATAGGTGTGTGCCAAATCAATCTTGGATAGATTGCTGCAAGCCTTAAGTCTATCTAGTAGTGAGGACATATTAGGTAGAGGATAAATATCTGACTTAGTTATTGCATTAATCTTGCGGTTGTCTATGCCAAAACGATATTTACCAATTGGCTTTTTCCCCATTACCATAGGGCTTGACCAAAAATCATGAAACGGCTCTATAATGTCTTTCTGAAATACCCTATCAACTTCCTGTTTGATAGCTTCTTGAACTACAGGTGAGATGAGATATGGTCTTTGTTTCATAGGTTAGATCTTCCTCACTTCGATATGTTGTTCGGCGAAATTGGTAAGTCCAACGGAATTGTCGGTGTTTGTCAATTCTTTGTCCAATACTTCATCCAATCTTCTGACCTCTTTTGGCTCTAGTCTGCTAATTCCTGCTATTTAATCATGACAAATCCAAAGTTCCTTAGAAAAGCTAGCTCGACTTGAAGGCATATTTCTAAACCACCAGGACCCTTCAGGAGCATCAATTACTATTCCTAGTGCTCTCATGGCGTCCATCCCCAAAAGACAAGGAACTGTTAGGTTAGGAAGGACATAAAAAGGTATTTGAACTTGACGGCCGTTCAAGCTGGCTAAGAAGGCAACAGCTTTGTTAACCGTTTCACGCGCTCCATTAGCCACCATGACAAGATAAGAGGTAACAGATGTAAGCGTGATGTGTTCTTGAGGTAAAGATGTTAAGGGTAAAGGTAAAGTCTTAAGGGACTGATGTACAAATGATTGGCTCCTGTGTCAATAAGTGCTGGAAGATTGATTTTACCTACACTTAGTGTAACGAATAACCTCTCTTCAGCTAAAGATAAAGATAAGGTAGAAAGGTTGTTGAGCTGATGAGATTTGGGATTCCTTTATCAATACTTATTTTTAAGAATTTATTTTCTTCATCTTTTATTTTTTGTTTTGGTCCATTTTGTCACAGTGCTTTTTTGACCTTGCCTTTTATTGAGCTTATCTATTAATTTGCAGATTTCTCTTAACATCTACCGATTGCCTGTTTTCTGATTGTTTTAACTTCTATTAGTATTTGTTTTTATTTGGTAGGAATATGTTTGAAAACTTTTATTTATTTTTTAAATATTTTTTTCATATTCCATATCTTTCCAATATTTATAATGTCTTTTGTCATCCATGTTTCTACCAACATCTTCTGAAGGTTGATTCCTTTATCAATACTTATTTTTAAGAATTTATTTTCTTCATCTTTTATTTTTTGTTTTGTGTAGGATTGATTGATAAAAAAAAACTATCATGGCCACAAACTTGTTTCGTTTTCTCTAATTAATTATTACATTTTTTTTTTTGTTTTTTATATGTTTCTCCTTTGTATTTGTTCCAGGAAATACATTTAAAACAGTACCGTATTACGACAATAGTGACATTGAAGAGGAAAGTAGCTTGTCAGATGAAGATATTGTTGATGTTTTAGAGATCCAACAAAGTTTGAAGAAACAATATTCATGATTTATAATTGAATTTTCTAAGAATAAAAAAAATGTATATATATTCACACTCATATACAATGTTTACCAATATATATTTTTTTAAATTCACTAAGCTCTTTGAATTTTATGATCTTTAACTATCCTAGAGTTATGTTAAACTCAAGAAAAAATCATTATAAATCTACTTATGAGTCTTCGAATATGCTCCTTTTACCTTATTTTCCATGATAAGGTTTTGGAGCACCTTCATTGCCTTTCTTTACCTTATCTTATCATATTTTTTTTAAATTGTATATGACAGCCTCTTGAATCAGAACATGTTAGTCTGCTGGTGTATATTTGTTTCCTACCATTTTTTTTTTTTATATATATACAAACAAAACTTATTTGAAAACCAAAATAGTAACTCTTTTTAAATTTAAATTTCATTGCTCTCTGTTTCATGATGAAAAATTTTTTTTTGCTAAAAATGTGTGTTAAAGAAGAAATACTTTAACCTGTTTCATTGTTGCCTTCTTTGTCAAGGGATAAGTCACCTGCTCCCGAGAGGGGCATATTTATATTCAAAAATATAAATATGAATACTTTTATATTTATGGCACTTTTGAATATAAATATGAATATATTTATATTCATAAAAAGAAACATAAATACAGATGGTACGTATTCACGGCTGTAAATATAAATACGGCCATATTCACCACTTTAAAAGTGAATAGGGCTGTATTCACGTTTATTAAAATGAATACGCTTAAATTTACAGAAGTGAATGGAAATATTTTCACACAATCTTATTGAATTTTCTTCTTTATTAAATAAATATTACTTTATTTTTTACATCAGGTATTTTCCAAAATAATACAAAAAAAGTATGCAAAACTTAAAATAAAGTTCTGGACAGTAGATGTTTATTAAATAAATCTCATAAAATATATTGGGATAATGTTAAAAGGTTGGTATTTGCTAACTTCAAATGATGTATGCATAAAATGTTTAATTTTATTAAGCATTAAATTATAATTATGAATATGTTAAGATTATTTGAATTGATCTAATCAGAACAGATTTGAATATATGTGTACATGTATATGTATGTATGTATATAGATAGATAGAAAGTAAACTTTATTCTGGTACGAGGTCCCTTATGAATAACAGATATGAACAAAAAAAAAAAACAAAAAAAACAACTACATCTGGCCAAAAATTACATTAGTCAATATTAATGAATATATACATTATCTTCAGTGAAATTGTACACTGACAGGCAAAAAATTCCACCCACTTGATATTTTCATGTTTTCATCTAAAAATATTTCTGCTTTGGAATGGTCTATTGTTTTTAATGAATAAATAGGTGATCTTCTTGTTTGTTTTCAATTAGGAATGTTAATATAGAGGACAATAACCCTTAATCCTTAATTCAATGAAATGATTCTAGATTCCAATGTTTACTTTCTATGGAATCAAAATGTTTATTCAGTATCATTAGCTCAGTGCCGTTTCTTGTAGCACATTTCTTAGTCTCCGGCTTTTAATTTTTTCAATATTAAGTTTAAAAATGCCTCTTAGTGCTGAGGATGTTGCGCGTGGTATGGCACTTATTGATGATGGACGTCCATTAGATATGCAGCTAATGCCATCGGAGTTCCATATGAAACTTTACGAGACGCCGTCAGGCGTTTTCGGGAAACTGGTTCTTACAATAGAAGGCCCAGTTCTGGACGGCCCAGGGTAACAGAACCACGGGATGACCGGTTTTTGACTTTGAGAATTATACGAAACCGCCACCTTACCGTTGTTCAAGCGATTCATCAGCTCGAAGAAGTTCGAGGTGTGCAAATTTCTGAACGTACCGCTCGGAGAAGATTAAATGAGTATGGATTCATGGCTTTTCGTCCAGTAAGAGGACCAGAATTGACCAGAACTCACAGAGTAACACGGCTGGCTTTTGCTCGAGAACACAGCTATTAAACTATGGACGAATGGAGTGATGTACTTTTCACAGAAGAAGAAACGAAAGATATGCAGCCTGTAATTTTTCCCAGAGCCAACCTTTCCAACGTGGTTTTCTTAAAGGTGTGGGCTGGATATTTCAATGGAGTGCCGCACAGAATTGGTTGTTGTTCGTGGAGGGTCTTTGACAGTCATTCGCTATGTAGATGAGATTTTGGAACCTCATGTGTTGCCTATCCTCAACGAAATCGGCGATCGTTCTATTCTAATGCACCCCCACATGTCGCCCGCATAGTGCAGACGTTCCTTCAACAGAACAATATTGAGGTTTTAGCCTGGCCAGCACGTTCTCCAGATTTGAACCCCATTGAGCATTTATGGGATAACCTCGGAAGACGAATAAGAGCGCGTGCAACACTTCCTGATACACTGCAGGACCTTGAAATGGCTCTTCGGGAGGATTGGGCTATCCTCCAGCAAAGGGATATTTCCCAACTGGTGGAAAGTATGCCGAGGGGTCTTCAAGAAGTAGTGAAGGCAAGAGGAGGTGGAAACACGCGCTTCTAAACGATGATGTAATTAATTTCTTTTAGAATAATAATGGTTCGTTTTTCAATTTTTTTTTCTCTAATCTTTCTTACCCAATCACATTTTGATTATTAAAGGTAAAAAAGATTATACAATTCCATAAATACTAAGTATTATATACAAATACTACTTTTTTTACAAGTGGGTGGAATTTTTTGCCTGTCAGTGTACAAATACAACTTTTTTTACAAGTGGGTGGAATTTTTGCTTGTCAGTGTATTAAAACAAGTAAAAATAACACCATTATGAGAAAAAAACATTATTTAAATGAAAAGAAAACAAAATAAAATAAGCATGGGTTGATTTTTAAAATTAACACTCAATCAATTTTAACAACCATTCACCTCATTCAAAATCTGTTTCGCAATATTTATTTTATTGTATAACGTCATTTTGGGATGTGAGAAGGAATTGGTAAAGATGATATTTTAATGAGGACAAGGAAGAGGCATGGCGGATATCAGATGGCAAGGAATTCCAGAAGGCTGTGGATCGGGCAATAAAGGAATATTCAAACGTCTTAGTTCTATGGGAAGGGATATAAAGGTCGGAAACACGGGATCTTGTTTTCTGGGAGTGGACCACGGGTTTAAACTGAAGGAGACTGTAGATGTAGAAAGGGTGTCTGGTGTTGATTGTTTGGAATAAGAAAGATCCAAGGAAATATTGTCTGCGGAAAGAAGAGAAGAGCCACTTTAACTTGTCTTAAAGGTGGGACACATTAGACCCCTGAGCTACACTGAGTTGAGGTGGCTCTACCCATCCTATAGCCGTCAGTACTTCCTAGCCACCTTTCTGTACCAAATCATTAGAACTCATCGACCCTCCTATATTTTTCACAGCTTACAATTCAAATACTCCATCCAATCCCGTCCCACTAGATCTCGTTCTTCCGACCTCTGTCCTCCTCACTGAACTGCTGCGATTGACAAATCCTTTGCAATGCAAGCCGCCTCCCTCTGGAATTCCATCTCTGCTGATATTCGACATGCTGAATCAGTTTCCTCTTTCAAACCTCTCCTCTTTAAATTAAACACCTACTCCTTTCTCAATCCGACTGATTGTGAAATATACCTAAGAGAAATATCTAAGCACCCCCAGAGACCATCTCAATTTATTTAGGTTATTTTAGTTTCTCATATATATGTACAATTTTCTTGTTCTTTTCTTTCTCTTCAGTATTTTTATTTTTAGTCAACTAT
This sequence comes from Nezara viridula, assembly GCA_928085145.1. Taxonomy (NCBI): domain Eukaryota; kingdom Metazoa; phylum Arthropoda; class Insecta; order Hemiptera; family Pentatomidae; genus Nezara; species Nezara viridula. The sequence continues at coordinate 111,404,686 of OV725078.1, forward strand.
TATTGTAAATATATAATCTAATTGTAACCACACAGACATACAATCTGGATTTATAATTTGTTCTAAAAGGACAACAGTCCCAGAATAATAAAATATTTTTTCATTCATTCATATAATATATTTGGAACTTACTCTGGTAAGTGTTACATTTTTAAATGCTTAAACAAAATAGAAATTTCTTGTAAAAATTATTAATCACTTGATGCTTATGTCGCTTATCAATTTCACAGGACATTTTAAACATAAAACGCGAAACTAATCAAATTTATGTATTTCTTGTGAAATCACTTTTATATCATTAGTTAATGGTTTGAAAAGAATTCCTATTCAACTTGACTCGTACAGAGAACCTTAATTTTGTTAAAGAGGCACTGTCTTGAAAATATTCACTAATGTCAAAATCCAGATCCAGACTACAAGAGCCTGAGCTAAAGAAACGGACTCAGTTTCGCTATCAATGTCATACATTGTTCTAAATGCAAAACTTAACACATTATGCAGATTAACACGTATAGTCACACCTTTATTACTCACTTTTACTTTATTACTTTACTGAACGGCAGGTCCGGAAAGGTTACTATCCAAATTTGACTGCCTTTGCCCCTTCCTTTCCCTTTGCTTCATCCAAAGGCTGCCGTGTACCCGTATTCCCCCTTGGAATTTCCAGGGTATCGTTCCGACTGTTGTGCATGCCTACCCTGACCTTCATTAAATTTATCTTTATTGCCATCAGCAACCCATAAGTAAGCAGTGCACCTAAAGGACTAAAGACACAGATTTTTCATTCTGGTAGGCGGGCGGAAGGGGCGATAGATACTCCCCCCCCCCAAAAAAAAAAGGTTTCGGGAATTCATATTACGTACAAAAATTACAAGTGATAATTAACTTAACAAAATAAATTGTAACATAATTAAAATAACGTATTGTAAAACGAAGAATATAATACTATATATAAACATAAAATGATATATATGGTAAATATATTTTTTTTTTGTGTGTGTGTATGGTTGTATTTGAAAACATGTCAACAAACCAAATGAATATGTTTCATAGTTTTATTTGTATTTAAACGTTTGAGTCAGTGAGAAGAACTCATCAAATTACATTTGCTACCGGAAATGTAATAAAATCTTCATGTAAAAATTAAAGAATATCGTTAATTTATCATAAAATCTTGGGATATATTGCTGCATATAATAATTATTGAATATTAACTAAAATTTCTGTAATAGGAACATAGAGCGTGGTAAAATACATATGTGTATATCTAAGCATCTGCTTAGTCATCTAGTCAACTTTTCCAATTTCCTTAATTGACTTTAGTTTACATAATTAGCCCCCTTCTAAGATCTTAACATATACATAATTATAATATTATGTTTAATAAAATTAAACGTTTATGCATACATTATTTCGAGTTAGCAAATACCAACTTTTTAGCATTATTCCAACATTTTTTAAGAGATTTATTTAATAAACTCCTTACTGTCCAGAACTTTAATTTAAGTTTTGCATACTTTTTTGTTTTATTTTGGAAAATATCTAAAGTAACAAATAAATTAATATTTATTTAATAAATAAGAGTATTTATTCAGAAGGTTGTGTGAATATATTTACATTTTCTTCTGTAAATTTAAGCGTATTCATTTTAAGAAACGTGAATACAGCCGGATTCACTTGTACAACTGTAAATACAGCTGTATTCACTTTTAAAGTAGTGAATACGGCCGCATTTATATTTACAGCTGTGGATACGTATCATCTGTATTCATGTATCTTTTTATGAATTTAAATATATTCATATTTAATTCAAAAGTGCCATAAATATAAATAGTATTCGTATTTATATTTTTGAATATAAATATGCCCATCTTGCTGCCTGTTCTACCTTTCTCTTCTTGGAGGTTGTCTATTTTGTTTCCCACTATAATTTACTCAAGAAACGTCAAAAGAAAATAATCTTGAAAGAAAGAAAGAAGAAAGAATTTTATTCTGAGAATAAAGCTCTCTAAGAATAATAACATTGTTCAGATATTATGCGGATTAGTCTGGTAAGATATTTACAAAACATTACAAGTCAATTACCTTTTTGGAAGTAACTGTCATTACAATAATAAATAGTGTTTGCATCAATGCAGCATTTTGAATATGAAGTAGGTAAAGGAATAAAAGTTGTTCAAAGGAATTTGTGAACAATAATTGGTACTTATGTCCTACGCGGTCGGGACCGAAACTCCCTTATTATCTTATCTTACATCACGTAACCTCCCTTCTTATCTCGTGTAAGCTCTTGTTATCCTTCTGTCACGTGTGCGTTATTCCATGAGGAACGCTGCGAATTCGTACAGTCGAGCAGACTTTGTTATAATTGTCTCAATTCCGGCCAACGAATGCTTTTCAGTTCGGGATGCTTTTCCCGCATTTACATGCACATTTTGTGGCGAAAAACACCGTATCGTGCTTCATAAGAAAAGTTGCTCTGGTTTAAATACTGAGGAAACTCCCGTGGAAGTAGGCGATTTTGTTAGTCACGCTCGCAGCGCTTCTGTTTCGTCTGGCTTTTCTTCTGAGGCACTAATGAGCACGGCACACGCGGTGTTGTCCGGTTCGAAACGTTATGCCTCGGTGAGTCTGTTGCTGGACACTGGCAGCCAGAACACTTTTGTCACCGCTGAGCTGGCGGCTCGAATTGGAAGCCCGATGCATCCTTTCGATGGCACGATTTTGGGTTTGGGTAAAAGTCCTGTCGGGAACATTATTCAAGCCTTTCACTCCAACTGTAGGGGTCGGTTGAGTTGATACGCTGAGGTGTGAACTACCTCTCCCCTAAATACTTCGGAAAATTACTAATCAACAAACATTGTTCTGACCTTTTTGAGAAGAATCAAATTAATTCTCTCAGCAGCTACACACTGTTTCTATATTTCTTTTTTTAAATTATCTCTATCTTAGTTATTATTTGTATGTACATGTTTTGTGAATGATTAATGTAGCCTTAATATTAATGGTCTTCAATGTGGCTTAATATATTAATATTAAATATATATATATATATATATATATATATATATATATATATATATATATATATAATATATATATATATATATATATATATCTGAATGCTATTTCATGATATTTATTTTCCTTATCGATGATTTCCATTATTCATTATTTCGGCATTATCAGATATTCTTCGTCAGTTGTTTCCCCAATACGTTAATTCCTTCCTTGAAAATAAACATCCGAATAAACACGATATTTTTTTAAGAACGACTACAATAAGTACCCATTTTCGGATAATTAAGAAATTACTACGAACAACAATAATTACGCTGCTAATTCATTCAATAAAAATAATAACGACTTAAATGAGAATATAAATTATTAGTTTACAGTATAATCAAACTAAGTGGCAATTCTACGCGCCTATTGCGGTTGAGGATTATTTGAATAAATATTTATCTAGATAACGATTAAAAATACATTTTATCCGTTATTCGATGACTTTAATTTCTAGGTTATTCATTACTTACAGATATTCTGAATCATCTATTATCTATTAATTGTTAATTGCCATAAAAATTTCATTTGAATAAGTTTTTGGATTTGTTCGATATGAGGGCTCACTATTATGTTGTCGGGGCGCTTTTTATGAAAATACTGTTGGATCTAAAATTACACATCGAGTTTTTTATTTTACTTTTTGGATGTCTTCGAAATAAGGGTCCACTCTTATTTTGGCGGGGACGCTTTTTATGAAAATAGTATCGAATTTGAGAATATGTTAAGGCGGATCGAATTTTAGTAACTTTTTGAGTATCTTCGATATAAGGATCCACTATTATGTTGACATGTGCGCATTTTATGTAAATACTGTCGGATTTAAGATTGCGCAATTGCGCATCGAGTTTTTACTTTTTTTATTTTATCGATATGAGGGTTCACTATTTTATTTTTTCGCAATCTTTAATCTGACGATATTTTCATAAAAAGCCTCCTTGACAACTTAAAAGTGATCTCTTATTTCTAAGAAATCCAAAAGCTAGGAAAATTCGAAGCACAATTTCAAATACGACAGTATATTCGTAAAAAGCGCCTCGACTAGAAAATATTGGACCCTTCAATTCTAAAAAAGGTTTGCTAAAATAAATTATAAATTTTATCATTCCAACTTTGATTGAAAAACTCGAATAACGAATAAAAATATTATTAAGATTATATAATTTCAGATTATTTATTATCTAAATAAATTTTTTTTAAATATATAAAATAAAATATACAATTGTATATGCGTATTTACAGCAACTACATCTATGCATTTATAAATACAATTTTATTCCTAAAAGAATTTTTTTATTTGTAACACCTTAAAGGATGACTCAAACATTATTTTCTTTATTTTATTTCCAGAATAATTACTGTTTTAATAAAAATTAATAATTATCAAATTAGTAAATATATAATTCGTTAATAAGGAAATTCTATGATGAGAATATGCGGTATTTTCCCTCAAAAATACATTAAAAGGGATTGTGTGGTCCGACGTCAAAAAATACGGCAACATTTGGCTGTTTTCGGGATTTCATGAACAAGTGTGACCGAAGTGAACCACGCGTAATCCGTGGCTCATGAGAACTAGTACCCAAATGAATAAAACCTAACCATTTATTTTTCTTTTAAATATCTTTGGCAACTAATCTATTGGGTTGTCCGGAAAATAATGCAGGATTTTGTTGTAAAAAGAAAAGATTTACAACAGTTGTTATTTAATCAAAGTTGTTTCCGCTACTATCAATACATTTCTGCCAATGTGTTGGCAAATTTTCCATTTTCGGAATAGAATTTCCCATCTTTAGAATTGATAAACTACAAAAACACATTTTCTAATTCCCTTTGTCCATTAAATGTTTTGTCATTTAAGTAGTGGTACAGGTGTCTAAAAAAATGATAATCTGTAGGCGAGAGGTCCAGAGAGTAGGGCGGTGTTTCTTAACCAAGCTCCAACGGTTTTTATGACGTCACATGTAAGGCATGTGGACGGTCGTTATCCAAATGGGCCCCTTCCGATTGACCAAAGATTGCTAATTTCCGATGCATTGCATTTATTTCGTTACAATACGATTCGGCATTGATGGTTTCTCCAGGATTTAAAAGGCTGTAGTATATCAAATCAAATAAAGCCCACCAAACAGAAACCATCACCTTTTTTTGATGAGTTGCGGGCTTTGAAAAATGTTCTGCTGCTTCTACATTGTCGAGCCACTGTCCAGAACGTCTACTGTTATCGTAAAATATCCATTTTCGCCACAAGTAACAATTCTGGACAGAAATGGGTCGTTTTTGTTTCAGCAAAAAAGTGTAGCACAAACTTTATAACGCTAGTTTTTTTGGCGGACGTTTAATGTGTGTGGACCCCAACTTTCAAGCTTTTTTACATTTTCAATCGCCTTGAGTTGGTCATCAACGGTCGATTTGCTAAGGTTAAGTTTCCCTGCAACTTGAACAGTTGTTCTGTGGATTTCTTCCACCAATGCAGAATCAATCAAGAGAGGAAGTCCTTTCACGACCTTCTTTTTCTTCATGGCTGAAGTCTCCCTCCTGAAATTTTTTGAACCACAGTTGAATAGTGCACTCATTAATGCTGCTTTTGCCCCAGACTTGATTGAAGTTTCTGGCCGTCTGGACCCCACGGCTCGTTAAACTCGTTAAACAAAATTATACGAAAATAACGCATTGACATCCTAGCAAAGACTGAATTATTTCTAATACTACAGAGGTAAACAGACATTATCGTTTGGAAGAGGATTAATAAGTGTTGACATTCATAGAAATGAATAATCCAGTAAACGTAAACAGTTTGTTATATAGTAGGGTATTTTAAAGAAAACTCGAAATCCTGCATTAATTTTAGGCCAACCCAATATTTATCATTGATAAAAAGAAAATTATTTGTCCAATACCTTCAAAAAATATTTTTTTTCCCGCCTTTCAACCACTGTGCATTGGTGCGAGATTATATGAGACTTCATATCAAACATTTAGAATTTCGAAATAATCATTCATGCAAAATTTCAGCTTTATATCTTTGAATGCGAGATTTCCTTTTTCACTTCATTTAACTGGTCTAGGAATGTAGGTGTGGATAAGATACAAAACCCAATCATGGGTATTAAAAGGCTTATATTAAGGTTTGGTGGTCATGCTAATCTGCTTGTCAAATATTCAGTTTTCATAGATACTTGAGAGAAACTCTTTTATTTTTACATTAATTTAAATATGTCAAATTTCAAAGAGTGCCTTAAGAATGTTAAAAATTACTCACAAAAGAATCACATCACATTGATAAGACAATTACATATAATCTACAAATTATGTATTTTTGTACATACAAATTAGCCATATAAAATAAAGTGCTGATTTAGATGTATACATTATATTTTTGACAAAGCTGCATTAATTTAATTTTATTTATAAAGTTAGTAAGTAACCCATACCACTTATTTTATTGGAGTAAATTATGAAATATAAGGGATAACTTTAAAAAAATATCTCTAACCTTATTATAATATTATATATATTTGTACATTATTATCACAACTCATAATGAATCGAAGGTTTTCTCACTTATATATTTAGTAATCAATATGAGATTTCCTTATAGATATAAAAACATATTAAAATGGTTGTATTAGTTTCAGAAATCATTTACAATAGGGTTAATAGTATCCCCAAACACAACTCTAGTATAATTCTTGTTCAATACTTGTCGAAGCTTGTTAGCATGTTCTTTGTCCATGGTTTCACATACCACTGTCACCTAAAATAAAAAATAAAAACTGAGACACAAAAATTATATGTATGCTTTTAATATTATTTCTAAAAATAAGAATATTGCTTATTTGAAGTTTTTCGGAGATTAATTTGTTTTACATAGTTTTTTTTTTGTTCAATGACTCATTTAAATTGAAGAGAAGTTGGTTGGGGTATTCAGTAAAAAACAAATATAAATAAATGATATTTATTTTTATATTTGCCGACGTTTAAATTCAAAGTTCAAGCCTTAATAAAGGCTAAGAAAAGACTAGATAATAATATGAGCAACTATTAAGTTATGAAAAATAAATAAATGAATAAATAAAAAATAATATTAATAATATAACGAACATATGAAAAAAAATTAATATCAGTAATAATTTGTTAAACAGAGAAAAGAATTTACTGTATAAAGTATAAATATTATAAATACAATATCAGTATACAAATATACTGTATAAAGAAAATTACTGTTATTAGTTTTTTTCATATGTTCGTTACATTATTATGATTAATATCATTTTTATTTTATTTTTTTATAAGTTAATAGTTTATCATATTATTATCAGGTCTTTTCTTAGACCTGACGAAGGCCTGAACTTTGGGCAGAAACATCGACAAATATAAAAATAAATATTTATTTATTTTTAATTTGTTTTTTTTACTGAACATCCCAACCAACTTCTCTTGAATTATTCACTACAGTCAACCATCAATCCACCATTATGAATTATTTAAAATGTATTTTTTTTATTTTTTTATTTTAATGAAATTTACAACTGTATTACATGGAAAATACAAGTAAATGTGACATTGGTAACATGACATGTACAACATGAAGAGAAACTACCCATTGGTAGAACAAAAATTAAAGTTCTATATTATCAGGGATAATATAGAATGGGGGGTTATCAGGGATTGAGGAGGAAAGAAGGTTTGAAAAGAGAGGGTTCGATGGTTCTGAAGTTTGTTATGGAAGGATAGGTATCTGGATTGGGCCAAATCGGAAACATATGGAACATTAAGATCTTTATGGATGATTTTATTTGTGACAAAGTAAGGAGCATCGAGGAAAATTTAAAATATTTTTAGTTTAAGTACATATTAACTATGCTATAAGACATTATATTTTTCAAACATCTTGGCTAAATTAAAAGCTTCTCAGAGTTTTTGCCGTTTTTAGTACTTTTCCAAAGGCTGTGAGGTGTTTGGCACCCAATATGGGTAGTTGAATTTTATCGGAACCACGGATGAATTACAACCTTCCCACTCTGGTTAGAATAGATTTAATTGTACCTCAACAACTTCTACTCTCCTTTCGTATAAGAGGTAGAGGATAAACAGTAAAAAAAGGTTCCTATGCCTTTGTACCTTGTGCCTTTATGCCTATGCCTATGTACACATTAATTACATGAATACAACTATCAAGCCCACTCTTATAATTGAATTTCATTTGGAAAAAAGGATGGAATGGTTGATGGTATCAAAGACTTTAGAAAAGTCAAGGAGTACAAGGACAGTTAGTTTTTTGTCATCCATAGGGGACTGAACATCACTTATGATTTTGATTAGGGCGGATTGTGTGGAGTAACCTCCTCCTTAACCTGCTCGAAAACCTGATTGGTAAGAATCAACTTGATTGGACTGTTCGAGGAAATTAGAAACTTGGTATTGAACTATTCTTTCCAAGGGTATTTAAAGATTAGAAAGGATTGAGAATGGACTAAAATCTTCGGGGGAAGTGGGATTAGAATTTTTAAGTAAAGGACGGACGATGTCTTTCTTCTAAGGGATAGAAAATACTGAGTTCTGAAGGGAGAAATTATAAATGAAAAGGAGAACGGAAAGAATTTCAGGGAGGCATAATTTGATTAATTTGGCAGGAATACCATCTGGGCCAATGAAATTAGAATGTGATTTCAACAGAGCGGATATGAGGTCTGTGGGCGAAATATCTGAAAAATAGAAGTCGTCTTCGTTAAACGATATTCCAGGGAGAAGAAAAGGAAGATGTTAGTGGTGGAATGGAAGAGGAGGCTGATATAAAATATGAATTTAAATCATCAGATGATACTGGAATGACTGCTGATGGAGGTTCACAGAGAGAGAGTTTACGAAGGAGTAGCCATTTTGATTTGGAATCAGGAGCTAATGAGAGGGCTCCGTCGAAATAAATGGATTGGGCTCGTCGGGTTCTGGTTTAAGTCAGGTTGCGGAGCACCCTAAACGCTCGATAGTCGTCAGCAAGCCTTGTACGTCTAAAGCGTCTACGAGCAGCGTCACGTTTCTTCTAAAGATCCTTAACTTGCTGACACATCCAGAGAGCGGGACGGCGAGGAAAGGTAAATGTTTTGAGCGGAGCATAGGCATCAAGGATATTAAGGAGGTTGGAGGTGAGGATGTCAACCATGGAGTCCATTGAGGAAAAGGAATATATTCTATTCCTTAATTTTAAGATTTTTTTCTTGATTAAGGCTATGAAGGTTACGGAAAGTTATAGTTCTAGGCAGGAGTTTGGATATTATATGATATTTGGATTAGGTCATGAGAGGATAAAAAGAAATTGGTAATTGGCAAGAGGAAAGGAGGTTCTAAGCGGGGTCGATAATATACATGTCGGACCTGCAGATGTAATGAGTGGGAGCATAATCAGCGATAAAAAGATAAAAGGAGAAGAAAAGGTTTTTGTAGGTATGATTTGTTGTTGGAGTCACAAAGGAAATTAGCGTTTAATTCACCGGAAATAATAATTTTGGAATAATAGAAACAAAGCTGAAGAGGGATGATTCGAAAGACAAATCATAGGAAACATGAGGAGGACGATATACTATGGTATATAGGATAGAAGAGGCATTACAGAAAATCTCTACGACGAGAAAGTCAATTTGTGGTTGATCGGATGGAGGAAAACAGTCGAGAATTCGAGTCTTAAGGCTTTCATGTACATACATGGCTACCCCGCCGCCAGTACGGCAGTCTCAGTCATGGCGGATTAAGGCGTATTTAGGTTGGGAGACAGCGGAGAAAGGGATGTAGGACTTGAGCCAGGTTTTCGAAATCGCTATAATGTGAAAAAAGTTTTGAATGAAATATTGTAGGAATTCATCGTAATAGGCTAGAAGGGATTGGGAGTTAACATGACAGGTAGTCACGTCACTAGACATGGACAGGATTAAACAAAGCACAATCGGTATTTGATAGGAAGATGCTGGAACAGAAATGATATGTTAAATAAAATTTAGTTTAAATTAAAGCAAAAGAAAAAAGAAGAAATCCCAAGTGAAGATAAATATATGCAAATTATTAAATAAAAAGAAGGATTCCAGATAGTATTTTTAGCGTATTGAATACATAATTTTCACCGAATGTCCGATAGGCATGCCAACTTTTCTGCTGAAGAGCAGACGAGACTCAACTAGTCAGGCAAAGACATCCAGGTTCTGGGGATGGTCGATAAAAACCGCCTGATAACCGTATTATTTTCGACACCGCAATCTGCCGGTAGCGAACCATAGGTATTTTATTTTTCCCGCGGCCTTTTTCTCTCGGGCAAAGCCAGTTGAAATGCCTGTTCGTAGATGTCATCCAGTCACAGAGATAAATTTGGTGACAATCATTTTCCTTCCACCCGATATTCCGCGTCGAGAAACCCCTCTTCACCTTTTTTCGCTGTACCAGGTCGTTCCTAACTGATTGTCTGACAAAGCGCGAGATGACAGGCGGCAGCCGCGGGTCATCTTTTCTGGTCCATTGTACGGTGTTCAGATCCGCAACATTCAGCTTGCATATATAAGTATGTGTGTTTTTTTTTTAATTTCTTTATTTTAAGTTATTCTATTTTATTTATTATACATACTTTTTTCTTATTATTTAGTTGTTATTTTGCTTCTGTTTATTTTATATTTTTTGTACATATAGTGTGAATGTGATCTTACATCACTATATCCAATGTCCAAGTGACAGAATGTTGTAATATTCAATAAATAAATAAATTTTTAAAAAATATTTGTCTCAATACTCTCAAAAATATTTAATATTCAATTTGAATTGAGACTACATAATGGGTTTAGAAATAAAATAATGTTTTTGAATATATGTACATATTAGTTCGGAAAGAAAGATTTTCTACAAATATCATTATGAATGAACATTATGAATTAAAAGTAAAAAGAAGTATAAAAAAACTATGCTAAAATAGTAGATGTGAAAATTTATTCAATCGATTGAGGTATTATTATAAAATAGTAATTGCAATTAATAAAAAAGTTTTATGTACAAATAAATCATAAAATATTAACTAAAACATGAATTGTCAAATTTAAAGAAAGTTTATACCAATAAACATTAATTATAAAAACTAAAAAGTGTGAATACATTTTTGTCTAAATAAATATTAAATGTCTACAAATAAACATTTAACTAAATTAAAATAAATGAATATAGAGTTTTAAAGAAATTGTGCACTACTAAAAATATAATAAAACAAATATAAAATAGTAAATAAGGTAAAATGCTTTCATATTAAAAATAACAAAATTATAATGGATAACAAAATAATAATAATTGATTAACATTCCTAGAAACATTTATTAGGATTTTTGTAAGATTATAGAAGGAAGTGGTCACACAGATATTCTATAAATACTGCATTAGACATAATGTTATCTAAAATCGGTCTTGGTCTTGCAAAGTGCCGCCAACACCGCCTATCTGTTGCAAGACCAAGACCAAGATTGGTAAAAAAAATCGATTTTTCGAATGAAAATTGAGGCATAATTGTTACTAATCCTTGACAATTTTAGTTACTATATGTAAAGAATTGGTGTAACCAATATACTCTTGCATTTAACTCTTATAATTTTTCATTCAGACTTAGTTAGGTTTCTCCTATCTAAAAAATTACAGTAATATCCCTCCAGTAATATTTTAATAGGTAAATGCAAAACTGTTACGAAAGTCTTGCGCAAGACCAAGAACTAGACCAAGAATCGTCTCGCATATGGCAACACTAATTAGACACAAAGTAATGGGAAGGTAATGAAAAACTACTGATCTATTCATATCAGATACAAAAAAGTAGCAGTATCAGTTGTATCTAGGTATAAACATTCTTGTATCAACCCATGGCTGACTGATAGCTTACGAAACTTAACCCCTTTCTTTCTGCATCTTTGCACTTGCGCCCACCCAAAATTGCATTTCCGTAAACTATCAGTTCTTGTTTCGACTTCCAGTACAGTTCGTGGATTTATAAATAAATGAGAACAGCAATACACAACTCATGATATTTATTATATACAAATAATGCATACACATTGGATAACAATACATGTTACACACACCTGAGGTAAAGAAAGACTTTCTAAGTAAAACACACTAGAACATCACCCAGTGTTGTCATTACAGTATATTCAAATATTCCAACACCCTTCATAAAAAATCCCTTATGACTTTTCGCCTCTGGATCAACTCATCCCTAAGCGACTGCGGGACGAACCTTACCACAAGCGGCCCGGGCGTATCGTTTTGCCTCGATCTCATCCGTTCTGCATAGTCTATGTCCTCCACCTTTAGACTAAGGCCCAGGCCCGCCCCCACGCTCATCACCAGGCCCATCGGGGTCTCTCCAAATCTCACTGGGACTCCTCTTATTTCTATTGACCTGGAATGGTGCAATTGCTCACTTTTATTGAGCCCGATTTCGAGCTCCGAGACCCGAGACTTGAGAGTAGTGTTTTCCAGGACCAGTCCCTCAATCTTGGAATTTTGAGCCTCAAGTAGTGACTCTATAGTGTCCAATTTCGCCGCATTCTCAAAAGTTATAGATGCTTGCTTTTCGAGAGATATTTTTAATTCTTTCACCTCGTTAGCATTGGTATCGAGGGAAAATTTTAATCCCTTGACCTTTTCTGTTAGATTTTTAATGGCAGCAATTAACAGTTGTGACGTGCCGTCGACAGTTTGTTGTTGTGGCGCCGATCTTGGGGGGCTAAGGCACTTATCTGTAGGTTGGATATTTTTCCGATTTCACATTTCGGACATACCCAATTTTTTCGTAATGCCCTCAGTGCTTCGAATTCACTATCGTCTGCGTTTAGACATTTTCCATGAAAAATGGCTTGACATGTTGTGATAGTGCATGCTATTGTTTTTTTTTCTTCTCTTGCTATGGTCTGTTTACAAATTGGGCATAGAACCATCTTGATAAGTGAGAAAAAAAATCACTTAAGTAACGTGGTAAAAAAATTGACGTTATACTAACCTCGTCACTGGAGACACTGAGATATCTAGTGGCTAGTCCTATCTATGCGCATGCGCACTTCTATTGTTATCTAAAATGTCTGCAATAGATACCTTAACCCGACTAAAACTGTGACTTTTTCTTTCTTCTTCTGACGTAAAACGCCGGTGTATTGAAGAATCTTTCCTGTATATGCATATAACACGATTAATAGTTGGTTCTAACCAAAAATTATGATAGAACACCTTCTAAAAACTGTGAAAATCACTGACTATAAACTTCTATCATACGCCCTGAACTGAGGTCTAGACCACACTGAGTGCTTCTATATTTCTACATTTTAGACATAGGCGGTACGTTTTTATGTAGAACTTTGTATTTCTAAATTCCAGTTCCTATTAGAAGAGGTCGTGATGGTTGAGCGTCTTGGAGCGTCGTATCGCGTTATAACATTCTCAAGTCTAGCGGCGGCGTTCGAATCCGACTGGGTGGGGTAAAATTTATTTCATGAAGCCAACAGAAAAATAAATAAATGAATGAATATATATATATATATATATATATATATATATATATATATATATATATATATATATATATAAACTATAGTTAGTGATTGAACCTTTTTTTAGTGTTCAATATTTAACCAATACTTAATTAATCTTATTACCTGAACACTAAATACATCTGATGCAATCCAGGCTCTTTCATGTATTATGTCTTTTATTGACACCCCTGTTTTATTTACTAGCTTACAGAGGTCTGCTATTCCACCTGGTCTATCACTTACTGTCACTGAAAATTTCACTAGACGTCCATCTACTGCTAAACCACGCTCTAAACATCTTCCCAGAATGGTTGTATCAATATTACCACCACATAAAGGAATAACAACTCTGAAAAACAAGATATGATTTCTACATAAGTTTTCGTTATTTCATATTATATGATTGTGTTTGTGTTAACTGTGTTGTTAGAATCTAATGAAATATTTCATTCCTACTATATTTTAATAAAAATAATGTTTTTGACTAACGTATGAATGCAAGAAATACATACTCATGCATGTATATCTTTGTGTTTATACATATATTTCAAGAAAAAAGTATCTTTTATTTGCTCACGGAGTCAGACAGGACTTTGTAGCTCACTTTTATTAAAATAATTTTAATAGAATTAAATTTCAGTCTTTATGAATCCCGCTTATTCAATTACTTTCTATCCATCCAATTCCCAAACAATTTTAAATAGCTTCATCTGTTAATACGTATATAATTTATTAATGCATTATTGTTAGAAGTATTACTTATATATTTTTAAAATTTCTATTTATTTTTATAAAACTCTGAGGCTCTAAAGTCCACAATCGCATTATTCTTTATTATACTAAAGGGACTTGTCCCAGAATAAATAAAGCATGTTATCATCATTATTATAACTGATGTTTGAATTAATTGAGTATTGAAATACTCATCCTCCAACTAATCAAAATGAATTCGATTTTAGAGTAAAATAATTTTGACTCGGATGTTTATAGACTACATTTAATCAAAGAGTTCAGTCGAGTGTTTGAGGCAAACTGAAAATCTAGTCATTTTTGTTTGCTAGTTACTAATTTTATAGATAATAATTGAATTGAAAAATTGAATAAATTATTAAACTATAATGGCAAAGGATCATTATTACAGGACTAAAGACAATTAAGAAACATTTAAAAGGGAATGGGTAATTCTTGATTATTTTTATAAAGAAAATAAAAATTATTGGCTTCAACATACATTTTTGATCATTATAAAGAAACCTGAGTATTTCAATTAATATAAAAATTATTATAGAAATACATTTTTAGATAATCTGATCTTGAATTTTCCAATGAAAATTTTTATTTTTTAATACTGAAAGTATTATTTTTAAAAACTTATTAACGTGTACTTTGCAGCTTTCATTATTAAGTAATGAACAATATTATAACAATTGGTGACTAGTTTATTATAATTTATAACAAATTAAGATAATATTTTTATTTTTACTTTTTTCCTTTTAATTCATTTAATTGACCTGCCAGAATAGCTGCTAAACCTGCAGCACCTGCTCCTTCAACAACACACTTTTCCAGCTCTACCAAACGAAGGATTGCAATTGCTAACCATTCTTCTTTCACCAGAACCTGAGAAATTAATTTTGATCATTTGTTTTTTGTATCTACTATTAATTTCATCATAAATATATATTTAAAGTTAAATAGTTATAATTAATGATTTCTTCACTACTGTACATGATTTTAAATACATTTAGTCAGATCAAGAACCTTTTTAATTTGAATTTTATGAGTAATAATTAAATGCATTTTTTAATAGTATTTATTTATTTATTAAATTATAATACAATAATCTACACCTAATGAAAATACATATTAGATCTAAAGGTATTCATTTATACAATATATACATAGAAAAAGAAATATAAATAATTAAGATCAAAGTAAAATAAAATAGAGAGATAAAATAAAGTAAAAAAGAATTATCAACTATATAAAATCATAATAAATATAATTATTATTTCACTACAAAAATAACAACAAATAAAACGGAGTATCATAGCAAGATTATTAGATACCGAAATGAGATATTTTCTCAGATTTCCGTAACCAGATAAAGACTGGTAGATTAGGTCAAGCGAATTGAAACTTTGAACAAAGTTTCTTTCGCATGCCAAATTTTCATTTATAAAGCAGGGAATGTGCTGTAATCTTGTGACTATTCAAGATGTAGTAACACACCATATAGAAATGAGTATTTTACTAATTTACAAGAAATAGTTAGTCCACTCACAGAAACCAAGATCTCTTGTTTCTGTTTATATCCCTTCCCATAGAACTAAAACCTTCAAAGTTCTTTCTTAGCCCTCTTCGTTGCCTTATGGAATTTCTTCCAATCCAACATCCATCACGCCTCTTCCCTGTCATTATTCAAACATCTACTTTTCCAATACCTTCTTACATCTCAAATAGACGATCTGCAATTGTAAAATTTCATTTCTTTAATCATGTTAAAAACTTGTTTAAAACAAACCGAAGGCTGTTTACTTAGTTTTTATCCAGGCTAAGGCTTCCTCTCCACTCTCTTC
This sequence comes from Nezara viridula, assembly GCA_928085145.1. NCBI lineage: Eukaryota > Metazoa > Arthropoda > Insecta > Hemiptera > Pentatomidae > Nezara > Nezara viridula. Next base: position 111,420,869 of record OV725078.1, read on the forward strand.
GCCGACAGCGAGTATAACAGCCTTACATTTAGTTGATGATTCAGTTCTAAGAGTCGTTACTATTAAAACGAGTAAAAGGCAATTTCGGCGTCCCTTGGTAAACTTGATTCCACTTCTTACAGCTGAAAATTATTACGAATTCTGAAATTTAAGTTCCTTAAAATTTTATAAACTTTTGGTAGGTAGAATGTTCGCGACCAAATACCATTGTAGATTAATAAGTAGTTTATACAATAATTAATTAAAATTAGGATATATTATGTATATATCATTATATATAAATGTTGTTATTATGCGAAATATTACGGAAAAGCTTAGCCCTTCCGAAGTCCAAGCTCCTAGAAAAAATACCGGCTTGATGAGCTTCGAGAATAACATTCTGCAGGTAGACAAGCTCCGAAAAACACATAAGAGACGAGCCCCAAACCGCCCATTGTATATATGCTCCTGTAGGATCTTCGCGTGACTGTTGCTCTCCATTAAGATTTCTTCCTTCATCGCAGGTCCTTATTTCGCACATACACTGCGTAGAACAAGGTGGGTACGAAAAATTTCAATTAGAAATCTAACTGAAGATTTAATTTAATTTATTTTACTTAACTATATTATGAGCTATTTTATTTTATTTCTTCTTTATTTTTTCTAGAAGAATAAACCAAATTTTATTTTATTTTCAAACTTATTATTTATTTTTTGTACAGACTACTTAAATTTTAGGTGTTTAAAATCCCAAATAATAAAAGGCAAAAAGATGACATTAGGCGAAGAAGATTTAAGGAATCCAAAAATCTTTTGCTAGAAGATAACCACAGGAACAATAAAAACAAAGCAGATTATGTGAAAAACTGGGATCGGAAAACGGACTAGAGGGGATTGAGGAGAGCTTTTTGCTCAATAAAGATTAGAAGCTGTGAATGCACTAGTTTTTCTAGTGGTTTTGAAATATTGGAGAGAATGGAGATGGGTCTGAAGTCGGAAACTTTGGAGGGAATCAGGAGTTTTGCTCAGCGGATAGACTATGACTTTTTCCTTAGATGTTCGGAAACTGGAATGTCGTAAGAGGAAAATATAAACATGAAAAAGGCCAGGAAAGGTGACAGTTTGACTAACTTCACTGGACTTTGATCTGAAACAGAGTCATTTGTTCTGGCGTTGAAGATGGAAGAAAGTAGGTCCTAGGATGGCAAAGGTATCAACTACAGGAATTTTATGATGAGGAATTATTTAATCCTTTACGATAGCCATAATTATGGTCTGTTCAATATATATTTAGGAAAGAGTTTGAAAAAAGTTGAGAGGCAAAGAGTGAAAGGGTGGGTGCATAGTAAACACATTGCAGGAAGGTGCATTTAATAATATCACACAAGAAATGAAAATGCCCATTAAGTTATCATGAAGAAAATCAGTATCTAAATATCCAAAGTACTAAACAGCATTATAGTATGTTGTAGCATCCAATAACCCGACCAAAATCTTTACTCTTGTCCAGAGGCGTCCCACATGGCTTTTCCTTATCTGCCACCCTTTTTTCTATCTACATCAATGACCTGCCATCCTCTATCCTACACTGTCATGTATACAGTTATGTAGTTATATGATCATGATGACAGTTATGAAGTTAGTCATCTGTATGCCGACGACCTCCAGATTTACCTCTCCTCCAGTCCGATCGATTCGTGCCATCCAAAAACTACAGGAAGATATATAAATCGAATATGTGCTTGGACAAACAACAATAGGATCATTCTAAACGCCAAGAATACGAAAGCGTCCTGATCGGATCTCCCTCACTCCTCAAATCCTTACCGATATGCACCCATCTTCTCCTGAACAACTTACCTATATCATTCCATACTTAAAAAACACTTGGTGTTACTTTTGATCAAACCCTCTCCTAGGAGCCACACATCTCCTAAATTTCTCATCGTACTGTCTACACCTTAAAACAGTTCAAACGGTGTACGGCATACTCTCCGGGGAATTCAAAGCCAAACTTAAAAAAGTGTATATACAGGGTATTTCAGAGTTAAGTGGCTGAACTGTAAAAAATGAACTAAGGACTTCAAAACAAAAAAAAAAAATCCTCCGAAGGTATGTCCGCAATCGCTTTGTTTAGGAGATATTCACACCTTAAGATTTTCGTTGTTATGAATTATTCACATAATATGAAATGAGTAAAACCTATTTATCTGTTCTAAATACTTTATTAATTAAATGTAAGCATTAAAATTCATTTTAAATGTTGTTCAAAATGATTTCCTTGAGCATTAAGACAGGCTCGGCATGTTTCTTTAACAGCAGCAGTGGCAGAATGGCACTGGATATGTGTTATTGTTTGCTAAACAAAGCGTTTGCAGATATACATTCAAAGGAAATTTTTTTCTTGTTTTGAGGTCCTTAGTTAATGTTTGCAGTTTGGCTACTTAACCCTGAAACACCCTGTATTTATACATTGATAACTAACTTTTGTAATTTGAAACACAAAATTTATGTAAGAAAAGATGCATCTCCTAATATATTTAATTCCCTAATATAGAGGTTCCTACAAAAGATAATTTTTAAAAAGTTATGTGAAATATAAATTACTTTATAAGAATCAGTTACATACATTAAGGAATGAAATATCATTAAAAATCAAATTCAATAATAATATTTTAAACTGTTTAAAATATGCTAACTTATTTGAAACCAGAAAATATCTAATACAAATATAATATATACTATTTCAAAGCCTAATGAATTGCTCCATACGTTTTGTTTTCAGAATCACGAGAGATACGCGTATTATCCAGTATTACAACTACACAACTATTATTTGAAACTGAGCTTAAAATCACATATCATATATTAAAAAGTCAGAATTATAAGGACATGCTTATAAAATCTGTTTTAAAAACTTGGAATAATTTAAATACATAGATTAATAAATAATTCACAACACTTTATTTATAATATTTTATTAGATTTTTTAAAAGTTAATATCTTTTCATTTAAGTATGAATTATTCATTTGCATAATTTAAATGTTAAAATATACTTACCATCTTGTCTATCAGGGGTGCAGCTGTTACAAATGCATTATATCCAACCATTGGAACTGCCAGACCATCTGCTAATGTAGACTGTATGGTAATGGGTACTGGCTTCCCAGCTTCCAATGCCTGACTAAAACTGCTACATCTTTCAGATTCTACACCCTTCACAAAAAAATTCAATATTAGTTTGAACAAATAGTATTCTTAATCCTTAATCCTTAATTTAACCGGTAAAGGTTTGGAAGGAAAATATAAAAAGTATTTTTATGATCACGTTTATATTGACTATTTTCATAAGTATGGTTACTGTTACTGTTACTACCAATAACTTACAATGACTTTAATGTTTGGATGAAGTGATTTTACAGCCAAAGCAACTCCAGCTATTAACCCTCCACCTCCCACTGGAACAACGACTGCATCAATATCTTCCACCTGTTCTACAATTTCAAGACCTAATGTTCCTTGCCCTGAAATGATGTGGGGATGGTCATAACTGAAACAAAGTTATATTATGAACATTATGAATAAGTGAAGTATATCAATAAAATTATGGATAATTTAATATTAAAGAACTTGTTGATGAGTATTTATAATTGGAAATTCCTGGTTTAGTGTATTGTTCTTATTCTAATTGTACTTATTCAGGTGTATTGCTATATTTAGGGATGTTTCATTAGAAAAATAACAAATAGTCCCTGATTTAATTGTTATATGCCATTATTCGTTAGTAACAAAGTATATATTATCTAACTATAATATAAATCAATCCTTCACTGTTCCCATCACCTCTATGCCGATGATTCCCAAATTTATTTTCCTTCCCTCCCTCAGAGTTGCATGATGCGTTTACCAATATTCAAGAAGACCTAAATTGGATCACTGCCGGGGCAAACTTAAATGGATTAAGATTAACGTTGCCAAAACTCAATTCATTGCCATTGGTTCCAAACCACTTCTCAGAACCAATACCAACATTCCTATCCTATACCTAAATGACCATCCCATCACCTTCAGCTCCTTGGTAAAAACCTAGACATTTTCATAGACCAAACCCTCTCCTGGAATCACCATATTTCTCACATCTCCTGACGGTCAATTGGTACCTTGAAACTATTCCATCGCTTCCGCCATCTCCTACCAATACCGACACGTAGACTCCTAGTATCTTCCCTCACTTTGATTACGCCTGCGTGGTGTACGGTGTCCTCTCGGCGGAACTTCGGGACAGACTGAAAAGAATTAAGAATGCCTTCTTAAGTTTTGTTACTGGGTACCCGAGACGTTCCCGTGTATCTCACCACTCTGCTGAGTGTTTCTTCACCACTTCCCCTCCTTCCGAAGGCACATTCCTGTACCAAATAATCAACAATCATTGTCCGTCCTACGCATACAATCTCCTAAAGTTCAAGTCATCAATTCACACCCTCCCCACAAAATCATATCCTTCTGACCTTTACACCCCTTTCCACAGATCTGCCTGATTTAAAAATTCTTTTGTTATCCGTTCCACTGCATTCTGGAGTTCCATCAAACGAAAAACCCGCCATGCGCCATCCTTATCTACGTTTAAAACCCTCTTATTCCAATTCCTCTTCACAATTTAATCAGATGTGGCTAAGTATTTATAAGCGTAATAAGGTTTTAATTGTCTTTGTTCTTCTGTTTTAAGTATGAAGCAGAATTTCCATCACCTTTCACAAAGCATTGTGAGTAGATATTTTTTTTTCTTAACTTCTACTTTTTCTATTCTTCAGATTGTAATTCTTTGAAATATATTTTATACTTATCTTCTACACACTCCTCTCTATGTGTCACCGGTGGATCTACGGGGGAGGAGGCTTTCGGTCTGAAGTCCCCCCCCCCCAAAATGGTAAATTATAGCCATGTTTAAAGAAAAAATTATCTCTAAAAGTATTATTGTTCTTCTAATTATATTTAATAGGACTTAAAGAATCATTTAAACACCTTTTCATACCGGTAGTTAGTTAGTTAGTTTCTTTCTTTCTTCCGAAGTAATTATCCTAATATATACATACAAAAAAAAAAAAAATCTTTCGGGCTGAAGTCCTCCCCCCCAAATTAAATCCTATATATATATATATATATATATATATATATATATATATATTCTCCTCGTAATCTATCGCTTCATAGGTAGATCACAACTCTTTTTTTTTTTTTTAATATATTTTATCACTAAAATGGTTTGCCTATAAAACTTATTTAGCGCTTCTTTCTAATTTCATTTAGTTATTTGTATGTTTTTGTTTTTTGCACCATATTGTAATATCGTAATCCTAGAACCCATATGCTTTCGTTAATATATTCTCAAAGCTATGTATACACTTATTTTATTACTTAGATTTTAGGTATTCTTTATTGTAATAGGTGATCTGGCCAGATTTATTGTTAATGGGTATCAACAATATTGTTATTCTTAAGGGACCTAGTCCCAGAATAAAGATGATTTTCTATCTATCTATCTATCCATATTATCATTCTCAAGTTTTATCGTCAAAATCAGCCCTAGGCGCCGGATCTTAAAAAATATTGGGGGGGGGGAGAGAAGGAAGAGACAAGATTAGTCATCATCATCATATGTGGCACGACATCCCGTTACCGAGACTGGGCCTCCTCCAAGAGCCTCCCCAAGAGACAAGATTAGTACTACATGATAATAATGTTGAATTCGTGGGAGGGGGAAGGAATGAGATGAAACGTCATACATAAAAGAATATGTGGGCGGGGTGGCCGAATGGGCTAACGAGTGTGCACTGCACCGCCGTTGCCCGACAACCTGACATATAAGACAATGATGAAAAATAGTTCCGAGTTCGCATCCCGTTGCCGGGGGAGACTTTTAAATTCCCGCCCACACTCTCTGGCCCGTGAGAGCCCCCGTATAGCCTTAAAGGCGAGGACCCAATAAAAAAAAGGAGTTTGAGTAAGCAGTTCAAATTCAGCAGGGGGGAGGGGTTAAAATTGGTCGCGAACGAAGTTAATGGGTACAATTTCAATATCGTGGCACTACAAGAGATTTACTAGCCAGTGGAGTGCTTGATAAGTGAAGAGAAGTAAATTTGTCACGGAAGAAGTGAAAATCAGTTTAAATAAGTTTAATTATCGGGTTTCTAATTAGGAATAGACAGCTAAGGGAAGAAAAGTTCACTATTTGGCAGGGACGAAGCGGAAATCTAATTAAGAATAGATTGCTATTCGCTTTAAGGGACGTAATTCTTTAGTGACAGAATGTCGGTAGCCACATTTCAGGGACTTTGGTTTGAGAACGGCTTAATAAACATACATTGTCCGATCGAAGACAGTGATGATAATGTCAAATGCGAATTTTATGATAAAATCGAATTGTTTTATGATAAACTACCACAAAACTCCATAATAATAGTTGTTGGTGACGCGAACGCTAAGGTAGGAAGGGAAGAAATTTATTTTTCGACGCTTAGTAAAGAAATTTTTGACGAATATAGTAATGATAATAGGATCAGTCTGATAAACTTTGCCATCTCGAAAAACCTGATCATTAAAGGTACTACGTTTAAAAATAAAGATATTTATAAATATACTTGGACATCAGTGGATTTGCAAACACGAAATCAAATCGATCATGTCTCTTGATACAACATAGCTGGAAAATCAGTATTAATGTACGATTTTATCAGGAGACAGAATGTTGGTCAGATCATGAATTAGTGTCATGAAATGATGATCAGATCATGAAATGAAGATAATCGCAAAAATTCGAAAAAAATTTAATATAATTTTTTTTTATTTTTATTTTTATTGCGTATCAATGAAGTTTGCCACACTGAATGGCATTGGTACTAGGGCTATAGTAAGAAAAAATATATATAAAAAGATAAAGTAATATACAAGATAAGTAAAATAACAGATTAAAGCCGAATGATAACAAACTAAATAAAACACATTCACACCTATGTACAATATTTACACTGGCCCAGGGGACTCTGAATCAAGCTTTGTTCTCCAAATGTGGAAGCCAAAGCAGGACTCCAGGAGATCCCAGTGCTTTTCTCGCAGCATCGTCACTGGTGTTGTAAGCCTTTGGAGACTGATGGAGGGCATTAGATCAACAGACGCTCAGGACTTGAGTGAAGAATCTGGCCAGTACTCCAATATATACATCTTTACAAAAGGCCAATGCCGTTTTAACATCCGAGGAGGATTGTAGGGATGGCTGGAGCTAGATAGAGACTGTGCTAAAGGATTAGGATGATGAGTGAGATTCTGATGAAATTAGGTAAATTTGTCAGGGATTAGGTCAAGTAAAAATGGGATATTAAGGTCAGTATGTAGGGTTTTATTGGTTACATAAAAGGGAGCATCGACTATTGTTCGAAGAACTTTAGACTGGAGGGATTGAATACGTTTGATGTTATATAGTTTTGCTGTCCCCCACAGTTCAAGTTCGTAGGTCCAGATAGCTTTCAGGATTGTCTTGTAGATTAATAGTTTGTTCTCAATTGAAAGTTGAGATTTTCCATCGAGTAGTCTATATAGTTGGGCATATCGTCGGTTAAGCTGTTGTCTTTTAAGTCTGGAATGTGGGTTCCATGTTAGTCTTTTGTCTAAAAGGAAGCCAAGATACCGAACTGTGTCAGAGAGGGGAAGTGGCATGGAGTTGAAATAAACCGGTGAATAGGATTGCGCCGAATGGTGAAGGTGATATGTTTGGATTTGGATTCATTTACTTGGATGCGCCAGTTATTAAACCAGTGTTAAATAAGAGAGAGGTGACTTTGTAGGTTAAAGGGTGCTGTTTCGGGATCTGAATTGGAAAATTGGATGGCTGTGTCATCAGCGAATTTTGCTAGGACGGTTTCGGGATGAGTAGGAATATCAGCGGTAAAGAGAATATAAACGATAGGACCCAAGCCGCTCCCTTGAATAACTCCCGCCTTAATGGAACAACAGTTGGAAAATTCAGTACCACAGCGAACTTGAAAGGAGCGGTCAGAGAGGTAGGAACGGAGTATTAGATATAACAATTATGGTAGATGGAATTTAAGCTTGAAGAGCAGTCCAGCGTGCCATACCCGGTCAATAGCCTGTGCTATGTCCAGAAATGCACCCGAACAGTATTGCTTCTTTTCTAGGGCTGAGGATATATGGTCGACAACTCGGAGTCCTTGTTGGACAGTGGAATGTTGGGAACGAAATCCGAATTGGTGGGTAGGAAGGTTTTGAAATTCTATTATGGGCAGCATCCGTTTCAGTAGAATCATTTCACATATTTTTTAAAGGATGGGAAGAAGGCTTATTGGTCTATAGGATGTTGTGTTATTAAAAGGTTTACCTGGTTTCAGAAAAAGGATGATGACAGAGTGTTTTCATAAGAGAGTAAGGGTAGTTCGTTGGATACAATTGTATATTCACTGACAAGCAAAACATTCCACTCATTTGATTTTACCATGTTTTCATATAAAAATATTTCTGTAAAGTTGTATTTGTAGATAATACTTTGTATTTATGGAATTTCATAATCTTTTTTACCTTTAATAATCAAAATGTGATTGGGTAAGAAAGATTAGAGAAAAAAAAATTGAAAAACGAACCATCATTATTCTAAAAGAAATTAATTACATCATCGTTTAGTAGCGCGTGTTTCCTCCTCTTGCCTTCACTACTTCTTGAAGACGCCTCGGCATACTTTCCACCAGTCAGGAAATGCCCCTTTGCTGGAGGATAGCCCATTCCTCCCGAAGAGCCCTTTCAAGGCCCTGCAGTGTATCAGGAAGTGTTACACGCGCTCTTATTCGTCTTCCGAGGTTATCCCATAAATGCTCAATGGGGTTCAAATCTGGAGAACGTGCTGGCCAGGCTAAACCTCAATATTGTTCTATTGAAGGAACATCTGCACTATGCGGGCGTGCATTATCGTGCATTAGAATAGAACGATCGCCGATTTCGTTGAGGATAGGCAACACATGAGGTTCCAAAATCTCATCTACATAGCGAATGGCCGCCAAAGACCCTCCACGAACAACAACCAATTCTGTGCGGCACTCCATTGAAATCCCAGCCCACACCATTAAGGAAACACATTGAAAAGGTTGACTCTGGGAAAAATTACAGGCTGCATATCTTTCGTTTCTTCTTCTCCACTCCCTTTCACGCCCGTCTGGAGATCGAAGAGCGAATCTCGACTCATCTGTAGAAAGTACAGCACTCCATTCGTCCATAGTCCAATGGCTGTGTTCTCGAACAAAAGCCAGCCGTGTTACTCTGTGAGTTCTGGTCCTCTTACTGGACGAAAAGCCATTAATCCATACTCATTTAATCTTCTCCGTGCTTATTAATCTTCTCCGAAATTTGCACACCTCGAACTTCTTCGAGCTGATGAATCGCTTGAAGAACGGTAAGGTGCCGGTTTCATAAAATTCTCAAAGTCAAAAACCGGTCATCCCGTGGTTCTGTTACCCTAGGCCGTCCAGAACCGGGCCTTCTATTGTAAGAACCAGTTTCCCGAAAACGCCTGACGGAACTATATGGACCTCCGATGGCATTGGCTGCATTGAATGTCTAATGGAACGTCCATCATCAATAAGTGCCACACCACGCGCAACATCCTCAGCACTAAGAGGCATTTTTAAACTTAATTTTGAAAAGATTAAACGCCGGAGACTAAAGAAATGTGCTGCAAGAAACGGCACTGAACTAATGATACTGAATAAACTGATACTGAATTAAGGGTTAAGGGTTATTGTCCTCTATATTAACATTCCTAATTGAAAACAAACAAAAAGATTACCTATTTATTCATTAAAAACAACAGACCAATCCAAAGCAGAAATATTTTGAGATGAAAACATGAAAAAATCAAGTTGGTGGAAGTTTTTGCCTGTCAGTGTATAAGTGAGCAATGTGATTGCTTTGGATGGAAGTTGCCGAAGGATCTGCGGGATTAGAAGGTCGTATCCAGGAGATTTACGGGGTGGTAGTTTTTGTAAATGATGTTTGACCTCAGAAGGATTAACTGCTTTTGGTGGTAAGGAGAGTGGGATGGGTGAAGAGAGGAATTCTTCTACTTTTGCAGTATGCGTAGGATTTGATTCAGGATCAGGAGTGAATGCACAGAAGAGGAGTTTGGCGAATTCCTCAGCTTTGTGTTCGTCAGACGCCGCCTAGGAGCTATGCACCTCGACGGAGGGGAGGGAAAACACGGTGGGATTTTAAAAATTTTTTGGTGATATTCCTAAGGGAATTGTCATGAGCGGAGAGAGAGTTAAGGTAGGAGTTAAAGGATTGGGATCTGAAATAGGATAATTCTGCTTCAGTTGTTTACAGTTATAATTAATTATAAGAACGGCGATAGATTGGAATTATAGTGGGTTGCCATAATGATCTGGCACGGCGTTTGATATGGATTAGGTCGAGGATGTGTTGAGGTAAATTATTTTTAATATAAAAAAAAAATTGAAAAGATAACCGTTTTAATATCGAGAATTTTAATTTGGAAAAATAAAATATATATATTCAATAAAGTTGAAGCTATATAAAATCAACTGATAAAAAAATAAAATCAGTATATTCGGGTACGGCTTTCATTACTCATGTTTTGCATGAAGACATGATTCTCCCAGCTCAACAGGCTGGATGCCAAGACCTTTCCAGCAGTAACAGGTCGACCACCTATCTTAGCCTCTTCCTCCGCGAACTAAGTAATTTTTCACAGAGAAATAACAAGTATTTCTCGCCTTCAATCAAACCTTAATCTCCTCTTCAATTTATTTTTTTATAATTGTCGTAGACCCTATATACCTAAACTTTTTAATGGTTTCAAACATATTCCCTTCTAAATCGATATCACCGAAATCGTCACTATTTTTGCGATTAACTTTATATATGGTCTTATCCGTATGTAGCGGCTCGCTACGAGACTGATCTTCCACCTTAAGAAGATGAATTATATTTTTTATTTTTGTATTTATATTATTTTTTTAAATATATTTTTTATTTTTATATTTGTACTTTCAAAAGCTGTTATTTTATTCAATAAAGTTGAAGCTATATAAAATAAACTGAATAAAAAAAATACAATCAGTATATTCGATTACGACTCTCGTTACTCATATTTTGCATGATTCTCCTAGCCCAACAGGCTTTATGCTAAGACCTTCCCAGCAGTTTGATCAGTTTCAAAGGGGTTCTGCAGTTCCATAGCTGCATTAGGATTGAGCGCGGTGCACCCAAAATTAAACGCAGTGCTTTGTTCTGCCGGCTGCCCAGTCTTTTCTGGGTTGCATCAATTGATGACCTCAGAACCGTATTCCAGTACTGGGCGTACATAGGTTTTATATGCAAGACCCATCACATCCTGGGTGGCTCCCCATGTCTTTCCCCCAAGGCGTTTTAGAAGCTTAAGCCAGTTTTCACCCTTTTCCACCATATCTTCAATTTGCCTGTTCCAATTCATTTTGGTGTCTAACCTAAATCCCAGGTATTTGCCTGCACAGGTTCTTGTCAAGGGAACATTATTATAAATGATTTCCAGCTCATGCACTTTGGTTGATAACGTAATCAGTTGAAGCCAGTTTTCTGTGGGTTCACTTCCATTTCATTTGACATGGTCCAGGTAAAAAATCTTGACATTGCCAGATCAATGATTGACTAAGTTTATTATAAAACATGTATTTGCCTTCATCATCACTCTGTTCGGGACGACAATGCGTGTTTATTAATATAATTTTCAACCAACGTCCCTTATATATGGCTGCTGATATTCTATCTCTTAAGAATTGTATGTCTCTCAAAGCGGATAGCTGTCTATTCCTAATTAGAAACCCGATAATTAAACTTATGTAAATTGATTTTCACTTCTTCCGTAACAAATTTACTTCTCTTCCCTTATCAAGCACTTCACTGGCTAGTAAATCTCTTGGAGGGCCACGATATCGAAATTGAATCCGAACTGCTTATTCAAACTCCTAACGCGCTATGAATCCCCTTAATCAGTCCTCACCCAGACACGAACGGGAGCCTGGTTTACCTCCAGATAATGAGCATTTTACCTTAGGAAGGCTATTTGTGGTGTATGGTGAACTAAATATACGTGAATAGGGTATTCAATCCTACGTCACACCCTCCAGCAAGCCTCTCCAGGGGGACTCCCATTGTTGGTCAACGAGTCCATCGGACTTAGCCGGGAGGAACATCCAAGGAATTTCTACCGACCGTCGCCTTACCCGCCACCCGTGGTGGCTCGTCCTCTACGCGTTAATGAGATCCGCGTGAGGGACACCATTGTGAAATAAATATAATTGACCTAGCGTTTTATACGAGTTTTACTGTTAGTAATATTTATATTAAATCTATTAAAAATTAATCATTATAAGGGATAGTCGAAATTGGAAATGGGGATATTAAAAGTATCGAAGGGCATGTTAGTTTCCAAAATGACGTACTATATATATTTAAAATAAGTAGATATTAATAAATTAAATTTCTACAATTATTTGGTCTTTCATTTATACAAAAACATACCCATTGATGTAAGTAAAGCCTTTTTTTTGTGCAAGATTCATAGCATGAGCCTTTGCTTCTTTCATATCGTTACCTTTGACAATCACTTCTGCGCCATGTTGTTTGCAGCATTGAATCTGAAATAAGTAGTGTCCAGAGTTATTTTCGTTTCAAAACTACAGAATACTATTTAAAATGTGTCATGTATCATTCTTCCAATCCACTTTCTGTTTTTGTTATACACTTTTAGTTGACGGAGTATCATTAATAATTAAATCGGAAACAAGATGACAAAGTTAAATACTTTCATATATTTTAATATATCATATTGATTATATTGAAATTATTTAATGTCAATAAGACATTCATTTTGATCCATAAAACTATTAAATGAAGAAATAAATTCCCACCAATGTTCTATGTACCACGAAAAGAAAGAATGTGCAATGGGTGGTAGTTTGATCATTTGAAAATTTTAGTTAGCTTGGCTCGTCCCACCTTCATCCTTAATAGGTAGGAACGACGCTAGCTAATGATAGCAATAATTAAAATCTGCACCAACTTATCCTGTTTCTTAACGCAATGGTTCATAGGATACCAAAAAGTTTTTTTTTCTGGGATTTTGAATTGCGGCAAACTCTAATGATGTTAATCAATCAACGCCCGGTCAAAAACTTACTATTTTTTTAAAATATAGGTTTTAGACTTATAAGTCTTCTGGTTTACGTTGTAATAATTAATCATTACTTTTTAATAATTCAAAAATTATTAGACAGATATCAAAAAAATGATTAGTCAGAAACAACAAAATATTATGCTTTATATAACTTGTTACTTTTAAAATACATGAATTAATATTAGGTTTTAAATTAGTATTATAACTTAATCACCTTTATTTTTTTATTCAGCATATTTACAACTGTATTAAAATAAAAATACATTTAGTAAATGTGAACATATGAATATGATGACATGAAATGACTTGTTGAGAAACTATTCACTGAATGAATGAAAATGTGTTTATTGTACTTTTACAAAAATTATACATTAAAATATATATCTATACATATACTAGTAACAACACATGGACAATGGAAAATTCCGTCTGTCGAGGTCTGTGTGGAATTAATAATAAATATTCATTACATATAACTAAAATAAGTGAGTAATAATATATCCACAGTATTATTATATATTTATACACCCATTCTAGGAATTTCTTCCTTTACTATTTCACTTGTTTAAATAGAGTTTGCAAAAAAACAAACATAAATACATCATAAATCCAATAAATAAGAAATTTAATTTCAACAACAAATATTAATAACCAGTTTTTATTAATAGAGTTTAATTAATAGAGTAATAGAGTTTTTACCAATTTTATAGCGGAATCTCTCTGATTATTCACGTGATACAGTTAAAGTGTATATCAGAGCAGTTGATATTTACTGTTGGCATCTTTTTTTTTTTGTTATTTTAAGAAAAAAAAAAAAAAAAAAAAAATTTTTTTTTTTTCTTTTTTTTATTTATTTATTTATTTTTCTCTTATGATATGCGGTATGATCAGCAAGTGATGGCCAGTAAGGTGCCCAAGAGGTCTCGGTCAGACGGAGTTAGCTCACCAGCCAAACAAAGGACTCGTCGCTGCCTACGAGAAATACCTCCAGTGACCAAAATGAACACTTCAGAACCAGAACCTCAGCCCCAACCAGGTACGTCTGCACAAGAAACGATTGAAGAATCACCTTTCTTTACTCCAAACCCCTACCAAGTGCTTCAAAATGACAAAGAAGTAATGGAGTCTGCAGCAATACCCAGAGAACCAAAGCCTCCTCCGATATTTGTGAAAAATATAAAAAATTTCCAGATGTTCTGCACCCAACTAAATAAAATCTGCTCTGGCAGTTATTCATGCCTTAACAGGACCAATGACACCAAGATAACACCTGATTCTGCAGAAGCCTACCGAAAAATAGTGAAGTACTTATCAGAAACAAATGCGAATTTTCACACTTACCAGCTGAGGCAGGAAAGAGCTTTACGAGTGGTGATAAGAAATTTACATTCCTCAACCCCCACTGAAGTTATTAAAGAAGAACTAACGACGCTTGGTTTCAATGTACGCCAGGTAACAAACGTTTTGAAGGAGGACAGGGAGCAGCCAGGATTACGAAATAGGATCCCACTACCATTGTTTTTCGTGGACTTGGAGCCATCACCAGGTATCGAAAAAATATATGATATCACAAGAATATACTATACAATGGTGAAAGTTGAGAAGCCATATCCCAAGAGAGACATCGTGCAGTGCCATAATTGTCAGACCTATGGCCACACGAAGACATATTGCCACCATCTGCCGCGTTGCGTGAAGTGCGGTGAACAGCACAAATCTGTAGAGTGCACCAAACCTATACAAGATCCAGCAGTATGTGCCCTATGCTTGGAGGGACACCCGGCCAACTACAAAGGCTGCCAAATTTACAAGAATCTCAAAACCAGACACCAGAAAAACCGGATTCAAGATGAAGCACTAAGAACAAGAAGAGAGAGAGAGCCTTCCAGAATTGTAAACAATGATGTATCATTCTCCCAACTACTTAGAGGTAAGACTTTAACCGATAAATGTCAAGCCCTGCCACAACAACAACCTCAAACCCAACCTCAAAATCCTCTTCATCCTAATATACCTAACCACCAACAACAAATTCCTCATATTCCTCCTCCTTCAAATGCAACAGATCTCACAAGTTTGTTAGCATCTTTCCTCACCGATTTCAAATCCCTTGTTACTCCACTCATATCACTCCTCACGAATCTCGTATCTCACCTCATCCCTCCTTTGAAAAATCCTTAAATGACTCACATCCCTAAACCCATATCCATTCTCCTTTGGAATGCGAATGGTGTTAGAAATCATACAGACGAACTATCTACTTTACTACTTGACAAGAACATTGATGTGGCACTAATTACTGAAACTCGACTAACCACTAAACAGCACTTCAATATACCACAATACCTGACATATCGTACTGACCACCCTGACGGAAAAGCACATGCCGGTACTGCTGTAATTGTACACCAATCCCTCTCCCATCACGTACTCCCATTACCAATACATGATTTCCTACAGTCCACCGCTATCGTGATAAAAACCTTCTCCTTTCCGGTCACTCTTGCATCAGCGTATTGCCCTCCTAACCGATCCATATCCAATGCCCAATTCAGTTCTCTCCTCGACTCCTTAGGACATCACTTCATCTTGGGTGCAGACCTAAATGCCAAGCACCAACAATGGGGTTCCAGAACCACGAATTCTCGTGGCCGAACCCTGCTGTCTGCACTCAATTCCCAACGTTTTCACCTCCTTTCCCCCAACTCTCCTACCTACTGGCCCACAGATCCCAACCGTAATCCTGATCTTCTTGATTTCTTTATCCACAGCGGCTTAAGTCCCCTCAATTGTTCCATTACACGTCTAAATGAACTTTCCTCTGACCATAGTCCTCTAATCCTTAATGTTTCACTTGAACCTGTTCCCAAACCTTCTCCACCGTCATTCATTAGGGGCCCAGTAAACTGGGACCTTTTCCGCCAAATAATCTCCGATAATATTGATCTCAACATATCCCTCAAAACTCCCGATGACCTTGATAGTGCCGTAAATTCCTTTACTACCACAATCCAACAAGCCGCCTGGACTGCCTCCTTTCCAAAAGACTCCTCCAGAATTCCTATAAAGACCATTCTACCCCAACACCTCCTTAACCTAATCCGCACCAAACGCCGTGCCAGATTATTATGGCAACGAACCCGACATCCTACCGACCGCTGCTCCTATAATTACTACTGCAAACAATTAAAACTGGAATTAGCCACCTTCAGATCACA
Source organism: Nezara viridula (assembly GCA_928085145.1). Classification (NCBI taxonomy): domain Eukaryota; kingdom Metazoa; phylum Arthropoda; class Insecta; order Hemiptera; family Pentatomidae; genus Nezara; species Nezara viridula. The sequence continues at coordinate 111,437,298 of OV725078.1, forward strand.
ATCCTTCAACTCCTACCTATCCTCCCTCTCTTCTCGCGACAATTCCCTTTGGAAAACCACAACAAAAATCCTAAATCCTCACCGCATTTCCCATCCTCTCCGACGAGGTGATGGCTCCTGGGCAGCATCTGACGAAGATAAAGCTGAGGAGTTCGCCATTCACCTATCCAATACATTTATTTCACATCCGGAATCCCATCCTGCCCACACCGTAACAGTAGAAGAACTCCTTACATCACCAATCCCACTTTCCTTGCCCCCAAAAGCTATTCATCCTTCCGAAGTAAAATTTCAATTAAAAAAACTAATCCTCCGTAAAGCTCCTGGACATGATCTCCTTACACCTCAAATCCTTCGACAACTTCCATCCAAAGCAGTCATATTCCTTACATATATCTACAATTGTATCCTACGCACCACCCACTTCCCTCTGTTATGGAAACACTCCACTATTATCCTTTTCCCAAAACCAGGAAAACCTCTCAATAGCTCAACATCCTATAGACCAATCAGCCTACTCCCAATCCTTTCAAAAATTTTTGAAAAGATCCTTTTGAAACGAATCCTACCCATTATAGAATCCCAAAATATCCCTTCCCATCAGTTTGGTTTTCGCTCTCAACATTCTACTGTTCAACAAGGACTCCGAGTTGTTGATCATATTTCCTCAGCCCTAGAAAACAAGGAATACTGTTCGGGTGCCTTTCTGGACATTGCACAGGCATTTGACCGGGTATGGCACTCCGGACTGCTCTCCAAGCTTAAAATCCATTTACCTCAGTCCTTGTACCTAGTCCTCCGATCCTACCTCTCTGACCGCTCCTTTCGAGTTCGCTGTGGAACAGAATTTTCCAATATCTACTCCGTTAAAGCCGGTGTTCCCCAAGGCAGCGTCTTGGGTCCCGTGCTTTACATCCTCTTTACTGCTGACATCCCTGTTCATCCCGATACTTTTCTTGCAACATTCGCTGACGACACCGCAATCTTATCATCCAACTCTGATCCCGAAATAGCATCCTTAAATCTCCAAAGTCATCTCACCTTGATTGAGCACTGGTGTAATAACTGGCGCATTAAAGTTAATGAATCTAAATGCCAACATATTACTTTTACACTCCGACGCAATTCCTGTCCACCAGTACTCTTTAATTCCATCCAGCTTCCTTATTCAGACACAGTCCGGTATCTTGGCTTTCATTTAGACCGAAGACTAACTTGGAACCCGCATACTAGACTCAAAAGACAAGAACTCAACCGACGATACGGCCAACTATACCGACTACTAAGCAGAAAATCTAAACTTTCCATTGAAAACAAGCTACTGATCTACAAGACAATACTGAAACCTATTTGGACTTACGGACTAGAACTGTGGGGATCAGCAAAATTTTCTAACATCAAGCGCATCCAATCCTTCCAGTCTAAAGTCCTTCGAACAATAGTCGATGCTCCTTTCTATGTATCCAACAAAACCCTACATCATGACCTTAACATCCCATTTGTCCTAGACCTTATCCCAGAAAAGTTCTCCAAATTTCACCAGAACCTTACTTACCACCCAAATCCTCTTGCACAATCCCTATCAAGCATCTCCCATCCCTATAATCCTCCAAGAAGGTTGAAACGGCAGTGGCCTCGCGACCTTTTGTAAATTATATAAATTGGAGTTCTGGCAATGGCCAGATTCTTCACTCAAGACATGTGTGTATGTGGCTAAAGTGCTCTCGACCAATCTCCGCTGGCTTTAGTACCAGTGACGCGGTTGGAAGAGTAGCGCAGGGTTCTCCTGGAGTTCCCTCGCCTGATTGTATATAGGTATGCATGTTATTTTTTTTTTTTTTTCCTTAGTTTTAATTTTCTTATTTTTTAGGTTATTTTATTTTATTGTCTATTGTATATACTTTTGATTATTATTTTGTTCTATTTATTTTATTTTTTTGTACATATGGTGTGAATGTCATCATACCTCACTATAACCAATGTCGAACAGACAGATTGTTATAAAAAAAAAAAAAAAAAAAAAAAAAAAAAAAAAAAAAAAAAAAAAAAAAAAAAAAAAAAAAAAAATAACCATCAAATACAATATAACAATAAAACAAACGGTACAATAAATAAATACGATATTGTATTAATAGTTTACTATCTGACCAATTGAGATGTTTGCAATGTGACCTGCTGTAGATAATTGCTTAAGGCTTTCCAGTTTGAACCCTTTAAGAAACCAAATAATTCTTCCGGAGAACAGGTCCGCTGCCGAAAACATTTCTCTCTTAACTCACTGTACATGTGACAAGTCCCCAAAAAGTGAATTATATCCTCTTTTTCTTGAGAGTTACATATCGGACAGCAATCGTTGTCCCCCACAATCCATGGTTTTACGCTTAAATCGAGCAACTCTGTCCTACATCGAAAAATTTACCCAATAGTCATAATATCGAAACTATCATTAAGATAGGGTGTAACAGTGCCCAAAACTGGTGGCACTATAAAAATATATCTAGATTAGGAGATCATGGGGCCATCTTCTTTTTAGACGCCTCGGAGAGTTATCAGGAATCGAAGAAGAAGCAAGATTAGAAACGAGAGGGTTCGGATGGTTCTGAAGTTTATGATGGAAGAATAGATATCGATAGCAATGAATTGTATGTTAAAGTCCGGGAACGCCAACACCGGCTCTGCCTGTAATCTGTTCATGCATTTTCGGATATTGTTTTCAATCGCCGATGTCACAATGACCTTAGCATCTTTCTTCAATTTATTTTAAATTTTAAATTATTGATTTGAGCCAAATACTCCGCTATTTCCAGTACAAATCTCTTATAGTAATTAAGTGTCCCGAGAAGTCTACTAATCTCTCTTCAGTCTCTTGGAACCGCCTTTCGCGTAATCGCCTCCACTTTTGCAGCGTCCGGTTTGACCCCGCCCCCTTAGAAATAGTGTGGCCTAAAAATTTAATCTGTGTTTGTCCCAAAAAAAGTTTTTTCTAGACAATTTTAGTCCGAATTAACGTAGTCTTTCGAATAAGCATGATAAATGTTACTCGTGCCGAGTAATGCAAAACTTCGGTTTTGCTATAGATCAGCAAATCATCCATACAAGCCTGGCATAACGTGTCATCTACATCTGCATCCCCTCAAAATCTCGTCCATCAGACGCTGAAACGTTATTAGAGCATTTTAACCCAAATAAGATTCTGGTAAATTTGTAGTGCTCCCTTTCGAATGTTATCGCCGTTTTATGTTGATTCTTTGAGGGTATCTTTGTCTAATGTTATCCTGCTTTGAGATCTAACGTGCTGAATATCACCGGGACGCTCAACCTGTCCAATATTTCATCGAATCTGGGAACCGGATATCTTTCGTCCACTGTATTCCTGTTTAATTTGAGTAATTTATTACCACCCTTTATTTTTCCTTAGTCTCCCACGGCACTTCCTTCTTTCTCATTGCCCACAAGTGACTATTATAAGTTTTTTTGAACGATCTAATTCTTCCCGAATATGATGTCTAAGTGCCTTCGGGTATCTCCTCACTTTTACCTAGGTAACCCTCTCCTGCTTCAGTGGAATCTCATGACAGTCCTCTCCATTATTCCTAATACGTTTCCCTCTTCACTAGAGGATCCAGGATTTAATTTTGGGAGGGGCTTCAGCCTGGAAGCTTTTTTTTTTCATATATATAACGATAATTTCTTTAGAAAAACAGAAAGATTCTAACTACCTACATGAAATGGTGATTAAGTGATTCTTGAAGTCATATTAAATGTAATTAAACGAGCAATAATACTTTAAGACATGACTACTTAAAATTCGTCAACAGCTCATCCTCATCAAAATAACTTTCAACACAACTGCTTCAATGGAATATTCTCTCACCAATTTTTATTATTTTTAAGCACATACTTTTTATTTTTTGTTTCTGTATATAATTTTTCTTATCTTATTTTTAATGATTGTAAATACTCGTCTGTATTTTCTATTTGTTTTAGTTACTCTTTACAAAATACAGACTGTTTCCTTCAGAATTCCTTTTCATGTCTAGTTCCCTAATCACCTGTCATGCTCAATCCCTCCCTGCCCACTACGACGAATTCCTGCATTATTTTACTCAAAATTTGTATCATATTATCGCAATTCCTGAAACGTGGCTTAAACCTCTCATTCATTCCTCTTCTGTATCCTTATCTAATTACACCTTCCTCCGTCATGACCGGGTAAGCCGGACTGGCGGTGGAGTAGCCATATTTGTCCACAATAGCCGAAGACCCGAGTCCTCGATTTCTCCCCACCTTCCAACCACCCAAAAATTGAATACCTACTAGTAGAAATCCTCTGTAACACTTCTCCTCTCCTTTAAGCTGTGGTATATCGTCCTCCTATTGTTCCATTTGACCCGCCCTTTGAATCTACCCTTTTGAATTTCGTTCCCCTCTATCCCAGAATAATCATCTCCGGTGACCTCAATACCCATTTCCTTTCTAACTCCAATGAAAAATTCTATCTAGATGATCTATTCCTATCCCTTCACCACTTTATCGTTCCTCCCCCCTCCCCCACTCACCATACTAGCAGGTCCAACATTTTGTTAAATTTCTACATTATAGACTCTGCAGAAAACATCCACTCCTCTTCCAAACTGGCAGTATCTAAATACCCTTACACGAGAAAAAATATTACCTGACCTGGAAATCCTAGATTGGAATGGAATATATTATTGTTCTTCTATCGACTCTATGGTTGATATTCTTTCTACCAATATCCTCAATACCCATACCCCTCTTAAAACCTCTACATTTCGTCACCGACCTGCTCCTTGGATGTGTCAGGAAATTAAAGAACTGCAGAAGAGGCGTAAAGTATTAGACTACGCTATAGACGTATTAGACTTGCTGATACTACCAAGCGTTCAGGCTGCTTCGCAACTTGACACAAACAAGGATCCGGCGTGCAACAAAAACAACAATCCCTCTACATCCATGAAGCCCTTTCTACAACTCCTGATATCAAATCAAAATGGCTACTGCTTCGTAAACTTTCCATTTGTGATCCTTCCAGATCCCCTACTCCAGCCTTTCCAATATCCCTTGATGATCTTCTTCCGGCTTTCCTCTAGAGATATCATTCAACGACAATAACAATTAATTTTTCTGACATTTCCTCCACAGACCTTTTAACCGTTGTAGTGAAATCCCACACCAATTCTATAGGACCAGATGGAATCCCTGTCAAATTAATAAAATTATGTCTCCCTTAAATCTTTCCAGTTATCCTTTTCATCTACAGTTTTTCCCTTCAGAATTCAGTATTCCCTACAGCTTGGAAAAATCATTGTCCTTCCTTTGAATAAAAATTCTAATTCGACCTCTCCCGAAGATTTCCGCCCAACCAAAATTCTTTCCAACCTCTCAAAACCCCAAGAAAGATTGTGCAATCCCAAGTTTCCAACTTCCTTGAAAAGTCCAACCAACTTGATCCTCTCCAATCTGGTTTCCCTCTTAGCTACTCCACGCAATCCGCCTTAATCAAAATCACTAGCGACATTGAATCTGCGATATATAATAAAAAGTTAACATTCCTTATCCTTCTCGACTTCTCAAAAGCCTTGTATTCCATTAACCATTCTATGCTTTTCAACAAACTAAAATTATTATACTTCTCCAATAGTTCCATCTCTTGTTTTCAATCTTTCCCCTCACAACGTACCCATGCAGTCTCCATACCCAATCAACCACCATCTGCCTTCCTTTCTTTATCCTCTGGAGTTGTCAAGGGTTCAAGCATATCTTCTCTCCTTTTCAGCTCCTACATTAATGACCTACATAAATCAACTCTCCATTGTTCCCATCACCTTTATGCAGACGGTCCTCAGATCTACCTATCCTTTCCCTTCTGAATTATTGGTAGCATTTGCCAAGATCCAAGTAGACCTAGATCGAATCAGTTCCTGGGCAAATGTACACGGAATAAGGTTAAATGCTGCCAAAACTCAGGCCATTGTCATTGCTTCCAAGCCCCTTCTTAGATCCCATACAGACTTTCCCATCCTTCACCTTAAAGACCAGCCAATCTCCTTCTACTCCTCTGTTAAAAATTTAGGATTTTTCATTGATCAAAACCTCTTTTGGAATCACCATATTTCTCATATCTCTCGACGGACAATTTCCACCCTCAAACTATTCCATCGCTTCCGCCATCTCCTGCCTCAACATACGCGTAGATTCCTAGTTTCCTCTCTCATTTTCCCCCACTTTGACTATAGCTGTGTGGTGTATGATGGCCTCTCTGTGGAGCTCCGCGATAGACTGAAAAGACTAATGAACAGCTGCGTAAGATTTGTGATTGGGGCCCCAAGATACTCCCATGTTTCTCACCACTACGCTGAGTTAAAGTGGCTTTTCCCCTCCTTCCGAAGACAATATTTCCTAGGTACGTTTCTTTGCCAAATCATCAACAACCATCGTCCTTCTTACGCCTACAACCTTCTCCAGTTCGAATCCTCAGTCCATTCCCTGTCCACAAGATCTCGGCCTTCTAACCTTTACATGCCTTTTCACAGATCTACCTTATTCCAAAACTCCTTTATTGCTTACTCTGTCAATTTCTGGAATTCGCTCCCTATCGAAATTTGGCATTCCCTCTCCATATTCACATTCAAAACCCTTCTATTCCAATTCCTATCCGAAAAAAACAGTCAGATAGTTGCGAACCATTCGATAGCATACATTTATTTCTTGCCATTCACTGTCAAATATCAATGATGTACTCTTGATGTCCTCAACGCATCTATTGTCTGTTTATAACGGTTATGTTTTATACACTACTAAATTCTTGCCTATCGTTACGTTAAGAAATGATGATGACGTATTTATATATTATTCAACATTTAAATGATAATGTATTTATATATTACTCTGGCATTTTATATTGTCAGGTTTAGCTTTCTCTTTTCTAAACAGACACACAAATCTTATTTTAATGAAGAATTTAATTTTTTTTCTGTATTGTTTTCTATAAGTGTATACTGGTCTATCACTGTAAATAGTTTTAAGTGTCTTGCCATAGCGTTAAGTGTTTTGTATATAGTTTTGTTTATTTTTTATATAGAATGTTTACCTTATATTCTCATTACATTATTTCTTTTTTTTTCTATTGTTTCTATCTATCTATCTATCTATATCCAGAATATCGGGACGTTTTTTTTGGGATGTTGGCCAATAAGTAGGATTCATGGGTGAGAGGATAGAATAGCTGTTAGACAATATGATTGTCATGAAGAGTGATTGCCAGACCCCCTGTCGTGCACTCATCCCCCCCCCCCCCCCAACATCCCTATAAATTGCATATCGTTATGTTCCTTGTAACTATTTATTAAATAAAAGCCAATGTTCCCACAAAAAAAGTGAACGCACTGCCTCAAAATGGCGTCCAAATTTGCCGGATTGACGACTTTGGCTTTAGTTAGTTTTTTGGTCACTGAGAATCAGCACTTGGCTTAATTTCGTCATGAGTGGTCTTTTATTAAAGCTGAATGGTCAGATAATAATAAAACATGCATACATATTAAAAAATAATTGGCTTAGGCAATAAAAAATACTAGTAAAGTTAAACATTTTCAAGTTGAAAATAAAGCGTCGTTTGTAATTAAACGGCAAACAACAATGCAAAATGTGATGAAATAAAACATCTAGAGAATATATTTATCTTTCTAAAACACTTATTACTTTTTAAAATATTTGAAACAGTTCCGTAGAAAATGCACTTCTGTCGGAGAAAAGTGGTGCCAGCGTAGGTACCTACAAGCTTCTACCACACCATTCTGTACATATAAATGGCTTAGTTATAGTGATATAATAATGTTTTTGGTACATTATATTGGTTTTATTAACGAACAAATATTAATTCAATCATTTAATTATCAAAAAAAATTAAACAATTTTTTTAAAAATATATTATTTTATTTTATTTTTTTATTGAACTTACTTTATTCTAAACAGAAGCCGTTAAAGTAAACATCTATTGTGAAAATGATATATAATATAATAACAAAACTTAATTAAAAAATACTTTGCTGGATACCTTGAATTTTTTATTTAACGTTTGCAATTTAACACTTTGTTTTGTATATTTACTGATTCTTAGAGGTAATTTAAATTGTATATTCTTTCCAGGAAATGAGTCATATCAATACCTGTTTTATAAACTAAAATAATATATACCTAATCTGAACTAAATGTAATGAATAGTTGCCGAGTTGTTTAGTAAAACTTGCGGAATAAATTGTTCAGAAGTTACTAAAGGTGCATATTGGGACTATCTTCTCTTATTATATCTTATCCTATGGAGAAAGGGAAATAGCTCTCCTTCTGTTTAGTGCATTTGCAAAAGATTTTTTTAGGAATCTAAAAGGAAAACAAGCTTTTTCAGAAAGAAGTGTGTGGCACTAAGCAGATAGAGAGCTATTTTTCTATATATATCTCTTCCATATTCTGTATATGGGAACAGGTAGGGGCGGTGGAAGCACCTGATATAGAGGTGCGCCCTCCCCCCTGAGAAAATTCCTGGATTCGCTTGGTAGTACTTTTGGCTTTGGCTTGACTCAGGTTTTGGCTTTTTAAGGCAGTAATCTGTGATCGGAGTTCAATGTGATGTTTGTAAACTTTGCATCCTTTGTAGCTTGCAGGGTGCTGGACGCCAAAAATATCACATTCCGCATGCTGACCACGAGGTTGTTGGCCAGTGTCAGAAGCCTCTTAACCGGCAGATCTGACACACCTGTCCTGATACGGCAGTGGGCCTTCATGTGTCTTATGTCTTGGCAGTTAGTCATTGCACTATCAGTGTTTTGCCTGAGCTTCTCAAATTACACTGTTGAATATACAAGCCTTTTCATTTACAATATCCAAGCCTTGAAATATTTCAGTGTTGTTACTGGCAGGCTCAAAATCAATAAAAAATGACGGCAATGGGTATTTTTCCGTTGATGTAATGCGCAGGATATATGCCAACAATTGGGACCAATTTCTTCAAAGTCTGTTTTAATAATTGAGATAGGGGTGGTTGAGTGTAAATCTCTCAAAACCATTCGATATGCCTTTTCGTGTCTTAACTGGTAACTGAAAATCGTAATTATTAGCAGTGGAGTGGTTTATTAGTATTTTATAATTTTCTTTGGAATTTGTATTTATTTTGATGTCGGTGACTCTGGAAAAACATCGAATGTTTGTTTGTCCGAACAGATTAGCACTTTATTGAATACGTGAGAAGAAATTATCGATTTTAGAAACGGAAATCGGTTGCGATTCGGGGTCAGAAAATGCTTGAGGCTTCCAAGACTTTTTTGTTGAGTTATTATCGGGGACAGAATTCTCGCTAGTTGTGGTGATTGGTGGAGTTAGTTCTAGTTTTGTAGCATTTGTTTTGCTTCAGGTTTGAGGTGATGGTTTATTTTGCTTGACTGACTGTTTTGCTTTAGTCGATTTATTTTGCTCATTTAACTGTTTGGGTTTCGTCTATTTTTTTTTCTTGTTAGTTGAGTTGCTCCCCGGCCCAGGGAGTTTCGGTGACCCTATTTAAGTGGACGACTTTTTAAATATTGCGATTCAGTTTCGCTTATTTCAGAAAAGGGCTTTTTGTCTTCTGAATCTTCACTTGAAGTGTTCTTACCCACATTCATATTGTCCATAATTATGATAAGAGGAAAAAAAAATTATAAAAAAATACACAAACAATTAAAGGAAGGAGATGGTCCGGGGTGGTGGTCATAAATAGACTGAATAGTGGCGAAACTATTTTATTAAAAGCCAAAGTTTCGACCCGACTTTGCAGGTCTTCTTCGGGGCTAGAACGGACAAGATACAAAAAAATAAAGAATTGTGGAAGTTACATAATATTATGACAAAAAAAAAATATAAACAATGTGAATCAGCTTATTAAAATTATAAATAGTAAGTACATTAAAATATAAGCAGAGTAAGTTAAGTAACAAAATCCTAAACTATAAAAATCAGCCATAATAATCCTCATGACATTAATAACCTACAACTTCCGAGCACCCCGCTTATATGGACTCCCAAAAATTCACAAACCTGGAAATCCCCTCCGCCCTATCATCTCCAATATTAACGCCCCCTCAGCTAAACTCAGCAAATTCCTTTTACCCTCTCTCCAAAAACTTAGTCACAATAATCCTTATGACATTAATAATTCATTCCACCTTAAAGAAGAGTTATCTTCTCTCCATATTCCTGACAACTTTATCCTTGTTTCCCTAGACGCCGAAAGCCTATTTACCAACATCCCAATAGACAAGGCCCTCCATTGTGCAGAAAAACAACTGGACAATCATCGAACCTCACACCACCCTCAACCTCTTCTCATACCTTGAATCCCTTGAACTTTGTTGCAGATCCGGATACCTCACCTTCCAAGGAAAATGCTTTAATTAGATTTCAGGCCTAGCCATGGGAAATTCTTTAGCACCACATATTTCTAATATTATTCTCAATGACCTTCTTGACTCTGTTATCCCTTCTTTTCATCAAGACATCATTTTCACCAAGAAATATGTCGGTGACCTTCTCCTTCTTCTTAACCCTGACAACATCCCTCAAATTCTTTCCTCATTCAAATCTTATCACCCCCGTCTCCGTTTCATTATAGAGAAAGACGATAATAGTTCACTCCCCTTCTTAGACCTCCTAATAATAAAAAACACTGACGGCTATGTTTCTATACCCACGTACCCAGGCAGACTACTCAACTTTTATTCTCAACACCCATATCACCAAAAAATAAATACAGCCAAAAACCTGATTCACCGATCACTCTTTATCTGATCCACAATCCCATAGCCAACACTCAGCGCGTCAAAAATATACTCCTTTCCAATAATTTCCCTCTCAACACCATACTTCAACTTCTAAACTGCTATACAACCAAAAAGAGTACAACCTCCCCTTCTCCCAACTCCCCACAATCACCTACCACTCCTTTCATATACAAATCTCTCCCCTATATTCCTATTCTCTCAGATAATATACAAAAATTCCTTAAATCGACTATAACCAACTTACGTCTTGGTCTTAAGTCCCATAACAAACTTTCTTTCCTTTACACCAACTTGAAAGACTCCATACTTTTACAACACCGATCTAATGTAGTTTACCGGATACCTTGCTCTACTCCTAATTGTAATAACTCCTATATTGGCTGAAACCAAAAACCATCTCAAAACCCGCATTTCCCAACATAAAACATCCATAACTTCCCGGAACCCTTCCGCCTCCAAACTATCAGAACATGCCTTAACCCTCAACCATTCATTTGATTTTGAAAAAACCTCTATCCTTGCCACGGTCCCTAACCATGAAAAAAGACTCATTTCCGAATCCATCCACATTCACATGGAACAGAATCCTGTTAATCATAAAGTAGATAAAAACTGCATTTCTTTAACATATAGACACATTTTAAATCTTATAAGTGAAAAATAACTTATATATTACATCTTATTATTTTTATCTACTTTCAATTTTTATTGATTAATTCAATTTAATTGTTCATTATTCTAAGTATTTCCGCTTTGTATGATCTCTCTTTTTATTTTATTTTAATTTTATATTTACATTCTACATCAATGTATGATCATCCGTTTTCACTTTGTATTCATTTTACTTTTTAACCATATCTCAATATTATCTAATATTTAAATGTAATTTTCTTACATATGTACAACCAAATATAATTATAATTATTCATATTTTTTCCCCTCTCTATACTTCTAAGTTAGTTCTGCAATGTATGGTATCTTATTTCTATATTTATTTTTTACTTCTATGTACATTTTACTTCTTCCATTTTTGTTTTTATTCACACTGTACTCTTATCTATAATCTCTTAATTCTATTTTATATGTATATGTATATATTTATAATTTAATATTTCATAGATATAGTATTTTTTCCCTTGTATCCATCCATATCTTCAAATTTTAGATACTGTAATTTTCTAGGTTTTTCCCCATTACCCAAACAAGTCAGCAAATTCCCAATACCTGCCCTTACCCTGATTTTCCAGTTCTAAGTGAAACTCCTAGCTGAACACACCTGTAAGTCTCTATTTTTATTCTTCTATTTTATTTACTTTATTTATTTTGGTTTTCTTTTTTCTTTTCTTTCTCCACATTCCTTTATGTCTATTATTTCATATTATATCCTTTTTCCTTTTCTTTCAATCTCTCCTGTAGATCTGTAGAAGTATATTCACATTTGCATATATTATATATTACACTACAACAATTGTTACCATCTATTTACTTCAGTTTAGGATCTTGTTACTTAGCTTACTCTGTTTATATTTTAATGTACTTACTGTTTATAATTTTAATAAGCTTATTCACATTGTTTATAATTTTTTGTCTAAATATTATGTAACTTCCACAATTCTCTATCTTTTTGTATCTTGTCCGTTCTAGCCCTGAAGAAGACCTGCAAAGTCGGGTCGAAACGTTGGCTTTTAATAAAATAGTTTTGCCACTATTTAGCCTATTTATGACCGCCACCCCGGCCCATCTCCTTCCTTTATAATGCAACGGTCAAATATTAAATATTCAATACAAAAAATTAAAGATAAAGTAATACAGCCTCGGAAAAAGAAACAAAAAAAGGTTTGGATTCAAACTCGAACTCGATCGTGGATGATCAGACGACAAGGATGTAAACAAACGCCTGACCGTGACCTTAACGGAGGTAAGATAAGACCCGCTAGGGAATTACCAGCCATTTAGCTAACCAAATGAGCACCAATTTATAAATCGTTCATTGTTAATAAATAGCCACTCACCTGAATATCCATGAACAAGGAAATGTACAACTGTTTAAAACGTCACTATTGATCAAGTCTTACACAAGAATTGTGAATATTAAGCACATTACTAAGTAACAAACAAAGAGCGAAATGAAAGCTAAACTTCAGATAGCTACATCACTAATACATGTTAAATTTATTACCGAAAAGTATTACTGAATTAACTTTTATTACTATGATTACATGATTTTTACTATAATAGAGGTCATCTTAAACGTCCTTGAATATAATAACATAGGGTGTAAACAAATAAATAAGGAATAAAAAATAAATTACATTATTTTTTTGGAGAATTAAATTATTGTATTAATATTTGTTCGTTAATTCAATCAAAATCATGTACTTAAAACGTTATTATAGCAATATAATCATGCTATTTATGAGTACTAAACGAAATGGTATAGGAATGCAGGCGCCTACGCCTATGCCACTTTTTCGCCGATTAAGTGCATCTTCTAAAGAACTGTTTAAAATATTTAATAAAAATAATCAGTGATTTAGAATGATAAACGTACTCTCTTGATGTTTTATTTCTGTGCGCTTTTCGTTATTGTTGGCCGTTTAATTACAAACGACGCTAGATTTGCAATAAGATTTTTTTTAAATTGATTTTACTGGTATTTTTAACTGTTAATACTTACTGCTGAATCTCAGTGACAGAAAAACAAACTAAAGTCGAAGTCCTCAATCCGCTATGTTTGGACGCCATGTTGGGACAGTGCGTTCACTTCTTTTATGTAGGAAGATTGGCTTTTTAAAATTAAAATTTACTATGAACCAACGATATGTATAGGGTTGTGGAGGGGAGAAGGATGCACGGTAAGGGAGTCTGGCCCACGGACAAATAAATAAGTGTGGAACCTGTGAAAATGGTGTGTAAGCTATAATGGCCTCACTTTGCAGAAGTTTTTTATTTATTTTTGGATGAATAAAGGAATGATTGAATTTGTAATGTACAAAATATGAATTTTTGAAGATATGTTATTGAGTATAACAGCTATAATGATTAATTTAGTTTATTTAGTAGTTCACCTTCATGATGGGAGCAATAATGGGCATTACTACAGTCACGTGTACGCCAAGCCGATGCCCATGGTAGGATAGCGCTAGTGCGTGGTTCCCCAAGGAGGCTGAAATTACGCCGTATTTTCGTTGTTCCTCTGACAGCATCATTAATGCGTAGCAAGCACCTCTTTCCTTGAAGCTGTAATCCACAATTGTAATATTATTGAAAATATTCTTACTCAAAGCTCTTCAACGTACAACATATAACATCACAGTAATTGTTTAAAGGAGCCTTACAGTATTTTAGTGTCATTAATAAAATATATCATTCACAAACATAAAAAATAATTACTTTTTCGTTGGTCTGTATTTGTTGCTGTAATCTGAGCAAAATTCTTAAACAATCACAATATAATTTATTTTAAAATCATAAAACATGTACTTCTGGTATTATATGTAAGAATATACTACAAAAACAAAATTTAAATTATCCTTATAAACATAATTGTTCCTGTAATTTCTCTTTATTTTATTTTTTTACTTTTAATAGACCTTCAACGACCAATCGACATCGATTCATACAGGTTTTTTTCTCCTTCAGAGTAATTACCGTAATATACGTAAAAAAAAAAAAAAAAAAAATCTTGATCCACTACTGCTGTCTTCCGAAGGTTGTTTTATAATTTCATATAAAAAATGACTTACGAGGTGAATGCGGTTTATTTTTAATATTAGTCCAACTGAAATTATTAATGGGATAAAATATAATATAATCTAGTTGATACCAAGCGAGTAAAAACTATAACTGAGGAATTTTATCTATTGTTTTTTCTAAATACACTGTAGAAAATTTATGAATAATAATAACATTGAAAAAAATTTTAAGCCGAAAAAAGGATTAACATTTTTCTTAATATATAATATACAAGTATAATATAGAATGATTGGATATTTTTAAAAATCACTATTGCTATATTTTATAATATTATTGTACAAATTATTATGTTTGTTAATAGAATTGTTTATCATTGATTTAGGATTAAAGATATTACCTGAAATTTTGAATATATGTTATATGATATAATTTAAAAATAGTGGCTAGAAATGTTTATATATTTATGGACAAGATTATACTACGTTAATGATTTTGAATCAAAGACGGTTTGATTAAAATTTATGATATTAATCACTGGTTATAGATTTTTTATATATCCATCCGTAAGTACTTCACTGTTATTTCGTACTATTATTACAGATAATGGGCCAATGACACATGTATTCAACGGACAAACCATTAAGCTATCGATATCTTTAATCACAGGCGGATCTACGGGGGGGGGGGGGGCTTTCGGGCTGAAGCCCCCCTCTCCCCCCAAATAGTAAAATGTAACCATGTCCATGATAAAAAATAATCTCTCAAAGTATTATTGTTATTGTAATTACATTTAATAATAAGACTTCACGAATCACTTAAATACCATTTCATATAGGTAGTTAGTTTTTTTTTTTTTCCCCAAAGTAATTATAGTTATATATATATAGAAAAAGCTTTCGGGCTGAAGCCCCTCCCAAAATTAAATCCTGGATCGGCTAGTGTCTTTAATCAATAGATATCGTCTTCATCAGCTAGATATCGGTTCTCCAAGTCTTGCTGTCCAAACAAGGTGCATTTTGGGTGAAATTTGGAGGCCAAAACGTCAGTTTTTGAGGTCCCACTCAACGGAATGGTAAACAACTTTAGTTTATATAAAAGTTGAATTACTTCCAGTATGTTACAGTGTTGGGCAATTACTCTAGTAAATGAGTAATAATTAATGAATAATTAAATTAATTCAATGGTCATGAGTGTGATTAAATTACTCATTACTCTTATGGTAATGAGTGATCACTCTTAATTGTTTAACCATGCGTAAATCACTCATCACTCATTTTATCACAATAAGTATAACAAACAAAGTTATTAAAACAAACAAATAAATATATATATATTTTTTAAACAAAGAAATATAAACTTCTTATTCGGGGAAAAATAATAAAATAAGTATAATAAAATGAAATAAATTTAACAATGGTATACAATAATAGAAAAACGTAATGGGTAATTTAATTGTACTCATTACTCATGATCATTGAATTAATTTAATTACTCATTTATTCGAGTAGTTGCCCAACACTGGTCTGTTATTAGTCTTTGTGGAAATAGTCCTAATCGGGTGTGTTTTCAAAACTAACGAACTTAAACATGCAATTTCTAATATAATTGTTTCATCAAAACCGTCTTATTATGAGATACGATGATGTCCTTGGAAGCGATCAAGATGACATTGAGAGCGCCGCGGAGACTCTGATAACAGAAGCAGAGCAAATCGGCCTAGAAGTAAATGAAGATAAAACAAAATGTGTGATAGTAAGCTGAATATTCAACCCCAATAACAGTATCTACATTCAGAAAAGAATCAAAATCAGCACCTCTAGTAACAGAGGTGCTTTATCTAATCTTTACCGAGAGTAGAAAAAATCACAAAACCTCGGCTTCACAATGACCCCAATGAATGACCAATGGTTGGAAATAGTCGAACATATAACAAGCGAAAACAGACCTTTCCAAAATATTGAAATCTCCAATCAAGAGTTTAAAATGCTATGATAAAACCAGATCTGGCTGTAAGACCTGGACACTGCCCAGAGCCTATGAGAATAATTAATTTTAGCTAATTAATAAAGCAACTGAATTAGAGACATATTGAATAAAATACAATTCAAATATTATTTAATACAAAAAAACTTAAAAAATAAATTTGGGGGTGCGAAATGTTCAATAACTGAATCCTAAGAAAGGTTGAACAGTATTCAAAGCTATATATAGAATTATTACTATATATTATTATTATTATTATTGCTATATATATGTATATATATATATAAGTTAAGCGTCGTCGGACTTGAAAAATAAAAAAAAAGAAGGAAAAGGGGTAGAGATGCAACACACACGGCTTCTGAAATAACACTGCTTTATTCGTTCCATAAGCCTCCTTATATACACTTAGTATGTTTATTTACATTGCAGGATGGTATTAAGGCTGATACCGCCAGTCTCCGGTCTTTATCTTATATATATATATATATATATATATATATATATATATATAATGTTGTAAATTCGTTCAAAAATTTTAGTTATTAAATATAAAAAGATTATAGTACTTGCATGCATATAATAATATTTTGCATATAATATTAACATATAATATTTTAATAATTATAATTAATTTTCAACTTCACTCTGAGATTCACTTTCTGAACTCATAATTCTCGTTTTCTCCGATTTAGTATTTTTTTAACAAAACTGTTAAGATCACCAACTTGATATGATAGGAACGGAATTTATTAACGAATTGTTAAATATGTATTTGCTATTTTTGATCACAGACTAGACAGGTATATTGGTACAGGTAAAGTCGAAACTGCCGACTCATAATATGCAACTTTTTCTTTGTCTATCTAAATTAAAACACTATATTTATTGAAATATTAAGGATATTTTATAACATAATAAATAAGTTTTTTCTTACATTCCTTTGTTTAAAGCAAATATTCTACAAATAAAATATCTTTTATTAATGTGTCTCTAACCAAATAATTTCTATTTATAAGTGAAAGTTAAAATCCAAAATCCTTCGTAAAATCCTCAATGCTCCTTACTTTGTCACAAATAAAATCATCCATGAAGAGCTTAATGTTCCATATGTTTCCGATTTGGCCCAATCCAGATACCTATCCTTCCATAACAAACTGCAGAACCATCCGAACCCTCTCGTTTCAAACCTTGCTTCCTCCTCGATCCCTGATAACCTTCCGAGGCGTCTGAAAAGAAGATGGCCTCGAGACCTTCTAATATAGATCTTTAATTTGACTTCTACCAATGGGTAGTTTCTCTTCATGTTGTACATGTCATGTTACCAATGTCACATTTACTTGTTGTATTTTTAATGTAATACAGTTGTAAATTTCATTAAAATAAAAATAAAATACAAAAATTAGTGAAATAAATATTGTAATTTCGTCATTACCTATACATTGTTTCTGATTCTTATTTCATAGATTCTTATTCATATCATAGAATAGTTCAGACATACCATTATTTATATTACCAATTTCAAAAAAACATTTTTTATTATAATTTAAATGTAAAATAATATAAACAGTGCCGGCCTTAGATATTTGACGCCCCCGGGCAATTACGTCCATCCTCCCCTCCCTAAAAAAAAATTAATTTATTTCTTCAGCTGATTTATACTATTTAATATTTGAATTGCATTAAAATAATAAATATAATCATTTGATCGAGACAATGAAATTGTTCAAAAACTATTTTATTGTACTTGTGAAGAAGTTTAATATAAAAATATTTTATGGATGAGTAAAACATATTTTTATAACCTTTTTTTTTTTATTTATTTATTTATAAGATATTTACGATTGTATAAAAAAAATACATCTGGTAAATTCGCACATGGATATAAAGACATGAAACACATGTTGAGAAACTACCCATTGGTAGCACTCTAATAATATGTCTATATTAGGAGATCGCGTGGCCATCTTCTTTTCAGACGCCTCGGAGGATTATCAGGAATTGAATAGGAAGCAAGGTTAGAAACAAGAGGGGTTGGGTTGGTTATGAAGTTTATTATAGAAGGACAGATATCTGGATTGGGCCAAATCTGATACATAAGGAACATTAAGGTCATTATGGATGATTTTATTTGTAACAAAGTAAGGAGCATTGAGGATTTTACGAAGGATTTTGGATTGTAAGGATTGGATGCGAGAGGAATTTGAAGGTTTGGTGGAGCCCCATAACTCAACTCCGTAAGTCCAAATAGGCCTTATTATAGTCATGTAAATTAGTCTTTTATAGTTAATTGGAAGGTTAGAGCGTTTGTCTAGTAAGTGTTGAAGTAGTCGGAAACGTCGAGCTGTTTCTTGTCGTTTCAGTCTGGTATGAGGATTCCAAGTTAGACGTTTGTCCAGATGGAGTCCTAGGTAACGAATTTGTTCGACAGAAATAAGTGAGATGTTGTTAAAGGATACTGAAGGACAGGAAGTCATTGGTTTACGACGAAGGGTGAAGGTAATTTGATGGGATTTATTTTAATTCTCCAGTTCTGACACCATTCTTCAAGGTTTGTGATGTGGGATTGAAGGGTTTGGGATGCAATAGATGGGTCGTTATTAACTGATAGGATACATGTGTCATCAGCATATGTGGTGATGACATTGTTGGGATGGGTTGGGATGTCAGCTGTATAAACTGTGTAAAGGATAGGACCAAGGATACTACCTTGATGAACACCTGCAGACTGGGAAAAGCGGGATGTATAGACATTGTTGTGATTTCCTTTAAAGTATCTATCAGTAAGGTAGGAACGGGTAATGAGGAAGTATGTAGATGGTAGGAATTTTCGGAGGTTGTACGGCAGTCCCGGGTGCCAAACTCTATCAAACGCCTGTTCAACGTCGAGAAAGACTCCCGTACAGTACATACCGCGCTCCAATGCAGAAGATACTACGTCTACCACACGATGGCATTGCTGTATAGTGGAATGGGAGGAGCGGAATCCAAATTGGTGATCTGGAATAATGTGATT
Source organism: Nezara viridula (assembly GCA_928085145.1). Taxonomy (NCBI): domain Eukaryota; kingdom Metazoa; phylum Arthropoda; class Insecta; order Hemiptera; family Pentatomidae; genus Nezara; species Nezara viridula. The sequence goes on from OV725078.1 coordinate 111,456,816, forward strand.
AGAATTCAGGATGGGGTACAGGCGTTTTAAGATTAGTTTTCCAGGATTTTTCCCATGATGGGTAAAAGAGAGATGGGACGGTAAGAGGATGGATATTCTGGTGTCTTTTTGGGTTTATGGATCATTTTGACAATAGATATTTTCCAAGGATCAGGGAAATATGTGGATCGGAGTACAGCATTATATATGAAAGTGAGGAATAGGATGGCTTTTCGAGGAAGAAGTTTCAAGATCTGGAATGTTATTAGGTCATGTCCAGGAGCTTTGCGGGAGGGTAATCTGTGAATGATGTTGGATATTTCTGTGGGATGAAATGCTTTAGGTGGAAGGGACATTTGGAGAGGAGTATCCAGTTCTGATTCAATACATTCGATGTGGGTTGGATTAAGGATATCAGGATGCGGGTTGAAAATTTGGAACAGATGTTGACCGAATAATGGGCTTTTTCTTCGTCGGATTTGGACCAGGTTTGGGATTCAGTAAGAAGTGGGTGATTAAAGTCTTTAAACTTCAGAAGTTTTTTGGTTGCCGTCCATAGTGATTTGTCAGTTGTTGTAATATGTTCAGTTAGGTTCAGTAATTGTTGAGTTTATAACCTTAAATATTTTTACTGAAGTTTAATAACGTTAGATCCGATGATATATTTAAATAGTCAAGTATATATCATCGATTTATTTAAAAAAAATAATTAAGTTATATTTTAGAAAATTAAATTAGTTTTCCCCTGAAAAGTCAAAATATTATCCATTTACAATTAGTGTGGCGAATTTAGACCTATCAGTGGTAGGTAATGAAATGTTTATAACTTTATTTACGTATAATAAATAAAAAGTAAAATAATAGTACTAAAAGTAAATGTATTTAAACTATAAGAAACTAAAACAAACAAAAAGAAATTATACAAATCCAAATAACTACTAAAATACACACATGCTTTTATACAATATTTACAAAAATCATTCACTCATGATCTCCGAGCCAACTCGTTCCATGTTATTCTTCGGTCTAAGAGAAAGCCAAAATACAGGAATGTGTCTGAGTAAGGTAGCTGGATGGAATTAAAATGTATTGGTGTGAACAGAAATAGTGTCGGAGCGTAAAGGTAATATGTTTGCATTTTGATACATTCACTTTAATGTGCCATTTATTGCACCATTGTTCAATCAGGGAGAGGTCCCTTTGTAGATTAAAAGATGCTATTGGTATAGGCAATACACTTATGCATTTAGCCCCATTGTTCAGTTATTAACAATTAACATTTCATCCAAAAAAAAACCATAAAATATCCGCGATTTTATTTTTTTTTTTATTTATTTATTTATTTTTTACCATCATCTTACTAATTTAGTTAAATATGTTGTGTAAAAACATTGTGTGGTTTTTTATCCTGTTACCTAAAAATACCATTGTTTTCAGCAAAAATTACTACAATTAGTTGTTGCAAGAAGCTTTTATTTTTTTTTTTCCATGATCTGGGATGTTTTATAATACACATAGTTGTCTAAATACACTTTTTATTTATAGCTAACTAGGCTAAGTTCTGTATTAAAAAATCATAAATTATTCTCGATATCAATTGATCACCATCCAACTATACTATAGATACCCTGCTTTTAGAAAAAACTTCCTCGTTTAATAAGATTTCACTCCATATTAAATAAGTTAAGATTTATTAGGGGAAAACATTGAGATTCACGTGTTGTGTTATGTAATGATGAGATTTTTTTAGCCAGTCACCTAAAAGAACTCGTGTTTTCAGCAAAAATGACTTCAGTTAACTGTCGCAAAGCTTTCATTTCTTGTTTTTCCATGATTTGGATGTATTATAATAAACATAATTGCCTAAATACACTTTTTATTTATAACTTTTTTTATATTATAAAATAAGGCTCTGTTTATTTTTTCACCATATTTATTTTAATTTTCATTGCTACGTTTCGGCCGGTAAGCCATTCTGAAGCCATTTTATTCAACCATGCTTTTTGCATGTAGTCCAAAGTGACTCCAAAGAGCCTTTGGACTACATGCAAAAAGCATGGCTGAATAAAATGGCTTGAGAATGGCTTACCAGCCGAAATGTAGCTATGAAAATTGAAATAAATATGGTGGAAAAATAAACAGAGCCTTATTTTATAATATTAGAAAATTAAACCTAAAACAAGCACATATGGATTTTTTAAATATTTTTCATGTAAAGTGGTCATGAAACTGTCTTTTACCGATATCTCTATTATATGATTTGATTCGTATTTATAAATGACAAACTAAATGTTTCTAGTCCAAAAATTAAGGTTTAAAATTAAAAAAAAAACTTGCTGATTGTTTGAATTATTTTCATGAATACGTAAATATTAGAATCAGGAAGATTTAGTTGGTCACTGATAAATACAGATCAATTCCTACAATATACATCTGGTTAAGAAGCACATTTTCATAACCATTTAATCTTAAAAATATCATTATTTTAGAAAAAAAGAAATTAAAATGAGTATTTAGGTTATTATGTTTATTATAATACATCACAAATCATCCAAAAATAAGGAATAAAAATTTTGCAACATTTAATTATAGTCATGTTTGCTGAAAACAGGGGTACTTTTAGGTGACTAGTTAATAAACCTTCATTAGAAATATCGAAAATCCAAGTTTTGTGTTTTTTTAAGTAAGCCATGTTTTTTTTTTTTTAATGGGAATTGATAACTAACGAAATATTTAATTTAAGTAATTAACAATTGCTTCAATGTAAACTAGAAAAAAAATACTTCATATTAAAGCAGAGTTTTTCATTGTTAAAACCATAGGCGCCGACTACGGAGGAGCGAAAGAATCGATCGTCCCACCCCCAAAAAAATAACAATTTCTCTCTACTTAAGGGACACCCTGCATACCATCACATGGCAGGAGGTCGAAAATCTTGGGGAGATCCTGCCGTCTATTGATATGATACAGAAGGGGAAACATAAGGTTCGTCACAATATATTAATTCAATACTAACGATATAACAATTCTTTCTGCCATTAACAAAATATAACTTATTCCAAAAGTTGCTATGGATTATGCATTTCATATGAGAACCTCCTACATGGTTTTTAAGTCAAGTACATATTTGTGTATTAAAAAAAAAAATATATTACGAATACAAATATTTGATAAACATTATAAACAATCCAACACGCGGCCGACAGTGAAATGTACCAATGGAATATAGAAGTAAGTAATAGTTGTAAGAAGTATTGATATTTGGTGAGCTGCCTATATCCTTGAATTGTCCCAAGGATTCCTCCACTTTTGTCTGAATTGGTTTAGAATCTGATTATCTTGCTGTGGTATTGGGAATTACATTATAAAGATGGTTATAATACATGTAATTGTTAAAAGATTTTTCTTAATTTGAATAATCTTACCTCCCGGTGAACTGTAAGAAATCTTTTTTCAAGTAAATGTCCATACCAGTTATAGCTGACAGATGTGATTTCTAGAATGTTAAAAATACAGACATATGATTAATATGGGAACTGTTGTTTGAAGGTACTGTAAATTGTAGGAGATTATTATTAATATGCATAACAATTTACTGTTGTTTGAAGGTACTATAAATTGTAGGAGATTATTATTAATATGCAATGAATATATAATTGAAATATTTATTTAGTTACATTTAGATCCAGATACCTATCCTTCCACAATAAACTTCAGAATCATCCCAACTCTCTGATTTCTAGCCTTCCTTCCTCTTCAATTCCTGAAAACCCTCCGAGGCTATAATCGTCGTATAATGAAAAGATGGCCCCGTGATCTCCTAATGTAGACATATTATTATAGTGCTACCGGTGGGTAGTTTCTCAACAAATGTTTTCACGTCATTATATCCATATGTTCAAATTTACTAAATATATTTCTTTAATACAGTTTCGTAATTGCACTGCACTATTTTAGGAATGTGTTCACTAACACAAAATAAACAAAAAAGTTTTTTTTTTCTCTTATGCCAGTCGTTGGTCATTTGGCCATCCGACATCTTGCTGCCCAGTATAATTTAGATTTTCTAATATATATATTTGAAAAATAATTTAATAAATTTTGGTTGAAAAATAAATTAATCCTTAATTTTTTTTATTCGAAGGAAAATCTTAAAATGGAGGTCATTTTCAAAAACTCGGTTCCGGAAACATAAAAGTAGACCCCTATTTCGAATAAATTTCAAAAACTTAAATAAGTCGAAACGCAGTGGCGTAATCATAAAATGGAGGTCATTTTCAAAAAATTACGGTTCCGGAAACATAAAAGTAGACCCTTATATCGAATAAACTCGAAAATATTAAATAAGTTGTAAAGTAGTGGCGGAATCTTAAAATAGAGGTCATTTTCAAAATCTGAGGCTCCGGAAACATGAGAACAGAGATGGGCATATTTATATTCAAAAATATAAATACGAATACCATTTATATTTATGGTACAAATGAATATAAATACATTATTCGTATTTATATGAATATAAATATATTCGTATTCATAAAAATTAATATGAATACAGAAGATACGTATTCACGACTGTAAATATAAATACGGCCGTATTTACGACTGTAAAAGTGAATACGGCTGTATTTACACCTGTAAAAGTGAATACGGCAGTATTCAGGTTTAATAAAATGAATACGGTTAAATTTACAGAAGTGAATGCAAATATTTTCACACAACCTTATTAATGAATAATCTTATTTATTAAAAAAATGTATGTATTAAATTATTTATTTAAAATAATATATTTACTATATATATCATTTTATTTTATATAATAATATAATAATAATAAGGCTTAGCGAACCCGAAGGTTCGATGCCGACACCACCAATCGCTTGTTACACACCTCCCTCCACCGTTCGCCGTCCAAACCCAGTCCCTTCAGATCGGCTTTAATGCAATCTTCCCACCTTCGCTTCGGTCTACCCCTCGGACGCTTACCATTCGGCACAGCAAATATTAACCTTTTAGGAATTCTCTCGTTACTAAGCCCAACAACTTTACAAGCCCATTTGATTCGCCGCGATGAAATTCACCTCAATTATATTACCCGGATACAGCTCACGCAATTCGGCGTTGTGTAACCGTCTGAACTCTCCGGTTAACTCATCCTTCTTCGGTCCGAATATTCTACGCAATACTTTATTTTCAAAAACCTTAAGACGCTGCTCATCCCTTAATGTAAGCGGCCAAGTTTCGCATCCATAAAGAACTGTAGGCAAGATAATTGTTTTATAGATTCTAATTTTTAAGTTTCGGGACAAGAGGCGCGAACTAAGTAGTTTTGTCACAGAAAAATAACAAGCATTCCCCGCCTTCAGTCTAACCTTAATCTCTTCTTCAATTTCGTTTTTTCTAGTTATCGTAGAACCTAGATACCTAAATTTATCTACCTGTTCAAACATATTACCATCTATATCGATATCACCAGTAGTATCGCCATTTTTGCAGCTAACCATATATTTTGTTTTATCCACGTTTATTTCGAGTCCTAGTTCTTTACCGGCTTTCATTAACGTTGTCGTATTTAGTTTTATAGTTTCAACGTCTTCGCTTAACAGTACCAGATCATCAGCATAGCCCAGCACGGATGTTGTCCCGCCCAGATCCAACCCTTTCTCGGTTCGCATTACCTCCCTAATGGCATGTTCTAATGCCAAATTGAACAGGACAGGCGAAAGAGAATCCCCCTGTTTTAAGCCCGAACGAACCTCAAATTTTTCGGACAAATTATTACCGATTCTAACTTTATTGAGTGTCTCCGTCAAGCACATCCTGACTAGATTTACTAGTTTTTTTGGAATCCCCTGCTCGATTAGAATATTATACAGTTTCTGGCGGTCAATAGAATCGTAAGCCTTTTTAAAATCTATATACAGCTGGTGAACAATACCGTTATACTCCAATTTTTTCTCTAATATTTGCCGTAAAGAAAATATTTGATCAATAGTCGAACGATTCCGTCTAAATCCGCATTGGTAGTCTCCGATAATTTCCTCGGCGTATTCCGTGATTCGACTGGTTAAGATTAAAGTGAATATTTTATAACATACCGGAAGGAGTGAAATTCCTCGATAGTTATTACAATCCGTCCTCGGACCCTTTTTGTGAATCGGAATAAGAATAGATTCTTTCCATTCTTCAGGTAATTTCTCGTTCACCCAGATCTTTTTAACCAACCGATGTATTTTAGAAACTCCAGCTTCTCCGCATGCCTTAATTAGTTCAGTAGGAATATTATCGGTTCCCGCTGCTTTATAAGATTTTAATTTTCCGATAGCTACTTCAACTTCCTCTTTACTTGGTCCTTCTATTAACGGTTCAGCACTCTGGTACTCAGAAGGAGGACACAGATCATAATTTCCCGTATTTAAAATATTGTCAAAGTGGTCCTTAAACTTATTCAATATGTCAACCGGATCGGTCAGAATATTGTTATTATCATCCCTAATTCCAGTCGTTACGGGCCCTACATATTTACGTGATCTGTTTATACCTTTGTACATGTCTCTTACGTTATTTTCGATTCTATTAGTATTTTATTTTATATATAGTATTATATTCATCCTTTTACAATATGTTATTTTAATTATGTTACAAGGTATTATGTTATGTTAATTATCACTTGTAATGTTTGTACGTATTATAAATTCCCGAGCCTTTGTATTTACACTAGTAAAAGTGAATACGGCATTATTAACGTTTATTAAAATGAATACGCTTAAATTTACGGAAGTGAATGCAAATATTTTCACACAATCTTATTAATGAATACTCTTATTTATAAAAAAAAATGTATTTATTAAATTATTTATTTAAAAAAATTTCTATATAAACCATTTTATTTTTATATATAGTATTATATTCTTCGGGCTCAATAAAAATTCTGAGTAGATGGGAATATTGGAATTTCTTATAGAGCAGGTACTCTCGTGAAAAAAAAATTGAAAAAAAAATCCATATCATCCAGATTACAAGAGCCTGCTAAACAAACAGACTCAGTTTCGCTATCAACTTCATACATTGTTTTATATGCAAAACTTAACACATTAACAAATATATTCACACATTACACACTGAACGGCAGGTCCGGAAAGGTCACTATTCAAATTTGACAGCTCTTGCCCCTTTCCTTGCTTCAACTCTGTCGTGTACACGTATTTCCCGATGGATTTTCCAGGGTATCGTTCCGTGTGTTGTACCTACCCTGGCCGTCTATTAAACTTATCTTTATTACCATTAGGAGCCCATAAGTAAACAGTGCACCGAAAAGTCTGTACGTCTAGGATCATAAACGTAGGCTTTCCATTCTGGTACGGGAGACACCCCACCCTCTGGACCCAATAAAAAAAAAATGCTTGTGAATTTATATTACGTACAAACATTCCGAGTGATAACTAACATAATATATTGTAAAACGAAGAATATAATACTATAAATAAAAATAAAATGGAATATATAGTAAATATATTTTTTTATATAAACAATTTAATAAATATATTTTTTTGATAAATGAGATTTTGTAAAAATATCTGCATTCACTTCTATAAATTTAAGCGTATTCATTTTTATAAACGTGAATATTACCGTATTGTCTTTTGCTATAAATACAAAGGCTCGGCAATTTATATTACGTACAAACATTAAGAATGATAATTAACATAACATATTGTATAAGGTAGAATATAATACTATATATACAAATAAAATGATATATATAGTAAATATATTTTTAAAATAAATATATTTTTTTTAAATAAATAAGAGTATTCATTAATAAAGTTGTGTGGAAATACTTCCATTCACATCTGTAAATTCAAGGCTATTCGTTTTAGTAAACGTGAATACTGCCGTATTCACTTTTACAGGTGTAAATACAGCCGTATTCACTTTTACAATCGTGAATACGGCCATATTTATATTTACAGTCGTGAATATGTGATAATTAACATAACATAATACATTGCAACATAATTAACATAACATATTGTATAAGGTAGAATATAATACTATATATATAAATAAAATGATATATATAGTAAATATATTTTTAAAATAAATATATTTTTTTTAAATAAATAAGAGTATTCATTAATAAAGTTGTGTGGAAATATTTCCATTCATCTCTGTAAATTTAAGGCTATTCATTTTAGTAAATGTGAATACTGCCGTATTCACTTTATTTACATATGTAAATACAGCCCTATTCACTTTTACAATCGTGAATACGGCCATATTTATATTTACAGTCGTGAATATGTGATAATGAACATAACATAATACATTGAAACATAATTAACAAAACATATTGTAAAAGGGAGAATAATAGTACTATTTATAAATATAAAATGATATATATATAGCAAATCTTTTTTTTTTAATAAATAATTTAATAAATACATTTGTGTTTAATAAATAAGAGTATTCATTAATAAGATTTTGTGAAAATATTTGCATTCACTTCTGTAAATTTAATCGTATTCATTTTAGTAAACCTGAATACTGCCGTATTCACTTTAACAGGTGTAAATACTGCCGTATTCACTTTTACAGTCGTAAATACGGCCGTATTTATATTTACAGTCGTGAATACGTATCTTCTGTATTCATATTACTTTTTATGAATACGAATATATTCGTATTTATATTCATTTGTACCATATATATAAATGGTATTCGTATTTATATCTTTGAATATAAATATGCCCATCTCTGCATGAGAATACACCCTTATATGGAATAAATCCGAAAAACTTAAATAAGTCGAAACGCAGTGGCGTATCATAAAATGGAAATCATTTTCAAAATTTAGGTCCTGGAAACATATGAAGCAGACCCTAATATCGAATAAATTCGAAGAACTTAAATAAATCGAAACGGAGTGGTGTAATCTTAAAATGAATGTTGTTTTTAAAAACTATTCATTCGATAATTGGCCCATACATCGAAAAATTAAAATTAATTAAATAAATAAAAAAACGTGGAATTTGAAATGGAAAATGTTTAATTTGAAATGGAAAAGGTCGAATTTGACTTGGAAAAAGTTTAATTTGATTTGAAAAAGGTTTAATTTGACTTGGAAAAGGTTGAAATTGACTTGAAAATGCTTTAGTTTGATCCAAGAAATCCCATTTCCCTATATTTTATGTTTTAGAAGTAAAACCTCTTATCAGTTAAGTATAAGTAGTAGTGAATATAAAACACTGTTCAGGGAACAAGGAAGGTACCTTTATCTCTCCACCAATTGCCGTCTCATTGAAGGAGGTTGTAAGGAATGGGAGCTTGAAGGAAAGGATTCTGATCTCATAGAACATATAGCGAGGCATAAAAAAGTTTTAAAGAATGGCTATGCATACCACACTAAGCATCCGTAATCCGTCGGGAAAAATAAGGCAGGATACCAGAAAATGACGGGTACCTCAGGGAAATGAATCACGGAATCTTAAGATGTGTTTAAGGATAGAGATGGATTTAGAATTATAAATGCTTAACGTACAAACATATAATAAGAAGGTAACTTACAACGCATGGCGTGCGAATGATTCCTGTTTTGATTTTAAAAGCAGCTGATGTTATATCTGGAAAGGTCAAAACTTGAGGTGAGTCGGCTGTGCATTGCGGGTCTTCAAAGTATTGCTGGTTTTCTTCGGTCTGTTCCCCCTGGACATAATTATCAGTTTGTTTTATGAACTTTTAGATTTATTTTATTTTAGATACAATCGAGAAAGATTAATATTTTAATAATTAACATAATAAAGTTTAATTATTAAAATATCAACCTTAATAATTTTTATTTATTTGTTTTCGGGGATAGCCCCATATAAATAGAACTACCTTAAATCCTTAGTTTAGAAATACTTGAAAAGAAAAAAAAATCAAATATAAGGTTGCATAAAGATTTTTATTTATTTATTTTTTCAGTAATATAATAATTTGTCACACACACAATAATTACAGCGAGGTATAAACACATACACACCATGTATACATAAATCTCTCTCTCTCTCTCTCTCTCTCTCTCTCTCTCTCTCTCTCTCAAAAGGCTTGCCTCAAGCGATTCCTGACTGCGGACCGGTCGAGTGCGCCATGAAGATTCAATGTTCTTGCAATTAATCTTCTCCCCCTCTCCCTTGCACTTAATTTATTTTATTTAATTTCGTTATATTCATTCCGGTTCTTGAATCTCCGGATCAACCCATAATCTCTCTCATTTTCTTTTCTCTCTCTTTCTTACTTCTTTTACATACTTCATTTTTTATTTTAAACTACTAACACTTATACTAACCTTGATATATAAAAAAATGACTAACATCAAAATCAAATTGTAAAAATTGTTATAAATAATGAACATTGTATATTGTATATTCTATTGAAAAATGTTAATTCTAAAATGTCACTTCATTCCTGTGTTTAAGAAATGGCCCTAGGCCTTAAGACAATAAAAGATCAATCTATCACCCAATCACTCTCTCTTTCAAATTTGCACCAGAATATTAGAATTTGAATCAGAAACTGGAGATACAAAACTCGCAAAAGTGCCGTGCTAGGAACAGGGTCTCATGTCCTATCGAATTTTGTATTGAAACTTATGCCAATAATTAGTAGCTAGTGAGCAGAGATGGGAAATTCAGACTACAGGTCTGAAAGGAACGGAATTTCAATTCTCGTTCCGTCCCATCTTCGTTCCAAACAACAGTTGAAACGAGACAGAGAATAATGAAGCAAATGTGCCTAGTACTAAAACTATTTAAAATGTCAGAAAAATCACTAGAGTAGAGGAAAATGAAGATAAACGGAGAAGAGTACTGAAAAATAAAGGAAAAAAAACAAACTGGACGTTTTAGGAATATAGATGAGCGCCCGAGAGCAACATTCTCTGAAAGGAACACCTGAATCAAAGACAATGATTGAATTAAACAGGTATTTAGAAAAGAATATTTTATACAACCAGGATCCTATTAAGTGGTGGTTTGGTCTGCAAAATAACTAAGCTAATTTATACATGATTGCAAACAAAGAGTATAGTCGCCACTTCGGTTCCATTTCAACGAATCTTTTCAAAAGCTGGCATGTTGATTAACAAATGTATGACTCCACTATCAGCTGGTAAAGTAAAAATTGCTGTTTTAAAATTCAATTTTTTAATTAATTTATGTATAGGTTTTTCCGTTTCGTTTTTTTAATTTCAGATTCTAAATTGTATATTATAGATTCGTTTGTTTCTATCTTTATTTATTTAAATGTAATTCTCAAATAAAACTATTTATGGTTGGTAAAATTCATATATTTGTATTCTTTTTTCTTAAATATTCCCTTATTCCAAGTTATAGCAAAATATTAATGAGTAAAAATCCATTCCTGTTTTATATTTTACTTTATTATTATAGTTCTGCGCATGCGCCTGATTTGAATACCCACATTTCACGTCGTGTCCCACAGTTTTACTATTTTTTAGTAGAATAAGTGCTCAGTTTTACTTTTTTTAAAAAAAACTAGTTAAGCAGACATCAAAACAACAACAATGGACTAACACCACAGTGAGTAGTGTTGTTATTTACTGTGTACTATTACAGACAGTGAATTTAGTGATTTAGCGTCTATAGGCTTAATCTCTATAGCCATAACAGCTGACGGCTCCCCTCTCCAGTTGTGGCTGAGCCACGTAACTGGCTGGTTCTCAGCCGGTGGTTCATCCATTGTAATAACACGCAGACGTAGTTTTATTTATTTATTTTTTTTTTTTCCCTTTCTTTTTTTTTATATGCGATATTACCACCAAGTAATGTCAACTAAGAGGTCCCATTCAGTTGGCTCTACCCCACGTAATTCACCGCCTAAACAGAAAACACGTCGTAGTAAGCGATTAACACCCCCCGGAACTCCTCCAGCGAACACTCAAGAATCTGTGTCTCAACCACTGCCAAGTACGTCTTCACAAGAAATGGAATCTCCATTTTTTACACCTAATCCATACCAGGTGCTTGAAAATGACAGGGAAGAAATGGAAGATGCACCTATACCTCGAGAACCACGCCCACCTCCTATCTTTGTCAAAAATTTGAGAAATTTTCAATTGTTGTGTACTCAACTTAATAAAATCTGCCCAGGTAGCTATACATGCCTAAACAGAATAAATGATACAAAAATAATACCGGCCACACCTGAAGCGTACCGAAAAATCGTAAAATATTTAACAGACACAAATGCGGACTTTCACACATACCAGTTGAAACAGGAAAGAGCACTACGAGTTGTAATAAGAAATTTACACTCCTCAACCCCAATAGAAGTGATTAAAGAAGAGTTAACGGCGTTAGGGTTCAAAATACGTCAGATAACCAATGTTTTAAAAGAAAATAAAGAACAACCAGGTGTAAAGAATAAAATCCCATTGCCCTTATTTTTCGTCGATCTAGAGCCATCGCCTGGGATCGAAAAAATATACGATGTGAATAGAATTTTCTACACCAGCGTAAAGGTCGAAAAACCGTACCCAAAAAGAGAGTTCATCCAGTGCCATAATTGCCAAGCATATGGCCACACCAAGTCTTATTGCCACCACTTACCACGCTGCGTGAAATGTGGTAAAACACACAAGTCTGGCGAGTGTAATAAACCAATTACAGAACCAGCAGTCTGTGCCCTATGCCTGGAAGGCCATCCAGCCAACTACAAAGGCTGCCAAATTTATAAAAATCTTAAAGCGAGATATATGAAACCCAGGGACCCTGATGATACACCTAAACCAAGAAGAGGACCCGCTAAAATTGTGAACTCTAAGGTTTCTTTTGCCAAGCTACTTGGGGGTAGAGACCTGACTAATGTATGTGAGGCCCTGCCGCAAGAACAAACTCAACCCCAATCTCAATATCCTATCCCACCTAATGTACCTAATCAACAACAACCTCACCAACATCAAATCCAATATGTTCCTCCACCGCCTAATGCTACAGATCTAACCAGCTTATTGACATCCTTTCTTTCAGAATTTAAATCCCTTGTTACCCCACTGATATCACTTCTCACTAACCTAGTATCTCACCTTATCCCTCCTTTAAAAAATCCTTAAATGACTTCCATCAAACCCATATCCATTCTCCTTTGGAATGCGAATGGTGTTAGAAATCACATACACGAACTAACAGCCTTACTACAAGACAAGAACGTAGACGTAGCCTTAATAACGGAAACTCGACTGACTAAAAAACAGCTCCTAAAAATACCACAATACATAACTTACCGTACCGACCATCCTGACGGTAGAGCACATGCCGGTACTGCAGTCATTGTGCACCAATCCCTCTCCCATCACCTACTCCCACTGCCTACACACGATTTCCTACAATCCACCGCAGTCGTAATCAAAACCTTCTCCTTTCCTATTACCGTTGCATCAGCGTATTGCCCTCCAAACCAATCCATCTCCAATATCCAATTTAGTTCCTTCCTCATTTCCTTAGGACATCATTTCATCTTGGGTGCAGACTTAAACGCCAAGCATCAACAATGGGGTTCAAGAACCACGAATTCTCGTGGTCGAACATTGCTGTCTGTACTCAATTCCCAAAATTTTACCCTTCTTCCACCCAACTCACCTACCTACTGGCCCACTGATCCTAACCGTAATCCCGATATCCTCGATTTCTTTATCCATAATGGTTTAGGTGCTCTCAACCATTCCGTTGCCCGTCTTGACGAGCTTTCCTCAGACCACAGCCCATTAATACTCCAAGTATCACTAGCTCCTATTCCTAAACCCTCTCCTCCGTCCTTCATCAGAGGCCCAGTTAACTGGAAACTCTTTCATCAAATCCTCTCCGATAAAATTGACCTCAGAGTAACCCTGAAAACCTCTGAAGACCTGGACAATGCAGTACATTCCTTCACTACCAAAATTCAAGAAGCAGTCTGGACTGCTTCCTCCCCTGATCACTCCTCAAAAATCCTTAAGAAACATAATTTACCTCAACACCTCCTTGACCTAATCCACATAAAACGCCGTGCCAGATTATTATGGCAACGTACCAGACATCCAGCCGACCGCCACTCCTACAATTATCACTGTAAAAAATTAAAAAAAGAATTAGCCACCTTCAGATCCCAATCATTCAATTCCTACCTCACCACACTCTCTGCTCATGATAATTCCCTTTGGAATATCACCAGAAAAATCCTCAAATCCCATCATATTTCCCACCCTCTTCGACGAGATGATGGCTCCTGGGCAGCATCTGATGAAGATAAAGCCGAGGAATTTGCCAAACACCTTTCCTATACTTTCGCTCCTCATCCAGAATCCCATCCCAGCCACACAGTAAAAGTAGAAGAATCCCTCTCAATACCTATCCCACTCTCCTTACCACCTAAAGCTGTTAATCCCTCTGAGGTCAAATACCTTTTACGGAAAATCACACCTCGCAAATCTCCTGGATATGACCTTCTAACCCCACAGATCCTTCGACAACTTCCATCTAAAGCCATCATATTTCTTACATATATATACAATTGCATCCTAAGAACTACCCACTTCCCTCTTTTATGGAAACATTCCACCATCGTCCTCTTCCTGAAACCAGGCAAACCTTCCAACAATACAGCATCCTATAGACCAATTAGCCTACTCCCAATCCTCTCAAAAATTTTTGAAAAGATCCTACTGAAACGAATCCTACCTATAATTGAATCCTATAACCTTCCTACTCATCAATTCGGATTTCGTTCCCAACATTCCACTGTCCAGCAAGGACTCCGAGTTGTTGACCATATATCCTCAACCCTAGAAAGCAAGCAGTATTGCTCGGGTGCATTTCTGGACATAGCGCAAGCTTTTGACCGGGTATGGCACGCCGGATTACTCTTCAAGCTTAAAATCCATCTACCACAGTCCTTATACCTAGTACTCCGATCCTATATTTCCGACCGCTCCTTCCGAGTTCGCTGTGGCACCGAATTCTCCGACTGTTACTCAATTGAGGCTGGCGTTCCTCAAGGCAGCGTCTTGGGCCCCATCCTTTACATTCTCTTTACCGCTGATATTCCTGTCCATCCCGATACCCTCCTGGCAACTTTCGCTGATGACACTGCTATCCTTTCTTCCAACTCAGATCCTGAAACAGCGTCCGCAAACTTACAAAGGCACCTCTTCCTGATTGAACACTGGTGTAAGAAATGGCGCATTAAGGTAAACGAATCTAAATGTAAACACATTACCTTCACCCTTCGGCGTAATACCTGCCCACCAGTTTATTTTAACTCCATCCAGCTTCCTTTCTCAGATACAGTCCGGTATCTTGGCTTTCTCTTAGACAGACGACTAACATGGAATCCACATACTCGACTTAAAAGACAGGAACTTAACAGACGATATGGCCAGCTATATAGACTACTGAATAGAAAATCTAAACTTTCTGGTGAAAACAAATTACTGATCTACAAGACAATACTGAAACCCATCTGGACTTACGGACTAGAACTATGGGGAACAGCCAAATTTTCTAACATCAAACGCATTCAATCCTTTCAGTCTAAAGTCCTCCGTACAATAGTCAATGCTCCCTTCTATGTAACCAATAAAACCCTACATCATGACCTTAATATCCCATTTATTCTTGATCTTATCCCAGCCAAATTTTCCAAATTTCACCAGAACCTTTCTCATCACCCAAATCCCGTTGTACAATCCCTATCAAGCACCACCCATCCCTACAATCCCCTTCGTAGGTTAAAGCGGCAGTGGCCACGAGACCTTTTGTAAATATGGATATTTTGGAGTTCTAGCAATGGCCAGATTCTCCACTCAAGTCATGAGTGTCTGTGGCTGTAGCGCTCTTACTCATCCTCCGCTGGTTTAAAATACCAGTGAAGTGGCTGAGGGAGAAGCGTAGGGATCTCCTAAGCCTCCCTTTCCCCTCCACATGTGGAGGGGAAAGGATTGGTTCGGAGATCACCTGGCAAATTGTAAATAATGTATGTTTTATATAAGGTGTTTGTTTTACTTTTATTTCTATTTTTATTTACTTATGTGTATATATATTATTTTTTTTTCTTTACTCTTTTGTTCTTTCTTCTTATTCTTTTGTTATTACTTTATTTATTTATATTTTTGTATATACGGTATGAATGCAATCTCTGAACTCTATTATAAGTGTCCTTAACTGTGACAAATTGTAATATTTCTGAATAAAGTGTTTTTTAATAATAAAAACTTTATTATTATAAACACAATTTCATCATATGGTTGAAAGTTGAGAAAAGTTATGCTTTAATTTTGAAGTAGTTATTTACTTAATTTTTATCAGTTTCAACTCATTAAAACTCGTGCAATTTATATAGACAGAGCTAAAAACTCTGTTTCTACCTTGTGGGTATACCCATTTTGAAGAATGGCAACCGAACAACAAATTCTAACCATGAACACAGAAGACCACGTGAAATCCAATGAAACCTCAAGTCGAAAGTCTTTTGCCTCTATTGCAAAATCAACATTGACTCCAAAAAAAGACCAGGGTATTGTATTCACAGCAATTGAAAAAACTTCCATCTTAAAATACATCGTCGGAGTTGGGGAACTAATAGGCCCAGGTAAGATAATATTTTCTTCTAAAATCTCTAATAACAGAATCGTTTTATTTCTATCAAATAAACAACATGTGTTAGACTTCCTTGAAATACACAAAGGTATCACAGTCGATGGTAACTTCATTCCAGCGCGTCCACTGATTGTACAATCAAAAAGGATTGTTATATCTAATGTTCCCCCATATCTACCCAGTATTCTCATAGAAAATAAACTAAAAGAAATAGGTATCAAGCTATATTCGGCAGTAAACTACCTTCGCGCAGGGATTAAAATACCTGGGTATGAACATATCCTCAGCTCCAGAAGGCATACATTCGCCCAACCCGATACACTACCTACTTTACCTGCGAATTTTCTAGTAGAATTTGAAGGAAATACTTACAGGCTCTTCCTCGATGGTGATGAAGTTCGATGCTTCTCTTGCCACGAAGAGGGTCATATAAGTAAAAATTGTCCACTCAGTGAGGTTAAAAATCCTAATGAAAACATTAACTACAGTTTGGTCGAATCCCATGAAGAAATAATGCAGGACAAAGGAGAAAACACCTCACTTATCACAAGTGACAATGATAAAAATATCCCTCTACATATCGCCACAGAAGGAACCACATCAGAAATTACAAGACAACAATTGGAGCCAACCGAATACACAGCCAAAGATCATAGTTTATCAAATCCCAAATTCGAAAATAATATTCATGAGGTTACGAATACAACAGAAACGAACATAAAAATACCTGATGAACACAACGAATCACTTGAAAATATTGAACTCCCGTTGTTAGATTTTCCTTCAACTTCCCTAAACAAAATAAACACAACAAAACCTCAAACTCCTAAAAAAGGGAGCACTAATAATAACTCTAAAATAATAGCTATACAAGCTATTCAAAAGACCATAAGATTGACACAAAAATACAAACCGATAGTTTCATAAACTTTATTAATGATTCATACGGTCACAAAAACATAAAAAATCTAGCAACATCATACTACAAAAACACCGCAACATGCTTACAAATAATACAAAAAATACATAAGCTGGTAGATAACCCCTCCGCTAAAAATCGATTAGCAAGAATAACACACCAACTACAGTTATAAAGACCATAATTATCTATAAAGTATAACCTTCAGTATAACCTCCTAGTTACTTATCTATTCTTTACTCATCACATGATTATTCAGTGGAATATAAATAGCTTCTTTACGCATAAACCTGAATTAGAAATGCTACTTAAGGAAACCCAGCCCCACGTTTTATGTTTACAAGAAACGAACTTTAACCCGCACCACGTAGGACAACTATCAGGCTATCATTCATTTTATAAAAATAGACAAACTAAATTCTCATCTGGTGGCGTGGCAATATTTATTAAAAATGAAATCTTTTCCCATCAAATCCCAATAAACTCTAAATTCGAAGTTGTTGCAGGAATGGTTACATTAGACTTACCAAAAGAAATCTGCGTCTGCAGTGTTTATTTACCCCATCAGTATGAATTTTGTTACGAAGAAATTTATAATCTGTTCACGCAACTTCCAACTCCTTTCATAGTTTTAGGTGACTGGAACAGCCATAGCCCAATTTGGGGTTCCCACAAATTAGATAAAAGAGGGAAAGTATTAGAAAAGATTTTAGAAGAGCCAAACATAGTTCTTTTAAACAACACTAAACCAACACATTTTTGTTCAGCTAGTGGTACATTTAGTAACATAGACCTGTCATTCTGTAGTCCAGATATAGCGCCCTATTTGAAGTGGGATACTCTCGATGAACTATTCGGCAGCGACCATTTTCCTCTCAAGCTTCAATTTATTAATAAAACCAATGAACCTCTGAAAATTAGCAGATGGAATTTAAAATCCCCTGATTGGACGAAATATGCTCAATCTATTGATTCTATGTTACAAACTCAACTACCAATTCCCAAAACGGAAAATATAGATGAATTAGTAAACGGATTCATTGAAATCATCACAACGACTGCCCTCAAAACGATTGGAAAAACAAAGAACATTTCCAACAAGTCACTTGTTCCTTGGTGGAATAGTGAATGCAAGGAAGCTGTAAAATCCACAAAAAAGATCATTCAACAAATATCGAAGACATAAAACGATTGAAAATCTTATTGATTTCAAAAAGAAAAGAGCTATATCACGTAGAGTTATTAAGGAATCTAAAAGATCTAGTTGGGAACGATTCCTTAACAGCCTAAACGAATCGTCCTCAATCAAAGATATCTGGGACAAAATAAGGAAAATTAGAGGAATATACAAGAGTCGTAAAATAACATCACTAAAAATTGAGGGAAAAGAAACGGTTATCACTAGCAAAGAGATAACTAATCTACTAAGTAACCATTTTTCTCTTCAATCTTCAAGTTTTAATTATGTAACTCCTCCAAAACCGGTCGTAACTGACTATAAGATTCATCCAACTGACAATGAACACTTCCTCAATACTCTATTACAAGAAAGGGAACTAGAGGAATGCCTTAAAAACATGAAAAATTCTGCTCCAGGACCTGACGGTATACCATCTATTTTTCTTAAGAAACTGTCCCCATTGGGGAAAAAATATCTTCTTTCTATTTTTAATATAATCTGGTCCCAAAATATTTTCCCAACGCAATGGCGAAAATCTATAGTAATTCCAATATTAAAACCAAATAAAAATAAACAAGACCCTCAAAGCTATAGGCCAATATCCTTGACGTGTACAATGTGTAAACTGATGGAATCAATCATCAATAAAAGGCTGATATGGTATCTTGAACACAAGAAATACTTTCATAAAAATCAAGCAGGTTTTCGGCGTAATTATTCGACAACAGATCACCTGGTTAATATTACAAATGAAATACTTTCAGCGTTCGCAGAAAACATGAACCTGATTGGAATCAGTCTAGACATAGAAAAAGCATACGATATGGTTTATCGACCACGTATAATTGACAAACTTTACCATAATGGAGTAAGAGGAAATATGCTAAATTTCATTAGAAATTTCCTCAGCAATAGGGCGATGCAAGTAAAGGTAAACGAAGTATTTTCCGACGAAGTTGAACAAGAAAATGGGGTACCTCAAGGCTCTGTAATCAGCGTATCTCTGTTTCTCATAGCTATAAATGATATAGCCGACCGAATTAGTCTTCCAGTAAAAAGTTTCCTCTATGCTGACGATTTGTTGCTTTGTTGCAAAGGGAAAGATCTTAATCTTACACGACAGATAATGCAGTCTGCTATATCCCAACTAGAAGAATGGGGGAGGGAAACCGGTTTCAGATTTTCTGCTACAAAATCACAGGCTATCGTTTTCTCAAGGAAAAAGAAATTAGAGAACGTAAGAAATATTTCAATAAACAGTTCCGAAATCGCATTTTACAAAGAAATCAAAATTTTAGGTCTTATACTAGATCGTAAACTAAAATGGAAATATCAAATAGAAAAATTAAAACAGGAATGTAATAAAAGACTGAACCTCCTAAAAATCCTTTCCCATCAAAACTGGGGAGCAGACAGGAACACTATGCTAACTACATACAGATCCCTTATAAGGTCAAAACTAGATTATGGAAGCATCATATATTCTTCAGCTTGCAAAAGCCTCCTAAATAAGCTAGACTCAATTCAGAACACTGCACTGAGACTTTCAATTGGAGCATTCAGAACAAGCCCAGCAACTGCCTTACTGAGTGAAACAGGAGAATTGCCCTTGGACCATAGAAGAAAACTTCTCGTTCTTCGTTATGCAGCAAAAATTCAGAGTATGCCAGAGCACAATAATTTTGATATTCTGTATAAAGGTGATTTAAATGGTTCAGAAATACTTCAAAGTCGAATTGAGAAATACTCCACTGAGTATGAAATTACAACACATATAAATATTATACCTCAGAAAATAGGAGATACCCCTCCGTGGACAATTCCACCAATCAAAAATGAACTAGGACTGAACAATCTTCCAAACAACACTACCCCAGAAGAAATTAGATATAGTTATCATGAAATTGTCCATAAATTATTCCATCATCATGACATCATTTTTACGGACGGTTCAAAATCAGAGAAAGGTGTAGGATGCTGTATAGTAACCCAAAACAATATAAAAAAATGGAAATTAAATAACAATAATTCAATTTTTACAAGTGAAACGTGGGCTATTCTCAAGGCATTTGAATACGTAATCGACACCAATATTGAGAAATCAGTAATTGTGAGCGATTCCTTATCTGTAATCAAGGGACTGCAAAATGCATGGACATGTAACACATTGCACAAAAAAATTCAGCTAATGAACTTGAAACTAAATAAAAGTAGTCGAAAAATAATATTGTTTTGGGTACCCTCACACATTGGCATAATTGGCAATGAACGAGCCGATGAGAGAGCAAAGGAAGCCGCCAGAAGCACAGATTCACCTGTTTTAGGATCGATGTTTCTCAACGAATGGAGAAGAGAAATTTCAAAGAAAGTGAACGCCAGTTGGAATGCACAGTGGAGATTACTGCCGCGCAATCACCTTCATCTGACCAAAGACGAAAATCGAGCTTGGTATCCTCCTAAACACCTGACATCAAAGGAGTGTTCTATAATAAGCAGGCTCAGGATTGGACATACCAAACTGACCCATCTCCACCTACTTCTTGGCTTACATCGACCAACATGTGAGGTATGTGAAAATGCTAATCTGACAGTTGAACACATATTCCAGTGCAAAAAGTTCCGGAAACAGCAAATCGAACTCCAAATTGAAAACAAGGCACCGTACAAGGAAAACGCTGGTATCGAAAAAACGCTGAAGTACATCCGAAAAATAAAATTGATTAGTTATATTTAAGAAGAACGATCGTCGCTAATGGCCCTGGCAGTCGATGCGACGTTAAATAACAACAAATAAAAAAAAATATATATATACAATTTAATTAATTTAATGCTTACTAATTTAAACCAAAAATAACAACACACATAGACACTTTAATCTTTATCATAATTATTCCGAACGGATGCTAGAATGAAATCTCAGATTGGGGAATCCAAAACTGTTCACATCCCTTTGGAACGAAACTCCAAAGCACCTCGGAACGAGAAAACCCGTAAGGGTCGGAACCATTCTGAATCATCCCAGAGTTGGAATTAAAGGCAACTCGAAACTGGAAAGATCATTCTGGATGAAACTTTTCCGAACTGCTCCAGAAGTGGAATGGTTTCCTCGAATCGGTTTAAAAAATTTTCATTACGACTAACGAGGTTGCTAGTTCTGTTTCTTCTTCGTTCGCCTATTTGGACTTACGGAGTTGAGCTATGGGGCTTCACTAAACCATCGAATTCCTCTCGTATCCAATCCTTACAATCCAAAATCCTTCGTAAAATCCGCAATGCTCCCTACTTTGTTACAAATAAAACCATCCATAATGACCTTAATGTTTCTTTTGTTTCAGATCTGGCCCAATCCAGATACCTATCCTTCCATAATAAACTTCAGAATCATCCCAACTCTCTCGTTTCTAGCCTTGCTTCCTCTTCAATTCCTGATAAACCTCCGAGGCGTCTGAAAAGAAGATGGCCCCGTGATCTCCTAATCAAAACATATCATTAGGGTGCTACCATTGGGTAGTTACTCATCAAATGTTTTCATGTCATTATATACATTATGTTCAAATTTACTAGGTTTATTTATTTAATACAGTTGTAAATATCTTTAAGAAATAAAAAAATATATTAATAATAAATAAATGCCAAAATTTAATAAAAACCAACATTTTTTTTAACTTTCAAAAATGTTTAAACTATGTTGATATTTTTTAACATTTTTATAGGCAGTTAAAAAAAGTAAAATAAAATACAATGCAAAATCTTGTGTTTTCTAAATCCAAATAATCTGTGAACAAAACCAATGATATAAAATCTCCTATAACAAATTTCATTTGCACAGCAGAACCACGTATTTATCATTGGTATTAATAATACCAATAAAATTTGATTTTTTTTTTTATTTATTCATGATATTTACAACTGTATTAAAAAATTAAATACATTAAGTAAATTTGATAACAGAAAATAATAACAGGAAACGACTTGTTGAGAAACTACCCACTGGTAGCACTCTAAAATCAAAATGTATTTACAATAAGAGATCTCGAGGCCATCTTCTTTTCAGAAGCCTCGGAGGGTTATCAGCAATAGAAGAGGAAGCAAGGTTAGAGACGAGAGGATTCGGATTGTTCTGAAGTTTATTATGGAAGGATTGGTATCTGGATTGGGCCAAATCGGAAACATAAGGAACATTAAGGTCATTATGGGTTATTTTATTGGTGACAAAATAAGGAGCATTGAGGATTTTCCGAAGGATTTTGGATTGTAAGGATTGGATACGAGAGGAATTCGATGGCTTAGTGCAGCCCCAAAGCTCAACCCCGTAAGTCCAAATAGGTCTTATTGTAGTCATGTATATAAGTCTTTTGTAATTAACTGGAAGCTTAGAGCGTTTGTCTAGTAAGTATTGGAGTAGTCGGAAACGTCGAGCGGTTTCTTGTCGTTTCAGTCTGGTATGAAGATTCCAAGTTAGACGTTTGTCCAAGTGAAGTCCAAGGTATCGGATTTGTTCAACAAGGATAAGTGGGGTATTATTAAAGGATACTGTGGGACATGAGGTCATAGGTTTACGTCGAAGGGTAAAGGTGATTTGATGGGATTTGTTAGAATTTATTTTAATCCTCCAGTTTTGACATTCTTCAAGGCTTGTGATGTGTGATTGAAGAGTTTGGGATGCAATGGTTGGGTCATTATTAACGGATAGGACACATGTATCATCGGCATACGTGGTAATAAAAGTGTTAGGATGGGTTGGGATGTCAGCTGTATAAACTGTGTAAAGGATAGGACCAAGGATACTACCTTGAGAAACTCCGGCAGATTGAGAATTCATTCCACGAACCTCTCCTCCTGGAACGGTCAATTCCTGCTACTTCTTACCACAATATTAGAATTTGTACCAATCAGGATCCGGATATATTAAACTCGTAATTGTCGGCCACGAATTACTTTGTCGCCCGGAACCAATTGAATTTCGAGTTGAAACTTATACCAATAATTTGTATCTAGTGTGTACTAATTTGTAACAAAATATTTAATGTTTTAAAATGGAGTTTTGATGATGAGGTTTTGCGTATGGGGATAGGAAAGGAATTAAAAAAAAGGATAGCATGCATTATGAAAGAGTCTTCAAAATAGGCTGTCTTATGAGAAGCAATATAAAGATTTGTGGGCTGGGATCTCGTCTTGAAAGAATGGGTGTAAAGGTGCTTTCTAAATCAGCGATTAATTTTTAAAATATTTAAAACAGTTTCTTTGAATACGCACATAATCGGCGGAACAAGCGGTTTTTCTGTAAGGGCCTACTGTTTTATTCTTCAGTACTAATAAATGGCATAGTTACAGGCACAGGCGGATCTACGGGGGAGATGGAGGCTTTCGGGTTGAAGCCTCCCCTCCCCCCAATATGATAAAATATAACCATGTTTTACTGAAAAAAATATGATAAACTATCTTTTAAAGTATTCTTGTTCGTGTAATTACATTTTATAGGACATCAAGAACCGCTGAAACACCATTTCATATAGGTAGTTAATTTCTTTTTTTTTCCAAATTAATTATATATATATATATATATATATATATATATATATATATATATATATATATATATGTTAGCTGTATATAAGCCATAAACAATAATAACAACTATGTTACTAATAGGATTAACAAAGCATTGTAAATGAAAACAAACTGTTACTATATATATGGGATGAAGTAAATAATAAAGTCAGTTGCTCACGAACCTGTGTACTGTTACTATGCCCTAAAACCCTTTTTTTTCGATCAGTCTTTCAGTCTAATCGTAAGTGGTGCCGAAAGCCGGAAGGAATTCCGAATTTTATCGCGCGGCTAATAGTATCGTGAATTTCGGAAAAATCACTAGGCGAACCCACACAAGCTTCTAATCAATTTACGGATAACAATTACGATGGAAGAAGAATTGAAAAAGCTGGAGTACCAACTTGCTCAGGCTGCGGTGGAGAGACAGAAATTGGAAGCGGAGCGTCAGAAACTAGAAACGCAGCTATCGAAAGCGACCGAAAACACACAGATCGAGTTGCTTAAGATAAGGACGCAGAACTCGGCATTTATTCACGAGGTAATTAGCCAGTTAGAACCGTTCACAGGTGTAGTAGGTGACCTCGAACATTTTATCAAAGGTGGTGACCAGATTAAAACTTTGATTACCACCAGACAGGAGTCAGGCACGTTGCTGGAGTCTGACGTACGAATATTGGAAGCCTCTTTGATTGGTCGTATCTCGCGGCGAGTTTTAAACGCCGTACAGGGCGATTTGACGATCTCCTGGGACACGCTGAAGATACGGCTCAAGAAGCTATACGGCGGTGGCAGGTGGACCCCGGAAGAGGACGTTTTCTATTTGTTTAAAGAGCGTAGAACCCAGGGCCAATCGGAGGGCGAGTTCGCCGAAAAGTTATTGGTGTTATACAATAGACTGACGGAGAAGATGGTGGAAACATGCGGCCAGGCGGAAGGAGCCCAGAAGATGGAGTTTCTAAGGGGTGTGCTAAAGGTGCAACTAAACCATTATGTGGACCGTCCGGGATCACTGCCCAGAGACCGCGATTTTTGCGAGGGAGCGGAACGAAACCCGCTTCGAAAAACCGGAAGCGGAATGGACGGAAGTGAGATCACCGAGAAGGCAGCAACGCAGTATTACGAGGAGGAATAACACTAACGGAGGCTTCGAAAAGCGACCAAGCAAAGGCTTTGAGGACGGGAGACGGAAGCCTGGGCGCCGTTGCTACGAATGCAATCGTACGGGTCACGTAGCGGCCCAATGTAAGCTCACGAGGTGCTACGAGTGCGGCAGGCAGGGGCACGTTGCGAGAGAATGTCCAAGGCGCACCTCCCGGCCGAACAGAAGGGAACCACAGAATGAGCCCATGGAGATCAACAACCAGGACTGGAGCGGAAGACGGACTGGTAGGAGAGGCGGGGGACGCTACACCAGCGGAGAATCCTCGGAGGACGAAAGCATCCGGTCTGGGCGCAGTGGTCCGACTACGAGGAGGCAAGAGGTGAGTGGAGGGAATCCCTGGAGGGGGGGATCGTCAGGAACGGAGGTAGCGGTAGGACGCGCGCGCTCGGACTGAGGACGCGGCAACGGGAGGGGCAACCGACCGGGGGTTTAATTATTAACAACAGCGCGAATACAGGACAGCGGACAAGGTTGCCCTTGGCGAGACTGAGAGAATCCGGCATCAAATTTCTCATTGACACGGGAAGTACGAATTCCTTAATCAATATAGGGGCGGCGGAAAACTGGGAATCTGGGCGAAACGGCAACGATGCGACTGTGCGGTGTCAACGATTCATGGCAGAGGTCAAACGCTGGGGGAGACACTTTTTGACCTCAAGGAACTCACGGGACGTGACTCGCGGATCACGATACACATAATTTCGCAGTTGATGCAGGGTCAGGATCTAATAGTCGGGTGCGACATTTTAAACCGCGTTGGGTTTAAAATTAAGAATAGGAACGAGACATGGCGGTATAGAATAAGGGAACGATACTACGAGGTAAAGATGATAGGAAGTAGAGGACTTATGGAAGTCGGGACCGTGGATTGCATCAAAGACTCGGTAGCGAACTTAGTCGCGCAAAACAAGGATTTATTCTACCGCGAAAACGAGTACCTACCAACCACGGGTCGAAGGGTGCATAGAATAAATCTGAAGTCGGAAGCCGCAGTTTACGTGAAAAATCGGCGTTACCCGCAAGCCATGAGAGAGATTATCGGGGAACAATTGGCAGAACCTCTTAAGCAGGACATTATTAGACAGAGTAATTCCCCCTTTAATAGCCCTCTGTGGGTGGTAGAAAAGAAGCAGGGCGGCAACGCGAAACAGTATCGAGTCGTAGTTGACTACAGGAAACTGAACGAGGCGACTAAGGACGAGCGGTATCCCCTTCCTCGGGTCGAGGATATTCTTGATCGACTGTCAGGGGCGACTATTTTTAGCACGCTGGACTTAAAGAGCGGGTATCACCAGGTCCGGATGGCCGAGGAGGATATTGGTAAGACGGCTTTTTCGTGGGAAAGGGGACACTTCGAATTCGTTCGAATGCCGTTCGGGCTAAAAGGGGCCCCACTGACTTTCCAACGCCTTATGGACGAGCTACAGCGAGGACTGGGCGAATCCTACTCACAGGTCTATATGGACGACCTCATCGTTTTTAGTGAAACTGAGAAGGACCACGTGCAACACCTCAAACGCGTTTTTGACAGGGTGCGCGAATTCGGCCTAAAGTTATCTCGGGAAAAGTCTCAATTCGGGTTACGAGAAATCAGGTTTCTAGGACACGTAGTCTCACGGAACGGGGTACAGCCGGACCCGCAGTGGGTAAAGGCCATCCTAGAAGCACCATTACCTAAAAGAACGCCCGAGGGGTCAGGTGATTTTTGGGTATGATAAATTACTATCGGAAGTTTATACCCGGAATAGCGGAACTCACGCAGCCATTGACCGAAACATTGAAAAAAGGGAGACGGTTTCAATTAGGTCCAGACCAGCTAGCGTGCATTAAGAAATGTCGGGAGATTTTGACCACTCGGCCACTACTAGCTTTCCCCGATTTCGCTAAAATGTTCAAAATCACCACATACGCCAGCGAAGTAGCTATCGGGGCCGTGCTCTCTCAGAATTTCGAAGGTGGCGAGAAACCACTAGCATACGCGGGGCGGAAGTTGAACGAAGCAGAACAACGTTATAGTGCAATCGAGCGCGAGCTTTTGGCGGTAGTATGGGCCGTGGAATACTTCCGACCATACGTGTACGGGAGACGGTTTGAGTTACTGACCGATCATAAGCCTTTATTGCACCTCGGAACTCTTAAAGAATCTTCTGCACGGGTATCACGGTGGAAGGAGCGTCTAGCGGTTTACGACTTCCACGTAATACATAAAAAGGGCGTCGACAACGCGGTTGCCGATTGGTTATCACGAGACATAGTAGTAAACGCGATCGAGGACGAGGAGGTCCCGACAGAACCATTCGCGCTACGATATCTACGCGAGTGGGCGGAAGGCGGACCAGAGATTCCTTTAGTCCAGAGTGAGGCCGAGGAAATTGCGACACCGACGGACAGACCCGCGGAACTGCCCGAAGTAGACGAAATCATTAACAATAAAAGACTACAGATCATTATCAAATCAAAGCAGGACTCCGGAATAGAAACCAGGGCAAGCACGTATGAAGGTTTGTCAACTATATTAGTTCGCACCCCCGCATCTATAGATGAAAACGCGCTAGAACGTATATTCGTGGAATTCAGTAACCCAGGACGGAATTGCTATGTCTATGTGGGTAATCGGATGATTGCGGAGAAAATTGAAGCGGTTATGGCGCCAGGAAAGGATAGGAATGGGGTACTCGCTAGTGCGGTGTTTACGTCAGGTAGAAACGATTACAGAACCAGCGGCACAACAGAATCTGTAACGGAACACCATTCTGGGAAAACAAATCACCGGGGAGTAGAGGAGACTCTTCGTGCATTGAAATTGCTCTATTATTGGAAAGGTATGGGCCGTACCGTACGGGATTGTGTAGCACAGTGCGAGGTCTGCCAAAGAGCGAAGTACGATCGTCAACCTCCGGTAGCCGAACAGGTAGTCACCCCTACCGCTACAGAACCCCTGCGATCCATACAGGTAGACGTTTATTCCAACGAGGGGCAATCATGGGTAACGGCGATAGACCCGTTCAGTAAAATTGCAATGGCCTATCCCATTGAGTCAAAAACTCCTGGGGCAGTTTGGGAAGGGATCTTGAAATGGTGCGCATTTTACGGTGTCCCAGACGAAATCGTCTCAGATTGCGGTAGAGAGTTCGATAACTCTCTAATTCGAGATGAGAGCAAGATATTGGGCATCAATTGGCGTTTGAACACCCCACATCACATTAAGGGAAGGGGCGCCGTGGAACGGCTCCACAATACTCTAGGCGAACACTTGCGGCTGCTCAAGTTAGGTCGTAACCTCGATCCATTCGATGCTATGCCACGTGCTGTCATAGCCTACAATAATACTATTCATGCCGCGACGGGATTATCACCAGTCGAAATTGTGTTCGGACAGAGGCGACGGGATAGAGGGGATCTCATCACGGTTAACAATAACGACCTTAAAGCTAGCATGTATCAGGCGAGAGTAGGGCGGCAAACAACGTGGGCGAAGCTACGAGAAAAATTAGTTCGAGAGAAGCGAACCCGGGTGGCTAATAACCGACCCATAGTTTATAGAAAGGGCCCGTTAGCGCTGGGAACCATAGTGTATAGACAATTACGGACCGCTCGCACTAAAACAGCCGCGAGGTATGAGGGGCCTTATAAAGTCATCACCATACGGGAGAATAATCTATTTACTATCAGGGATGTAAATTACCAGTTTCGGTCAAGTACGGTACACCTCGAAGAACTTCGGGTACCCCAGGTCATGCCAGAAAACGAGACGGACGGCGGCGCCCAGCCTGGCCCATCTCACGGCTAGGAAGTTTTCTTTTCTTATTTTCCATTTTTATGTTTTTAGCAATATTGATTAACCTTTGTTAGATAGCATTATAGAAGTAGAGTGGAATTTTTTTTTTCTTTTGTTAAATTTCATTGGATATATGTTAAGTTATTGTATTTTAGGATATCTGTATTTTCTTTTGTTTTAGGTATAAGTATGTTAAACAAGTGAATCTGCTACTTATTTTTTTTCCTCTGCTCTTTTGGAAGTGTTTGAGTTTGTGTTTGATGTTCTATTTTTTTTTTTTTTTTTTTTTATTATTATAAGTTCCTCCATACGAAGGAACTGGAGGGAGGGAGTTAGCTGTATATAAGCCATAAACAATAATAAGAACTATGTTACTAATAGGATTAACAAAGCATTGTAAATGAAAACAAACTGTTACTATATATATGGGATGAAGTAAATAATAAAGGCAGTTGCTCACGAACCTGTGTACTGTTACTATGCCCTAAAACCCTTTTTTTTCGATCAGTCTTTCAGTCTAATCGTAAGTTATATATATATATATATATATATATATATATATATATATATATATATATATATATATATATTAAAAAAAAATCTTTCGGGCTAAAACCCCCCAAAAAATTAAATCCTGGATCCGCTAGTGGTTATAGGGATATAATAACGTCTTTGGTATAACTTTCGTTGGTTTGTTGAATAATATGTATAGACGCACTTAAATCCAGTAATTTGATAAAGTTGAAGAAAAAATTCAATACTTTCTTTTTTTTTCTAAGGAAATGTTTCAAATATTTTAATTAATAATCAATATTATTTAAATATTATAATTAAAATTTAAATATTAATTAAATAAAAAATCGCTGATTTAGAAAGATAACTATACTGTCCAGATGTTTTATTTCAAGGCATTTTTCGTTATGGTGGCCGTTTATTTACAAAAGACGTTTGATTTTCAACATTAGTTTGAACGAATTAATTACATTGACTTTACCAGACTTTTTATTGCATAAACCAATTATTTTTTCATGTTTTGTTATTCTCTGATTCTTCAGCTTTAATAAAATTCCAATTATGACGAAATTAATTTGGTTTAATTTCGTCATAATTGGCATTTTTGTTTTTTGTCACTCTCCATTATCTTCTAAAACTTAATATACATGTTAGACATTCATTTTTCTAAAATATTTAGGTATCAAAGGTCTAAAGGTATCATATATTTGTATAACTAATTTGATTTCCGAAAAATTCTTTTCAACCTGCGAAAATATTTCTCCTTATGTTAATTATCAGGGGTGGTGTAGCTCTGGGGTTTGGCACTGATCTCTGCAATGCTCAATACCCTGGGTTCGAATCTCGGCTCATGGTAGATAAATTATTTATTCTGCTTCATCAGCTGTGTGGCGATTCTGGGATCACGAGACTTTCCTGGAGCACAACCTGTCTCTATAAAGTGGGTACCCTTAATTAAATAATTTCTTTATATTTAATCAAACATTAAATATAATATAGACGGTTCACTTATAAAGCAAACAACCTATTTGACTATTTCGTTAATCCACTTCGGCGGCGATCAGCTATAGCGCATTCACCTTAATTGATATAAATCCCGTTTGTACCTATTTGACTTTTCTGCCGAACATTTACCCATCGAAACCTAAAGATTTTGATATTAGACCGATCCAACCGTTGACTAAAAAACAGTACTTTCCCTAAATACTACTGAACCCAAGACACTTCATAGGTTTTTTTATATATTATTTATCAAATTATCTTCTAGTTCAGTACTTCTAATTATCAAAATTAACCTACTTTAGAAAAATATTTGTTTGCACACACTTGTATACCAACGCACGCACACCCACGCACACACACACCCCATTTTGTGAGACATATTCTTTAAGATTCAGGAGACCTTAAAACATGTTTTTCAATTGAAAAATCGAACTCAGGATTTTTCAAGATCGCTATGGTTCTTCCAGGATTGTCCGTCCCCTCCAAGGTCGATGGCAAAAGAACCTACCCCCCCCCCCCCACCTCCTCAAATTCCCAAGATATTTCATTGCTCGTATTTACTTAAAAACAGAGTTAGCGAAGGTAGAATTAGAAACATCGTTGATTATACGCAATCACACTTGCTGCGGTATGTTTCTTGTTTTCTCCTTGTCCCTTAGTATGAAACTTTTCATTCAGAAAATTCATAACTCTGTCAAAAAGTGGTCCCCTCAAAAATTCAAAAACCCGTAAAAATATGCACTCCCTCAAAAATTTTGATGGCACAACTTGCACCATGGAACCCCCTACTGGGCACCCCGAAACACCGGGGCGAAACACCAAATTATTGGACATTGTAGTTTTATAGCCAGTCTGTTGGCCGTACGAAAAAAAGTTAAACATAAACCCCCATTATTTTTTAACGAGGAATCGATTTCTGTATTCAGATTTTAATTTGGATGTACAGGATGGCCCAGAATTTTTATTTTATTTTAATTTATTGTTTTAATTGTTTCCATACCCTATTTCCAGCAACTTTTACTTAGGTTACTTATTTTGATAGGAACAACCGTATAAAAGGGTTACGGGTTTTTTTCGGCAAATTAAAACCCCCCTTTTCCATATAAGAGTAGGTACCATTCAATTCACAATAAAAAAAAAACATGAACGAAATCCATAAAAATTTTTATTTAAAATATTATAATTAGTTACTTTTACTAATTATATTTGTACATAATTATGTATTACAAAAAAACAAAAACATTTTTTAACTATCTATTGGATGTTGGTTTAGTAAAATATTACAAAAAAAGAAATAGAACAAATTAATTTATCAACAAGTTTAGAGCATCAGGTGATAATTCTTGTTTTAAACTCGTCATTTTTGACCGTAAAGAAGAAATCATCATCAGATTTAAATATTTTTTTCATGGAATATAAAAACATATCATCCGGAGCTTCTCTTAACTCTTGAGTTTTTCTTCGCTTTTACTTATCAGATAACACATCAAAAGACTGAGAACGGGATGGGACGTTAGTAGAAGCTAACGATAACGAAGACGATGAAAGTAGATCAAAATTTAATTCATGAAGAACAACAAAATCTAAATTTAAACAATTTTCGTTACCTTTTAAAAAGTCAGATAGATTCCTATTCAATTTTATCTAACGCGGACACAAATTTCCACAAAACTTGCGAATTTTTTCGCGCACACAGGACTCATTTTTTTAGGAATATTTTCGAGTCCAAGATCGAGAATCTATCGTCCATATGTCGAGTCATAATCTTTGAAACTTTTATGGGTTGTTCTGAAAAAATATAAAAATGTCGCGATTTTTGTTCATATTGCTATTAATGCTATCCCGATACTGAATTTTATTTCTTTATTGACTTTCTGACCCGTAAACCCGCAGGTAATTATTAATGGAAATTAAACTATAAACCTTCTAGTTAATTTCTGTGGAGGTAGATTTCTGAGCGATTTTCGTTATGAATGTTTTAATTTTTTTTATGTTTTTCATTAAAAAAACTTTAAGAGTCTATAAAAGTTCAAGCAGCATAAACTTAAATTATGATAATAAAGTTAAATTATCGTAATAAAGATGATTCATTAATTTTGGTTCATCAAAATAGTTGTGGTACTTTTTATAAAAAAGAACGTTTTCTATGGATGGTCGTTTTAATAAGATATCTTAGGTGGAAATGTTTAATTTTTAAAAAAACTGACGATGGACAATGATAATAGAAACTAAGAAGAACAGCTTAACCAAAAAAATATGAGGAAATTCGAAATTTCAGATATTGGTCCTATGCCCACCAAATGCATAGGTTCGCCCCACTGTGTCCTGGTTTCTTCTGATTATTTAATTTATATAAAGGTGAGTGAAATTGTAAATTAATTAAAATTGTTGTTTTTCATAGTAAATAAATAATAATAATAGGTTTTCTGAGGTATGTGCATCAATGGTACCGACCCAAGTAGAACCTGTCCATCAATAGAACAATAGACTTTTAGGGTACCTATTATTAGTGCAAAAAGTGGTTATTATAAACTGGAGATTTCACTCGCAAAACTGAATATTTTTTTCTATTTTAAAGTAGGGAAAATAAAAAGGAGATCCTTAGTTAGTTTTTACTTTCACTTACATATATATGTAATATATCGTAAGGGGAAGTATTGCGATCATGAAAATTTTCGAATCTAAGTTTTTAACGGACATACACGTTTTGCAGTCCCGCAAAATGGTTTGTGTGTATGTTGTGTATGTGAACAGTCTAGCTCAAAGACGAAAAGTCGTAGGAAACTAATATTACGTATTTAAAATAGGTATATCTATAGGATTTTACAGTAACCTTTTCCTTAAAATCAGCTAATCGGTGATTTTAAGGAATATAAAGGATCTAAAGTGTTACTTTATATCATCGATTTTACATATTTTTACAATTTTCTCAAAAGCGTCTCTAATTATTTTGATTAAACTCGGTGTATCGTTGTTGAATTAAGTGGTCTTTAATATTATTTATGTCTTATCACCATTAATGTTAATTTCCAGGGCTTAAATGCCCAATATTCAACATGTCTTCTCGTACAGTATCTTTAATTTGGTTTATTTTAACTCATTGTTAAGAGTTACGAAGGTATGCTAAATATAACTTTTTAAAGAATTTGATAATTTAGAAATGGAGAAAAGTGGGAAAATGTATATTTATGTTGAAAATGAATTTCCGGAAATAATAGTAAGGAGGTATACCTATAATATATCGTTGAAAAGCGGAGAATTTTAGATAAACACAATAGCTAATATAGAAAGTCGTAGAAGGTATTGGAGAGTGACGAAAAATTATAGATAATAATTTGTGAAAACTAATATTATTTAACGGAAAGCATATGTTTCCAGGGAAATGAAATTTTCTAACTAAATGCAAGCTTTTAAAATTTCTTTTAAGTTTGAAAAATCATTAAAAATTCACAGAATGAAGGTGAAAGAAGAAGTAAAATATAAAAATATTTCATTGATGTATAAAACATGTTTATAACCTTAAATACATTTACTGTAGTTTAATAACTCTAGATGTTATTATTACTATTATATTATTATATTTAAATAATTAGATATCGACGTCCGTTATTATAAAGCTGCTGAAAAATTTGACTCCCTTTTAGCAGCATCATGAAATATTCTGTTCATGTCTCTACTATATATTCGTTTAGCCATATAATGGATACTGATCCTTGTTTTCCGAGGTTTTTGCATTTCTTTTCTTGTTCGCTTAATGTATTTTTCCTAATTTTGCGTTTTCCCCCATTTTGAGACCAAACACTAACAATCAGTTCTGGTTACCTAGAAAAACTTATAGCTTCGCCCTTTCCATCTTTCTTTGTGCAGAGAGAATAATTCATTCAATATTAAAATTTCCTATTTTTTTATATGGTCCTACTTCCAAACAAAATAAAGGAAATAAAAATTAATTTTTTTATTAGTGATATATGAGATTTACTAAACAACCCATCAACTATTCATTATATGTAGGTCAGATTAGGTATATATTATTTTAGTTTATAAAATCGGTATTAATATGATACAATTTAAATTACCTCAAAGAATCAGTAAATATACAAATCATAGTGTTAAATTGCAAACGTTAAATAAAAAAAATAATGATGTTCAGCAAAGTATTTTTGAATTAAGTTTTATTATTATAATTATATCATTTTTACAAAAGAGACCTTCTTAAACGACCTTCCTATAGAATAAGGGAAATTAAATTTTTAAAAATTAATAATAACAAATTTTAAAATTTTTTTTTGGACATTTAAATTATTGCATTAATATTTGTTCGTCAATACAATCGATATAATGTAACAAAAACGTTATTATAGCACTATAATTAAGCCATTTATGAGCTCTGAATGGTGTGGTTGAGGCCTGTAGGCCCCACTCCAGTACCTCTTTTCTTCCGCTTATGTGCATTTTTTATGAAACTGCTTCAAATATTTTAAAGAAATATAATATAATATAATATAATATAAAACTCCAGAGTTTTTATTTCACCACGTTTTGCGTTATTGTTGGTCGTTTAATTACAAACTACGCTTGATTTTCAACTTGAAAATATTTTTTTTTTTTAAATTGACTTTACTGGTCTTTTTTATTGCTTAAGCCAATAATTTTTCAACATTTTTTCATGTTATATTATTCTCTGACTATCAAGCTTTAATAAAAAACTATGACGAAATTAAGCCTAATGCTAATTCTCAGTGACAAAAAACTAACTAAAGTCAAAGTCGTCAGTCCGCCATATTTGGACGCCATTTTGGGGCAGTGCGTTCACTTTTTTTGTGTGAACATTGGCTTTTTTTAATAAATAGTTACAAGGAACACAACGATATGCAATTTATAGGGATATGGGGGCGAGGTGCACGGTAGGGGGGTCTGGCCCACCGTGTATTAGTTTACCCGCTCAAAAGTCGTCGCTAAATAGTTTTAACAACGAAAAACTTCATTTTCTTTTAAAATAAATTTTGTCTTGTTCACAATGAATCAATTTTCAATTAATTATTTCAAATTATGTTTTAGTCATCGCTTCCTATTTATCAAAAACCACGACTTACTTTTGAAAAAACACAAAACTTAAATTTACTACTATTTTGCCAAAAATTAGACCATTACTTATATGAGCTTTAAACTAAATTAGATATTCATAGCTCGTGAGGTCTACTATTACTTGTTTAAATATTTCTCTCTATTTACGGGACACCCTGCATTTCAACCTAGCATTTTATGATTCAACCATCTCTCAATTTACGCGAAATATTCGCATTTTCTGTGACGAACAAGTCGGACTGTGAAAAACGTATTTTTATTTGAGGTTGTATACACTAAGAAATCAAAAATATTTTTTACTTTTTACATCATTCATTTTTAGCTTAAAAAGTTCTAGACCTTTTACAAATACAAAAAATGTTAATATTAATCTAAACAAATACGTTATGTATTCTATTGTATATTTTTTTTCCAATATTTTCAATTATGTATAATAAGTAAAACAAACAAAAAATCCATACAGCTCTACAAACATATAAAGAAATACATTTTAAATATTCAATATTATATTATATGTGTTAGTTTCGCAATAATTATGTGTATAAAAACTCCCCCATAATAAAAAATCTCACCATGTTTTTTTTTTTTGTTTCTTTTAGTCCATATGATTGTGGGGGCAACCAAAATCGAAAGTCTGCGCCTATTGTTTGGCACTAATTTAGGTAAATTTATTATATTTTTAAATTCATAGAAACCATTTTTATATATACAGGGTGTCCCGTACGTAGAGGCAAATTTTTATAGGAGTGATAGCAGACCTCAGGAGCTATAAAAAAAGTTCCTATGAACAATGGGCCAATTTTCAGCAGAATAGTAAGAAGTTCAAAATTTGAGTTTTTTTAAGGCACGTTTTTTGTTGAATAGGTAACGAAAAAAAATTGTATTATTACTTATAAAATTTACAACTGTACAAATTAATATACATTCAGAAAATGTGATACAGAGAAATACATGACATGACAAGGCTTGTAGAGAATCTATCAATTGATGGCACTCTAATAAAGTATCTTATAAAGTGATATATTTACATTAGGATAACACGACTCTATCATCTTTTCAGACGCCTAGGAGGGTTATCAGGGATCGAGGAGGAAGCAAGTTTAGAAACGATAGGATTAGGATGGTTCTGAAGTTTATTATGGAAGGATAGGTATCTGAATTGGGCCAAATCGGAAACATATGGAACATTCAGGTTATTATGGATTATTTTATTTGATACAAAGTAAGGTGCATTAAGGATTTTACGAAAGATTTTGGATTATAAAGATTAGGTACGAGAGAAATTCGATGGTTTAGTGGAGCTCCAAAGCTCAACTCTGTAAGTCCAAATATATTTTATTATAGTCATGTATATGAGTCTTTTGTTATCCCCTAAATAAAATTTTCAAATTAACAGTAAAACGAATCTTCACTTATTATGACTGTCACAAATGAAGATTTAATGGCGGTTATAAACCGAAACAACGAAGAGTCAAAAAGCTCGCTGAACAAGATTACGGTTATACTTGACTCTCTGATGGCAGAAATTTCTGACCTCAGAAAGAAACATACGGAACAAGAAAAAAAAATTAGTTTACTGGAAAACGAAATCATTCTTAGATTCTTAAATAGAGAAAGAAGGAAAAACATTTTTTTTATTTTTAACCTCCCTTATACAGAAAGCGAGGATGTTCCGTCAAAAGTAATAAATATGTGTCAGGAAGTTGACGTAGAATTACTAAGCCATACCATAAAAAACGCTTTTCGTATTGGGCACGTCGGCATAAAGGTGGTGGGAACAATGGATGATTGAATCATTTAGGTCATTAATATAAGAGCTAAAAAGAAGAGGAGACATGCTTGAACCCTGTGCAACTCCAGAAGATAAAGGAAGGTAGGCAGATAGAGGTTGATTAGGTATGAAAACTGCTTGGGTTCGTTGTGAGAGGAAAGACTGGAACCAAGAGATGGAACTATTGGAGAAGAATAATGATTTTAGTTTGTTGAAAAGGATGGAATGGATAATGGAATCGAAAGCTTTGGAGAAATCAAGAAGTATAAGTATAGTTTGTTTTTTGTCATCTATTGCAGACTGGATATCACTGGTAATTTTAATCAGAGCAGATTGTGTAGAGTAGCCAGGACGGAAGCCAGATTGGAGAGGATCGAGTTGGTTGGATTGTTCAAGGAAGTTGGAAACTTGGGATTGCATTAACCTTTCTAGGGGTTTTGAAAGATTGGAAAGAATTGATATTGGGCGGAAATCTTCGGGAGAGGATGGATTAGGCTTTTTGTTTAAAGGAAGGACAATGGCTTTTTTCCAAGAGGTCGGGAATATTGAATTATGCAGGGAGAAATTGTAGATGAAAAGGAGAGCTGGGAGGATTTCAGGGAGACATAATTTTATTAGTTTGACAGGAATGCCATCTGGGCCTACGGAATTGGAACGGGATTTCATTATAACGGTAATAAGGTCTGTGGGAGAAATGTCGGAAAAATAAAAATTATTGTCATTAAAAGTTACCTCTGGAGAAAAGCCGGAAGGGGAGGGAAAAGAAGAGGTGGAAACCGATATAAAGTGGGAGTTTAGGTCATCAGCTGATATTGGGAAAACTGAGGAAGGGGATCTAGAAGGTTCACAGAGGGAAAGCCTACGAAGTAGAAGCCATTTTGATTTGATATCAGGAGCTGAGGAAAGGGCTTCATGAAAATAGTTTGCCTTCGCTTGTCGGATTCTTGTCTGTGTCGTGTTACGAAGCACTCTGAATGTTTGATAATCATCTGCAAGCCTAGTCCGTCTAAAGCGTCTGCGTGCAGCGTCGCGTCTCTTCTGCAGATCCTTTATTTCCTGGCACATCCAAGGAGCAGGGCGACTATTAGTATGAATGGAAGATGCCCTTCAGGCAGACCGAGAAAATACACTTACATTTCAAAAAATGGTAATGGCACTATTGACCTAGTTTGGATTAATAAAAATACTCTTCAAATAGTAAAAGACATGGAAGTCTCTGTTTTCTCTGATTTCTCAGATCATTTATCTTGCGTTATTTCTATTAGCTCCCCATCCGCTAATTTTATGAAAATGTCTTACCCTTTTGAATATGTTAAATGGGAACAGGCTAGGGCTGGAGACTTCCGAGGTTGTCTACTCAATTCAACCGGCATATATTTCAATTCTGAAAATAGTGAAAATTTGTACGACAAGTTCGTCATGTCTATGTATGAATCATTAACCGATTGAGGGCTGATCGTACGCAAAAATAAATCTTATTCCCAAACTCGCAGTTTCAAAAATAAATGGTATGATAACGAATGCCAAGAACTAAAATGTACTCTGAGGAAAAAATACAGAATAATGATTAAAAAAAAATTATTCACAATACTCACTAGAAGACTATCTTGTAACAAAATTAAACTACAAAGAACTTATTAAGGATAAAAATTTCAGCTACCGTAATATGATCACAAATAAATTGCAAAATGTTAAAAATAGTAGTGAATTTTGGAAAGTCATAAATTCTCATAAGGTAGTAAACATCCCAACCAATGAAATAAATATTGATAGGTGGGTAGAACATTATAAAGATCTATTTGGAGAAAAACTGATCTTAGAAACACATTTCTTTATTGTAACCCATCCATTTTTAGACCCGCCATTTTCATTAGAGGAACTTCAAACAGTAATACAAACAAGTAAAAATGGGGAATCTCCGGATCCCGACATCATATATGAGATTTTCAAACATTTAAACCCCGAATGGGAACATTATCTATTAAACCGTTTCAACAATATTATGGAAACTGAGAAATTATCGGTGTGGTCAAAATGTAATTTTTTATTTTTTAATTTATTTATATGATATTTACAACTGTATACAAAAAATTCATCTGGTAAATTCGCACATAGATATAATGACATGAAACACATGTTGAGAAACTACCCATTGGTAGCACTCTAAAAAATGTAATTTAATTTTAATTCACAAAAAAGGTGAAAAAACAGATATAGACAATTACCGTGGCTTCTCATTGATAAATAATATAACAAAGTTATTTACAGGAATTTTAGCTCAAAGGATTCAAGTTTGGACTGAAAGTGAAAACCTAATTCCAGAGGAACAAGCGGGATTTCTCTAAGTTAAAGGAAACTATGTCTATGCAACTTTTTTAGATTTCAGAAAGGCGTTTGACTCCATCAACCATGAGCTCCTTTGGAAAAAGCCTTTTGATTTTGGTATCAGTGGTAAGATTGTTAGATTGCTTAAAGCTTTGTATGACATGGCTACGATGCAACTAAAAATTGGCGACGAGATGTCAGAAGAA
Organism: Nezara viridula; assembly: GCA_928085145.1. Taxonomy (NCBI): domain Eukaryota; kingdom Metazoa; phylum Arthropoda; class Insecta; order Hemiptera; family Pentatomidae; genus Nezara; species Nezara viridula. The sequence goes on from OV725078.1 coordinate 111,496,920, forward strand.
ATAAAAATTAGCTCAGGACTACTACAGGGCGAAACACTGAGCCCAATCCTTTTCATTATATTTGTCTCAGACATAATAACTTATTTTGTAAACAACGGTGCATCAGGTTTATCTATTGATAGTTCAAGTGAGGTTATAATGCTACTACTGGAAGATGATATTGTGATGTTAAGCAATACCTGGCCAAGCACCCACTATTGTACCCGAAACTCGCTAGTCCTAAATCGTATGCCAAAAATCACCACGTATGAAAAACTGAAGTCTCTATATTGGCAAAGCAAACCTCTGGAATTCACGAAAATCTATAACTATCTAGGAGTGCCATTTTCAACATCGGCAAAATTTTCCTAGGCTGTTGAACACTTTGTTCAAAATTCAAATGTCGTAGGAGCGAAGATACGAGAGATCTCTTATTAAGTAGGAGCGATTCGTGAGAAACCAAAATGATTCAATTTTGGACCTTTTTGATTCAATGGTCTCGTCAACTCTTCTGTATGCAGCAGAAATCTGGGGCTTGAGATATTCGGAATCAATCGGATTGGCACAGATGAAATTTCTCAAACTCTTATATCTCTGGTCAAAATAAACTCCTAATTACATAGTTAGATTGGAAACTGGTCGCTCACTGGTCTTGTTAGCTGTTTTAAAGAAAACTATAAATTTCTGTATATGTGTATATCTGTCATCACTGCCGGACCACCGGCTTCCTCGAAAATGCTTGGAGAAACTGGTGGCTCTTGATGCTAGGGAGCCAAATCTGGATTTTAATTGGTTCTCACAACTTAAAAATATAGTCTTGAAGGAAGTTAGTCGACTGTTCTACATATCATGGGTGATAAATATTCAGGACGCAGTCTTTTTTAAAATTTTTTTTTAATTTTGCCAACGTTTCAACCCAAACATGTGGGTCATCTTCAGGGCGTGGTTTGAGCAATGAGGTTGTTCATGTACTCAGTACAATAGAAGTCTTGGGCCAGCAATAGAAACAAAAATCTGGTGCGCGCAACACACAACTTTCTTTTATAAACCACAGAATGACTAAGTACAATTTCAACATTTTTGAGTGATGCCATTTTAGTGATATTTTTAGTTGAAAAAGTTATCTATGCAGGCAATGAGTAAGTTGATTCCAGAATCGGTGATTGCAGTGTTGAAATATAGAACTGAGAATAAAGGTATAAATTTAGGTACTACTTTCTTTTGAAAGATGTTCTTAGGAAAGACATTTTATTAAATATCTGTAGAAAAAAGGTTTTTTTAGTCTCAACAATTAAAAAAATATATTTTAAATTTATCCAAATTTTCACCTCTTCAGGGAAAATAACTAGAGACCATATCTTTCCTCCAAATTGTCCGATTTTAACGCATTGTTTTTTAGGAAATTCCATAAACTTTAAGAAAACGATATACAATATCGACAAAAAAGTGTATACTTTTTGAATTATTCGGAATTTAATTTCAACATCACTCGTAACGTTTTTTCCAGTTTCTTTTCGTTGAAGTATGTTATATAGATAAATTTAAAGGGTATCGAGAAAATGACTTTAGCGGAGTTTCATTGAAATCGGTACATTCGTTTAGTCGCTACAGTCTATAGAAACGCAGGTTTTTCTGCATTTTTATTTTTTTCTCCTTTATTAATTTATCGAATTCTTTCAAAAGTTATATGTACCATTTTTTCGTAACTCTGAATAATGCGAAATGGTTAACTTTTAAAAATAAACCATATTAAAGGTACTTTAGAGGAAGACATATATGAACATTGGGCATTTAAGCTCTGTAAAGTGACATCAACGGGGATAAGACCTAAATGATATTAAAGACCACTTAATTATACAATGATACACCGAGTTTGATCAAAATCGTTAGAGTCGTTTTTGAGAAAATTGTAAAAATGTGCTTCAGCGTTCATATAAAGTGGCACTTCCGGTTAGCCGATTTTAACGAAAAGTTGCTGTCACATCCGGCCCATTTACAAACCTTAAATACTTAATATCAGTTTCGTACTACTTTTCGTTTATGAGCTAGACTGTTAACACACACACACACACACACAGACCATTTTGCGACACTTGTTATTTGAACTCAGGGGACCTCAAAACATGTATTTACGTTGAAAACTGAGATTCCAAAATTTTCACGATCGCAATACTTACCCTTACTATACATTACATATATACGTAAGTGAACATGTTGTACTGAACATGTACTTACCTGTACGGTCTATGAGTCACTGAGGGCGAAACTGTTGAGAGAAACAGGTCTCTTTGTCCTAACAGAGAGAGATCTTCCTCAACTTATGACCAAAGACAAATACTCGCACTTCGAAAGTTTTATATACGGATGGAAAGAAGTTGTACTACCAACCCACTTCTCTTTGGGAAGAAGAAGAGAAGCTGCACCGGGGAGTCCACCAGAATAAGAAGAAAAGAAAACCAGATGCAAGTGAAGAGAAGAGCAAGCTGTGTGCACAGCTCATAAAAATAATGTAATAGCCAAAAAATGCAGCAGTGGGTTGTTAGGTAACAGTAACATCCCACTGCTGCAAATACCCGTATTGCCTTCAGGCAGGGGAGGGTTGGAAAAAAAAATATACGTAAGTGAAAGTAAAAATATATATATACTATATTAATTTAAATTTTTAGTTTTTATTATAACTAGTTTAACGTATTCTGTATTAGTAATCTAGTGTAAAAATTCTCTAATAGCCGTGGAAGTAGTCAGTGATAGACAAGGTAGCGTAGATACCCACCACCTCCAACATCAAATATAGATAAGCAATATATATTACAACAAATTCCGGAAAACGACTGATTGACCATGACAGATTGATCGTTAGTATTTCAACAATTATAAGAAATTAATTATGAAAATAGGACATCTAGTAGCAAAAAATCAAATAAAAAAAGATACAATTATTATTTGAAAAATAATATCTTTATAAAAAAAAGTGTTTAAGTAAAATTACTTATTCTTAACATTTTTAATTGAGTACACGCAGAAAATAAACGAAATTTAAAAAAAAAAAATCGTTGCATAGTGGAAATAAAATAGATAGGAAAAACTAATAGATAGGAACATCTTCGTCGAGTTCAACAACTGACATCAAATTTTTTTTTCTAATAGTATTCTAATCCGTTGCACCAGATCAGGGATGTTAATATAAATGACAACATTCAAATCGACATATGTCGATAAATAATATAATATTACTCCTAATGGAATTAATTAATGTCTAATGTGAACATAAGCAAATAGACTAATCATAAAATTATTATATAATTTAAAGCCGAATTTCTTCTAACTATAGTTTCTGGTGGACCAAAAATTCCAAATTTTTTGTACAAATTATCGGCATAAATTTCAACATGACTTTATATAGGTGCTAGGCCACCGTAACTTATATCGGGAAATTTTGAGAGTTTAATAATTCTAGATTCTGACGTGTACAAAATCTAATGACGGTCATTATGGGCCAGGGGGTTCGGCACTTTTGCGAGCTTTATATAGACGGTTCTTGATGGGTACAAATTCTATTTTTTTGGTACAAATTAAGTAATAATTATTTACGGATGGCACTCCAGAAAAATTTCGATTATCAAGTTTTTTTTTCCGATCTTTGTATAGTCACAGCTCTTACACCGATTGTTATACACTTTTACTAGTACAAAGAGCAGTTTGAGGAGAATATATTAGAAGAGGAGGTAACAAAAGCATTGAGTAAATTGAAGAAAGGAAAAGTAGCTGGCTCAGATGAAATTACAAATGATGTCCTAATTTTAGGGAAGAAATGTCTCGCTGAGATGAGAAATGAGTCGAAAAATCACTCAAGCTCTCATTCAACAGGATATTGCAGGAAAGGTGTGTACCACAACAGCGGTACATCAATAAAATAATTTGATTGCATATAAAAGGAGGCCTAAAGGATATTGATAATTATAATCCAATAACGCTTTCTTCTTTAAGATATAAAATATTTGCAACAGTTATCAAAAACAGACTTATATAAGAAAACTACCCTATGAACTACCCGGCTTTAGACTCAAATTCTCCACTATTGAATACCTCCAATTATAAAAAAAAGTAAGGATTACATATCTACCTACTGTATATACTGTACTTTATTGATTTCAGGAAAGCAATTGACTCTGTATTCTACCATCAATCGTGGCTAGCATTAGAAGAACAGGGAATCTATAGTATCTATGTTGACATATTAAAACACACACATATATATATATATATATATATATATATATATATATATATATAAAATGATAAAATAAAATAATAAAACGATAAAATCTTCCTTATAACAGAAATGTTTTGATTGAGGTATGCTGAACACAAATCCAAAGGCAGAAAATCTCTATCAGTCACAATTGTATGCCAAATTTGTGATGCCGATAAAAAAAAAAAGAGGTATTTCTCGACATTTTGAGCATTTTTCAACATTGGAAACTTCAACAAAAAATGAAAAAATCTATTTGATTTTGAAGCTATTGTGTGTTACAAAATGAAAAAATTCCCAGAGCTGAAGTGTTAGGCTTCAAGATTTTTTTTGCCACATATCCGCGTTCTATTTAAGAACCTTGATGTTAAGGAAAATTAAATGAAACTGAAAAAAAGAACTTGGTCAGCGTTTGACGTGCATAAACAATTTTTGTAACATAAAAATCCTCTTTTTTGGATTTCTTCTCTTCCAACTTGGGAACAATTTCAGATGAACACGGAGAACGGTTTCATCGAGATATAGCTCAATTGGAGAAGAGGTATAGCGGTAAATGCAATGAGAAGATGTTAGCTGACTACTGTTGGACACGGGAGACAGCCGATGAACACCATAAAAAAATATATATATAAAAAATGACTAGGCATGAATTTATATTATGTTGATGATGAAATATTTTATTATTTTATGTATTATCAATTTTATTCACTATAAAATAAAAAAATGAACGAAATAAGAAAAAAAAATTTAAACATACTATTCAAAAACAATGTGCATTCCCTCAAAAATAGTGTCTGATAGATTTTTTTGGACTTCACATCTTACTCAGCACACATGAGAATAAGAAAATAAGGAAAAATTTCTCAAGGAAGTGAACTTTTTTTTGCAGAACAGTGTTATTATTGTTAATGGCGATCCAGGAAAAATCAAGACATAATGAAGATGTATGTCGAACCACATATTACAGATAGGGGCTGTAGAGCCAATGTAGCGATAGATAGATGTTTGTTCGAGTTCATGTCTATTTTTTTCCCAACTTCATTGGAAAAAACTATAGATTTGTTTGATAAATTACTTCTTTTTTAAAATTAATTAACCGATCCATCATACAGTCAGTGGAGATTTAGCGAAACCTGGTTGTACGTTCCATAAAATATAATAAATGCTAGTTGCTGGGGTACAGTTGGTAGCTATAGCGCAGCATTTTTTGTACTCTCGCAGCAATTTTTGTACGCTAATACCTCTCCTTTATCCTCCTGTTCCGACTTTGCTATAGAGATACCATTTAACGACAATAACTTTTATTTTTCCGACATTTCCCCTATAGACCTTTTAACCGCTGTAATGAAATCCCATACTAATTCCATAGGACCTGATGGCATCCCTGTCAAATTAATAAAATTATGTCTTCCTGAAATCCTCCCAGTTCTACTTTTCATCTACAATTTCTCCCTTCAGAATTCAGTATTCCCTATAAAAATTCTAATCCGACCTCACCCGAAGATTTCCGCCCAATCTCAATTCTTTCCAATCTCTCAAAACCCCTAGAAAGATTAGCGCAACCCCAAGTCTCCAACTTCCTTGAAAAGTCCAACAAACTTGATCCTTGGTTTCAATCTTTCCCCTCACAACGTACCTATGCAGTCTCCATACCCAATCAACCACTATCTGCCTTCCTTCCTTTATCCTCTGGAGTTGTCAAGGATTCAAGCATATCTCCCCTCCTTTTCAGCTCCTACATTAACGACCTACCTAAATCAATTATCCATTGTTCCCACCACCTTTATGCAGACGATTCACAGATGTACCTATCATTTTCCCCTCCTGAGTTACTGGAGGCATTTGCCAAGATCCAAGAAGACCTAGATCGAATCAGTGCCTGGGCAAATGTAAATGGATTAAGGTTAAATGCTGCCAAAACTCAGGCCATTGTCATTGCTTCTAAGCCCCTTCTTAGATCCCATACAGACTTTCCCATCCTTCGCCTTAATGACCAGCCAAACTCCTTCTACTCCTCTGTTAAAAATTTAGGATTTTTCATTGATCAAAATCTCTTTTGGAATCACCATATTTCTCATATCTCTCGACGGACAATTTCCACCCTCAAACTATTCCATTGCTTCCGCCATCTCCTACTTCAACATACGCGTAGACTCCTAGTTTCCTCTCTCATTTTCCCCCACTTTGACTATAGCTGTGTGGTGTATGATGGCCTCTCTGTGGAGCTCCGCGATAGACTGAAAAGACTAATGAACAGCTGCGTAAGATTTGTGATCGGGGCCCCAAGATACTCCCATGTTTCTCACCACTACGCTGAGTTTAAGTGGCTTTTCCCCTCCTTCCGAAGACAATATTTCCTTGGTACGTTCCTCTGCAAATCATCAACAACCATCGTCCTTCTTACGCCTACAACCTTCTCCAGTTCGAATCCTCAGTCCATTCCCTGTCCACAAGATCTCAACCTTCTAACCTTTATAAGCCTTCTCACAGATCTACTTCATTCCAAAATTCCTTTATTGTTCGCTCTGTCAATTTCTGGAATTCCCTCCCTATCAAAATTCGACATTCGCCATCCATAACCACATTCAAAACCCTTCTATTCCAATTCCTATCCCAAAAACAGTCAGATAGTTGCTAACCTTACCTAACAGATAGTTGCTATGACTGATACATATTTCTAAGTTATGATTGAAAAACGATTTTTGTTAATTGCAAATATTTTATTTTTATATCGAAAATTTTAACAATTTTTTTTAAAAATTATTATTCAGCTCTTCTGTTTTACCATCAAAATTACGCCTATTGAAAGAGAGGACCAAATATGCAAATATTGTATTATTTTACAATGATTTTTTTCATTTATACAAAGAACTAAACAAGGAACGGAAGTAATTTGGTTTTATTAGCATTGCGGTTAATTTTTTTTTTTTTTAATATATCTTCTATACTGTAGTAATAAAGTTATATTCGAATCAACTGTTTTCTTTGTGCGTTGTCTTTCCTTTTTTTAAAAAAATCTTCATTATTTGTGCATCTACCTAGATTAAGGCGTTATCAAACAAATTTTGTTCAACAAGAACGCCATTCTACTGTGAATAATTTAGTCAAAAGGGGATATCAATGAGTATCTCAATTACCCTTGGGAATGATAGTGGTTAAATAGACTTCCTTAGTTCCTAGTTCCTTATTGTTAAACATATCGTGATCGAATTTATCTAATTTGATATATCTGGATCTGGTGACCAAGATGTTTTGTGATATAAAGTAAGTTAACCAGTCCATGACAGTTTGTGTGATTAACTTTAAAGAGCCATAAGGGTAAATTACAGAGAAGGCTAATCCTTGACTAAGGGAAGGGGTGATGAGGGGGGTGAGGAGCATCCTGAACTGATAGAGAAGATGGATGAATTGCTTAAAAGTAATAAGAATACAATATTAATATCAAGTACAAGACGCAGCTTTAAAATATCAATCATATAATATATAAACTATTTCCTTAAATTTCATTACAAATAATCACAAACTAAAATACCTGCTACTTTTTTGCTACCCTTACTGTAATGTGATCAAAGTCATCAAAAATTCAATTTGGAAGTACCTATCTATTAGAATGTAATTGTAATGTGAATCTTTGTCAGCAAAGATTAAGTCAAGGTGTTAAGTCTTTACAAAAAATATACCTTTATAAATGCTTAGTCCCGATAGTCATTTTGTTTAAACATAATCTATAGAATACTCAAAATATCCATTACTAAAAGAAGTTTAATATTACATAAATAAATAGAAGATTTGACCAGAAAGAAATAAGAAAAAAAAGTGGAAGTGACAAGCATAAAAAACAAATTAAATATAGCTACACATTTTAGGAAACTTGAAATACATTCAATACAATATCATTAATTGATTCTTACCACAATTTAAATTGGATGCAGCATTTTGACATTAAAAAATAATTATAAAACTATAAAAATATTATTTTTTTCGATGTTTCTCAATTTGTAACAAAACATTCAATCCTATCAATTTGTCACCCCAATTACCATCAATATTAAAGCGTATACATTATTATTATTTTTTGAGTTAATACGAAGTTTTGAAGTAATATACAAAGTAGGTAATAATCCTAAATTAAAAAAAATACTTTCACTGACATTTTCGTTAATGCAATACCTACAGTAGATTAAAATACGCAGGACAACAAAAATTGAATAATCAAATTAATTCTATTAGTCGGAACTAATTATTATCTAAATTGCAATTCTAGGAAAATCTTTCAAGACAAGTAGAGATAAATCATTTATAATAAGCTTTAAATTTTTGACAGATCCCTAACATACCTGATCCGATTCTTCCCACATTTCCACGTATTGTTTCTGATCGTTCACCATGAAGATTCCTTTGCAGACAACCGAGAGATAGTGAGCTATCAGGCTTGACCCTTGATGTATTACATAACAATGTCCTAATCCCATGGGACCTACATAAATCAATTATGATAATATGTAAATACAGATAATAGCCGAGGAGTGGGGTAAACGCCGTGATATTAGGATTTTAATGAAACTTGATATGAAGATAATTAACTTTATTCTGTTGGTGTTATTCTTGAGAAATTAGATTTTGATTTTTTTTCTTAGATTTTTTATGATTTAGTTCTTTGATATTCAATTCTAAAAAAGGAATTTTTTGAATTATTTTTTTTTATTTTTTAAATTTATATGGAGCCTTTATTCTTGTGAATCATACAGGTAATAGGGAATATAAAATGTCAGGAGCGGGTTTGAAAGATTTCAGTATTACCTCTTTCATACCTAACACATGATCTTGGTTTTGAACATTTAATAAGCAGTTCCGGCAGGAATGAAAAATTTAGGATGTTCAATCTACCATTTTTTTTTCCGCTTTTAGAGTATTTCCCATGTCCACTAGTACAGTAATATTTATAAATTTAAGCTTTGTGGTTGGTTTTTGTGGCACAGTACGTTAAGTGTCATTAAATCAACTAGAGTTGTTCACAGCTAAACAAAAAAGGTTTGTAGAAAAACTCTAACATAAACACCACTTATTCATTTTCATTTTGAAACAGTATTTCTTTGATTATATTCAATTTCTTTTTAGTAAAAATTTTTGAGTAGCAATAATGACACTTGAGCTGACCTGCATTGGCAAGCGTAGGTCAAGGTTGCAATGTGTCCCATCAACGGTGGATCCCAACCCCAGTAAATCATATCATAATCAAAACCTGAAGCAGAATGCCCTGCTCATGTCCCTTTACTTCCCAGATATTTCCTAATTTACCTTAAAATATATTAATTTTTGTTTTCTCTTCTTTTTACTATATATTTATTGATATTTCTTGTACTTTTTAAGAATTATGATAATATGACTCATTCCCTATAGCTTGGAAGTGAGTTCCTTAAGAGAAAAAAAATCTTAGGATCAATGTTGAAGAGCATCAAAGTTTGCATCCATTGAGTTCTAACATTTTCATTTTAGGCCAATTATATGTCTCGAATATTGAAATATTGAAATTATATGTCTTGAAATATTGAAAATCACGTTTACCTTCATCACCAATTTCTAACCATCGGAAGATTACAGATGTTGTTCAGAGTAAGTGCCCTTCATTAAATTAGTTGGAATTTACTGAATGCAAAATTTGATGCTCTAAAACCATTCCATGCGTTTTTACTTTTAGGGAACTCATTTTCAGGTTACAAAGTGATGTATAGTAATTTGTCTCAGTTTTTGACAAATTTTGTAAAAATCAGGGTTGGTTGACAGTGGTTTTATACCTCACCACGTAACGAAATTATAAAGTTTTTGTACTCATTCTACGCACAATTTAACCTTCTTTAATTTATTAATGAGTATATTTTTAGCTTTGATGTATCGTTTAGAAAAAACAAACAATATCGAAAAAAGTTGACTTCTTTTGGGGGAAAAAATTTTATTTTGGTAACCCGCGTTGGCAATTTAGTTTTTTACATCTCTAAACCCATATATATAAGTTAAAAATATAAATCTCACATTTTTAGAAATAGATTTCCCGTTTCGATCCTCAAATTGCCGGACTAATATTCTTTAAATCAGCCGCTATTTTTGAAAGCAGCGGCTCTAGAACGGCAGACAAGGTTCTTTTTACTTTTTAAAATAACATTCACTTCCGTAATTTATAATCATACCGTCGCCTGCGATCAGGTCGAATTTTGGTTCCTGGCTCCAGGGCTAACTGGGGGCCGCAACGCGCACCCCGATCCTGGAGTCCGAGAATAATATTAATAGCAACAATAACAGTGCACACAACAATCTCTGTTTGGTTGTAACTGAAATTGCCAAATTAAAACATTAAAATTGTTAAAGTAATGAATTAAAACAATCTCACATGTATTTTATACTAACGTCAAATGCTAAAATTAAGATCAGTTCACAATAAAATAAAGTATAAAGAGCGTCATTACATACAATAATATATCAAATTAATTTCGTTCTTACTTCTGTCCATTGTCTATTACTACCATTAACATTTATATATATATATATATATATATAATAATAATAATAATAATAAGGCTTAGCGAACCCGAAGGTTCAATGCCGACACCACCAATCGCTTGTTACACACCTCCCTCCACCGTTCGCCGTCCAAACCCAGTCCCTTCAGATCGGCTTTAATGCAATCTTCCCACCTTCGCTTCGGTCTACCCCTCGGACGCTTACCATTCGGCACAGCAAATATTAACCTTTTAGGAATTCTCTCGTTACTAAGCCCAACAACTTTACAAGCCCATTTGATTCGCCGCGATGAAATTACATCAATTATATTACCCGGATACAGCTCACGCAATTCGGCGTTGTGTAACCGTCTGAACTCTCCGGTTAACTCATCCTTCTTCGGTCCGAATATTCTACGCAATACTTTATTTTCAAAAACCTTAAGACGCTGCTCATCCCTTAATGTAAGCGGCCAAGTTTCGCATCCATAAAGAACTGTAGGCAAGATAATTGTTTTATAGATTCTAATTTTTAAGTTCCGGGACAAGAGGCGCGAACTAAGTAGTTTTGTCACAGAAAAATAACAAGCATTTCCCGCCTTCAGTCTAACCTTAATCTCTTCTTCAATTTCGTTCTTTCTAGTTATCGTAGAACCTAGATACCTAAATTTATCTACCTGTTCAAACATATTACCATCTATATCGATATCACCAGTAGTATCGCCATTTTTGCAGCTAACCATATATTTTGTTTTATCCACGTTTATTTCGAGTCCTAGTTCTTTACCGGCTTTCATTAACGTTGTCGTATTTAGTTTTATAGTTTCAACGTCTTCGCTTAACAGTACCAGATCATCAGCATAGCCCAGCACGGATGTTGTCCCGCCCAGATCCAACCCTTTCTCGGTTCGCATTACCTCCCTAATGGCATGTTCTAATGCCAAATTGAACAATATTTTTGTAAGTTTCCTTAAAATTTTGTTTTAATTTGGGCTCTTTACCTTGGCTCCTCGAATTGTATACAAGAATATACCAGCCGTCAGTATATTGTCCGTAGCAGGCTCCTGGTCGACAAAACAAAAAAGTGGTAGAGGATATTTTTCCCGTGAATATAGCACGTTTGAGATGTTTCTTACATTGTGTCCTAGTTCTTCTGGATCTATCTTGATGGCGGAGGTGAGGGTAGTGGAGTACAGTCTCTCAAGACAACTCTATAAGGTCTATCTTCTTCTATTTTGTAATAATGAAAATTGTAATTGTTCCGCTTCCTCCAACACTTACTGGACAAACGCTCTAAGCTTCCAGTAAATTACAAAAGACTTATATAGATGACTACAATAAGACCTATTTGGACTTACGGAGTTGAGCTTTGGGGCTCCACTAAGCCATCGAATTCCTCTCGTATCCAATCCTTACAATCCAAAATCCTTCGGAAAATCCTCAATGCTCCTTACTTTGTCACCAATAAAATAATCCATAATGACCTTAATGTTCCTTATGTTTCCGATTTGGCCCAATCCAGATACCAATCCTTCCATAATAAACTTCAGAACCATCCGAATCCTCTCGTCTCTAACCTTGCTTCCTCTTCTATTCCTGATAACCCTCCGAGGCGTCTGAAAAGAAGATGGCCTCGAGATCTCTTATTGTAAATACATTTTGTTTTTAGAGTGCTACCAGTGGGTAGTTTCTCAACAAGTCATTTCATGTTTTTATTTTCTGTTATCAAATTTACTTAATGTATTTAATTTTTTAATACAGTTGTAAATATCATGTATAAAAAAAAAAAAATGCTAAATTATTTTTTTATAATTTCCCTTATTGATCGTATTTATTTTTACGTCTCTTGCTCGGGAAAGGCATTTAAAGTTAGTTTGTTCCATTAAATTGGAGATGTGAAGACCAAACGCCATAAATTCATGTGTGTTAGTAACAAAGATTGGGGACGGCTCTGTTTCAGAAATTTCTGACGGTTTCTGATTCAGAAAAATGTTGGGCTGAAAGATTCTTCTGTAGTATTAGTGAGTGCAAACTTTTTGCTGGTTGGTATGGCTGATAGGATGTTGTTTGATTCAGTTTTATTAGCGGTGGTTTTACCGCGAGTTTCCGGAGGTGATGGTATTTAGGTTTACCTTTTTTCTTATTTGAAGAGTTTTCTGCTGATCTCGAAGCAGCAGAACGTTTTCGTTTTTGGAGCTGTCGTCCTTTTAGGTACTGCGAATAAGTTTAACTGACATTGGAAAAAGTATTAAAAAATAACATATAATTTCCTACAGGAACTATCAGTGTTAACCAGAAGGTGGTTTCATGGTGCATGTTACGCAAAAAAAAAAAAAAAAATTGAGGGATTGTGAACTTTCGTAGCGAAACAAGTCTAACGTTATATAATCTTCAATATTTCTAACATTTCTTGGGATTGAGGGTAGGAGCTCATGCGCCATCGACCTTGGGAGGGAGGAAGGGGTAAAAGGGAGGATCTATTCAGAATATTTTATTGGCTTTGTGATAGTTTACAATGTAAAATATAATAAAAATCATGACAAAAATAATTTAAAAAATGAGGATCTATTTATATGTTTCCGGAGCCGTAGTTTTTGAGAATTATGTCCATTTGGAGATAACGCCACTGCGTTTTGACTTATTTGACTTTTTCTGAATTCTTCCATATCAGGTTCTATTTAAATGTTTTCGAAACCGTAGTTTTTGAAAATAATCTCCGTTTTGAGATTACGCCACTGCATTTAGACTTATTTGAGTTTTTCGAATTTCTTCCTTATCATGGTCTATTTATATGTTTTCGGAGCCGTAGTTTTTGAAAATGATGTTCATTTTGAGATTACACCACTGCGTTTAGATCTAGATAAGTCAAAACGCAGCGGCTTAATCGAAATCAAAATATAGATTATTTTTAAAAAAACGAGTCTTTAAAAACATATTATAAAACTGTATATGAAAATTTTAAATAGATGTACACTTATAACAGGATCGTAATGTCGATATTATTTAAAAAGGAAATCCGAAATTTGTTATTAGTAATGAGTTCAACAATCAAAAATCTATATTCAACAATATTCATATAATTAGAAAATTGGCACATCTATTAATATAATTTATATATTTATCAATATGGTACTTAAAACTATAATTTATGATTAGCCGTGAGTAAAGTACTCACCATGGCGCAGGTCAACTATTTGAATGAAATACTCGGGACTCAGTATTCACTTTGGCATTTGTCCATTTCTGCTTCTCAGGTCAGCCACTCAGACCAGACAGAAGCCAGACCAGAGAAGGGCGCCCTTTTAACTTGAAAAACCAAGTAACTTTTATATGCCAACATATAATTATTTTTCATAATAAATATAACCTACCATTTTCAATCGAAATACAGTCCAATGCCAAAATGATGTCGAAGATTGCCTGGATAGAACTCATAAGAGTTATTTTGCCTTTTTTAATTAAATTAGAAAGTTGCCTTACCAGCATCAAACAGCTTGATTTTTACAAAATCTATTGTTAAATCATCATTTATTTCTAAAACAGTTATTACAGTTTTATATTGTTTTGAAATAGTAAGTAACAAATGACAAATCTGATCATCTTCATCCATTTTTGTATCAGTAGACTCTAATTCATTTTAAAGTTTATCAAAAATACAAAAATGTTGCTGTATATCTGTTTTAATTCTAGTAACTGTCTTCTAATGTGAAGTTTTGTCAATATTGTTCTTCTTTCAAATCCTTTTTCTAAATTATTTATCATATCAAATGATCTAAATATGTATAGTACTTTATCATGCGCTATACTTTTTTCATTTTATATTCTCCCTTTCATACACTAGACATTTATTATTAAATTCTGAATGTCAAGGCGGTTTCGATTCTAAAGCCAATGACATTTACAAGATGTCCAAACGATCAATTTAAAAGAACAATAAAAACGAAAACGAAAAATATCTAAAAAATCTAAATAGGAAAAGTTTTTTTTTTTCTCTTCTGCCAGTCGTTGGTCATTTGGCCATCCGACATCTTGCTGCCCAGTATAATTTAGACTTTCTGATATATATATTTGAAAATATTTTTTCTCTTATGTCCCTCAAGGCAGGACATACGTCTAGATGGTCTGCATCCATTGTTCCTTGATGACACAATTTACAGGTAGGATCCTCAGCCACGCCTATCTTGTAGAGATGACTCTGCAGATAGTCGGGACCAGTGGCCAGGCGGAAGCAGGCAACTGCATCTCTTCTCGGCAGCTCAGATGGAATCGGATTACCCTTCAACAACTCATAACGTTTCCCTTCCACTTTGTCTAAATGTGCTTTTCTTATTTCTTTCTTCACTACCATCTTTATCATTCGCTGTATTGAGTCGTTGGGTTTTGGATGTATCGGCTGAGGCAAATCTGTTCCTCGCTTGGCAAGAATATCGGCCTCAACGTTTCCCGGAATCCCACAATGGCTGGGGATCCACTGTAGAACCACATTGGTGCCTCGGTGTGTCAGGTTAGAAAGGAGGGATTCCAATATAGAACTCGATATGCATTCATTCGTGCTTGTAACAGCGAGGATGGCTGCTTGGGAGTCGATGAAGAAAACAGCGCTCTGATGCCGTCTTATAGACGATGTTCTTAAGGCTATGAGGATCGCCGCTATCTCACCGTCAAAATTTGTTCCATCTTTACCCACCGCAGCGCTGATTTGGAATTCCCTTGAGTAAACCCCTGCTCCAGCATTTTTAACGTCGGTATAGATATGGATTTTTGAGGAGGTTACTTTTGATCTATAGTTTCTAATGCTAATGCTTTTAGCTTGTATTCAGGTATTTATTTCTTATCCAACTTATGAAGGAGGTCTGCATTGCATGCGTGATTGTGAATTGGTAACTGTGGATGTATAAATGGTTCCCTTTCTTCGCAGTCAAGCCCTCTTTCTTCAAGTAGTGCCATCGCCTTCAGCATGAAGGATTTTTGTGTCTTGAGCCGTTGAGAGAGGATTTCGTAATTTTTCCAAAACTCTTGGTCTATTCTTTTCATTAGCTCGTGAAGGCACATTGCAGCTCGCTCACACCGTTTCGATAGAGGTTCTACTGTGGTCTGCAGTTCCATAGCTACAACAGGGGTTGAGCGCCGTGCACTCAAAATCAAACGCAGAGCTTTGTTCTGCTGGTCGTCTAATGTTTTCAGGGATACATCTGCCGCAGTACAGATGACTTCAGAACCGTATTCCAGTACTGGGCGTACATAGGTTTTATATGCAAGACCCATCACATCCTGGGTGGCCCCCCATGTCTTTCCCCAAGGCGTTTCAGAAGTTTTAGCCTGTTTTACCCCTTTTCCACCATCTCTTCAATTTGTCTGTTCCAGATCATTTTTGTATCTAACCTAACTCCCAGATATTTTCCTGCATAGGTTCTTGGAAAAGGAACATTATTGTAGATGATTTCCAGCTTGGATTCTTTGGTTGATAAGGTGAACAGTTGGAATTCAGTTTTCTGCGTATTTACTTCCATTTCATTACACTTGACCCAGGTAAAAAGTCTTGCCATTGCCTCATTAATTGCTGCTTCGAGTGCTGTTATGTTGCTACTAGTTGCATATACTAGTAGATCATCAGCGAACAGTAGAGCAGATATTCTGGGTATTCCCTCGAGTACAGCCACTAAGTCATCAATCATTATATTAAAGAGTGTGGAGCTTAAAACAGATCCTTGTGGAACTCCCTGACTAAAAGTTCTGAAGCCTGAATACCAGCCATTGTATCTTACTCCGAGAAACCTCTGGGCCAAGAAGGAACGTTTCCACTGATGTTCATTTTGAGGAGTTTATTCAGAAGACTCTGTCAACAGCAGGTTTAAAATCAACATATACTGCAAGAGTATGTTGTTTGCGTTGGAATCCGTCTTTTACATCCTCACTAAAACGAGCCACCTGCTCAGTTGTACATCGGTGCTTCCGGAAACCTGCTTGCTTTGATGACATCTGGTTTTTTTGTTTTGACTATCCAGATATATCTGCAACCGGGCTAGGACCATTCTCTCATAGAGCTTAGAAAAAAACATTGTGAGCGATATAGGTCGGTAGTTAGATGGGTGAGAGGAACATTTACCTTTCTTGAAAATTGGGACAACCTCAGCCTTCCTCCAAGCACTAGGATATTTCGACCTCTACACAGCATTGAGAAAATCTAGCACAATGAGCTTGACTTTTGTATCCAGGTGAATAAGAAACTCTGGTAATATGTCATCAGGGCCACCGCTTTTTCTGTTCTTTGTTTGTGCGAGTGCAAGTTCAAGCTCTTCCTTACTGAAGTCGTCTTCAAAGAGTTGGGTTTCAGAGGAATTCAGACATAGGATTGGTGGTTTGGTATTAATTTTCTTATTTTCTACTGCAGGCTTATAGTTAGAGGACTTGCAAAGAATTTACAAAAGTTTCTTGCTATGGCAAGTCCGATATATATCTCTTTGTTATTGAACTTCAGAGGGTTGTTCCTTGGGTCTTTGCCGCCATTTAGCTTTGAGATGAATCTATGTGCTTTTACTCCATCTCTTCGAAAGTCCAGACTAGCCAAATATTCTCTGAAAGCTTTTCTTTTGGCTTGAATTATATTGTACTTAAGGGTTGCTGTAAGTTGTTTTAGCCTTACTGTATCTTCCGGTTTCTTTGACATTTCTACATCTTTTCTTGCTGCATCTCTACTATGTTTTGGTTTCTGTAGTTTGTCACTCCAGAATAGGGAGTATCTTTTCATAAATCCCCGAGGAATGGACTACTTTGCAAACTCGAGAATTGCCGCTTGAAGTCGGGCGCAGCTTATATCTACATTTTCCGTAATGGTTTCATCCGTAATGGCTGTGTGAGTGAGCTGAGAGAATTTATTCCAATTGGCTTTTTTCAAATTCCATCGGAGTATTCGAGGCAATGAATCATTATGAGGCTTTAAGTTGCCATTAAAATAGGCAAGCATTATCCTGTGACCAAATGCTCCAGGTGGAGAGGCAACTGTGTGAGAGATCAGCGGAGCTATTCGTGGGTGCACCAATAATAGGTCAGGGTGGGAACTATTACCTTTGTAGTCCATAAAAGTGGGCTTTGAATTTTCGTTTTCCACAAATCCAATCATATTTGTATCGATAAATTCCTCCAGAGTTTTCCCCGCTGAATTTGAGTTTGTGTAACCCCAGCGCCTGGAGTGTGCGTTGAAGTCTTCATACACAAGGGATTTGTCAGTCAAAGAGTTCTCCAGCCAACCCAAATTCGGTTTATTATTAGGGGGGTTATAGATGATAAATATTTGCTGGTGAAAATTGCTTGACCACAGATTGATTTCCACTCCTTCGAATTTATCATTTGCATCCATTTCCTTTTTAACTTGAAACTTGATCGTGAAGGAAGACCTTACACCAACAAGTATTCCTGATGCTATCTGCCTAGCTCTTGGCAGTGAGTAAATTTGAAAATCTGGATACCTGAAGTATTCAAGACAATCATTAGCAGCGCCTGCCTCGACAATGCAAAATAGACCAATTTTGTTTGAGGATATAAAATGCTTCAATTCTGTGTACTTTTCACTGATGAGACCACCTGCATTCCACAAAAGAGTCTTTAAGATAAAGTTGTCATGGCCTTGAGAAAGGCCGTTTGCGTTGGCCAGGCTTTGTGCTGGCCGCGCCATGATTCGCTATTGGTGACATTGGGCGTCTGGCGACTATGTGATCGTTTGGTTGGTTATCCAGGGGCATGACGAGGACAAAATCACACCACCCCCTAAATAGGAAAAGTAAAATATCACTTATTTAAAAAAATTAATTAGATAATTAAACAGTTTTATGGTGTCCGCTTCCCAAATACCTCAACATTTTTTCTCCCACAGTGGTAACCGACCTCTATAGAACCAAATATACCTAATATATATATATATATATATATATATATATATATATATATATATATATATATATATAATATACAAATCTGATGAAGTGGGCGTGCCTTAACATTTAAAAGCTCTCCATCGAATCAAATTGTTACTACTTTTTTCTTTCTTACGTTATTATCTCTTAGAACCTTGTTGAAATCGATTCTTAACTCAGCAGACTCCGATAATACTAATCTGGACTCTGTCAAAGGAGAATAATAGTGTAGTTAAATTTGATTTCCATGTTTTTTTAAATTATTTACTCATTATGGCTAATCCTAGGAAGTTCAGTGAAAAAATTGCGTTGCACCATCAGAAGCAAGCAGAAGAAACAGCCGAATTCGAAAAAATTATGCGTGAGGTGTCTGACGCTACAAATAGAGTAAGTTTGTTTTCTTCTTATTTTTTTTAAGTTCTCGTTTTAAAGGTGTATAATTGGATTATTTGTTTCAAGTAAACTTTTAGTTCTCTAATTTTATTTCGTTCCTCTTGTGACATTACATGGTTCTATCATTTGTGTCATTGAAAGTATTTTTGTTTATATTACTATAATCAGCTGCACATTTAGGATCTTCATCTCTAAATTATAATATCCGTCCTCATTGATTGGGATATTAAGTTCAAATTGGCATGTAAATGTTAATCTCATGTTCAATAATAAAGGAATTTATAGAATCTATAAGCATTTATTTAACTCTTATAATTAGATGTAGTTTTTGTTCAAAACAGATATTGAATATTTATGTTTCTGTTATTATATATGTATGTTGTCAATACCCTTCTGCATGTTTTTACGAGAAATTGACATAAATGATGACAAATACTACTTATTAGTAGTGTATATCAGTAAATATTTTTATATCTTTCATGAATATATGTAAAGAACAATATTAGAGGAACTATATTATCAATGTTTATGAAGCTACAGCTTTTAAAGAGTTACTACTGTTATTTAGTTTTATTCACTGAAATTTAGCTAAGTTCTCCCGTTGGATTCAAATTTTTTAACTGGTGTGTTTATTAAATATTATAGAATAAATCTTATTATTTAATTCTTCTTTTTAGGCATAGAATCATCAGATAGTAAAATGTTACTTTTCCTAATTATAAGCTCTATTCATTTGTAAGCTTAAAATTCTTTAAAGCATTTGTATGTTTTGAGTTCTTTCATTGACAAATTTTCATAATGTTTTATAGGTCATAAATTGATTTTAATTTTCTTATATACATATAACTTTTCTTGGTTGCAGTTGCTTTTTTTTTTTAATTTAATTTTTGATATTTGTTTACTTTTGACAATGTCCGCCTACTTAGTATTGTTTGTCTCTGACATTAATTTCACCAAACATGTATTCTTAATTAAGAAATACATAACTAATTAGGCATAAGTGTATTTTTAATTTTGTATATCTTTATAATATATTTTTTAAATAGCTGTAAAGAGTCATTTCTTCTTAAAATTTCAATTTGATTTTGGTATGTGGAATTATTGTTTTTTGTGCTTGGATCTAGTTAAATCCTACTCATTATTATTATTTATTATTTAATTTTATTCATTCATATGTTGGTATGCTAATTTGTTTTAGTTGATTATTACTTTTTCATTATTGAACAATTTTTATAAATATATGATGATTATGGTACCAATTGGAATAATAAGATTTCCAGTTATTGACGTGTGGTTTTGAATATTTTAAAACTAAATAAAACCAGTGCAGTAAGTCAGCTATATCTCACACCTTATAAATTGTTACTTATATTAAAACTTGCTATTATTTATTATTATTGTTTTATCATCTTGGATTACTCGAAGTTGAGAACTCGCATTGAAATTGAAGAAATTAACATTTATTTAGGTTTAATTTGCATTAATTAATTGTTATAAGCATTTCTTGGGTTAGTTTTAATCATGATTTTATTTTAATAGATTAAAAATTTGCGAGGATTTGAATTTTTTCGGAGTTATTACTCTTTATTCGAATCCCGGTCTATGGTAGATAAATTATTTATTCTGTTTCATCAGCGGTTGATTGACCCTAGAGTTTGAGACCCTCCTATGGCACACCCAGCTTCTACAAAGTGGGTACCCTTAATTAAATAATTGATTAAGGGGGAAAACCTGGTGGTTGAGCCTGGTCTCGGTCAAATTACCTCCTTGCACAACCGTTGACCATGAAACATTACTTTCCCTTAATATTACTAAACCCTAGACCCTTTATGGGTTGTAATAGTACAGGTTTTTTATTACCATTTATACAGATGTTTTATTACTATTTATTTGGTGATAGTTTTGACAGCATACTTTTGGACTGCAACACACCATATGTGGTAATGCATTAATTTGAACAGGTTCCATTTTTGTATAAACGTTTTGATATACACTGCTTTATGAATTTTTTTTTTATATTTTGAAAAATTTTATAAGCTATATTAAGAATGGAGGTTTTGAATTACTTTTTGTTGGATAATAAAAAAAGTTGCTATCTACATGCACTGAGAATGATCTTGTTAATTATAAATGCAAATAATTGTTTTGTCAGAAAATTAAAATGGGAGGACAAAATAATACAAACATGGATAAGAAATGGTTCTATTTATGTTAAAAAGAATGCAGAAAACAGATCCAGGCTTGTAAGAGAGAACAACGAACTGTTATCATTATATAATAACACTTCACAGCTTAACACTGACCTTGAAAGTTCAGGAAACGATTTCGATGATGTTGAAACAGATTCCTCTACTCAATTACAATAAGAAATTTTTTAGCCAAACATGCAACCTGTAATCACAACACCTGGTAAACAATAAAAGAAAATGACAGTCAGATTTTCCTCTGAAAACCTACAAAGATATCTAAATATAGTGTTTTGGAACTTAAACAGCATTAATTCTATGATACATTCGATCTGTAAGGAAATAAGATCATTTCCTTCATTCCAAGAGTAGCGGATATTCAAATTTTCTGTTTTTCTGAAACGGTTTACTTGTGAACTGAGTCATGCCACCATTTCTGAATAACTTTAATTATATTTTTGTTGAAGCCACCTTGTGGCTAAGGATGATAGTAAGTTTTTGGTGTTCAATGGAGTTTTGGAGGTAATTTTTAGAAGGGCATATTGCATTTAGTAGTCGGTTCGAAGACCAGATCGGAAATATTTGATTCGGAAATAGTCCTTTAGGAAGTAGGAAAGTTGATTTTGGACAAGGCGTTCCAGCGGTTTTGAAAGGTTGGAAAGTAGAAGAATAGGATCAAAGACATGCAGTGAGGGTTTGAAGTTTTATTTGAAGGTCATATCAGGGCAGGTTGCCTTATGGAAATATGGTGTTTTTCAATAAAAAGTTGTAGATATGGTAAGTACGGTAATAAGGAAGGAATATGCCTCGGTTGTATTAGTTTTACTGGAATATTATCAAGACCATAATTATTGATTTGGGGTTTTAGAATAGTAGAAACTAGTTAATTATAGGGCACATTGGAGAAAAAGAAGTCTTCTGGATTGAAATTGTGGTATTCAATATCTTAAGAAGGAGGAGGATTAGAAGTGGTCATTGAGATAATCTGGAATCACAGGGAGGGAATCGGGATTATTGGATGCTGGTAAGGATAGATTATGAAGTATTTTTCATTTGGATTTAGAATCAGGAGTATTGAAAGGAGCATTATGGAAGTCGATGAATTTAGCAAGTGGGACTGCGGATTAGGTTTATTTTTGAAGTTTTATAGTATTTGGAAACCAGATTGACAAGGCAGGATTCAAAGAGATGATCTAATGGAACACAAGGAGTGTGGTAAACTACAACATATAATAAAAAGAGAAAAAGCAAGAAATTTCAACAAACAAATATTCAATGAATGGGAAAATGTAAAAGGATGATGAATGTAAGAGGCCTTAAGACTTATCATGTATTTATGTTCTGACACCCTCTCCTATCTGTCCTATCCTCAGATCTGTCATTATATAGGAATGAGTAATTGTAGAGGAAAATTTGGGAGGGTAAGACAGGAGGTTTTAGCCAGTTTTCAGATATTACTATTATGTAATAAATATTATTGAGGAAATATTTCTTGAATTCATCGTAGTGGGCAATAATGGATTGTGCATTGATATGATAGGATTAAGGATATTAAACATAACCGAGATATAAGGAAGTCGGGTTGCAGTGAAAAGGATTGAGGATGGAAAATAGGATATAATAATTTTTTAACAAACAAGTTACTTTTTACACAACATGAAATAAACGTTAAAAAGGAAAAGTTTAAATCATAGAAATTAAAATATATATATATATATATATATATATATATATATTCAACAAAAATATAATTAAAGTTATTCAGAAATGGTGGCATGACTCAGTTCACAAGTAAACCGTTTCAGAAAAACAGAAAATTTGAATATCCGCTACTCTTGGAATGAAGGAAATGATCTTATTTCCTTACAGATCGAATGTATCATAGAATTAATGCTGTTTAAGTTCCAAAACACTATATTTAGATATCTTTGTAGGTTTTCAGAGGAAAATCTGACTGTCATTTTCTTTTATTGTTTATCAGGTGTTGTGATTACAGGTTGCATGTTTGGCTAAAAAATTTCTTATTGTAATTAATTGAGTAGAGGAATTTGTTTCAACATCATCGAAATCGTTTCCTGAACCTTCAAGGTCAGTGTTAAGCTGCGAAGTGTTATTATATAAGGTGATGCGTTTGAATATGAATAAATTTCAACAATTAAGGACTCTACATGTGGGTGATTGGATGGAGGAGACCAGTGGAGTATTCGGGTCTTCAGGCATTCGTGAACATACAAAGCTACACCTCCGCCAGTCCAGCTCGTCCGGTTGTGGCGGATTAGTGTGTAGTTATGAAGGGAAACAGATGTGGAAGGGATGTAAGGCTTGAGCCAGGTTTCGGAAATTGCAATGATATGGTAAAAATGATGGGTAAAGTATTCAAGGAATTCATCATAGTGGGCTGGGAGGGATTGGGAATTGACTTGACAGGTATTAATTATGCTAGACATGATTAGGCTTGGGGAAAATAAAGTCAGAATTTGATGAGCAGACCCTGGACCGGATATGATACATTAGTTGAAATAATGTAAAAATTAAAATATAAGACAAAACCCATTAAAAAGAAAAAAAAATATGTGAAAGCAATAATCAATAGAAATGAATTAATCAAAAAGTTCCAGTAGTAACATAACATAAATTTCAGATTTTCAATGTGAGTCCTGTAAACTATGCCAAATTGTTTATCGATATTGAGGAGTAAACAGGGATCGAAGAGTCAGCCGAAGACATCTAGGTCTTAACTGTGGTCTATAAAGACAACCTGATGACCGTCATCCTTTCGGCACCGCAGTCTGCCGCCGGAGAACCAAATATATTTCATTTTCCTCGCTGCTTTCTTCTGCCGAGCGAGCCAGTAAAGGTACCTGTTCGTTGGGGTCATTTCCTCGCTGAGATAGATACGGTGGCAGTCATTTTCCTTCAACCGATTTCCCGCGTCGAAAAGTCCCTTTTTACTTTTCGCTTCTGTACCAGGTCGTCTCTCACTGACTGCCTGACGAATTTCGCGATGATAGGCGGTGGTTGCGGGTTAACTTTTCTGGCTCTTCGGCGCTGCACAGTGTCTATATCTTAGGTGCTGCACAGTGTCTATATCTTCAACATTAAGTTTAATGCCCAGGCCGGCCCCAATACTTGTAACCAGGGCTGTGGGGGTCTCACCTGCTCGAACTGGGATGCCCCGGATCTCGAGCGATCAACTAAGCAGGCCCTGTTCGGCTTTATTCAGCCTGACCTCCAGTTCATCGACTCTAGATTTGAGGGCTTTATTCTCTGAAATTATTTCTTCTAGATGCTTAGATTGTCCCTCTAAGTGGTTTTCAATTTTAGATAGCCTTGTGTTCAATTTGAAGCTGATGTCTCTATAATTACTGAAAGCTAATTTAATATTTTTTATTTCCTGATTGAAATAATTATCAAGCTGCTTTAATGCTGCCAGAATTTCTGTTGGTGTTGGCTCAGTGTTGCGACTTTGATCTGGGATTTCACCACCTGGTGAAATTTTTTTATGCTGATCACAACTAGAACAAATCCATCCTTTTTTTGAGGATTTTTGAGCCTCATACTCTTTATCACTGAGTTTACCGCACTTGCTGTGAAATAATAATTTGCATTTAGCACAACATAAAATATTTTTCTCTTCACTGATGGTGCTGCTGCATAACGGGCATTGTGCCATATTGTTATATAGTAAATATGTCGTACTTACAGTAACAAGCCGGGTGTTATGATGCGTGAGAGCAACAGCAGAGCTTAATCCTCTAGAGCTCAGTTGTTTACCACTGTCCCATAGCTCGTAATAGTATAACAAACTGCGATAATTTCATTTTTCGATGAGTAGAGAGGAAATGTGAAATGTCTATAATTTCTATTTATATAAAATATTTAAAAAAAACAAAAAAAAACGGCAGAAATCAACGAAATGAAACACTTAATAATACTGAGGTATGTTAACTGATGGCTGTCTCTGGCCAGACTGTATTATTATATATATATATAATATATAATAAGATATCTCTTACAGTTTGCCTGACAGATCGAGCTGTAATAGGGCCTGGGGTCCCTTCCTGCTCAGGCTTGAGTCTCACTATGTGATTCAAATCTTCTGGACTCAATTTGATGCCTAGACCTAATCCAATGCTAAGAATGGTGCCATTCAGTTTCACTTGGCTTCTCTAGAATTCCTCGAATTTCAATTGTATTTTTTAATTTATGATTCTCAGTATAATCTAAACTTCTTTCAAGCTCAGATAGTTTTTTTAAGATGTTATTTTCGAGAGATGATTTTTTGACATGGCTTTTCTCCTCTTCCAGGTGGGTTTCTATTTTTATTGACTATTCCATATTTTCAGAGGACAGTTCTGATTATTTGTTGAGGATTTATTTTATTTTTTATAACTCATTGATGCTCTAAAGTTTGGTCTTCATATCCCTAATCTCCTCAATCAGAGCTCTCAGTAGGCAAATCATTGTATTAGACTGAGAGACATTTCAATTTTTCATTGGTTTCTTTTAGGCCTTCCATTCTTTTACTGTAGTCCGAAATATTGATTTTGATGCATTTAGCCTAAAATATGTTTGTCCATATGGTACAGGCTATTTTAGCCTAGTCTTCACAGGCTTCTGATTTACCACAGGTTTTAAAATTAATCATTTTAATGTAAATTGCTATTACTTTTAAAATATCATAATTTAATTTGCGAGAACAAAATAAAAACAGTAATACTCCACCAGTTTTGGTGGAGGCTGAAAAGATTAAGGCGAAGCTTGATACTATCCCCACTACTCTGACTTAGCTGCCTTTGCCACAGACATTTGGTTTTATCACTATTTCTGTTAATATTAATTAAAATAAAACTATAATATTAACACTAGAAAAAAAGTTTCTGGAAACAATACAGGAGTTAAATTTTTTTTGGACTTAAGTTTTCAAGTACATGTTAAGGTTTTTTAAAAAAGGAATGACAATGAATAACTATTAGAATAATATATTGGGTTGTCCTGAAAATAATGTAGGATTTTGAGTTTTCTTTAAAATATTCTTCTATATAACTAACTTTACATTTGCTGGATTATTCATTTGTATGAATGTCAACACTTTTTAATCATCTTCCAAACGATAATGTTTGTTTAGCTCTGTAGCATTTCGCTGCATAGAAATAATTCAGTCTTTACTAAGATGTCAACATGTGATTTTCATATAATTTTATTTTGCGAGTTTAAACTCTGCCGGAATGGGGCCCAGACGGCCAGAAACATCAATCAAGTCTGGGGTGAGAGCGGCATTAATGAGTGCACTGTTCAAAGGTGGTTGAAAAAATTTCGGGAGGGAGGCTTCACCCTTAAAAACAAAGAAGGTCATGGAAGGACTTCCTCTCTTGAAGACAATGTTCTGTGGGCTTTGGTGAAAGAAAACCCCAGAACAACTGTTTGAGAACTTACATGGAAACTTAACCTTAGCAAATTGATCGTTGATGACCAGCTCAAGGTAAAAAAAGTTTTTTTTACACCTGGACCACTACTTATGTGAAAAAAAATTTGTTAGACAAAGCAAATTAGAAAATGTGTTCTTGGAGTTTATCAATTCTAAAGATAGGAAATTCTATTCTCATGGAAAAGTTGCCAACATGTTGGCAGAAATGTATTGATAGTAGTCAAGATTATTTTGATTAAATAGAACAGTTGTAAATCTTTCTTTTTTCTTTTTAAACGGAAATCCTGCATTATTTTGTGGACAACCCAATATTTAGTGAGAAGCACATGATTGAGGTCGTCAAAGAACAAGTGATTCTCTAAGACTAAGATAACAATGAGAGACATTTAACGATTTCACATTCATCCTCAAGTATCCCCATGTTATTTTGTGAGATTTGGTTATTTGTACTCAGGAGATCTTATTTACACCACAGACTAGTATCTAAGATCTATTATTTCCTCAGAAAATAATATTTCCCTTTTAAATAAATTGAAAAGTCTTGAGTAGCCACAGGTGAGATTTGGGGCCCCTGAAACACCTTATCAGCTACTTCATCATGAGGGAAATGAATATATTACCTACAAGATGCTGATCTCTGCTGTTTTCATTGGTGCTTCAGAGACTTGATTTAGGCCAGGAAAAATGAAATCATCATATTTGAAAAAAATATTCTCTTAAAAATATTTGGTCCTGTTAAGATTTATTATCCCTGTAGAAGAAAGAATGTTGAGCTTATTGGGAGCAGAAATAATAAATAAAATTTGAACAATTTTGCTTGGATATGTTGCCCTAATGAGTAATGAAAATATCTCCTGGGCAGCAATCTTTTAGGGGCTAGAATTAGAGTATAGCCATAGACCCAGTTGGAAGGATTGTGTAATTCGGTTAGAACCCGACTGAAAGTAATGAATTTGATATCAGTGACACTAAACAGAACCCTCTTGACAATGAGGAATGAAATAAAAATGTTTTATATTGGATTTGTTCCTACAAGCAGTCCTGAACCAATACATGCACTATTTCATGAACTGGAGCTTGTTGGAAAGCTTTTCCCCCATTTTCGACATCACTAATGTAGAATGTTACCCATGCATAGACATCTATTTAAATTGCTAAATAAGTAGAGATTGAAAAATATTTTAACAACTTGAAATACACCTGAAAACCGTATTAAAGCTACACATACAAAATAGTTGTTTCTCCATAAACTTCAATCAGGGATCTGATGAATGATACTAAATAATAGGTAACCACATTATACAGGAATAGTTAAGAATAAAAAAATTGACTTCCTTTTTCCCTATGCATAAACCCTTAGATTTTATCAGTATCTTATTTCTCTCCATAATCAACCTATTCCCAATTGCTTAAAATTTCCATTTTCTAGAGTTATTTTGATGCATATTCGCAAAGAAAATCGGTGTTAAAGAAAAGTGGCAGGGACGTATCTAGTGACGAGAGAAGAGACATGGCTATGTCATAATCTACTAGCGCCTAGATTATATTGTTAGGTGTCTAATACTTTTTAATTTAGAATATGGTTTCCAACTTCAAGAGTATTACCCTAAAAATATCTTTGTTTTTTATTTCACCCTGTTGTTTCTAAATACAAAATGTTGGTTAAAATAAATATATATATATATATATATATATATATATATATATATATATATAGAGTAGACAAAGTTAGATTTGCGAGTATCATATTTAGCGGTCGTACATGTTACACTACTTGTCCAGTAATATTATGGATTGACCCCAACATTAAAAAAATAAAGATGAAATATCAGATTTTGATGGGGGGAGGGGAAGGACAGAAAAGTGGTATTTTTTTTTAGAATATCTCAAAGACTATGAGTTTTTTTTCGCAAAGATTGTTCAGTACAATATTAAAGTACTTGAAAATATCTATAAAAATGACATTATACATTTTTTTGGATAAGATCAATGGTTTCGGAGATATTTTTGAGATTATATTTATTGTGTTTCCACATAAAGCAAAAGTTGCTTCAAACCACAAAATTGTTTTTGTTCATAATAGACGATACTTTTTTGTAGTTTAATTAGTTTTTAACATTTTTGATCTTCAAAGTTTCTTTCTTTTAATGATTCTAAAAAGTCATTGACACCAGAATTATCTATGAAGAATTTCCTCATATTGATTTGAAGTTTAGATTGACATTAATTTTGTATAATTGATAAAAGACATTAAAACTTTTAAAAAGTTACCATAAAGAGAACCAGGAAACTTAAATTTTGTGATTTTAAGTCAACCACATTTAATATTGAATAAAAATAAAAATCTAAAAAAATGTTTAATTTAAGTTACAATCAGTTACTTCATAGTAAACTAAATTAAATGAAAGTGAATCTTGACTATTCTAAAACCATTTAAAGGGGACTTTTAAGCAGTTAAACTATGTTAAGTTCATAAAATCAATAAAATAAATTCTTCATGATTTTTTTTTAATAACCCCACAACTGGACTGAAGATACCAAACTTTCAGAAAAACTTTCTTGTTTGATGAGTTTTACATCTATATGAATTAAGTTGTGGTTTGTTATAGAGTAAGTTGAGATTCATCCTTAATTGAGTTAATATGTAAAAATATTTGGGTCAATTCCTAATTTTACTGTACTGATAATATTTTTACTCAATTAGAGAAAATGTAAACTCAACTTAATTAATATAGACTTAGAGCTTATCAAACAGATAAGATTTTCTGATAGTGTGGTATCTTCAAACCAGTTGGGGGGTTATAAAAAAATTGCAAAATATCCTTAATTTTATGAAAACCGAACTTACTGTAGTTTAACTGCTTAAAAGTCACCTTTAGATGGTTTTAAAAAAGACAAGATTTACTAGCATTTAATTTAAATTTAATCTAGTTCTCTATGAAATAATTGGTTGTAACCTAAATTAAATATTTTTTTAGTTATTACTTTTTATCCAGCACAAAACGTGGTTGGCTTTAAAATTACGAAATTTAAATTTCCTGGTTCTATTTACGTAATCAGACGATGGTTTATGGTAACTTTTTATAAGTTTTAATGTATTCTATCACATATTATATACTATATGAAATTAAATGTCAATCTAACCTTCATATCATTATCACGAAATTCCCCATTGTTTGATATAGAATATAACTCTGTTTTATATGACTTTTTAGAATCATTAGAAGAAAGAAACTTTGAATAATAATTTGAATGATCGAAAATGTTAAAAATTAATTAATCTTAAAAAAGGTATTGTCTATTATAAACAACATCAATTATGTGGTTGAAGCAATTTATGCTTAAAGTGGAAATACAATAAATATAATCTCAAAAATATCTCTGTAACCATTGATTTTATCAAAAAAAAAAAAAAAAATAATAAATAATTTTAAAGTCAATATTTTAAAGTACTTTAATATTGTACTGAACAATCTTGGTGAAAAAACTCATAGCTTTGAGATATTCTCAAAACACTAAAAAAATATCAGTTTTCTGTCCTTCTCCTCCCCCATCAAAACCCAGTGTGGGATTACTTGGGACTTTTTACCAGTTATTATGGGGAGGGTAATAAACAAGTCCTTTCTTCATTTATTGAATGTTAGGGTGAGGATGTTTTTTCCTCGTAACTTTACTGGGCTATACAGTGGACTCCGGCCTAACCCCCAGTTCCCACCACATCTCCCAGATGCCGTTATTTTGAGTTTTTAGCTAAATATAAACTTTTATTTATTATCATTTGAAAATTGTAATCTCAATCTTACACTTTATTAATCTTATATTTATCACTTGAAATCTATTGCAGCTCAAAATTGCATGATTTTTTTTTTTTTTATACAAGTACCAGTTGTCAGTAAATAAAAAGTTTTTTGTGCAAAAATGTTTTTTCTTATTGTAATTCATTATCTGTATCCTTTTGAAAATTAAAATATAATAAAATACTATAGATAAGAGAGGCACCAAAAAAAAACAAAAAAACAACAGGCATTTTATCATAACTTTTTTATTTATCCATATTTAAAACTAAATTTTATACCATTCGAAGTAATTTCCATTGACTGTGATGCACTTGTACAGTCATTTCTGCCGTTGTTTAGAACTGTTTTTAAATTCACTTACTGGGATATCCTTTAACCCTTCTAGCGATTTTTTTTTTTTCCTCCACAGCCTCTAAACATTTCAGTTTCATGTCAAAAAAGTCACAGTAGCCTAGAATCGGTGAATAGGGTGGGTGAACAATTGTTGGTTATGCAGTTTTTGGTTGAAAACTGCTTGACAAATAGTGTAGTTTGAGCAGATGTGTTGTTGTGGTGAAAGAACCAATCCCATGTATGCCAAAAATCCACCCTTTTCTTTCGGATATTCTCTTTCAACTCTTAAAAATCCTCTTTAACGATTTTTCAATGTTTTCATCTGTTCTTGTAGTTGAGAGATGTCCAGAATGAGTTTGGTCTTTAATCAACATCTCTCCATTCTTGAAATATGAAAACCACTCGTAAACACGTGTTCTGCTTAGGACATCATCCTTATAAGCTGTTTTAAGTATTAAAAGAGTTCCTACAGGTGTTTTCTTCAACAGAAAACAAAGTTTCACAGTTGTGCATTGCTACCAGCAGTCAGCCATTTTTGTTCACAAAAAACGGAAAAAGCACTTTCACTAAAAAAAATCTCACGTTTGAACGGAAGCATTTACAGCAACCAAATGTCACACACTGATTTAAGAGGTGTTCCACCAAAGAACTGGATCCCCCACTTAACCTTCCCACCACAACCCCGTTCCCGGAACTTTTGGGTCCCCCCTTGTACTATTCAATTTTTTATTTATTATTGTCATTACATAAATAAGACATATAAAATGTTTTTTTGTTCTTTTGTTTTGTTTAGCAAAGTCTGACTTCTCTTGATGATTTAAGAAACTCTCATCAGCATCACCCATTAGTTTATCGTGAACGACCTCGTAGTGCTGCTCTTGGACCCATGAGATCACGCCCAGCTGAAAAACGAATTGATACTTCACCGTATAGCGGTTCTTATTTATCTCCACCTTTAGACACCACATGGAGAAGAACCCACAGTGACTCATCTCTTCATACTAGTTCTCATGAAAATAATAGTCACAGAAGAGGTATTTTTAGTCAAATTTGACAAATCATTGATCATTGATTTATGTAAAACAATAGAACAAATATATAATTAATAATAGTGAAAATTATGGATAACTTTTTGTAGAGGAGATATTTGTTAATGCTATTTACCTTTAAAAAGACTTATATTAGATAGTAAAATATTTATTATTCTGATTTTTATCAATTGTTAGTACTTCATAGAAAGTAGTCGATCCTATTGGTTTTTCATTCTGCACCCTTTTTTGAATTTAACCTAAATTACAAAAAAAAATCTTTTTTTTTTTTTTTTATTAACTAAATCCTTTCATAAGGTGCTAAAATCAGTGCATTATTTAGTTAAATTAATCTAGTTTTGGCAATTGCTTCTTTTTTCTGTTTATTCTATTCTACCTTTAACGTGCCAGTTACTACAGGTTCTGCTCTTTTAATCATGTTTGTATTATTACTTCTTTATGTTTTTTTCTTTTTGTCCCTATCTTTTGCCATCTATGGAATCTATTTCTTTTATTTATGATAGTGATCAACCTCTACAATTGCTCTTTTATATTTGTAATAATTTTGTCTTGGGTCAATTTCTAGTATGAGGGGGAGTATGAGGGGATGGAGGGAGGGAGGGAGGGAGAGAGGGAGAGGGAGAGAGAGAGACAGAGACAGAGACAGAGAGATTTTCTCACGGATAAGGCTCCATCCAGAAGTTTCGAGCTGGCTAATCTGTTAGAGAATTAGAGTTGTTCGAAATTGATTCGAGGAACAGAAATACATGCTTTTTATTTATACTGTTATAATGGAGTAGAGATGGTTGACCGTGATATAATATGAGAAGGAGTTGGTCGGGGGGGTGTGATCAAATAAAAACTAAATTTTTAAAATAGTATTTTAATCGTTACGTCAACGTTTTGACCCTCTTGTAGGTCTTCATTGGGGCTTCAAAAGATACAAAATATAAAAGGTACATGGTAAAAATAAAATAAATGAATTATAAGTAGATATTAAATAAGAAACAGTTGTTTGATAAAGAAATAATAAGATGACATCAGAGATATAGTGGGTGACAGTGTAGTTAGAATATCAAGTATTGGATATATAGAAAATACAAACAAAAATATAAAATAAGTGTGAATAAAAATAGAAAGTAAAAGTGAATATAGCGTGTAAGTTAAAAGTAAACAGATTGTGATAAAAGATATACACGGTGGGCCAGACCCCCTTACAGTGCACCCCCCCACTTCCCTATAAATTACATATCATTGCGTTCCTTGTGACAATTTATTAAAAAAAAAGCCAATGTTCCCACAAAAAAAAGTGAACGTGAAGTAACAAAAAAATTTTCAAGTTGCAAAAATACATTAAGCGAACGACAAAGGAAGCTGCTTGATCAGTTTGGATGATATTAAGCAGGTTTATTATGGTGAAGACCATTTTATCAGCAAGAAAGATTTGTTCTAAGCAATTGGCAAGTAAGCTGGTCTGGAAGAAGTAACCCGAAATGCAATGTTTGGGTTCAATTTCGCGTTTTCCCTCATTTTGAGACCAAATACTAACAATCAGTTCCAGTTATCTAGAAGAACTTATAGCTTCGCCCTTTCTATGTTTCTTTTATGCAGAGAGAATAATGTATTTAATATTAAAATTTCTTATTTTTTATGATATGGTCCACCTTCCAAACAAAATAAAGAAAATAAAAATGATTTTTTTAATAGTGATATATGAATTTTACTAATTTACTAAACAATCCATCACCTATTCATTAAAAGTAGTTCAGATTAGGTATATATATTATTTTAGTTTATAAAACAGATATTAATATGACTCATTTCCGGGGAAGTAAATACAATTTAAATTACTTCTAAGAATCAGCAAATATATAAAACAAAGTGTTAAATTGCAAACATTAAATAAAAAATTCAAGATATTCTGTAAATTATTTTTGAATTAAGTTTTATTATTATAATTATATAATCTTCTCATATTATATCAACGGTCAACCATCTCTACATCATAATAAATAAAAAAAATTGTTTAATTTTTTTTGACAATTAAATTATTTTATTAATATTTGTTCGTTAATGCAATAAATATAATATAACAAAAAAAGTTATTATAGCACTATAACTAAGCCATTTATGAGTACTGAGTGGTGTGGTAGAGGCCTGAAGGCACCTACGCCAGTAGCGTTTTTCTGCCGCTTATGTGCATTTGCTACGGAACTACTTCAAATATTTTAAAAAGTAATCAGTGTTTTAGAAAGAGAAATGTACTCTCCAGATGTTTTATTTCAGCACGTTTTGCATTATTGTTGTCCGTTTAATTACAAACGACGCTTGATTTTCAACTTGAAAATTTTTTGTTAAAAAAATTGACTTTACCGATGTTTTTTATTGCCTAAGCCAATTAGTTTTTAATATTTTTTCATGTTTTATTATTCTCTGACTATCCAGCTTTAATAAAAGACCAACTATGATGAAATTAAGCCAAATGCTGATTCTCAGTAACAAAAAAACTAACTAAAGTCAAAGTCGTCAATCTGCCATGTATGGATGCCATTTTGGGGCAGTTCGTTCACTTTTTTTTGTGGGAACATTGGCTTTTTTTTAATAAATTTTCACAAGGAACACAACGATATGCAATTTATAGGGATGTGGAGGTGTGCACGGTAAAGGGGTCTGGCCCACAGACTAATAAGGAACGAGTGGATAACAAACTAGTAAAGGTTACATTTGATAACTTTAGGTTAACATATAAAGAAAATGATGTTAAACGAATAAAGAAATGGAAAAATTAATAAGTTATGATCTAGTAAAGGTAAAATAAGAATAAGATATCAATGCATAACAAGCTAGTGGAGGTTACACTTGATAAATGTAGGTAAACAGATAACAAGACTAAAGGTTAACAAATAGAAAAATTGAAAAACTAATAAGATAACATGAATTGTAATATCGTTAAGATAGATTTATTAAATATACACTGATAGGCAAAAAATTCCACCCACTTGTAAAAAAGTTGTATTTGTATATAATACCTGGTATTTGTAGATAATACTTAGTATTTATGGAATTTTATAATCTTTTTTACCTTTAATAATCAAAATGTGATTGGGTAAGAAAGATTAGAAAAAAAAAAATTGAAAAACGAACCATTATTATTCTAAAAGAAATTAATTACATCATCGTTTAGAAGCGTGTTTTCACCTTCTCTTGCCTTCACTACTTCTTGATGACCCCTCGGCATACTTTCCACCAGTCGGGAAATGTCGCTTTGCTGGAGGATAGCCCATTCCACCCGAAGAGCCCTTTCAATGTCCTGCAGTGTATCAGGAAGTGTTACACGCGCTCTTATTCGTCTTCCGATGTTATCCCATAAATGCTCAATGGGGTTCAAATCTGGAGAACGTGCTGGCCAGGCTAAAACCTCAATATTGTTCTGTTGAAGGAACGTCTGCACTATGCGGGCGTGCATTATCGTGCATTAGAATAGAACGATCGCCGATTTCGTTGAGGATAGGCAATACATGAGGTTCCAAAATCTCATCTACATAGGGAATGGCCATCAAAGACCCCCCACGAACAACAACCAATTCTGTGCGGCGCTCCATTGAAATCGCAGCCCACACTATTAAGGAACCACGTTGGAAAGGTTGGCTCTGGGAAAAATTACAGGCTGCATATCTTTTGTTTCTTCTTCTCCACACCCTTTTACGCCCGTCTGGAGATCGAAGAGTGAATCTTGACTCATCTGTAAAAAGTACAGCACTCCATTCGTCCATAGTCCAATGGCTGTGTTCTCGAGCAAAAGCCAGCCGTGTTCCTCTGTGAGTTCTGGTCAACTCTGGTTCTCTTACTGGACGAAAAGCCATTAATCCATACTCATTTAATCTTCTCCGAGCGGTACGTTCAGAAATTTGCACACCTCGAACTTCTTCGAGCTGATGAATCGCTTGAACAACGGTAAGGTGCCGGTTTCATAAAATTCTCAAAGTCAAAAACCGGTCATCCTGTGGTTCTGTTACCCTAGGCCATCCAGAACCGGGCCTTCTATTGTAAGAACCAGTTTCCCGAAAACGCCTGACGGCGTCTCGTAAAGTTTCATATGGAACTCTGATGGCATTAGCTGCATATCTAATGGAACGTCCATTATCAATAAGTGCCACACCACGCGCAACATCCTCAGCACTAAGAGGCATTTTTAAACTTAATATTGAAAAAATTAAAAGCCGGAGACTAAAAAATGTGCTGCAAGAAACAGCACTGAACTAATGATACTGAATAAACATTTTGATTCCATAGAAAGCAAACATTGGAATCTAGAATCATTTCATTGAATTAAGGATTGAGGGTTATTGTCCTCTATATTAACATTCCTAATTGAAAACAAACTTTTTTTTGTTGAATTTTTTGCCTGTCAGTGTATATAACTCTATAAGTAAAAATTAGAAGAGAAATTTATAATGTAAGAAGAAATGTAAACAAGGTTGATGAAAAAAGATACAGTATATATAAATAATTGACATTTAGGTTTTTTGAAAGGGGCAATGGAATAGTAGGCTATATGAAGAGTATATCATATATACTCTGTGTGTTTATACCATGGTAGAGTGTATGGTATATGGTATATATATACACACATTGTTAGGGAATAAATCAGAAGTGATATTTATTTTATAAATATTTAATAGTTTCACATATTGTTGAAATATGCATATGTGAATAATTGTTATTATTTTTGTTATAAAAAGTCTAAAAGTCAAAATATCTAAAATCTCTGTGTAAACTTTGTAGTGAAATAAAAGTGAGTTTATTTCAGGTACCGTGTACTCAACTTTATTGTATTTCGAACCTAGGGATCAGTTATAACGGTTAGTTATATATTTAATCCTAACCCGAACATAAGTGGCAACCGTGACAGGACCTGTTGAGTATTCTAGTTTCTAGTTTGTTGACTGAATTCAATGGAAGGTAAGAAGATGATAAGAAGAATTTTCTGCACTGACTTCACAAGCTGTGCTAACGAGTTAGAAAAGTTGATTAAATGTGATAATTTTGAAGAAGTGTATGCTTACTCAGAGCTTTTAAACGAGAAGTTTGAGATTTTGGAATTGATTCAGAAGGAAATATTAGATCTTTCAATAGAAAATGATGAGGAAGTGGCTGATGTATATAGGAAAAGGTATGAGATTGTTAAAATTAAGTACCAGAATGCCATTAAAGGTGATAAAATTTCTATTAGAAATAACGATCAACATTGTGTTAATTCGGGTTTTGACAAAAGAATATTTGGTTCTTTTGAAACTCCTTTGAAAGTTTGTGAAAATAAAAATACATCATCAATCCATGGCCAGGCTTTTGGTGTCTGAGCATTTGACGATGAAGATGAAAACATATATGGTAAAGGTAATACTAATGAAGATAGCATTAGAACATTTGAAGATGAAGATGAAGACATATATGGTAAATATGATGCTAAGGAAGATAGCATTAGAAGATTTAAGGATGAAGATGAAGACACGTGTGCTAAAGATGATGCTAATGAAGATAGCATTAGGACAATTGAGGATGCAGATGAAGAAATTTATGTTAAAAATGATATGTCCAGATATGACGTTTCTTTAAAGCCTGTGCTAGTTTGAAGGAAGCTAGGAGGAAAGAAAGACAAAAAGAACAAGAAATGCTCGTAGAGACTGAAAATTACAATGGCATGGAAGGCCGTATACCAGCTAAAATCCAAAGTTACGGAAAGAAATATTATCCACCTTATGAATTACAACCTGACTTTGATCCAAATATTACTCAAAGAAAATTAGGATTTTGTCCTGAAGTTTTTGAAAATTTCTCTGATAGAACGACCATTTTAGGAGAATTATTACCTGACCATCGAAAGGAAGTCGAAACTGATCTCAATGAAGAAACAGACTGAAGAAGACAAAAGTTCTGATGAGTTAAGTTTTTGACAATTCATTGGTGATCCTGCTAAACAAGTAAAAGCTAACGATACTTTGAAAAATATTCAACCTAAGAAATTGTATCAAAGGATACGAAAAGAGAAAAATGATGGAATTAAAATTCAAAATATAAATGATATTAAAAATTCATCGGGTGCTGATATGGCTGATGCTCCAGAACTAATGTATGGTCCCTCACTACCAACTAAACCAATTTTCATAGAGAAAACTGCTACAAATGAAGACAGTGAGTCATCTTCGTATGAAATAGAATGGATAAAAAAAGGTATTTCTAAGGAAAAGGAGCATTCAAAAAAGAGAAGAAAAAAAAAAAAAGGATTTGAAGACTGAAGAGAGTTCCTTTGGTTATGTTTCACTATTTTGGAATTGTATGAAACAATGCAAAACTCATCAGGTGGGAGGATGTTAGGGAATAAATCAGAAGTGATATTTATTTTATAAATATATAATAGTTTCACATATTGTTGAAATATGCATATGTGAATAATTGTTATTATTGTTGTTATAAAAAGTCAAAAGGTCTAAAATCTCTGTGTAAACTTTTTTTTTTTTTTATATTTGTTTATTTAGAAATATTACATTCTGTCACATCAAGGACATTTATAATAGTGTTCAGAGAAAGCACACTCGCACTCTAGCACACTCGCACTCTAACTTTGCGTAAACTTTGTAGTGAAATAAAAGTGAGTTTATTTCAAATACAGAGTACTCAACTTTAGAACCTAGGGATCAGTTATAACGGTTAGTTATATATTTGATCCTAACCCTAACACAAGTTGTCTCAACCCAACCTGGGAATATATATATATATATATATATATATATATATATACATACATACATACATGGTACTAGACTTGTTTCGACTGCCAGTCTTTTTTTTTTTTTTTTTTTTTTTTTTGGGTCCTTCCCTTCCTCGCCGTTAAGGCTATACGGGATTTTCCCGGGCCAGGGAGTGTGGGCGGGGATTTAAAAGACTCCCCCGGCACCGGGACGCGAACTCGTGACTATTTTTATATCTTTGTATTCATATGTCAGGTTGCCAGGCAACGGCGGTGCAGTGCACACGCTTTAGCCCATTCGGCTACCCCGCCCACCACGACTGCCAGTCTATCTATACTGCAGTGCCTGATACCATGGTATGTTTGACTTGTATTATGATTACGTATTTTTTTATTTATTTTTTTTGGGTCATCCCCTTCCTCGCTTTAAGGCTATACTGGGTTTTCCTGGGCCAGGAGATGAGGGCGGGGATTTAAAAGACTCCCCCGCCAGCAGGACGTGAACTCGTGACTATTTTTATATCATTTGAGTCATATATCAGGTTGCTATGCACACGCGTTAGGCCATTCGGCTGCCCACCATGGTATGTTTCTTCTATATATGTAATACTTGAGATTTTAACTACACTATCACCCACTATATCTCTGATGTCATCTTATTATTTCTTTATCAGACAACTGTTTCTTATTTAATATCTACTTATAATTCATTTATTTTACTTTCACATTGTACCTTTTATTATTATTTTACTTTTATTTTCACCATGTACCTTTTCCTGTGACACACTTAAAATATTTTTAACCTCATCGATTGTATAATGGTTACCTCTAAATTTGAAAAAATCTTTTTTAATCTTGCGTTACTGTCTAATAATTTTAGTTCTGTAAGATATGTGTGAATTCTTTTCTTTCCTCTGGTGATTTATCTTGATTAATATATATATATTTTTTCCTGAGTTATTTATTGAATATTTCCTATTTGACCATGCTATTATTCAGCGACATTAGTATTGGGCCTTTACCATGATGGTAGCAATTATTTATTGCATAGTCTGGTATTGGTACATTAAAACTAGAACAAGTTTTTTTTACTTTCCCCAGTGTGTTCTCATCATCTGTTTTGGAGATGTTATGAATAACAAAGTTGTTCTTACATAATTATTGTTTTAGAAATTTTACTTAAATTTACTTAATTTTATTTTACGGCATTAAAGCCGATCTGAAGGGACTGGGTTTGGACGGTGAACGATGGAGGGAGGTGTGCAATAAGCGATTGGGGGTGTCGGCATCGAACCTTCGGGTTCGCTAAGCCTTTTTATTATTATTATTATATATATATATATATATATATATATATATATGTATGTATAAAGTTAGCTGTATCTAAGATGTTAATAACAGCAAGAACTATGTGACTTGTTAAATAAGCTAGATATTGTTTATCAACAAACTCTGTCACTATATATACCACATAAAAATCATAATAAAGTGCAATTTATTTCCAGAAGTCATGTCGTTACTCTGCTCAACCCTCCCCCCTTTTTTTAAATCTATGTATTCAGTATAATCATAACTGGTGCCGAAAGCCAGAAGATTTTTGAGATACAATTACATAGCCTAAGCAGTTAGCGATCTGAGAACTCTAAAATTGAAAAATAAATACATTGAATAATTATGAGAGAAACAGAACAACTGCTGAAGCTAGAGTATCAGCTGGCTTAGGCAGTGGCAGAGCTGTCAAAGCTAGAGTCTCAGTTGACTTAAATGGCGGAAAAGACACTATTAGAATGGGTGAAGATAAGAATGCAGATATGTATGTCTCTGTATTCATCCATGAAGTAATTAGTCAATTAGAACCTTGTACCATAGTAATAACACATTAAACATTTCATCAAGGGAAGCGATCAAATTAAGAACCCAATAGTATCCCAGACTTAGTATCAGTGACTTCTCAAAGCCTCTCTAATTGATTGTATCTGGAGACAAGTTTTAAATTCAATCCAAGGTGACCTAACATACTGCTGGGACACACTAAAGGTGAGGCTAAAGAAATGGTTTGGCAGGAGAAGATGGGCCCCAGAAGAAAATAAAAGGAAATGAAGGGAACACAATTTTTGACTTTAGGACATTGTTAAGAATAGTAAGGAGATAAACATACTAAAAGTCCCCACTCTTAGGTGATCAGCCAGATGTGAGGGGGAGCCTGGAAGGTCAATTCTTTCGGGTTTTCGCTTAGTTTCCGAGATATCAATCCTCAACTTTGGGCTAATTTTCAACTAGTTTATCTCCAACAGTTCAAAAGTTAGATCAATTCTAACTTTATATGTCAACTCTGAGAATTTGCAGAAAAATATAATTTTCAGACCTTTCACTTTAGTCTCCTAACTTCTTTTAGAATTTACCTTCTTGTGAAATTTCACTTTTTATCTTGTGATTTTAATAATCGTAAAAATATTAGACTGATGATAAATTATAATTTTAAAC
The DNA here is from genome assembly GCA_928085145.1 of Nezara viridula. Taxonomy (NCBI): domain Eukaryota; kingdom Metazoa; phylum Arthropoda; class Insecta; order Hemiptera; family Pentatomidae; genus Nezara; species Nezara viridula. The sequence continues at coordinate 111,537,952 of OV725078.1, forward strand.
TTCATTTGAATGAAGAACGATACTCTACTCTAAGTAATTTGTATTATTTCTGTAAAGGAATATTTTTTTACTAACTATTTAATCTGTTTTTTTATTATTATTAAAATATCATTTTTTAGGTGTTAATGAATGCCACACACAAGTCAATGATGATTATGAATCTATGAAAAGAAGTTTCTCTTGTAATCCCGAAGCAAGACCTCGATCAGCATTAGATATGCCTAGGGTTCCAGGGATTAGGTATTTTTTCCTTAAAGTTGTTTCAGTATAATTAATGTGTTAAATAAATATGAGCTTATTCATGAAACTTGTATCATGAATGCTATAATTAAAAATATATTAGTGACTGGTTTGGTTGAAGGTATATTGAACAGGAGAGTTATGAATTAAGTTTTTGACTGATTTAAAGTGTGATATGGATGGTGTAAAATGTGTAGCCATTTTGCAACAGTACAATTGACACCTTATCTTATAACGGCAAAGTACAATCCTTAGGCCCACAATTTCAAAATGTTGGAAAAAGCAATGTAAAATGGGGGAACATTATCCTGTAGAGTAAACTTTTTTGGGGGGAGGAGAAGGGATTTACAGACGTTGTGAATCTTTGGTTCACTTGAACCAGCCGTTTCCTCTTCTGCCTATCTTGGGCTATTACTTTCCAATTTTTTGCATGTAACATCATTGTTTATTCAATCTATCCAGCTGGTTTTTGTTCTTTATGGGTCCCAGAGTGCCCATTGTTGATCTTTGTGGATTCGATTCTCACCGGGGGCGATTAATTTTCATTTCTTGGGGTCCCGGGAAGTAGATCTTGACACTTCCACTCTGGTAAATATATGGCGGCAACCTCAAGGTAGCTGTTGGTTGGCTAAAATGAATGCAGAGTCTACTTGCCAGACTAGTTCCTCCACCAGTACTAGTATGTAGAGATTTTGATTAGATTAAGGTTTTATTAAATTTTAATCATTTTAAATCCTTTATGGCTTTGCCTGACATTATTTAATGATTTTATTTTATTTTTATAGCATATATCCATCACAGCAAGAGCCAGGAGCAATACAAATCCCAATTGCAAATAACACTGGTTCTCTTCCTGATTTATCCAATTTTCATATACCTTCTCCCTTGGATGTACCAATTGATCAAGAGGAAACACATTGTTACAATGTAAGTTACTAGTTACTTTAAATATATTAAAATTTTTTGACTAGTAAAGATTTTATATTTTATCTTGACAAAACGTTTGTTCCAAAGACATACATTTTAAGGAATCTTCTAAATTACATATTCTCTAAATGGATTTAAACATATCAATTGTATTAACAATACTCAAATATTTTTTCATGTTTAATTAATGTGCGTGCATGTGTGTAAAAAAAATATTTTTTTATTATTATTGAATATCATCAAGCTGCACGCAGAAGGTTATAAGATAACCTATGCGAATTGATAACATATTTTAAGAAATATTGTTTAAAAAAAAAAAGGAACTCAAAGATTGTAAGAAAAAACTTTAAATATCGTTTCTTTGGGTACAAAGCAACACAATCTTGTTATTTTTGATAAATTTATTACATATTTATGGTCCAATTTAAATTTAGCGGATCCACCAACACTTAGTCCTCTTTACTGTGGGTGGCAAGTAAAAAATGACTAATATATAATCAAATGACAGGGCCTGTGATACCAGACAAAATTGAAGATATTATTTTGCCAGAGGAACTAGAAAATCCTGAAAGTGAATATAATTTGTATTACTAATTTGTTTTTTAATTTCACAATCAATTGGTTTCATTTCTATATTTTTTGATTTATAGACCCAATATGATTAAATACAAAAATAAAAACATCGAACACACTGCCTTTTGCATCCTTAAACTCAATCTCAATCCTTTTTCAAGAATAATTAATTACGTAGTGTTTTTTTTTTTTTTCTGTTGCTATTACAGACCTTATAGATATTTTGCCACCTTAACAGGCTGCTCCATCTCTACCTGTCTTGGGTTATTTCTTTCCAGTTATCTGCATGCATCTTTGTTGATTCTATCTATCCATCTGGTTTTTGGTCTTCCACATGGTCTTTTGCCTTCTATTGAGGCATTCATTGTTATGTTAGATTCTTCCAGATAGATTGCTACGAGCTACATGCCCTGCCCATCTTAACCTCCATGCCTTCATATCATGAGATATTGATCAACTACTTTCTGTCAGCAGTGATTGGTATGATTGGTATGATTGGTCTTTCTTCTCCATGTAGTACTCTGATCCCGGATAGCTCCGGTTATTGTGTGGAGGATTTATCTTTCAATTCTTTTTTCTAGAGTGTTGGTTAGTGTCCAGGTCTCACAGCCATATATTAGAACTGGCTTTATCATAGCATTGTACTCCCTTAATTTGAGATTTCTTGAGATTTTTCAGGATATTAATACCTTTGAAAGGAGAAGAAAGCTCTGTTTGTGCTAGTTATACGCTGGTATAACTGACCATTAGTCATTCGTTGAGGTTATTGTGGAGCTTAGGTATTTTAATTTTTCTACTCTCGGGAATGTTTTTTCTCCTACGCAGATCCTGTTATTTTCGGCTTATCATTATACATTTTGTTTTGTCTTCATTTATTTAACGAGTTTCTCAATGTCCTCTTGATTACTTCCAAGGACAGCTATATCTGCGTATCCAAAGATTTTATGATTCATTCCGATGTAGATCTCTCCATTTACCTGTGATGTTCTTATCACCTCCTCCTGGACTAATTTGAACAACATCGATGATAGTCCATCTTCCTGCCATAATCCTGTTCAAACTTTGAAGGCTTCAGATACTTTACCTTGTATTAGAACAACATTTAGGGTCATTTGTACACGCCTTTGTTAATCTCACCAACTTATGGGGAATTCCCAGTTCAGTCATGATTTTCCAAAAATAGTTTCTGTCCACAGAATTATATGCTGCTTTGAAATCGACAAATAGGGTGTGGACATCCTGAGCTACTTCCCATAGTTTTTAAGTACTTGTTTTATGATGAAGATCTGGTTAAGCATGCTCCTTTCTTTTCTGAATCCAGCTTGGCGGTTGCCTATTATATTTTTGTAATACGGATATATCCGCTGTAGTAGGATATTAGTCATTATCTTGTAGGCTATTGAAAGGAGTGCTATGCCTCAGTAATTACTACACTCATACATGGAGCCTTTCTTTAGAATAGGACAGATTAACCCTATATTCCAATCCTTAGGTATCATTTCCTCTTCTCATATTTTCTGGATTAGATCTGACAGCTTGGATCTGAGGTATTCTCCCCCATCTTTAAACAATTCTGATGGTATGTTGTCTATTCCTATTTCTACATTCAGTATATCTGGTTTTTCAACATCTTCTGGGTCAAGGTCCTCGGTGTGGTCCATGTTTTCTTTGTTCATGAGGTCTCCTTGATTGAGAATTTCCTGAAAATGTTCTTTCTAGGTGCTCATTATCTTTTCGTTAGATGCTGTCAAAATGTCATCTTTTCCTCGCATTTGCGTATTTTTCGCTTTATATCCTATCCTTTCGTTCCTAATGTCTGTGTAGAATTTGCGTATATCTTCCGCCTCCAGTTGTCCTCAATGGTTTGCAATCTTTGTTTGAGGAACTAGGTAACTTTTATTACATAGTTAAATACCATTATTCAAGCAAATAATATTGGTGAAAATGAATAGCATGTATAAATAAATAAAAAACCTATTTAGCTTTCCAAACAAAAACAAAAAAAAATGACTGATCATTATTTGTATCATACTCTAAAAATCTGGTGCGCGCATCACACAACTTTCATTTACCACCCTCTTAGCAGAAATAAGTATTTTCAGACCAAGGAGAAGTGAAAGAGAAAATTATAGACGCTATATTTATTTACATTTCATTGTGGGTATTTGTATTTGTTTAAATACTCTTATATACAAATTTTATATTGCTGTAATCTATACAGTTAAATATTAGATAATACCAATGATAGCATTTATGAAAACCGCATATTTATATGTACATAATATGGTCGGAGTACGTATTATATTAAGCTCATGTTACGTATGGAAGCATGTCCTAATCTTTCAGGTGAGCTCGGGCGCCCTCGCATTCCTTTGGTTTCTCTATTACAACTATTATCTGTTACAATCTCTTATTTCTCCTGTAGTTAATTGTTAAATTCTTTCATATTTTACATTTAACTATGTTTTATACTTACTTACTCCTCGGCACTATTGTCCGCGTAGGACCTTGTCCTTCTCAACAATATGTCGCTACTCGTCTCAGTCCAATGCGACAGCCCTCCACCGCCTGACATCAAACCGTCTCAAATCCGCCTCAACATTCTCCAGCCAACGAAATGGTGGCCTTCCTCTCCTTCTTGCTCCTCCAGGTCGCCCATATAATATTTTTCTCGGTACTCACTCCACTGCCATCCTTTCCACATGTTCTAACCATCTTATTTGTCCTGCCTTAACACTAACGAAATCTGTATCCCTGTAGAGTTGTCGCAACTCCCAATTGTATCGGAACCTCCAAACAACCAAATGACTACCGGACAAATCATTGTTTTATAGATTGTCAATCTGGCATTTCTTGATAGTCTTTGAAACCTAAATAGTCGCTGTATGGCATAAAAACATCGACTTTCTGCAGAAATCCTGGCTCCTGTCTCAGCTCCTATGTCTTTGTCTGCCATCATAAGGGATCCCCGGTACTTGAACTCTCTGCATACTGGGAACTCGTGTTGGCCTATGTTTAGTGTCCAATCTTGATGAGGGCGATGTCTTGAACTCTTCATGTACATCATCTTTTGCTTGTTTATTTTTAGACCTTGAGCTGCTGCAGCGTTCTCAAATTCTTTCAATGCACCTGCCAGCGCTGGAAGCGTCCTTTTAAAAAAGGGGAGTAGCCTTTGAATCTCCTTGCATTATTCGTGAAATCACAGAGAACTCCTCAGACAGCAATCCTTGTAATTTCACTCTGCGTCTGGTATCTACCATAGTAATTTTTACTAAGTGACTGAGCTTCTTAGACACACCTAAAGACAGAAGATCCCTCATCAATAACTGCCTATCCACTGAGTCGTATGCCTGCTGAAAATCAATGTAGAGGTGATACAGGTCGACGTTGTATTCAAATGACTTCTCCAGCACCTGTCTGGCGGTAAAGATCTGATCAATAGTCGATCTACCCTTCCTGAAGCCACACTGATATTCACCTACTTCCTTCTCCATGTATGATATCAGTCTCCTACCAATGGCTGAGGGTAGTATTTTATAAGCTATGCCAAGCAGTGCTATGTCTCGATAGTTCCTGGTCTCTAGCTTTTCTCCTTTCTTATAGATTGTACATAGGACCGACACTTTCCACTCATCTGGGACCTCTTCTTCCATCATATATCATAAATAAGTTTATGGAGCTTATTCCAAACTTCATCTCCACCACATTTGAAAAGTTCAGCCTGGGTTCCGTCTATATCTGGCGCCTTATAATTCTTCAGACCCTGCACAATTTCCATTATTTCCTCTTTGTTGGGAGGAAACGTCGTCATCGGCTAGTGCCTCAGAGTGAAGGTCTACTTCTATTTTATTAAGCTTTTCTGCATTTTCTGTTCTGCTCCGGTTAAGCAGCTCCCGAAATTGCTCTGCCCATCTGCCAATAACTGCTTCCTTGCCAACCACAAGCTCCTTGTCTTTAACAAAATTAAGACGGGGTTTATATCCCTCCTTAACTTCTCTTATACCTCTGAACAAACTCCTGGAGTCTTGTGCATCCAAGTTTTCTTGTATTGCCTCTAATTTTCTCTTGTCAGATAATCTTTTCTTCCGACTGCATGTCTTTTTGGCTTCTTTTCTCTTTTCCTTGATTTCTTGGGCAGCAGCTCTTGTAAGCCGTTGAAGTATTCTCCTTGCTTCGTTTCTTGCTGGTTCCTGAACTTCACCAAGCTCTTCTGCCACTGCAGTCACAAGGGCTTCTTTCATCTTTGTCCACCTTGAGTCAATAGTAAGTACTTCCTGGTGATTGGTGAGCTTCTCAGTAACATTGGTTACAAACCTCTGCCTCACATTTTCTTCTTTAAGACGCTCGACAGCAAATCGTGGTGCAGGTTTCTCAGCTCTTCCCCTGGTTCTTAACACAATCTTTTGTCTGTATTTCACCCTCACGAAATGATGTTCTGAACCACAGACAGCTCCACAAAAGCTTCTTACATCCGCTATGTCCGTTGCGTGTCTTGCCTGGATCAGCATATGGTCAATCTGGTTGTGTGTTAGCCCATCTGGAGATACCCAAATCTCCTTGTGTATGTTCCTTTCCATAGCGAAGTCCACTATTCTAATCCCTAACTATTTTTATATCAAAGATTAATGTGAAATGATTAATTATTTCAAATAAAAAAAATTAAAGGTTCTTTAAAGGAAGCTAACATTAAAAATTAGCCATTTAAGCCCTGATAGAGAACATCAATGAAAATAGTACAGGTATGTGAAAGTAAAAATGAAACAATAGGTTTATAATAACTAAAGTATACAAAAAAAGGTATACTAAAGACAAAATCTAGCAAATAGAACAATGGATCAGAATCATTACACTGGAAGATATGTGGTGGAGGAGTAGCAAGCCATAAGAAGAAGGAAAACTCACATTTTCAGATGTAAGAAACAGCAATGGGAATGCAAAATTCTTAGTGAAATCGAGACTTTTTACAAATACAGGAATGGCTGAAAACTTTTCCAGATGCTCAATGTTATGTGTCGGACATATAAACCTCAAAACAATGCCTGTATGAATAAAGATGGCTCTTTAATAACAGAAGTAGAAGTTGCAGTTATGGATCATGTAGACCGACAGGAACATCTTAATCTGACATCCAACTTAAAAGAAATGGACATTGATGATTCTATTGAACGATAAAATAATAGATGCAATACTGAAGCTAAAAACAAATAAGGCTCCAGAAATTGACAACATTTCAGCAGAGCTGTTTAAGAACAGTGGGCATGAAATGATAAAGTTTAGGAAATTCTGAAGGACATCTTCCCTACGCGGATCCTAAATTAGGGAAATATCAATGTGAATTTAGTAAGAAAGTCGACTATTGACCAGACGCTGCAAGTTGTAATGGAGAAAACAAGAGTTTCAGATCCAAAGTCATCATCTGTTCACAGATTTTAAACAAGCATACGACTCTGTGAACAGGGAAGAAGCATTCAAGGCAATGCTAGAATTAAAGGTCCCTCCTAAATTATGTACGAGAAGTGTTCCATCTTTATCTCTATAAGAAGTGACATTTAGTAAGAATGTTTTTCTTCCATCATTAACACTGGGAGAATAGTCTGGATTTGTTGGCTTTTTAAAACTTTTTGATTTTCCCAGGCTCTCGTCTTTTTCTTATAGATTCGTTTTTCCTTCCTTCTCCTCTCACCACATACCTGAGCTGACCTTGTGTGGTGCTGCAACATTTTTACATGCTGTTATCTGGAGGCATTCTTCATCGAACCATGGTGATCGGGTGGGCCTCTCTTTATAACCTAAGGTTTTCTCAGCTGCTTCATTGAGAGCATCAGAATATTTTTTTTTCATTGATCTTCAATACATCCTTTAAACAAATTTCATTTAAACAAAGACTTCTCTCTCTTTCTGCTTATCAATGTTATATCTTCTTACAGAGTGATTTTTAGATTATCTGGTAACGCATATTCTTGCTATAATTTTGGCTATGCTTAAATAATGATCCATGTCTATGTTTGTCCCTCTAAAAATCTGCCATTCATCAAATTAGATTTGTGGCAAAAGTCAATTAAGAGGTGATCCATTTGACTGGCCACGAGGCCATTGGGAGATCTCCAGGTTGCTTTGTAGATCTTCTTTCCTGAGTAAAGGGTATTACCTAGGGTTAGTCTATAATTTGTAGCGAACCTTATAAGCCTGTGTCCATTGTTGTTACTTTCCATGTGTAGACAGTAGGAGCCAATAGTGGGCTTATATGCAGGTTCTCTACCAATTACTTTAAGTCCGTTAATCGCTGCTTCTCATGATGATTGGTGAGTAGAAAAAGTACTCAGCTCACCTCCAGAGTATTACCAATTTTTAATTTAAAGATAGGTACTTAGTTAACTGTTGAAATTATAAATATGAAACAAAATTGTCAGAGTTCAGTTAAAATTTCTTTAATGAGTTAGCCTATGTTTCAACACAAACATGTGGATCATCATCAAAGCTAAAAATTAAAAATATAAAATAACCATTTTATTGATGTTATTTTATATTTTTAATTTTTAGCCCTGATGATGACCCACATGTTAAGGTTGAAACATCAGCTAACGCATTAAAGAAATGTTGACTGAAATTCCTGACAAATTTGTTTCATCCTTACCTATTATTACTTTCACTCAGGATTATTTTATTTTGAGTATTTTTCAAAGTAATTGAGTTCTTCATTCGACAGGAGTAGAATATTTCATATTTCTTAAATATTGATATCGCATTATTTTGTTATTGGGAGTGAAGCTTTTGGAAATACTATTGATTTTAATGTAAATTGATAACTTATCGATTTATTTTAACTTTTAAGGTTTAAATGTGATGTTACTAATAGTTTTCAAAAATATTATCGATTTTAATTGGTATAAAAAGGGCCTTTTTAGTCTCAATAATTAAAATACTCTATTTTAAATTTATCCGAATTTTGGCTGATTCAGCCATAAAATCTGATTTTACAATATATTGTGAATTTTCATCTGATAAAAAATATATCCTGTAAAAACTCTTTCAGAGGATTTACTAGTAGACATTAGCCCATTTATAAAACTCATAATGACATTAAAATAAAATATTAACAAGTCTACATTATGGATATTAAAAAAATACTGAAACTTACTTGCTTATAGTAGTGCACCATCTTGCATACCTAGTCATAGTACACAAAAGAATGAGACCAATCCTTCAGAGAAGGAGAGGCATTGCCTACATTATAATATTTAAACACTATATAAATAACAATCAAAAATTATTATTTTAATACAAATGTAAAAATAAAAGTTTTTTTTATTGGCATGTATATTAAGAATAAACCAATCAGACATCCATCAATATCATTGTTTATTCAAAATATTTATTGTTTCTTCTTCTACTTTGTCTACCACTGATGCCATTCCTAGCGTAGCCACATCTCTCGGTCCCGGCCAAGCTGCCTCATCTCTCGACTGCAGGACCTCAAAAGGTAACCTCGTTGGAAGTAGATCTGCCTTCAACTTGGATGGTTTTTTGTCTTCTCTCCACCATCACCAAGGGATATTTAAATACTAATTTCTTTTGTTTTTTCTCTTTGTTATGTTTTTCCTCTTGGTTTTAATCACTAATTTTAGATGTTTATTTTTTATTTATGCTATATTTGATGGACAATTTTTTATTTTCATAGGATTGTATTTATGTTATATTTTTATCTCGAAACTTTTGTACCATTCTTTATTTTTTTTTTTGTTTTAACTTTTGTTTGTATATATCCCTCGTTTTTCTTTATTCAATAAATTGTAAACATTGAAAAGGGGAATTATTTTGTATTTTGTTTTCCATTTTAATTAATTGAATATTATTTATATGTGCATGCGTTTATACCTTGTTTTACAGGTCTCTTTTTTTCCCTCCTTTCCTAACATTTAATTTTACTTGTATTTTCCCCACCTTTGAGGAAACTCACTGGGGAAAGGTTTGTATTTTCATTTTGAAATACCTCTGGCCCCAACATATAGTGTTTAAATATTTTAATATTGACAGCATCTCTCCTTCCCTGAAGGATTGGTTTCGTTCGGTTGTGTGCTATGAATAGGTATAAAAAATGGTGCACTGGTATAAGCGAGTAAGTTTCGTTGTTATTTTTTTTTTTTATGTGCATATTGTTGACTCGTTAATGTTTGTTTTTAATGTTATTATGAGTTTTATAAATAGGTTAATGTCTACTAGTAAATCCTCTGAAAGAATTTTTGTTTATATTTTTTTCAAATGAAAATTTACAATATATTGTAAAAACAGATTTTATCCTTGGAGAGGCAAAAATTTGGATAAATTTAAAATAAAGTATTTTACTTATTGAGACAAAAAGGCCTTTTTTTATTTGATGCCTATTAAAGTATCTCTTTAAAGAGACACTTGTGACACAGAGAATCTTTTAAGTCTCTTTCTCACCATCTTTTATCAATTTTAATGTAAATCAATTACGTATCTATTTATTTAAGCTGTTCACATTTATTCAGTATCAATATCTTATATTAAGTTTTCGGGGATGTAATTTTAAAAACTACTATCGATTTTAATGTAAATCGATTACGTTTTGATTTAATATTTTTTTGTCATTTCTTCATTTTTCATAGAAAGGATATGTCACATATCCGCTTTTTATGTCTTTTATCAAGTAACTTTTTTTTCATGCTTGATGACTTATTTAGCATCAATTTTCACAATAAGAAAGACTAAGTTAACTTGTTGACTATCCTCAGTACTTTTTAGGATTTTTGTATAAAAAGTTAATTCAATTTAATCATATCATATTTAATACTTAAATATTAATACATAGTTCTCATCATAAGGAATTTTACTCTTATGTTAGAAAATAGATTCAGAGAATCTCACTCTTATGGGTACTACAATTACCTCTTCTTAAACATATTTCTCAACTATTAATTGCTGTATACAATGAAACATGTTTTTTTTAAATTATTACCTATTCTTGTGAATTTAAACTAAGAATAATTTTTGATGACAAGTACATTTTTTTTTTTAAATGGGAATTTTTGTTTGATATATAGAAATTTTATTCTATTTTTTCATGTTAAAAATACAGTATATGGAGATTTTTGATGTATGGAAGTTTGATAAGAGGTTTAGTCTAACCTCTTATAAAGTCTATTTATTTTAGGGTCATTTATGAATGATTAATTTATAAAAAGACGGTTAAACATTCATGATTAAAATTTAGTTTTATTTGCTTAGAATTCGCACAGTGGTTCTCCTCGAAGTCTTTCACCTACGCAACTTATTCGAAACAATAAGTTTACTTTAGTGGGAACTTCACCAACTGAAGCCCCTGGACCACCTTATGCAATGAATCATTCTGTAAGTTTTCCATAAGAATGTATTCTTCAAAAAGAATTTTTATTTGATACTTAAATGGTCTTTATAATTTTAAATTAGCTTGCCTTTTTTATAGTTTAAGTGATGTAACGGTCTATTATATATATTTTTTTTCATTAATATCTCTCCGTCATTGTAGTTACTTCCTATGAAATAAACCTATTAACCCTTATTAGTCTTTATTATCCTTACTAAAACCAATTTCCTTGTTTTCTTCCCTACAATATTCTATATGATACTTAAAATACTTTAAAAAAAATAAAATTAATGATCCAAACATTTTTTAGTAGATTAGGTAAATATTAATTATAATCTTTTACTGTTTATTAAATAACATTTATTTAAATGTTATAAGATATGTATAATTAATATTGTTTCTTCCTGCCTTCCAATGATCAAAGATCACAAGAGTGATATTGCTATTTTCAAAATAAATCAAATTCTTGTTAATTATTTTAAAATTTAATAGTAAAATCATGTGCTTTTTGAGTCAAAAAGAAGTAAATTTTGAGTACCTACTTATTTTTTTGATTTTCAGTAACAGATTATTTATTTATTTACTCTTATTTCATTGATTCATTTCCTTCTTACAGCAACTATTTTATTTGGGTTATGATTACATTTTAAAACTCCCAGACCAGTATTCAACTGAATTTAACCCCAAACAATTTTTTTTTTCAAATTAAGTATTGAAGACTTTCATGAACTACTTTTAATTTAGAAAAGAAGTCATGAAAATAACAATATTTTATCATTACCTACTACAACTGTTTCTATATTTTTAGTTTTGGCAATATAAAAATTAGATGAATAGGTTGCACTAAACATTAATAATTACTCACAAAATATGTTTGTTTTGTAAATACTTAATTATAAAATAAATAAAACCATGGGAGATTAAGAAAAAATGCTGTTATTGTTTATTTATTAGAAATCTGAATTTTCACAAATAAAAAAATCAGGAACATAAGTAAATTTAGTCGTTGAATCCATGATTTACCAAAAATTGTGGAGTTAAATTTTAATGCCACACCCTAGATAATTTCAGTTTTTTCATATTCAATAGTACAAAAATCTTGCATTTGTACATTGTCCATGGTTCAAGAAACAACTAATAGGGTGTACAAAAAAAATGACCGTTTTCAACAAAATATTTGTATTCATAATTGGTAAATGGTTGACTGTCGTGGATAATGAAGAGAAGAATAGTTGGGGTGGTCAGTCTAAAAAGGTGGTCAAAGAAATCTTGGTCCGCAATTTCAACTGCTGCAGAACTATCAAATTTTTTCTCTTGAAGAAAATGGGCCATAGATCTAAATAAGTATTAATCCGATGGTGTGAGGTCTGGACTATATGGTGGAGGATGCAGGAGTTCGAACCCATGAAGTTCTTTAAAATTTAATTTGGTTCGATGGGAAGTGTGAGGATGAGCATTATTTTGTTGAAATAAAATTCCTTACCGGTTGATCAAAGCAAGATGACACTCTGACAACTTTTTGTACAATCTTTCCAGTTGTTCTCAATAGAGTTTAGACAGAATTCATGAATAACACCTTCAAAATTTAAAAAAAAACATAAAGCATGGATTTTTTTTTCTAATTGTCCCATCCAGCAACTGGCAAAGCAATTTGACCACGATCCAGCCATTGCTCAAGGATATTTGGATTTCGCCAGTAAACCCACTTTTCATCACAGGTGATGGATGATCTTCATATCAGAAGGGTTTTTCATTTTTCAATAAATTTTCACAAATTTTTATAACCTCTTAGCTAATTGCTGAGGAGTAAGTTTGTGAGGCACCAGTCTACTGCTCTTTTTCTCCTTCCCCATGGAGAGTAGATGGTGTCTAATGTCAATAGTTAGCAGGTATCTGACTGTTTTTGGAATAGGAGGTTTTTGAATTTTGATACGTAGATGCATGCCGAATTTGGATAGAAAAGGAATTCCAGAAATTGACTGAGTGGGCAACAAAGGAGTTTTGGAATGAGGCAGATCTATAAAAAAAGATGTACAGGTCAGAAAGTCGAGATCTTGTGGTAAGGGAATTGACTGGGGATTTGAATTGGAGAAGGTTTTAGGCATAAGAAGGATGATGATTGTTGATGATTTGATAAAGGAATGTGCCTACGAAATATTGTCATTTTAAGGAGAGGAAGCGCCACCCTAAGTCAGTGTAGTGCTGGAAGACACAGGAGCATCTCGTGGTCCCAATTACAAATCCTACAAAGCTATTCATTAGTCTTTTCAGTCTATCAAGGAGCTCGACCAAGAGGCCATTGTGCAGACATCATATCAATAGCATTTTTCCATCATTTTTCTTATAACAAAAATTTGATCTATAGTACCTCGGCTAGCTCTAAAACCACATTTGTAATCATCTAAAATTTCCTCAGTATATTTTCACATCCTTTTTAATATCAAACTAGAAAGGAGCTTATATAGGACTCCAATAGGGTTATTTCTCTATAATTTTTGCACAGATCCTTGCTGCTTTTTTAAGAACAGGACGTATTAATATCCAATCCTGTTATCTGGCATCTTTTCCTCTCTCCATACGTCATAGATCAACTCATATATTAGAGCCTTCATTTTACCACTGCAACATTTAATCAATTCTGCAACTATCCTGTCCTTTGTGGGAGCTTTACAGTTTTCAAGTCCATGATGGCACACTCGATATCCTCTCTGCCAGGTTCATCAACTAGCGGTTGTGGTTGCCACACCTGACATTCTTCTTCATTCTCAACATCCTTCACCTCCCGACCAATGTTGATCCACCTGTTCATCACCTCTCCTTCTCCATTCATAACCTCTCCTGTTTTACTTTTACAATTATTCAGCTTTGGCTGATACTCTTTCCTGAATCAATTGATTCCCTTATAAAATTTCCTGCTTTCATGCACACTGTTCAACATTTCTATATTTTCAAGCTGTTTACAAACCATTTTTCTCTTTTCCTCTCCACAGATTTTCTTAGCTGCTCTTCATTTCATACTGTAGGTCTTCTGGTTTTGCCTTGTGAATCTCTGTAAGATCTTCTGTCTGGCTTGATTTTTTTTTTTTCAATGGCTTTTGCACATTCTTCATTGAACCATTCCTCATTTCTTCCATTTGTAATTTCTCCCAATGTCTCTTCCGCTGCCTTGCCTATAGCCTCCTTTCCAACTTTCCATTTCTTCTCAATTGGCCCACTTTCCTCTTCTGGCTTATTTTCCTCTAACTTCCATCTCTCTATCCATAACCTTTTGAAAATTCCTCAGTTTGTTCTCTACTTTTAATTTTTCAGTGTCCCATTTTGTTCGTTTTTTTGTTTCTGCTCTTGCCACCTTTGCTATCCTTTGCCTTAACTTAGTTCTTGCTAAAAAGTGGTCTGAATTGCAGGTAGGGCCTCTCATACTTTTCACATCTATGATGTTTGATGCATGTCTAGTTGATATCAGGTTGTGATCTATTTGATTCACAACATCTCTTCCTGGATTTGCAATGAGTGTCTTCAAGCGACTACTTTTAGGGCCTCTTCTCTCCCAATTTGGACATTGAAGTCTCCTAATAGCACCATTGCATCATATTTGGGCAATTTTTCAATATTGCTTCCCAGGATATCATAAAATTTTTCTTGGATGTCATCGTCAGCATCTTCTGTTGGGGCATATACGGAAAACAAAGATATGTTTCTATATCTACCTTTGACCCTTAGTTTACATAACCGATCAGATATTGGTTCAAAATTATGTATAGAATGTCTCAATTTACTGTTCACAAAGAATCCTGTTCCTGCTTAACTAGTTTTCTTATCCGGACCACTGTATTATTTGGAGAACTCCTTTTTATCGATTCTTCCACTTTCACTCCCATCTTATTTCTTGCAATGCCGTAATGTCTGTATTATGCTTTATGAGCTGGTCGTCAATTTGTTTCATTTTGCCCAGTCTTAACATTGTATTTACGTTACATGTGCCCAATGAAACCTCACATTGTTCCCATTTTAGTTTAGCCATTGAAAGGGCTTAGGTCTTTTACCATTATAAACATCCGGCTTTCCTTTTAACTCAGTTTTCTGAACGTTAACATTTTTCTGAGGAAGGGTCGTTGGCCTCATGGCTCAACACCCAACCTGGAGGACCCGCTCATTTATTTTCTGGTTTTTCTCCCCCAAAGCTAGTTGCTTTCACTACAGTCAAAGAGTTCGACCTACCCTTGGTTTGATTTTGGAGTTGCCTTCTCCTGGACAAATTGCCTTCATTACGGCTATCAGGTAGGTTCCTCCAGGATGCAGTTAAACTTCGAGCCAAGGGCGCTATAGTGAAAGTATTTGAGATAGCTAAAAAATGTATATAGAATTCGAAATAACATCATATAACAGTGAAATTCCCCAGGGTTAAAAATTAATTGATGCAGGTTGATTCATGTCAAAGCATGAAGAATTTCGCATCCTTACCTTGGGGACAGTAACATTAATTATGTTTTTCTACATTCACATTGAGAAATTTCTTCTTATGGTTGAGGTAAATTTATTTTCATGTCACCATTCATTCCATTCTTTTAAAATATGATTGTGTACTGCACTATAAATAGATATAATGAGACCCTATCTGTATGTGACAGACCTCGATCAGGCCGTCCCCACTCTGTGAGAACAGCAAATGCAGTGAGAACAGTGGCTGTTCAAATCAGAAGAAATCCTATTTGGAAACAACAAATCATGTCATGGGAAATAGGAATCTGCCAGATCAATGTCTCACATACTAAAAAGTGACCTTAGGATGGCTGCATTTCAAAGAATGACAGGACAAAGGCTAACCACTTCCATAAAGAAAATTAGAGTAGATCGATGCAGAGTGCTCCTTTGCCGTTACACAAATGGTCTTTATCAAAAGATTTTGTTTAGCGGTGAGAAAATGTTTACAATTGAAGAAAAATTGAATTGCTAAAATGATTGTGTATACACACACAGCTCTAAAGAAGCCCAGGAAGTCATTGGAAGAGTGAAAAGAGGTCATCACCTTTCATCAGTGATGGTTTGGTGGGGAGTTTGCTTTGATGGCACCACAAAGCTCCATTTTTATGAAACAAGAGTTAAAACAGCCACTAAAAACTATCAGGATGATCATCATCTGATGTCAAGCCTCTAAATGATATTCTGTTTGCTAGAAGTTATTGGGTTTTCCAGAAGAATTCCGCTCCAGCTCACAAGGCCAGGTCAACTCAGCAGTGGCTTCAAAAGAGCATTCCAGAGTTGACCTTTACCTTGGATTGGCCCTCAGGAAGTCCTTATCTCAACCCACTAGATTATCTGCTTTGCTTCTAACTGGAGAGGATGTCATACCACAGAACACACCCTAACTTGGAAAGCCTCAAACAATCTCTGGTCCGAGCAGTTGAGCGCTTTCCTCAAGAAGTGCTGCATGCTGCTATTGATTACTGACCACTGAGATTAAATGCCTGTGTCAAGGCAAAAGGGGGACATTTGGAGTAATTTATTTTTTCTTTTACTCTCTGTAGATATACATTTTATTTTCTAATAGTTTTCGAAAAAAATTAATTTTTCTGTTGAAATCTGTATATATTTCCCTGTAACAATAATTATGACAGGACTGGGTAAAGCCTGGAGCCATCAGGTCAAATAATATAAGAATAACTCATATAAATGAGGTATAAAAAAAAAAAAAAAAACCCTGTACCACTACAACCCATAAAGAATTTTAGGTTCGGTACTTTGTGAGGAAGTACTGTTTCAAGGCCAACAGTTGTGCAGGGAGATAATTAGGTCGAAATCATGCTCAACCGCCAGGTTTTCCCCCTTAATTATTATAATTAAGAGGTGTCACCTGAGCAGGATAAGGAAACATTTTATGAAGAATTTGGACGCGTGACAGAAAGCTACCCCAAAAATGATGTTAAAATCATTCTTGGTGACTTTAACGCCCAAGTTGGTAAGGAGGTGGCACTCATGCCGACCATAGGAACCCACAGCTTGCATAAGACCAGTGATGATAATGGGCTACGGATGGTGAACTTTGCTACATTGCACGGACTGGTTGTTGGAACAACTCTTTTTCCTCCAAAGAATATCCACAAAGCAACATGGATCTCTCCAAATGGGCAAACAACATCACAGATAGATCATGTACTCATTAGTGCCCGTCACAAGTCCAACATGATAAATGCAAGATCTTATAGAGGTGCAAATATGGACACGGATCACTATTTGAGCATTGCCGAGGTCAGATCACGAATTTCGCTGATTAAAAACCACCACCAACGACCAAAGAAGAAGATTGATGTAGCTAAACTTAAGGACTCAGACCACCAATATTCGTATCAACAAGCTGTGGAGATGAAACTTAATGAAGATGTAATTAATGACAGCTCTATGGTCGATGAACAGTGGAAGAGATGCAGCAACGCAATGAAACAGGCAGCAGAAGAATCTCTTGGCTACGAGACTAAATCTAGAAGGCCTCCATGGTTTGATGCTGAGTGCCTTCAAGCAGTAAAAGTGAAAAATGAAGCCTACAGAAAGAAGGTTCAGCGTCCCACAAGGCTCTCCCTAGAAACATATCGAAGAAAAAGACGTGAAGAGAAGAGATTATTCCGTGGAAAGATAAGAGCTTGGGAAAACAAGAACATGGAGGATACAGAGGCATTGCGCGGCCAAAATGAAAGTCGGCTGTTCTTTCAGAGAATAAACGAGGGTAGGGCAGCTTTCAGGCCCAGAGTGACGGCATGCAAAGACACGAATGGATCTCTTTTAAGCCACAAAGATGACGTACTAAGGAGATGGGTACAACATTTCAAAGACACATTAAACAGAGGAACGGTGCCTGGAGAAGTAGGAGTAATGAAGGAAGACTCCCTGAATTCTATTGAACCCCCGGATGAGGAGGAAATGGAAAACGCTCTGAGGAAATTGAAAAATGGAAAGGCACCAGGTCCGGACGGAATCCAGTCAGAGCTGTTGAAATGTGGAGGTGAAGAACTCAAGAAAGCTCTGCATGATTTAATGCTGACCATCTGGGAGAGGGAAGCTATGCCTATGGAATGGGCAACAGCCATTATCTGCCCAATACATAAGAAAGGAGATCAAACAGAATGCGCTAACTATCGAGGAATCTCACTCCTTTCGTGTGCTTATAAGCTGCTCTCTAACATTCTTTTTGAGAGGATTCTCCTGTATTCTGAAAAGGAACTGGGGAAATATCAGGCTGGATCTCGAAGAGGACGTTGAACCACTGATCAACTGTTCTCTCTGAGGATGATCCTAGAAAAGACTATGGAGCATAAGGTAGTCACCCACCATTTATTCCTAGACTTTAAAGCAGCATACGACAGCGTTGATAGAACGCAACTATACTGTGCCTTGGAGGAGCTAAGCATCCCTCAGAAGCTCGTACGCCTAATCAAGATGACCATGGACAGCTCGAGATGTAGAATACGCGTCGGTTCTGACGACTCCGAAGAGTTTAAAGTGAGCAGTGGGGTTAGGCAAGGGGATGCCCTCGCCTGTCTATTGTTCAACTTGGCAGAGGAGAAAGCTGTAAGAGACTCTGGTATTCAGACCAATGATATAATCTTCAATCGCCTGACGCAGCTTCTTGGTTTTGCTGATGATATTGACATAATAGGTAGGTCTGAACGGGCTCTCAGAGAAGCATTTATAGGCCTTGAAGCAGCTGCAAGACCACTTGGTCTAGAAGTCAACGAGAGGAAAACTAAGTATATGAGAGTTGGTGGTGAGGTAGATCTGAACTCTCCATTTGAGGTACGTTCTTTTAAGTTTGAGTGAGTGAAAAGTTTTATATACCTTGGGTCTGAAATTAATAGCAAAAATGACATGGCTCAAGAAATACAAAGAAGGATCACGGCTGCCGATAGATGTGTCTTTGGACTTGGCCGACACTTAAGAAGTAGGTACCTCTCAAAGAAGACCAAGCTGATCATATACAAGACCCTTGTTCGGCCTGTTTTGACATATGGCTCAGAGGCTTGGATGATGACTAAAAACGATGAGATGAGGTCTCTATAATTATTGAAAGCTAATTTAATACTTTTAATTTCATCATTAAAATAATTATCAAGCCTTTTTACTGCTTCCAGAATTTCAGTCGGTGACGACTCAGTGGTGTGACTTTGACCCTGGTTTTCACTGCCTGTTGTAATCTTTTTAGGCTGGTCGCAATTAGACCCTTTTTTTTTTTTTTTGAGCCTCAAACTCTATAACATACATTTTTTTTTTCATCTTGAGCGATGGTCCTGCTGCATATCGGACAATGAGCCATACTATTCTATTGTAAATAAATCATACTTAAAATAACAAGACGGTTTGTTATGATGCGTAAGACCAACAATAGGGCTTAATTCTCTAGAACTCAGTTGTTAACCATAGTAGCTTGTGATAGTTTATAAATCTTCTATATGTTCACTTCTCAATGACTTGAGGGGAAATACGAAATTTTTATGATTTTTATGGATAAAGATTAAAAAAAATGGCAAAAAATCAAAGCAAAATGTGTACAAAATAAAACACTTAATAATATTTAGGTAAGTGAAATCATCACGATAATGAAAGTTTACAAATCTGAGTTTTCAACAGAAATACACTTTTGAGGTTTCCTGAGTTGAAATAACTTTTAAGTTTTACAAATTGGTGTGTTTTTTAAATTTTTTTTTGGATGTGTGTATGTATTTTAAATAATATGTTATACCATCTATAATTTTTTAGTTTCACTTTCTTATTTTTTATATATCAGGGTGGTATGTAAAAGTTGTGTGATGTGATGCAAGCACTGCATTAGATTTTTTTGTTGTTGCACTCTTATCAGCCTAAAATAATACATGCCATCCTTAAATGAATATTTTGTACCTTCTATAATTTTTACTTTTACTTCTCTTTATATGAAAATATCTATTTCTACTTGAAGTAGAAGACACCAGATTTTTAAAAATGCAGTGTACGTATCACACAACTTTCACTTACCACCCACTTATTAGCAGAAATAAATATTTTGAAACAAAGTTGAAGTGAAAGTAAAAATTATAAACGCTATATTGATTTATGTTTCATTGTGGATATTTTTATTTGTATAAGTACCCTTATATATGCAAATTTTAATATTTATATTGCTGTAATCTATACAATTAAATATTAAATAATAACAACAATAGCATTTATGTAAACCATATATGTATATTTACATAATATTGTCGGAATCCTTATTATAATAATCAGTGTCGTCCTTAAGCATTTGGTGCCCCCGGGCAATGAAGTTATCTTCTCCCTCCCCTAAAAAAATTAAATTTATTTCTTAAGCTGTTTATATTATGTAATATTTGAATTTTATTTCATTTAACATTTCTCTCATATAGTTGCTTTATTGATAGGCTAAAATTAATTATTTTAATACTTTTTGTACATTTTTTTTAATTTCGAACAAGTGGTGAGCTACCCCTGAAGATCGGTCGGCACTCCGGGGCATTTGCTCCGGTTGCCCTACCCTAAAGCTGATCTACACTGATCTTAGGCTCATGTTACATTTGGAAGCGTGTTCAAATCTTTCAGGTGAGCTCGGTTGCACTCGTATTCCTTTGGTTCCTCAATTACTACTATTCTCCGTTACAATCTCTTATTTCTCCTTTAGTTAATTATCAAATTCTTACATATTTTATATTTAATTATATTTTATATTAGAGATGAATGTGAAATGGTCAATTGTTGCAAATAAAAAAAATTAAAGGTACTTTAGGGAAGCTGATATTGAAAATTAGCCATTTAAGCCCTGTTAGAGAACATCAATCAGAATAAAACCTACATTTTATTTAAAACTGCTTAATTTTACACTGATATAATGAATTTAATCAAAATCGTTAAAGCCGTTTTCGAGAAAATCATAAAATGTGTTTAGTCCATGATATAATGTTCTACTTCCGGTTAGCCGATTTTTACGAAAAAGTTGCTGTAACATCCCAAGCATATAAAAACCTTAAATTTCATACGACTTTTCATTTTTGAGTTAGACTGTTAGCACACAGACTATTTTGTGGGACTTGGTTATTTCGACTCAAGGGATCTCAAAACATGTATTTCCTTTGAAAATTCAGGTTCAAAAATTTTCATGATCCCAATACTTTCTCTTACTATGTATTTCATGTATAGGTAAGTGAAAGTAAAAATATTTTTCCCTCTTAAGATTAAAACAAACAAAACATTGGAGTAATTTGTTTTGATTTGTAAATAGCTTTATAATCATAAGGTGAAATATATTTAGAAGCTGACATAATCATAAGGTGAAACATATTTAGAAGCTGTCAAATTTTTAATTTTCATATCAAATGAATGAATTTACATTTCATTCATTATATTATTATCGGGTAAATTTTGTGTTTAATAAAAACTGGTCTCCTTTCAAATGTACTAATGTTCACCCTCTTTCTACCAAGTACACAAATGCATAATGCATAATTTAATAAACTGAAAACTAGATACAAAGCAATCAGCCCAATAATAATTTTTTGGCTTAAAAATTTTGGCTCTTTTAGAATGAAAGAAAAAAATCTGGTGCCGGCAACATACAACCTTCACTTACCCCTTTACTTTGAGTAGAAATTATTTTCTGGCAATGTTGGGGTATTATAAAATTTTTGCAGTGCATTTTAAACAGAGCTAAAGCTTAAAGCTTACAGATAACAGATCATTAAAATTACAAAAACTATTGCCTCCCGTGGATGTATCAAAAGTTGTCATACTAATTGTAAGTGGATAATGTTGGGATTTCACAAAGGGAAAATTCATCAAATTATTCACTAATTTAATTTCCTAAAAGGTTACTTGATGGTTTTTTGAAATAAACGGCCAATAGATACCTCATTACTTAAATATATCATATCTAGAGTTATTAAACTACAGCAATAGTATTTAAGGTTATAAACATATCCATGAATTATTTTTATATTTCACTTCTTCTTTCACACAACTACAATTAAATAGTATTTTAAACAATGGCATTCTCATGATTCGGTGGATTTCAAATACTTTTTTTTTTCAAATTTAGAACAAACTTTAAGTTTACATTTAGTAAGAAAGTTTCATTTAATTTCATTGGAAACATGTGATTTACGTTAAATAATGTTAGTTTTCTTAAATTATTGTTTGTATTTTTTTCGTTACTCTGTGTTACCTTCTATAACTTTATTTATTCAATATTATTTTTCTAAAATTCTCCGCTTTCCAACGATATATTATATACGTATACCTTCTGACTGTTATATCCGAAGATTCATTTTCTACCTGGATAAGCATTTTTCTTTTTTTCTCCAGTTTCCAATTATTAAATTCTTTCAAACTTCATATTTAGCCATTTTTTATAGTTACTGTCAATAAAAGAGAGTTAATTTTTTTAAATAAACCATATTAAAGGTACTTTATAGGAAGAAATTTATGAACATTGGGCATTTAAGCCCTATGACATCAATGGTGATAATACCTAAATGATATTAAAGACCACTTAATTATACAATGCTTCACCGAGTTTAATCAAAATCATTTGAGCCGTTATTGAGAAAGTCGTAAATATGTGTTTCATCGTTTATATATAGTGGCACTTCTGGTTAGCCGAATTTTAGGAAAAAGTTGCTGTAACTTCCAAGGCATATACCTATCCTAAATACGTAATATCAGTTTTGTACAACTTTTCGTTTTTGAGATAGATTGTTCTCATACACACACACACACACACACACAGACCATTTTGTGGGACTCAGGTGACCTCAAAACATGTATTTCCATTGAAAACTCAGATTCGAAAATTTTCATGATCGCAATACTTACCCTTACTATATATTTCATATATAGGTAAGTGAAAGTAAAAAAGAGTAGAATGAGATAGAAAAAATTATGATCTGAAATGGCAATGGACACACCATGCGCTTCCATTGCTTTGAATACAATTTGTATTTATTGATTTTTGTAACTAGGTTTTTAATATAAATATAACTTGTTTGTCTTTTATTTTGAAAGAATGTTTTGTTTTTTTGGCGAGTTAATTAATTATTTTTTGTTTGTAGGATACACACCATCGGCAGTTCTGTCAATCCAGAACAAGTTCTCAAATGTCCCCACAACTTTCAATGTTCAAGGTACTTCATATAGAGTATACAATATTAATAGTAACATGATAAAACTCTTCTAATATTTCTTTAATCAGAAACATTAGCTTAATATATAATAATTTTAATACTAATTTAGTATCTAATTTAGATACTTCTAATTCCAGTTTTTTAAAAATAATTTTGTTTTTTAGATCTTTATAATTTTTAGTTAACTAAATTAATATGTTTCTTTAAAAGATATACATTTATATATATGATTGACATTACAAATTTTATGACTGCATGTTAATATGTTTTTATCATATTGTATACCTGTACAACAAAATTAATTAGTTATGTATACCTGCACCACTACAACCCATGAAGAGTTTTGGGTTCAGTGCTATATGAGGAAGTACTGTTACAAGGCCAACAGTTATGCAGTGAGGTGATTGGGTCGATATCACACTCAATCGCCAGATTTTTCCCCTTAATTAATTACTTAATTAAGAGTTCCCTCTTTATAGAGGCTGGTTGTGCCCCAGGAGGGTCTCCCGACCTCAGGGTCGATCCATGGCTGATGAAAAATTACTAGTCATCAGCCGAACTCGAACTAGGGTCCTTGAGCTCTGGAAGTCAGTGCTCACCCATGGAGCTACCGTTCCTTATCATATTGTTTACTTTAATTTAAATAGTGCTTTATTTTGCAGTTTCTATCTTATCCGATTATTTAAATTAAATCCGAGTGTCATTGATGATTTTTAAGAATTATTTGCATTCCAGTTAGATTCTAATGGTAATTAGAGTTGTATTTGAAACGTTCTTTTGATTAAAAATTAGGGTTGATTTCAATTTCTTAACTACTTCCTTGTTATTTTCTTTTCTTTTTTTTGAACTTTCGTTGATGCTTGTACATTTTTCTTTTTAAATTTTCTGCTTTACCTTTTTCTTGTTATAAGTTTTGAATATATATATATATAAAACTAGTAAATCTAGTCAGGATGTGCTTGACGGAGACACTCAATAAAGTTATAATCGGTAATAATTTGTCCGAAAAATTTGAGGTTCGTTCGAGCTTAAAACAGGGGGATTCTCTTTCGCCTGTCCTGTTCAATTTGGCATTAGAACATGCCATTAGGGAAGTAATGCGAACCGAGAAAGGGTTGGATCTGGGCGGGACAACATTCGTGCTGGGCTATGCTGATGATCTGGTACTGTTAAGCGAAGACGTTGAAACTATAAAACTAAATACGACAACGTTAATGAAAGCCGGTAAAGAACTAGGACTCGAAATAAACGTGGATAAAACAAAATATATGGTTAGCTGCAAAAATGGCGATACTACTGGTGATATCGATATAGATGGTAATATGTTTGAACAGGTAGATAAATTAAGGTATCTAGGTTCCACGATAACTAGAAAAAACGAAATTGAAGAAGAGATTAAGGTTAGACTGAAGGCGGGGAATGCTTGTTATTTTTCTGTGACAAAACTACTTAGTTCGCGCCTCTTGTCCCGAAACTTAAAAATTAGAATCTATAAAACAATTATCTTGCCTACAGTTCTTTATGGATGCGAAACTTGGCCGCTTACATTAAGGGATGAGCAGCGTCTTAAGGTTTTTGAAAATAAAGTATTGCGTAGAATATTCGGACCGAAGAAGGATGAGTTAACCGGAGAGTTCAGACGTTTACACAACGCCGAATTGCATGAGATGTATCTGGGTAATATAATTGAGGTAATTTCATCGCGGCGAATCAAATGGGCTTGTAAAGTTGTTGGGCTTAGTAACGAGAGAATTCCTAAAAGGTTAATATTTGCTGTGCCGAATGGTAAGCGTCCGAGGGGAAGACCGAAGCGAAGGTAGGAAGATTGCATTAAAGCCGATCTGAAGGGACTGGGTTTGGACGGCGAACGTTGGAGGGAGGTGTGTAACAAGCGATTGGTGGTGTCGGCATCGAACCTTCGGGTTCGCTAAGCCTTATTATTATTATTATTATTTATTATTATTATTTATATATATATATATATATATATATATATATATATATATATATATATATATATATATATATATATATATATATATATATATATATATATATATATATATATAACAACACAAGGCAATGGTTAATTTTTTTATGTGTTACATATAAGCAGGTGTCATCAGCGAATTGTAATAACTTTACTTCTCCGGGTATATAATTTCTTAAATGTGATGAGATTATAGAAAAAAGTAAACAGCTAATATACCCCCTGTGGTAGGCCAATCTGAGCATTTCTCATACCAATTACACAATTGTTAGGTTTTAAAAATATTTTCCTATTACTAATTAAGTTAACTATGAAATTAATAATTTTCCCTGAGACTTTAATGGCTTCCATTTTTCGTGATATTATGTGTATATGAATTGATTCGTATGCCTTCTCAATGCCGAAAAATAATCCAACTGTTTTTTGTCTTCAGTAAATCCTATATTTATGTCGGAGTGTAAGACCAATAAACTATCCATGCTTGACTTCGCTTTCATTAATACTTAATCAATAATTACTTAATATAAAATATTTTGCTGCAGTTTCTTTGTCTACCTAATTAGTATAACTTTGAATATTAGCTCTTCTCTTCGGGGAATATCATAACCAATAGACAAGCAGGCTAATAATAAATAGGTAGTTTTTGATTAATAAATAAAATTAATAAGGCAGATGGGGAAGAGTGTAGCAATAAACATATATATATATATATATATATATATATATATATATATATATGTTTATTGCTACACTCTTCCCCATCTGCCTTATTAATTTTATTTATTAATCAAAAACTACCTACATATATATATATATATATATATATATATATATATATATTTCATAGTTAACTTAATTAGTAATAGGAAAATATTTTTAAAACCTAACAATTGTGTAATTGGTATGAGAAATGCTCAGATTGGCCTACCACAGGGGGTATATTAGCTGTTTACTTTTTTCTATAATCTCGTCACATTTAAGAAATTATATACCCGGAGAAGTAAAGTTATTACAATTCGCTGATGACACCTGCTTATATGTAACACATAAAAACATTAACCGTTGCCTTGCGTTGTTAAAAGAGGCAGTGAGAGGTCTCAAAAGATGGCAGCTTTATACTGGTATGAATATTTGGATTGCTAAATCTGTAGTATGTTCCTTCAGTAGAGAACATAAATTTCCTCTTGAGGATCAAGTAGTACTGGCAGGAATTTCATTCCCATGTGTGACCTCAGTCCATTTTCTAGGACTACGTTTTGATCATAAATTAAATTGGAACCAGCACATAATGGATTTTCAAAAGAGTGCTGAAAAATTAATGGGAACAATAAAACTGATTTGTTCTAATATAAGTGGGGAGCAGATACTAATATGTAACTACAATCTACGGTGAAGCACCTGATAGTGTCTTAACGAAATTAGATACAATACACAATAGGTGTTTAAGATTATGTTTAGGACTTCTTAATTCTACTCCGATAGACATATTATACAACCAGGCTGGTGAAACATATTTAAAGTTTAAAAGACAATTACTAGCAGATAGAATGTCCTTTAAGTTTAGAGCTAAGAATTATAAATGCTATATAATTATAATAAGTACAAAATTCCTCATATGTTAACTCATGATCCTGGAGAACGGCAAGAAGGTGCCTCTTAGCGGATTTAATAGCTTCCTCCCAAGTACCACCGAAATGAAGAGATGCTGGAGGAGTAAAGGTCCACTTTATACCCGTCCGACTTAAATGGTTAGAAATGGGTTCGCTCGAGCTCTTAACAAATTGATAAAGCTTCTTCAACTTATTGGATGCTCCAATGAAATTTGTTCCACAGTCACCATAAATATGTGAAGGCAAACCATGTCTGGCAATAAATCTGTCTAATGTGACAATAAATGAAGAAGTGGATAGGTCCATCACAAGTTCTTGATGGATGGTTTTGGTAGACATGCACACAAAGAGAGCTAACCAACATTTCGACTTAGGAGCATTGCGCTTACTGTTAATCTTCATTACGTAGGGGCTGCCATAGTCTATTCCAACTTGTTGAAAGGATCGACCCTCGGTCATCCTGAAAGACGGTAAGTCACTTATTTTCGGAGTCTGTTGCTTCGCATTATTTTTGTGGCATGTAATACATTTATAAATCCGGCTTCTAACGAGTCTTCTCAGAGAAGGGATCTAAAATTGGCCATGAGTGAGCGACTGGACCAACAGGGGCCCACCATGCAAGGAATACATGTGGTGATGATTACACAAAAGGACTGCTAAATGTGAATCTTTAGGTATCAGCAGCGGGTGCTTACTTTTCTCATCAATTGTGGAATACTTCAATCTACCTCCCACCTTGAGAGCTCCTTCCTTATCCAAAAATGGTGTGAGCCTGTTTAAGGAACCCTTGTACGGTTTGGCACTATTAAGGCAATCAATTAATTCAGTGAAGAATTTCCTCTGAACAAGCCTGACATAAATCATCAATGAATCCTTAAGCTCGTCATCAGTCAAGGCTGCAACAGCCAAACTACCATGTTCCCGATCTCAGCAACATTTAATAAATTTTAAAATAAAAGAAAAAACCCTTTGCAGCTTCAAAAGGCTCTAGTATTTTTCCAGGCACATCAACAAATCATTAGGTTTTTCAGCCGTTATCAGAGATATTGTTTTTACTTCAGGCAGAACGGATGGAGGTTCAATATGGTAAATAGGCCAGTCAGAAGGAGGTAACTTAATAAATGCTGGGCTCATGTGAAATTTTCTGGTGTTGTGTGAGGCCTCTCGATAAACAATCGGCTGGATTCTGTCTTGTGGGAATATAGTGCCAACAACTGAGTTCTGTTACTTCTAAAATATGGACTAAACGATTGGCAACATTAATCATAAGTTCATGAGGCGGTGTCTGTAACCAGTAGGGTACGTTATGAGAATCCAAAAAACAATATACTTCATTAATTTGCTAACGACTTTTAAGTTTACCAATACATGCAAGTAGTCTGGAGGCAAGATGAGCAGCGTTTAATTCCAAAGGAGGCACTGATTGAACCTTAAGTGGGTCCACCTTACTTTTTGCCCTTAACAAATGAATTTTGGTAGCTTCTCCTGGGAACCCAACTCTCAGGTAGATCACACACCCGTAACCCTTCTCAGAAGCGTCTGAAAAGGCGATTAGCTGCATGGATGATGCATTCTAACTGATAATAAAATGAGGCAGGCAAACATTTCTCAAGTTTGGAAATTCTTCAAGGATAACCTTCCACACTAAAGACATACTAGAGGGCAACTCATCATCCCAATCAACCTTAAGCAGCCACAAACACTGTAATACCTTTAAAAAATTACAGGACTGATATTTCCATTAAATCGAAAATTCTGGCAATGAAGGATAGAATACCTCTCTTGGTAGCATTGTAGAGGAAAGAGTGGAAACGGATGGGACAGGTTCATTACCTAGTGTGGTTGCAAGAATGCTAGAAAAAAAAAGAAAGAAAAGCTAACTCAAAACCTCAACTAAAATGTTGATTTTGTACTTATAAGAATGTTAAGTATAAATCAAAATGTAAAGATTTTGTATATATCTAGTTTTTATCTTCTTTTTTTTTTTCTTTGTTTGTACAAATAAAGGTTATTATTATTATAAGGTCACAGGAAAGCATCTAAAATGGTATAAAAGTTCCGCAATATCAGCCTGGAGCTGTGGACCAGTCAAAAGTAAATCATTCATTGATTTCTATCTCACCATATTCTCCAAACCGTTAAATATGACTCTTGTTTTGTCGTGGAAGAATCTTTAATGACTCCATGATGTGTCATGACGTATGGAGAAGATGTATCGGTCTGTGCAGCATAGGCAGACTTATACTCCAGATCTCTCATAAGTCTATATTCCAGATTTCTAAATCTGCGTAGAGCTATCTATCTGAAAACTCGTATATATTGTTGTTTCTCATCGAACCCAACTTCACTTTAACCTCAGTTGAATATGAGGAGATGGAGGTATTTCTACTCCAGACACCACAAGAGAACTAACCCGGGAACGAAGGTGTAACTTTTTCATTAGATCAGTGGTAATTAAATTAATTTGGGAACCTGGATCTATCACCATTCTACATGAATACTACTGATCTGAACTTGAACAAATTCTACCCAAGGCAGTACCCAAAAGTACCTGGGAGTGGGTGGAAGCATGGCATGAAAGTGCATGAGAATTGTTTACTACTTAAGATTGGGAGGGCTCAGTGTTTGCAGCCTTATGTAACATTGCATGTTGACTCTTTTTGAAACAAAGCATAAATCTGACTTCTTTAGTCATAACGACCATTAACATTGGCATCCAGGAACTGAAAGCAGTTTATAATTTTATGGCTTGATTTACAGACTGGGCATTTTAACTTAAATTTCAGATTATCTGGTCTATTGCTAGCTAAAAATGTTTTTCGCTGAACTTTAAGCGGTGAAATTTTCAATGTAGAAAGCTCGATACATATTTCTGTTGTGACCTAACAAATTTGCAAAATTCTTCAAAGCTAGCAACTGTCTCTTCCCCCAGACTATTCTCAAACATTCTTCTCGTATAAGTGTCTACAAAGTTCAGTCCGAGATGCAGTAAAACAAAATCAGCAAGATTATTGACTTTAAGGTTCTTTAACGCATCATAATTACCTTCAGATGTGTCCAGAAAGTTTCTAAAGCTGGAAGGATTATCAACAGAAAATAATTTAAGCCGTATAATTTTTTTAAGATGGTAGGCCACAATGATTCTTTTATTACTATAACGCTTTACTAATTTATCACAGGCCAAATTGTAATTTTGCATTTAACTCAATTGAAGAAATGGCCTGTGAAGCAGGATGGACTAAAAGTGATTTGAGATAAGAAAATTTTACTATATCCATTTAATTTTAATGGTGAATTAAGACATCAAACAACGATTTAAGTGAAGGAAATTGTTCTTATTGTCCAGAAAATTGAGGAATCTGTAGTTCTGGCAATTTAGGATGTGCTACCGGGTGGGAACCATCATGTACTCAGCTTTAATTAATCTATCATGAGCAACTTTTATCTCATAATAAAGTTCTTCTGTTGCTAAAGAAGATGCTTTTACCTCAATGCTATGCTCCTCTAACGATTCATTCAGCACCAAAATTTTGTTCAACACTGCTCCAAATTCCTCCAGTTGTGCTTTAATTTACTGAGGCCCTAGCCATAAAAATTTCCTTTCTAGCAGAGAGACCCTTAATCATATCGAAAATGGTTTTTAATTCTAAGAAACAGCCTTTCCTTTTTATCATTCATAGATTTAAGTCCCACAGTACTCTTAGTTGGCGCCATTTTCAAAGTTTTTAAAGAAAAAAATAAAATTCAAATTCAAAATTAAATTATAATTGCTGAAGGCAATACCAATTTTCTTCAAAATAAATGCAAAGTTCAGCAAAGCAGGCCAAGACAAGCAAGGATTAACGTAAGGATAAACAAAGTCACTTAATTCCAGCAAGTCACTATGCGTTCTTTCCTGGAATCTTATCTATGATTTTTCAACCTTTAAACGACTTGACTTCCCCAAATACGTAACGAAAGCATAAGAAATGACATGAGATATATTTAAAAAAATGAATCAATAGGCAAAATAAAAATATTAGCCCGGAAGTATATAATTAAAAAAAAAAAAAATCACTTTTTAACAACTTGGCACCCCCAAATACGCAAAAAAAGCAAAATATGACATAAGATATATTTAAAAAAAAAATGAATAAATAGGTGAAATACGAATATCACCCCGGAGACAGACGACTTTAAAAAAATTCTCATAACCTACCAGACAATTTTGTTCCTTTACGTATGGCGAATATTATGTTAATATGGCAAAAAAAAAAATATAGTGTCTGATGGGCAAAAATTGTTTAGGCAACTTAATTAAAAAAGTCAAATAACTTTAATGAGTTCTACTTAGGCGACATTATTTTGGCTGTGCACTGTATTTTTATTGAAAGTGATAGATTATATGAATTGTGTAAAGTAAAACTCACCCTTTTATGCTGGCATAGATATCTTACTTAACTGAGAAGGCCCCCTCCAGTCTGTTCTTAGGTGTTTTCTATGCAAAGTTCTGGCCTGGAATGGCATCCCATTCTCTCTTCAGAGAGGCTCGTAGCTCGGGTGGCTCAGCTCTTATCTTTTAAATCTATTTTCAAGACTTATCGTAACGTGGCGCTCAGGTACAATAGCATTTACACAAAAGAATTCTAATTTATCTTTCTATTATTTATGTCATACAAAATGCCAAAAACTTATTCACATAGGGAAGATGCAATGGGAGTGCTACTGCTGCTCAGGACTGACAATCGCCGCTTTCATTAAAGTTCGGCCTTCAGTTTGTAAGCATTAAAGGATTCGTGTTGGCTCCTAGGTTTTATCGGATTAATTTTAAGAAAATAGATATTTTTCTGATTGTCTATTGTGTCTGAACTCAAAAGAGACCATGATTCAAGTAAATATTATAATATTATCGTTCTACTTTTTTTTTTTTTTTCATTTTGTACAGATTTTAAATTTATGAAATTATATTTTCTTCTTAATTATTTATTCTTGTTTTGTTTAATTAATTAGACAATAGTTATAGTGTGGTAAGAGCACATTCACACTATCTATACATACAAATGTAAAACAAATAGAAGAAAAATAATGACTAAATAGTAATCAAATAGGATATACAATAAATACAAATAAAATAACTTGTACATAAGTGAATTTAAAAAATAACACAGATATACCTATATACATATACACTATTTAAAATCAGGCGAGTGAACTCGAAGTCATAGAGGGAACAGCAGGACTCCAGGAGATCCTTGCTCTACTCTCTCAACTGCATCACTGGTGCTAAAGCCAGTGAAGATTGAATAAGAACACTTTAGCTGTGTACTTTCATGTCTTGAGTAGAGAATCCCATTGAGAGGCGATTGTCAGAACTCCAATATATACGAACTATAAAAGGTGATGGAGCCACCGCTGTTTTAATTTTCTTGGAGGATAATAGAAATAAGTGGTGCTAGATAGAGATTATGCAATGGGATTTGGATGATAGTAAGGCTCTGATGAAATTTGGAGATAAGGTCTAAGACAAATGGAACAGTGGTTAAGGTCATGGTGTAGGGTTTTGTTGATTACATAGAATGGAACATAGACTATTGTTCAAAGGACTTTAGACTGAAAGTATGGAAGTGTTTGATGTTAAAAAATGTTGCTTTCTCTCACAGTTCTAGTCTATAGATCCGAATAGGTTTGAGGATTATCTTGTAGGTCAGTAATTTTTTCTCATTAGAAAGTTGAGATTTTCTAGTCAATAATCTGTATTGTTGGCCTTATCATCTGTTAAGTTCTTGTCTTTTAAGTCTGGTATGTGGGTTTCACGTTATTCTTCGGTCTAAGAGAAAGCCAAGATAACGGACTGTGTCTGAAAAATGAAGCTGGATGGAATTAAAGTGGACTGGTAAATAGGATCTGTGCTGGAGCGTGAGGTAATATGTCTGAAAAAGTCATATTATAGGATGACAGTGTAATAATATGGATTTGAAGCTTTTTACACGAAGAAGTTTTTCTAAAATTGGGGTAAATGTAATACAGTTAAAGATTAATAAAAAAAATAGCCAATAATTTATGATTTTTTAAAAAACAGAACTTAGCCAAGTTTCGCTGCTCAAAAGTCCTCTTTAAATGGTTTTAACATTGACAAGCTCTAGTTTAATTTGAAATAAATTTTATACGCATTGTATACAGTAAGTAGAGGAAAATTTTGATAGGAGTGATAGCAAACCTCAAGAGCTACAAAC
The DNA here is from genome assembly GCA_928085145.1 of Nezara viridula. NCBI lineage: Eukaryota > Metazoa > Arthropoda > Insecta > Hemiptera > Pentatomidae > Nezara > Nezara viridula. Next base: position 111,571,023 of record OV725078.1, read on the forward strand.
AAGTTCATACAAACAATAAGCCAATTTTCAGCAGAAAAGTAAGAAATCCAAGTTTTATGTTTTTTTAAGAAAGTCATGTTTTTTATTGATTAGGAAGCAATAACTAAAGAAATACTTAATACATGTTATTCAAAATTTCTTCTCTGTAAACTAGAAAAAAATTATTAAAAATGAAAGCAGAGTTTGAGTTAACATCATAGGCTCAGATTTTAATTTTGATTGGCGGGGACAAAGAACCAAAAACAAAATTTTAGTTACTGTAGTAGGTTTTTCAGGGCACTTAATGGACTTATAAATGGTGTCTCCAAGGATATATAGCATTTCCAAGTCAATTTCAACCTTTTCCAAGTCAAATTCAACCTTTTCCAAATCAAATTAAACTTTTTCCAAGTCAAATTCAACCTTTTCCATTTCAAATTAAACCTTTTCCATTTCAAATTCAACCTTTTTTTATTTATTTAATTATCTTTAATTTTTCGATGCGTGGGTCTGTTATCGTATGAGTAGTTTTTTAAAATAATCTCCTTTTTAAGATTACGTGACTGCGTTTCGAATTATTTAAGTTTTTTTTGACTTATTCGATATAAGGGTGTATTTTTATGTTTCCCGATCAGTAAATTTTTAAAATGACATCTATTTTATGTTTACGCCACTGTGTTTTGATTTATTTAAGTTTTTAGAATTTATCCAATATAAAGGTCTACTTTTTTGTTTCCGGAGCCGTAGATTTTGAAAACGACCTCCATTTTAAGATTAGGCCACCGCGTTTCGACTTATTTGAGTTTTTCGGATATTTTTCATATGAGGGTGTATTTTTATGTATCCGGAGCTGTAGATTTTGAAAATGACCTCCATTTTAAGATTAGGCCACCGCGTTTCGACTTATTTGAGTTTTTCGGATATTTTTCATATGAGGGTGTATTTTTATGTTTCCGGAGCTGTAGATTTTGAAAATGACCTCCATTTTAAGATTAGGCCACCGCGTTTCGACTTATTTGAGTTTTTCGGATATTTTTCATATGAGGGTGTATTTTTATGTTTCCGGAGCTGTAGATTTTGAAAATGACCTCCATTTTATGATTACGCCACTGCGTTTTGACTTATTTAAGTTTTTCGAATTTATCCAATATTAAGGTCTACTTTTATGTTTCTTGAGCCGTAGATTTTGAAAATGACATCCATTTAATGATGACGCCATTGCATTTTGACTTATTTAAGTTTTTCGAATTTATCCAATTTTAAGGTCTACTTTTATGTTTTCGGAACCGTAGATTCTGAAAATGACCTCTATTTTATGATTACGCAACTGCGTTTCAACTTATTTAAATTTTTAGAATTTAACAAGTATAAAGGTCTAATTTTATGTTTCTGGAGCAGTAGATTTCCCCCATTTTGTAAATGACCCAATTTAAAGTTTATGCCACTGTTTTGGATTATAAAAGTTTTTTTTTTTACTTTTTCGGTATAAGGATCTACTTATATGTTATCCGAGACGTATTGAAATTTTTCTAATCTTTAATATTTAAATTTATCTAATATTTAAGCTCCATTTTATGATTAAGCCGCTGCATCTTGATTAATTAGGCTTCATTTTGGATTTTTTCAATACAAAGTTTCATCAATATGTTTTCGAGTATGAATAAATAAATAAATATTATGAAGCTAAAGTAAAATTAACCACAGAATACAAACTAAAAAGCCGAAAAGCAACTGGTAATAAATTTAACCTTCCGTATTCAGATTTTTCAGCTAATTGTTCGAAATCTTATAATTTTGTGATAGGAGACCACAACATTAAAAAAGATAACTAAAATTAAATTAAAAATGAGACAATACATATTTTATTTATTTTGATTAGATATTTTTATTTATTTATTGAAAAATAAATTAATCCTTCGTATTATGTTTTTTATTCGAAGGAAAAATCAAAAACACTTAACAAAACCGAAACACAGTGGCCTAATCTTAAAATGTAAGTCGTTTTAAAAACTAAGGCTCCGGCATCATAAAAGTAGACCTTTAAATTGGATAAATTCGAAAAACTTGAATAAGCCGAAACGCAGTGGCGTAATCTTAAAATGGAGGTCATTTTCAAAATCTACGACTCCGGAAACATAAGAATACACTCTTTTATGATAAAAATTCGAAACACTTAAAGAAATCGAAATGCGGTGGCCTAATCTTAAAATGGAGGTCGTTTTCAAAATCTACGGCTCCGGAAACATAAGAATACATCCTCATATGAAAAAAATCCGAAAAACTCAAAGAAATTGAAATGCGGTGGCCTAATCTTAAAATGGAGGTCGTTTTCAAAATCTACGGCTCCGGAAACATAAGAATACATCCTCATATGAAAAAAATCCGAAAAACTCAAATAAGTCGAAACGCGGTGGCCTAATCTTAAAATGGAGGTCATTTTCAAAATCTACAGCTCCGGAAACATAAAAATACACCCTCATATGAAAAATATCCGAAAAACTCAAATAAGTCGAAACGCGGTGGCCTAATCTTAAAATGAAGGTCGTTTTCAAAATCTACGGCTCCGGAAACATAAAAGTAGACCTTTATATTGGATAAATTCTAAAAACTTAAATAAGTCAAAACACAGTGGCGTAAACATAAAATGGATGTCATTTTCAAAATTTACTGATCGGGAAACATAAAAATACACCCACATATCGAATTTGTCAAAAAAACTTAAATGATTCGAAACGCAGTCACGTAATCTTAAAATGGAGGTTATTTTCAAAACTAGGTACAGGACAGCATAATACTAGTCCCTAAGAAATCCGAATAGGTACAATAAATCGATATCCGTAAGTGAAAATTCTACTTAGGAGAGCATAATAATAGACTTTCATATTGGAGGGGGAGAGGGGATGGCCATTATTTAAAAAAAAATATAAAATTTACAAAAACTTAAAACATTAATTTGAAATGAAAACGGTTGAATTTGAATTGGAAAAGGTTTAATTTGAAATGGAAATGGTTGAATTGACTTAGAAAAAGTTTGATTTGATCTGGAAAAGGTTGAATTTGACTTGGAAAAGGTTGAATTTGACTTGGAAATAATTGAATATCACATAGAAATATCGCACTGAAAAAATCTAAAATGTTAAAATAAATGGATATGCAACTGCGTAATCAAATTTTTTTTTGTATTTTTTAAAAGCTATGCCGTCGATAATATAGTAAGTGGCCTTCATTTCGAAAAAAATCGAAAATTGACAAAAATTTTAAAGTTGAATTTGAAATGGAAAAGGTTGAATTTGACTTGGAAAAGGTTGAATTTGATTTGGAAAAGGTTGAAATTGACTTGGAAATGCTATATAAGCCCTTGTAATTTTACTATTTGTTCACTTTTTAATATTTCAAAAAAAAAGTCAGGAGTTTTTATCATGTGTAAAAATTCAACATAATTATTGTGAAATGAACAAATATAATATTGAATAATTAAAATTAATTTGTTTATATGTTTGTATATTTATTTATTTATTTTATTTTACTTATTATATATCCTTGACATTATCTTTAAAAAAATTACAATTGAATATATAATGTTGCGGCCAACAGGACAGTTAATTTTATTTTATTGTTTTTTGTGACCATATTATAATATAGCGGGTTATTTTATTTTGTTTGTAAATAACATATATTATTTTCATTTCGATTTTTTTTCCATATCATTATATGGTAAATCTTTTTATTTTTATCCAATTATACATCATTGAACATTTCATACACTAAGAGAAGTCCCAGCGACGAAGTTTTCCCAGCCACCTCAGGCACAGATCGACTCTCGCCGTGTCACATGATATCACAACGCAAAAAGAACACAGCGCTGCGTGTAGAACTGCCTCGATGAGGTTCTTCGTCCTGTTACCATTCCCCCTGGAAAAACCCAAGGTTTCATCTCACCAGGTTGTGATGGCGAATTCTCACATCTGGAACATTATTCTCCTCCAAGAGGACGTACATCAGGCGACCGCAGAGACGTTATGATGATATTATATGATCGGCCCTCTGGAGGTGATCTGTTATATTTTAATTTTCAACATTTTAAGGTGAGTGGCACTCCCTTAAAAGACATTTCTGACCCTTGGGTCTTCAGTTTCAATTAGTGGAAATAAAAATATTAATTTTCATAACTAAGACACCTCACATTGATGCTGGACTTCAACTTGAACACTAGTTCATGTTACATTCTGTAAGTGCCACTATGGTCTAGTGGTTAGCATTCAAAGTTAAAATGGTGATGGTTTCTAGTTCAAATCTGGTTCCACAAGTTCTTTTATTTTTCTTCTTCTATTATATAAAATTATAATTTACAGTTTTTAAAAATATATAAATATTTTGTTAAATTATTTCTTAATTAAAACACCTCGCATTGAAGCTGAACTCTGACTTTTAGACTGCTTCATGCCATGTTCTACAAGTGCACTCATAGCGTAGTGGCTAGCGTGCTTATCTCAGCTGGTGAAAGTTCCCGGTTCAAGAGTGGTTACATCTTGTTCCTTTTTTTTCCCCTTATATTAAACAAAATATAATTTTAAATTAATATAAATATAAATTATGGCCTTCTGTAATATCATTTTATTTACACTTGATTTAACATTTAAATTAATTTAATTTTCTTTAAATAATAATAATTAATTAGTTTTAATAATAAAACAGCCATAGATTTGTAAATTTAATTTCTAATTTAAGGTTGTTTTCTTTTTTGTTTAATGATTTAAAGTAAATTTTGTTTCTTTCATTATTTTATTAATGTTGGGTGAAATATTTATGGTTGAAGAAATATGGTTGGAAGAAATATTTTAAATTCATTCATTTATTTTGTGGCATATTTGTATTTATTTTGTGGCTTGTTTATTTCATTTATTATGTTTTTTCAATATAGAATTACTACTACTATTCGGCATTTTATTTATTCACATATTTATTCAAATGGGTTTTCATTATTTTAACATTTTTAATAAATTAATTAATAAGGTACCAGTGCCTAGGTATTAGGTTGAGCAGATCTAGCTATTTACATTGGAACGCTCGCTACCGCCACAAAAGTATTTGTTTAGATTAAAAACAGGGGAGAGGGGAGACAGACAGGCTTCATAACATTGATATATTTCTTGAACCTTTTCAGCTAAAAATTAATAATGTAAAAAAGTGAAAAATATCGTTGATTTCTTAGTGTGTTCAACCTCAAGTAATAATATAATGTTTTTCACAGTCCGACTAGTTTGTCAAGGAAAATGTGGTAAGAATATCACGATAAGCGGTGGTTGAATCATAAAATCTTATGAAAGAAAGAAAGAAATTAAAGTTTATTCTGGGACATTTAGTTCCCTCAGAATAACTATAATGAACAAAGAAATGACAATTTTCTGGCGATTGTGAATAATTAAATGACAATTAAAATAAATTAATTTACAAAGTTGTCTAACTTTAATATTAAAATAAAGAAACATGTAAATTTTTCATAATATTAAAAAATTAAGACACTGTTGTAAACATATGATCTTGAAGTAGATATGAATTTAAAGATAATTACATACGGGTGAGTTCGCATATTTGTACAAATAAGCAATATGACACATACATAGATATCAGTATAGTGTAACTGACATCTCTGAAGTACAAAATAACTTTATTTTACATACATTCGAAGGATTGATTACTGAGGAGATGGAAAAATAAATTGTGTTTTAATGAGGTTAAGGATGAGGATTTCTGTAAAGAGGTTGGTAGGGAGTTCCAAAATGCGGTAGTGTGATCACGAAGGATTTTTTAAAGGAAACAGTTCTATGAGAAGGAATTAACAAATTTGAGGATTGGGATTTTGTGTTGGAAGGTATGAATATATTGATTTGATATATGATACGTCGATATAGATAGATAGATAGAAGAATCAACTTTATTCTGGGACTACGTCCCTTGAGAATAACAATATTGTACATAAAATTAACATTACATCTGGCCAAAATGTATATTACAATAAACAAAAACAAACAAACAAACAAAAAAAACAACTAAAAAGTAAGGGATAAAAGAAGTATTTACATAGCTGTACAGATATAGGAAGTCATAATATGAGAAATAAGGTCCTAATACTGCAAAATAGTTGCTATACACAATACGCTATGAAATTATAAATGAGCGACAAATAATAATAAAGATGTTATAGTAGTAGTAGTATGTTCGAAGAACATAATAGTATAATCGAAATACAATAATAGTGTAATCATACATACACAATATATACACCCATTAATACAATAATAGTACAATAGTATATATACAATATACATATATTAATATATATATACATATACATACATACACATATACATATATACAATACAACAATAGTATAATAATACAATAATAGGCTACCCAGCATCTGATTGAATTGTAAGGAGGAATTGGAAAAGGAGGGTTTTAAATGTGGATAAGGATGGTGCATGGCGGATTTTAAGTGGGATGGAATTCCAAAATGTGCTGGATTGGACAATAAAGGAGTGTTGAAATGAGGCCGATTTGTGGAAAGGGGTATAAAGGTCGGAAGGACGAGATCTTGTGGAGAGGGAGTGGATAGATGACTTGAATTGAAGGAGATTGAATGCGTAGGACGGACGATGATTATAGATTATTTGGTAAAGGAATGTACCTAGGAAGTACTGTCTTCTGAAGGAGGGGAAGAGCCACCCTGACTCGGCGTAGTAGTGGGAAACATGAGAACGTCTCGGGGTCCCATTGACAAATCGTACTAAGCCATTCATTATTCTTTTCAGTCTGACTCCAAGTTCCGATGAGAGGCCACCGTACACTACGCAGCCGTAGTCAATGTGGGGGAAGATGAGGGCGGATACTAGGAGTCTACGTGTGGATATGGGTAGGAGATGGCGGAAGCGATGGAAGAGTTTCAGGATGGAAATTGAACGTCGGGATATGAGGGAAATATGGTGATTCCAGGAGAGGGTTTGATCTATGATAACCCCTAAGTTTTTAACTGAAGTGTTGAAGGTGATGGGTTGGTCATTCAGGTACAGGAGAGGAATGTTGGTATTTGATCTGAGAAGGGGTTTGGAACCGAGGACAATGGCTTGGGTTTTAGCAGCGTTTAACCTTAATCCATTTTCACTTGCCCAGGCACAAATCCGATTTAGGTCTTCTTGTATTTTGGCAAACGCATCATGCCATTCAGAGGGAGCGAAGGAGAGGTAAATTTGGGAATCATCGGCATAAAGGTGATGTGAACAGTGAAGGATTGATTTATGAAGGTCGTTAATATATGAACTAAAAAGGAGAGGAGATATGCTGGAGCCCTGTGCCACTCCTGAGGATAGAGTTAGATAGGATGATAAAGGTTGATTCGGGATAGAGACTGCTTGGGTACGTTGAGAGAGGAATGATTGAAACCAAAGGATAGAGCTGTTGGAAAAGGATAACAATTTCAATTTGGAGAAAAGGATGGAATGGAATGGTTAATGGTATATAAATGATTATCTTTAAATATAAATGGCAATTTAAATGGAAGTAACATTTAGGGATCAATAAAATAGTTACATACCTACAACTAGACCCTAGCTTAGCCAGCTAGTTGACTTTTATTAATCAATTTTAGTTTATACATTTTATTCATTCATGTAGCTGATTTATTATTGATTTTTTTTTACCTCTAATTAGGGGGGGAGGGGCGAAATGTTATTCTCGCTTTGTGCTCAGAATCGAAAATTTCCACTCGCGTTTTACGTTTCAGACACCAAGGATCAAATTTTGTTCAGCATCTGTCGGTCTGTCTGTAGTCAAATTGATGTGACGGGCATATCACCTACTACCTTTCATCCGATTTTCATGAAATTTTTAGGGATTGTGTGGGTCGGTGTCTAGATGGTTCCATATCGATTTTATCGAATTCCATCCACCGCTTCCGCTTGCGCACGTGTAAATGTGTTTTCATAGAAATGCCAATATTTCAGAAACGGCTCATTGGATTTGGCTTAAAGTTGGATGAAAGGTAGGTATTGTTGAAAAAATAATGTAGTGCCAGTTTTATTGAATTCTGTCTATTACTTTCTCTTATATATGCACAGACATGTTTTCCTTGATAAGTCTATATCTCTAAAACCACCCGTTCGATTTAGCTCACATTTGGAGAGAAGTTAGGGATTGGTAAATAGATAATCAAGTATGTATGAATTTTATGAAATTCTATCCACTACTAAAAAAAAAAATACTTTCGCTTTCAGGTCAGGAAATTTATTATTTGACACGGCTATAGTTTTATAACTGCTTGCTCGATTTGATCCAAACTTTGAGGAAGTTTGGAGAACTGTATAGAAATTACTCAATATCAATTTCATTAAATTCCATTTAATAATTAAAATTAATATAAATAATTGTTAACAATATAATGGCTGTGAAATGTGAAAGGCATTGTACACGGTGGGCCAGACCCCCTTACCGTGCACCCCCCCCCCCACATCCCTATAAATTGCATATCGTTGTGTTCCTTGTGACAATTTATTTAAAAAAAGCCAATGTTCCCACAAAAAAAAGTGAACGATTGCCCCAAAATGGCGTCCAAACATGGTGGATTGACGACTTTGATTTTAGTTAGTTTTTTTGTTACTGAGAATCAGCATTTGGCTTAATTTCATCATAGTTGGTCTTTTATTAAAGCTGGATAATCAGAGAATAATAAAACATGAAAAAATATTAAAAACTAATTGGTTTAGGCATAAAAAAAATCGGTAAAGTCAATTTTTTTTACAAAAAAATTTTCAAGTTGAAAATCAAACGTCGTTTGTAATTAAACGGTCAACAATAATGCAAAACGTGCTGAAATAAAACATCTGGAGAATACATTTCTCTTTCTAAAACACTGATTACTTTTTAAAATATTTGAAGTAGTAACGTAGAAAATGTATTTAAGCGGCAGAAAAGCGCTACTGGCATAGGCGCCTTCAGGCCTCTACCACACCACTTAGTACTCATAAATGGCTTAATTATAGTGCTATAATAACGTTTTTGTTATATTATATTGATTGTATTAACGAACGAATATTAATACAATAATTTAATTGTCAAAAAAAATTTTTTTTAATTTATTATTATTTTTTTTTTTAAATTTAACTTCCTTTATTCTATACGGAGGTCGCTGAAGAAGGGCTCTATTATAAAAATTATATAATTATAATAATAAAACTTAAATCAAAAATACTTTGCAGAATATCTTGAATTTTTTATTTAATATTTGCAATTTAACATTTTGTTTTATATATTTACTGATTCTTAGAGGTAATTTAAATTGTATATACTTCCCCGGAAATGAGTCATATTAATATCTGTTTTATAAACTAAAATAATATATACCTAATCTGAACTACTTTTAATGAATAGGTGATGGATTGTTTAGTAAAATTCATATATCGCTATTAAAAAAATAATTTTTATTTCCTTTATTTTTTTCGGAAGTTGGACCATATCACAAAAAATACGAAATTTTAAGATTAAATGCATTTTTCTCTCTGCGTTCTCTCTGCACAAAAGAAATATGGAAAGGGCGAAGCTATAAGTTCTTCTAGGTAACTGGAACTGATTGTTAGTATTTGGTCTCAAAATGAGGGAAAAGTCGAAATTGAACCCAAACATTGGAAAAAATACATTAAGCGAACGACAAAGGAAGTGCCAAAATTTTGGAAAAGAAAACAAGAATCAGTATCCGTTATATGGCTAAACGAATATATAGTAGACAGATGAACAGAATATTTCAAGATGCTGCTAAAAGAGGGTCAAAATGCTTGATGAGTTTGGATGATATTAAGCAGGTTTATTATGGTGAAGACCATTTCATCAGCAAGAAAGATTTGTTCTAAGCAAGTGGCAAGTCAGTGGTCTGGACGAAGTAACCCGAAATGCTGTGCGTACAAAGGCTACAAATGTATTAGAAAATGATATGAAAGGACTGTAGTTTTGTCCCTTTACAGGAAATGAGATACTAGGAAATGTTATTCGAGATTCCTTACTGTTTATAGTACCAAAGAAAGTCTACTCAAGAATCGTAGAAGCTAAAATAAGAAATATTGTCGGTTGTCTGAGCGATATGGATTGAGAAACTCAAGTTGCACATTGGAACATAAGTCGCAAATTGGGACTGTCTTCACTTTAAGGTAGGTTATAGAGAAGTCCACAGAGAAAGGAAAATGGTTCTCTATCTGCTTAGTGCCTCACACTTTGGATTGATCTAATATCTACTAGTCTTTCACAAAAGCTCGTTTTCCTTTCAGATTCCTTCAAAAATCTTTTGCAATTGCACTAAACAGGAGGAGAGCTATTTTCCTTTGTCGATAGACCTCTCTATAACCTGCTTCAAAGTGAAGATAGTCCCAAGGTGCAACTTCAATAGCAATCTAAAATAAAGTGGTTTTCACCATTATAAACCTCGTTTACTTCCTCCAAACCTGCTTGCCACTTGCTTAGAACAAATCTTTCTTGCTGATGAAATGGTCTTCACCATAATAAACCTGCTTAATATCATCCAAACTCATCAAGCATTTTGACCCTCTTTTAGCAGCATCTTGAAATATTCTGTTCATCTGTCTACTATATATTCGTTTAGCCATATAACGGATACTGATCTTGTTTTCTTTTCCGAAATTTTGGCACTTCTTTGTCGTTCGCTTAATGTATTTTTCCAATGTTTGGGTTCAATTTCGACTTTTCCCTCATTTTGAGACCAAATACTAACAATCAGTTCCAGTTACCTAGAAGAACTTATAGCTTCGCCCTTTCCATATTTCTTTTGTGCAGAGAGAACGCAGAGAGAAAAATGCATTTAATCTTAAAATTTCGTATTTTTTGTGATATGGTCCAACTTCCGAAAAAAATAAAGGAAATAAAAATTATTTTTTTTAATAGCGATATATGAATTTTACTAAACAATCCAAGTAGTTCAGATTAGGTATATATTATTTTAGTTTATAAAACAGATATTAATATGACTCATTTTCGGGGAAGTATATACAATTTAAATTACCTCTAAGAATCAGTAAATATATAAAACAAAATGTTAAATTGCAAATATTAAATAAAAAATTCAAGATATTCTGCAAAGTATTTTTGATTTAAGTTTTATTATTATAATTATATAATTTTTATAATAGAGCCCTTCTTAAGCGACCTCCGTAAATTGACTTTACCGATTTTTTTTATGCCTAAACCAATTAGTTTTTAATATTTTTTCATGTTTTATTATTCTCTGATTATCCAGCTTTAATAAAAGACCAACTATGATGAAATTAAGCCAAATGCTGATTCTCAGTAACAAAAAAACTAACTAAAATCAAAGTCGTCAATCCCCATGTTTGGACGCCATTTTGGGGCAGTTCGTTCACTTTTTTTTGTGGGAACATTGGCTTTTTTTAAATAAATTGTCACAAGGAACACAACGATATGCAATTTATAGGGATGTGGGGGAGGGGGTGCACGGTAAGGGGGTCTGGCCCACGGACTATTGCTCATCTGGAGTGTGAGTTAGGTTAAGAAAATATTTTTATGGGGTTATAAAATTTTAGGTTTTATTCAAAAAGTTAATTTATAATGTATTGTTTGGTTGACTCCAAACATTACTGGCATGATACTTACTGCTGTTACTTAGATTTTGTGTAATTAAGTTAATTTTTACTCTGAGTTTCTAAAAAAAAAAAATCTTATTTGTGATTGTGTTTATTTCTATTGAAGTTCAACCAACTCATCGTGGTCTCGATTTCCACCTTAAATATCAAAGTTGTGTGAACTTCACAAATATTTTTATATTCCAGCTTGATTAGTTTTGTTCTGACTAAAAAAAAGTATTGGTCTCGTTAATTCCAAACAAAAAAAAAAAAATTGAATTTTTCCTATGGATTTTTCATTCGATCTACTTTACAAGTGAAAATATACCTAATAAGTATATATCACTACTGTTAGTGGCAAAGATCTGTACGTCAAAATTTTCAACTTTTATTCTATTTGTGCTAAAAGTGATATTTAATAGTTTTCAAGTGATATAAGTAGCCTGCTACAATGGAAAAAAGCAGGGGGAAGTAAAATATAAAATTATTCTAATTATGATTTATTATTAGCTTCTCCCAGAGATTTTATTCTCACACGAAAAATCTTAGACCTTGTAATACAGATATTTGTTAGCTAATGAAAACGGTGAAACGGTGAGGAAGCTACACTGACTTTACTTGGCAGACGTTTTTTAATTGTATGGGTTGTGACTGAAATGCAAAATCCAAGTTTTCCTCCTTGGTGCTCCCCCTCCCTGGATCACTTTTTAAAATCATTAAAAAGAGTATTTAGGCAATTATGTTTATTATAATACATCCCAGATAATGGAAAAATGGGAAATAAAAGCGTTGAAACGGTTAATTGTAGTCATTTTTGTAGAAAAGTTGGTACTTTAAAGTTACTGGATAGGAAATCACATAATTTTTTTACAAAATTAGGTGAATCTCAAGGTTTTGCCTAATAAACCTCAATTTAATTAATATGGACTTCAACCTTATTAAACGATTTTACCTTATTTTACTTTCACTTACCTGTATATGAAGTACTGCGATCGCAAAAATTTTCGAATCTGAATTTTCACCAGAAATACATGTTTTGAGGTCTCCTAAGTCCAAATAACCAAGTCCAGTTTAGTCTATAAACAGTCTACCGCAAAAACGAAAAGTTGTATGAAATCGAAATTGTATATTAAAGGTTTGTATATACCTAGGATGTTATAGCAACTTTTTGGTCAAAATCAGCTAACTGGAAGTGGCACTTTATATTACCAATTTTACACATTTTTATGACTAACAATTTTGATTAAACTCATTAGATCAGTGTATTCTTAAATGGTTTTTAATTTAAGGTAGGTTTTATTCTCATCGATGCAACCTGATGGCCTAAATACATATTTTTTCAAATCCTTCCTGTCTTCCTGTAAAGTATCTTCAATTTTTTTTATATGAAATAATTAACCATTTCACATTAATCTCTTTTGTAAAATTAGTTAAATATAAAATATGAATGCGATTTTCATGAAGACGACTATCGTTGGTATTATTTAATATTTAATTGTATAGATTACAGTGATATAAAAATTAATATTTGTATATATACTGGTACTTAACAAATATAAATACCCTTAATAAAATATAAATAAATAAAGCTGCTTTCTTTATCAGTGGTACTCTTGTCGGACTAAAAAATATTTCATGACTCTTAATTTATTACATACATGCATACCTAGTTGGCGCAACAACCCGTTAACGGGTCTAGGCCTCCTTCAAAAGTCTCCGCCAGTTGGCTCTATCTGTTGCTGCAGCTCTCCAGTTCCTAACGCCGAGGAGATCGCTTACGTCCGCTGTGACAGAGTCAGCCCACCTGACATTTGGCCTACCAACTCTTCGCTTGCCATGAAGCTCTTCAGCCAATGTTCTCTTTGGGATCTCGTCCTCCTTCATCCTTGCAATGTGGCCCGCTCATCGAAGTCTCCCAATCTTGATTCGCTTGATGATATCAGAATCTTTATACAGTCTTGAGAGTTCTTGGTTCTTCCTCCTTATCCAGGTGTCTCCCTCTCGAACCGGCCATAAATTCTTCTCAGTATCTTCCTTTCAAACACCAGATTTGAACCTTAATTTATTATAATCAAATAAATAATTGAAATATACAACCGGAAAAGGAAATGATTAATGTCAAACAAATAAAATATAGTACAATAGAATGCTATGAAAAACATATGGTAATTAATTGTCTTAAATAATGTTTCTTACCTCTATTACTTTTACTTTCACTTTCCTTTCTCTTAAAATACTTATTTATGCTAAGAACAGGGTGGTATGTGAAAGTTGTGTGATGTGCGCACCGAACCAGATTTTTCTAAATGGAGCTTAGCTGTGTTTGTCCGCTCAATAGTTCTCTTTAAATAGTTTTAACAATGACAAACTCTGCTTTCATTTAAAGTAAATTTCGTCTAGTTTAATGTAATAATTGATAATTACTTATATTAAATATTTTTTTATGTATCGCTTCCTATTCAACAAAAAATGTGACACTTAAAAAATACAAAACCTGGATTTCCTACTTTTCTGATGAAAATTGGCCTGTTGTTTATATGAACTTTTTTTTAGTTCTTGAGGTATGTTGAGGTATTTTATCACTCCTTCAAAAATTTCCCTCTACTCATGGGACACCCTGTATACATACACTGGCACACCTTAAATTTTGTGAAATAAAGCATGAACACTTAACAAAAATAAAATAAAATGCATTAATTATTTTTTAATTATGAAATCTGAGTCACTAGTACCTAGTGTTGTCTACCTTTTCTTGAATAACGGTCTGTACTCTCCTATATATTCTACGAATAAGTTGGTTACCCGATCTTGAATCTAATCCATTTCATGTACTTGGGGGTCACATAAAGAATTCTGTCGTCGATGGATTGAAGTCTGAGCTGCGAGCTGGGCTCTCCAAGGTGGAGACATAAACCTTGTGTACGTAGTCCCGTACAACATTCTCAATGTGTGGCCGAGTATAATCCAGTATAAAGAGGAAATGGAGGGCGATAAATTGGCCAAAACATACCACATATTACACATTCTAAAATCTCAGCGTAATCTTTGATCAGAACCTTTCTTGGAATAACCACATTCCCCAGATTACCCAAAAATCCATAACTGTTCTTAAACCATTCCGTGAATGTATTTAAAACAACACCAGACAGCTCCTTGTAACATCCCTTCCCCCAGTTCGACTATGGTTACTTGGTGTATGGAGGTCGATTCACAAGAGTAGAGGAAAGACTGAAGGGAATCATGAATTGCTTCATAAGGTTCGTGTTTGGGATCTCTAGGCGTTCCCATGTTTCCTGCTTATACACTTCGGTGCTTATACAGCACCGAGTTGAAGTGGCTCTATCCCACCTTCCAACGGCAATTCCTTCTTTGTATTTTCCTTTTCCATGTCCTCAGAACCAAAAATCCTCTCTACATCCTAGATCTCCTTACTTTGCATCCTCTATCCCCTCTCTTAATACCAGATCTCAACCTATAGATCTTAATATCCCTTCCCATAAAACCACTTTCTTCAGAAAATCCTTCGTCATTCGTGCTACCTCCTTTTGGAACTCCTTACCTATCTCCATACGTCAAACTACATCCACAAATTCCTTTAAACAATTCCTATTCCTCCACCTACTACACATTCAAACTTCCGCAAGCTTGTAAAGATTTTTAGATTATGTAATTATAATTGCTTGCCAACAGTTAATTGGTAAGAGCCATTTTACTTTAATTTTTCTCTCAGTATTTTTTATATATAGTTGTATTTTTCCTAGGATTCTTTGAATATATTTGTATTATAATTACATTTCAGACTGATGTATATATTTTTTGAACTAGGGGACTTAAGCCCTAGAATAACATTATTTTTCATTCATTCATTAATATTCCTCAAGGATGTCGGTGATTTACATGTGTGCATTGATTGTCGCCCTTTGGAACACACAGAGGTCTGCCCTTGACTCTAAATATATTTCATCCCAAACCAGCACCGAATCCCCTTTGAACTGCACTCTTCCTGCTATATTGCACCGAGCATATTGCTTACTTGCTCTTATCCACAGTTGAACTCGTCTGTTTGCACCTTAAAGGCTATACTTGGACTTATCAGAAAACAGAACAGAGACCAAATCATCTTCTGTCCAGGCAGCATGTTCATGACAAAGGTGAAGGCAAAACTTCTTACTTTCCCGAGCAATACGCTATCGATGAGAAGTCTCAACGGAAATCTGGTAGCTGGACCATGGATTTGGATAGCCTAATCATGGCCTCCTAGTAGCTTCCTGTGTTCCTGTCTTCCCCTACTTCTGAACTGCCCGCTAAACTGGTGTTTCAGCCATTCTGTTTACTGAGGCTGTCGGTTAAATGGTGTTTTAATGTTCCAGAATAAAAATAATTATTTATTTATTTCTTCTTTCTTCATCTGTTCAATCCAAACTACTCCAATTTGTATTAAAAATTAATCCAATTTATTAATTAGGTTAATAGTTAATATATGTTAATTGGCAGTTGCAGTATGAGTTTTTGACAATGTCTTAGTATTATTCATTAATAAAAATTCAATGGACCAATAATTTCTGCTATAGTTATGATGTTAAGAAATTGATAACGTTATCTGATTCATTTTTTTGGCTATAAAACCTGTCAATTTTTTTGTTAATAATCAGCAAATGTGCTGGAAATACAGATATACATGACTTATCATTCATGGGGAACAAAAGTACTAAGCAGCACCTCTTCCCTGACTTGTTTCAATTACATAGGTTGTTTATGGAAGGAAATCTCTCATCTAATGCCTTTTTAGTCTCTTCCTCATGTTCTGGAGTATGTCAGCTGTAGCTATGTCTCTTATTAATCTGTTGAGATTGCCATTTAAATTAGTATAAAATCGTTGGTAAAGGGTCGTTATATGTTGGTCAATTGTTGAAAGGTGGATGTCAGTATGGAGAGTTTTGTGAGTCATCTGATTCAAAAGTTCCTAAAATTAGTCTTAAAATTATAATTTTTAACAAAAAGACTTCTATCTCAATCTCTTTATACTTGTTATCACAATCCCTAATAATTATGCTTTATCTAGGATATCTAAGCACAGATTTTGTACTTAAAAGATTTTAGTTATAATAGTTAGATTCTATCTATCTAATCCTTATTACACCAATCTTTTGTTTTTCTTGTGAAAGTTAAACCAAGTTCAAGAGTTTTTACAAACTTTTAAACTGATTTAGAGTTGGATGCTTTTCATTTTATCTTGTCTTATTCACTTAATAATTTTTATCAACAGCTATGTAACCAGTCAATACTGGCTTTTATTTAATTGTTTAGGCTGTTTATTTGTTATATATTAATACTATTTACTTCAATGTAATCAATGATGTTTTAAATTATAAGTAATGATTTGTCTTAGATTACATTCTTATGTTTGTTTACAATAGGCTGAGAAGGGTCTTCATTATTGAGAATAGCATATTATGTTTTTATTTATTTATTACTTTTTAAAAGTTATTTTGTTGTTCATAAACCTGTGACTTAATGTTGGTCAAATAAGCCACATTGAATATTTTAAATAAGTACAAAGCTAAATTGTATGTATGTATATTCATCAAGATAGTTTTTAGGTGAGAATTTGAGCCTCATGCCTCATTCAGCTTTGTGAAAGGGAGGTTGTAGGGCATTTTTTATTGTGTTATTTTCATGAGTGGGTAGCAAGGGATTTTATTTCCTTAATTTTTGACTTCTATTGTATTTAATAATTTAAAGCATGTACTGTTAATAAAATTTCAGCTAAAATGTTATTTTTATTCTGATCTTGTTCTTTCCTGAACAAGCAAAATCATTTTTAGTTATTAAACAAATAAAAATCCTACAGTTACATTCACTTCACTAAGGTAACTGTAATAACTCATAGCACAGTGATTACACTAAAAAATAAAGAAAAAATAGCAGCATCTCAAGATACGTAGGCTAATTATGGGGCACAGGACACTAATGATCTAAAACTTGGGTGATAGAAGTTTCTTGTGAGGGTGTTCATATGTGTAAGTTAGCAGCCATTAATCTCTCTGGGGCACTTTTACCTACCTTAGCTGAGACAGAACCTTTATTGAAAAATAGAATATTTTGTTTTTCCTCCTTTAGATCTCATTGTTTCTTGTCTTGTCTTGAAGTCTGATTGTTGAACATGTGAAATATTTGGTTTTATTTATTAAAAAAAAATATATCACCCCCTGTATGTTAATTACCCATGATGAATTGTGAAACCAAAGATATTAAAAACTGTGTCTGTGGAATTTCAGCTTGATCAGTACATTTTATGGCAGTTAAGGAGAGAGATATCTATGAAAAATGATTAACTCCCCTTAATTATGAAGATAACCCCCCTTCTGAAAAAGAGCCTTGCTCTTGAGGCTTTGCGATTTCCTCAGGGAAAATGTGGAGTAAGTGATACACAAGGTCAGTAAATGAAATTGTTGTTGAGGTTCCTTACATAGAAGTGGTTGGTTACTGCAGTACAGTTTCTGTTGGCTTAGAGAAGGATTATTTTTTTTTTTTTTTTTTTAGATTCATTTGTAATAAATAAAAATTAGATAATTAGACATTGATTACATTGTCGTAGAATCAAATTTTAATTTATTTATTGTTGCTTTTATAATACCTTTTGCTATGCTTTTTTATATATTTATTTATTATTAATTTTTCTTTAACAATTATTTGGAAGAAGGTTATGTTATCTATAATTTTTCAAAATCTACTTTTGTATAACTGATGTGGTGTCAGATTTTAATATTTTTAACTGCAGCTTTTTATTTCATTTGAAATAGTTGTTTGTGTTCATATTTATTGAATTCACTTTTTATTTTGTTATACTTTTTGTTTTCAGTACAGCAATACAAGCCCATCGAGTAGTCCCCAAAGTCCTCCTTCACCTACTAGTTCATTGTGTAAAATGAGTCCAGTTGAGGCAAATAACTATTATATCACTCAAGAAGATATGACACTACAACACCATTTTGAGCAATTTTCTGTGGTAAGTGTTTTTAATCTAAATTTTTTAAATAATGATATTTTTTAACCTAATATAAAGGTATTTAGGCTTGATATTATGAATAAAGGATATTTTTTTGTAGTTGTCTCAATTTTCTTGATTGTGTCTAGTTATAACCATTATTTTTTTCAATAAATTTATTTACTTTTACTCCTGAAATGAACTTAATGTTTCTTCAATTACTGTGACTTTGAAAACATACTCATTTAAATTTTTTAGTGAATGTTTTCTGTTATGTTCATCTAACAAGAATGTAGTTAGTTTATAAATAAGTAATGGTTTGAAATTACAAATTTATACAAAGCTTAGAATATTTTAAGTTTATAAATAAGTAATGGTCTGAAATTACAAATTTATACTATGCTTACAATATTTTATGAGTGAAATTGATTAAAATAATATAATAATAGTTTCCCTGAATCAGATTTGGTATACTTTGCGGTGGGTTTTGTGTCTGCGAGATGAATGACTATTTTACCCCATTTTTGATGAGGAAGGCAATGGCTTCCATTTCGAGACACGATCTGTACCTAAATAAAATTACTCAAATTATTTGATTGACTATAATTCAGCATCATCATCTTCAGACTGGTCCGTATCTGTGACAAAGTCTTGCAGACTTTTTTTGTCTGACCCAATGATGTTAATATCATTGATAGAAGAAGCAATTTCATCTGCCAAATCAATACTGTCATTCTGTATTGTATAAGTATTGTATAAACTACAATATTTTATAAGCTAAGAGTTGACATCTAAAAAATAAGAAAATTGAGTTTGTAATTTAGAAAAAAACTAATTAAACCTAGATAAAATAAAAGGCTCTTTCATCAGAGCCTGAAGAATCCAGATTTTGTAAAATATCTAAGATCTTCTTGTCTCGGCTCATGAGTTAAAAAAAAGATACGCAGGAGGTGACCAAGTAAGCAAAATGCTCAGGTAAGAAACAAGGATGTCACGTTAGGAGTATACTGGTGAGAAAAACGCTCAGTCTTATCCGTTGCAAGGCTAGAGTAAAACTGAATTGAGTCAGGTGGGAGGTAAACATTAAAGGAAAAGGGGAGTAACAAAAACAAGTGGCAATAACAACATCAAAGGGTTTAGGTAAGGTAGACAAAATTATAAATAAAGTACTAGGAAAATATAAATATTTATTTCGCAATAGGAATAGTCAGGGCTACCTCTCCTGGGTTCCTCTTCTTCTTTTATTGGCACAACAGGGCCATGAAGCTACCCTTGCCCTGCTCAACAGCCATCAACCATCTCTCCTAGGTTAAAAGAGAAAAATCCTCTGCACTCCTGGAATCATGATATTAACACATGGAGGAGAAGGACCAATAAAAAGCTACTGACAGAAACTCAATAACGAATATCTAATGATATGAAGGCAAGTAGATTAAAATGAGTGGAAAATATAGCTCGATGCAATCCATCAGGAAACCTCCATACAACAATAAATTCCTCAATAGTTCGCAAATTAGGCAGAAAAACTAGATAAATAGATTGAATCAGCAAAAATAGAATAGAGCTGCATGCAGATAACTCGGAAGAAACAGTCCAAGATAGGCTGGTTAAGCCGGCAAAAGATGTACAAGTTCGTAATGCGTACAGAAAAAAAATTACTATAAACCCAAAATATTATTACAAAAAATTTCTTTTAAACTTTTATTTTTGAAACTTTTTCCAAAATATTTGCATAGATTCTGTTAAAATGGAACTTTTTAAAAACGTTTCAAGCCCTGAACCATACTTCTTTATGTTAAAGGTCATGGGCACTTTATTTATCAAATGCTCTTGTTTCAGTACTATACAGAGTGTCCCGTAAGTTGAGAGAAAAATATAAAGAGGTGATATTGAAATTCAAGAGTTACAAAAAAGTTTACATAAACAATTGTCTGATTTTTGGCAGAAAAGTATAAAATTTAAGTTTCTTTATGCAAGTCACATTTTTGTTTTGAATAGAAAGCGATAACTAAAAAAAATATTTAATATAATTAATTGAGAATTGTTTCACAGGAAACTAGACAAAATTTACTTCAAATAAAAGTAGAGTTTGTCATTGTTAAAATTATTTAAAGAGGACTTTTAAGATGATAAACTAAGCTAAGTTCTGTTTTAAAAAAATTATGAAACAATTTTTTTTCTGACCCTCTAACCATATTACAGATACCCCACTTTTAGAAAAACTTCCTAGTTTAATAAGCTTTAAGTCTAAGTCTATATTAATTGAGTTGAGGTTTATTAGGAACTATGATGAGATTTACCTCAAGTTGTGCAAAAAAAATTAGGTAATTTGATATTGTTTAAATTTATCTGTTTTCAGAAAAAATAACATCAATTAATTATTGCAAAGCTTAAATTTTGTTTTTTTTTGTCCATCACCTGGGATGTAAAGGGATAACAAACATAAATTCATATAAATACACTTTTTATATTTATCATCTAAAGTTATAATGGAACTATGGTTTTTACTCAAATCTCTATTATAGAAATTGATCTTATAAGTGATCAATGAAATTTTCGTTATTTTAAATGTAAATATTAGAATTGGAATAATTTAGTTGGCTACTTATAAATATGGATCACTTTATATATTAGAGATCTTAATAAAAAACACAGTTTCATTATCAATTTAAATGATAAATATTTGAAAAATCATTATTTTTTTAAAAATAAAAAGTGTATTTATGTTTATTAGAATACATCCCAGATAATGAAAAAAAAAAAAATTAAAGCTTTGCAGTAATTTTTGCTCAACATATGGGTATTTTTTAGTGACAGATTATAAAATCATCTCATTTTTTACAAAACTTAAAGTTAATCTCTTTTTTTTTTCAATATAAACCTCAAATTAATTAATATAGACTTAAACCTTATTAAACAAAGAAGTTTTCCAAAAGTGGGGTTGCTGTAATCTAGAAAAAATTTGGGGAATGGTCATTTATCACAAAAGAAGCTAAAAGCATGTTCGTTGGTATGCTGCCTCATTAAACAATCACTTACTTCTTGTTATAAAGAAATTTATATATATAAAATAAAAAATTGTATGACCAAAACAAGGATAAATAAAAAAATAATAAAATAATTTTTAATAAATATAATTTTCTATCGGAACCTTTACTTGTTGGGCGCCTGGCTTTACTAGCCTTTCATCTCTAAAGAGATAATTATAGAGAATATAAGTTACTTACCCATTATTTGGCCATGATTAATCATTTATCCTACCATGCTACCTCAGGTGAGAAGGGGTTAGGTTGGATATTTTTATAAAGCAGCAAAAAAGGTTAAGAGATTTATTTACAGAAAGAAATATTTACAGAATTAATACTATGTACAAGCAAAAGAAATAAAATAAAAGGAAAGAGGGAAACTTTAAACATAATTACTATATACAATTAAAGATAATAAAAATAACAAAAAATATACTTATTCTATATACAATAGTATGGCATGCCACATATAAACATCAAGAAACGATAGTCAAGATATAAGATATAAGAGCACATGTACATGCTAAAATAGGAATTAATAATTAGTCACAGGAAACAAAAGAGAGAAGAGTTCTATTATTATTTTTTTTCAATGCTTCCTCAATCTTGGTTACAATTGTACAAATAAACCTGGACATGTTTTTAAAAAAACAACCACCAACAATCCGTGAATCAGGTATGGGTATTATTAAGGAAAAATATGAATAAATATTATATCCAAATATAATATATTGTACGAATGTAATTTCCATGTAGGTACATTCACCAAATATAATATTTTTTATGAAAATTAAATAAATTTATATTCTATTAAATTTTTTTCAACATATGACCATTTTGACTAATGACTGAGATTAATGAATGGGACG
Source organism: Nezara viridula (assembly GCA_928085145.1). NCBI lineage: Eukaryota > Metazoa > Arthropoda > Insecta > Hemiptera > Pentatomidae > Nezara > Nezara viridula. The sequence goes on from OV725078.1 coordinate 111,593,521, forward strand.
TTATTAAAACTTCAGAACTGATCATGAAAAGTCCAATTCCAGCCAAGAAAAGTAGGTCCTTTTCTTTATACTGAAAATCCCATTTAAAAATACAAGTATCAAGGTTGTGATTTTTCCCTCCATAAATATATTTCTACTAATCCTAGAAATACTTGTGGTTTTTCCTTCCTAAAATGTATTTCTTCTGATCCTAGAAAATGTTTTTTTTTAACACCATAAATTATGGTACAAATCAGTGTAAATTTTCAGGTTTCTACACTGTACACATGAAGCAGAAGGTACTTTTAAAACTATTGTAAAATAACCTCATAGGTTTTTGAATAAGTTATTGTGATTCTCCAAAAATCACATTTTTTGGTGAATTTAGTGTTGTTATCAAGCTTAAGCAAAAAATAATTGGTTTGATTATTTATTTTATTAGTATTATTTTATAATTTATTTATTTATTTGCGTAGCAATTGGGATATTTTGGTATTAAGCTCATTTTTCTACCTTCATCTGAATCAGAGATATAAAATAAAATGCATTTCTAACAACCATACCTCTAGGATTCCAAGTGAACTTTGGCCCTTCATTTTTGTAATATTCCTATGTTTTAAAATCTAGATTGATCTAAAAAAAAAGTCATCGAAATTTATCTCTCATGTGGGATCCTCTCCTTGTAAGTGAGTGTGCCTTAACTGATAAAAATTTTTATGGTTAACCTTAATTATTAATTAGGCCTGTATGGTTTGATCAAGTGACAATGGTGATAGAGAAATAATTACACATTTTAAGTGAGATGCCAAATATAATTAATGAAGGTACATATTTGGAATGATGTAATATGTTAGAGATTCTGGTGAGCTGAATGTATTATCCATTTAGCGATTATAAGCCAGAGATAAATTATAGTGTTAAACATATAAGAATTGCATCTTACCTTGTCTCAAATAAGTATTAACCAGTATATGTGACTAACTAAATATTGTAAGGGCTCACGTTGTTCATCTAAGGAAAGGGAATTGGAGAGGGTGGGTGCTCGGTGAGGTCTCTTCACATGACTGTCATCTCATCATGAACCAAATGCTCCGCCTCATTTTATTACAATGAGTTATAACTAACATTATTAAATTTATTAAATAACTAATTAAATATTGTTTACTTGTGCCTAATTATAGAAATTAATCTAAAATTTGTGTTATTCTTTGAGAGCTAAAACTCATAAAAAGACACCAAAACTTAGCTTAATATTAAATAATTCCAAAATATAGCTTCAAGTCATCTCCCAAATTCAGGCATCACGAGGACTTAAAAATATTAAATCACATTACTCCAGTTTATTCATAACTTCTTTTAGAATGATCTACTGTTTCTATTTAGTTAGTCTATTTTAGGGCTTTTTGAAGTGAGAAGTGCTATATCTGGTCTGCATTAATGTGATTTTATGTTTTTCAGTTCTGATGATGCCTGAATTGGTGAATTGCTGACTGGTTAGTTATTTATTGTTATATTTAAGGGACTCAAGGCTTTAGTATACATTTTTTTCTCTGATAAAATATCTTAATATTTTTTGACAAAGGTTATTAGTAACTTTTTCAATCATTTAAGAGATTGTTGTGGCTATTTCTCCTGGGCAACTACGAAAAAACTATTATTTTTTTATTTATTTAACAACTTTTACAACATTAGTCATATGTTGTCACCAAATATAAGTGTTTGCCATCTCCTTCTGTTCTGTCAGTCTCATTCACACATACCTCTATTAATTATTCCTACCTTTAAGCCCTCATGTCACTTTCTCATCGAGGCGTCACCTAATCCAGGGCATCTGTAAGTAGAGGTTTTTAAGGGTACGTGATGATTTAGGAATAGGATTGAATATTGAAAGATTGAATAATATATAAAAGATTGAAAGAAAAGCATTTCACCATCTCACCAATATAAGAATAGGAGTAAATAGGTTCTAATGATTGGGATAGTGAGTCAAGAAAAGGATTTATTTTTTCAGAGATCAATGAGTCGGGTTCCCATCAGGAAATTTGCTTAGGAATGAATTTAGGAGTTAGGATGTTATAGGATATGTTCTAATGAGGTCATGACATGAAAGGAAGGATACTGGGTTCTGAGAGGAGGATAATAAATTTGGAGAGGAATCGATTTTAAAAAGATTGAGCTGTGTACTTGGGAACTGAGTATCATGAGTAGATTGAAAAGGAACGATAAAAATGTCAAGGGAGTGGATTAGCTCTACAAGGTATGTTTGTCGGGAGAGTCGGAGCATAAATTAGTGTTAAAATCGTCAGTTTATTCCAGTTATAATATTATGCCAATTATATATATTATATTGTATAAAGGAACATAGAAGAAAAGAAAGGATTCAAATGTAGGATCATATCGAACTTGAGGATGGCGCTATGGAAGAAAATAGAGAAGGGAAAATTTCAAAAAATGAGGAAATTTCAACGAATAGGTATTCTAAATGAGGAATTTCAGTAGAGAGAGATTTGTGAAGAATTCTTTATTATTATTTGCAACTTTTCTGATTTAATCGATATGAGGTTCCACTATTATGTTGTTTGATACACTATTAACACATGATCAAAATTTGGCATTTGTATTTTAAGAAAATAATTTATTCTTGTTTTAATTTTTAATTGACCTATCCTATGACTATTACTAGTGTCCTTGATGTGACAGAATATAATATTGCTCAATAAAGAAATGTTTTAATTCTAAATAGATTAAATACTAATTTTTACCTAACGGATATGAAGAGATGCCGCCATTTTGTGAATGGTGGTGCAAAAAATTACCGGACGAATATGTTAATTTAATGATTATAAATTGTATTTTAATAATGATACTATTATAAATATTTAGAGTATTGATTATTAGTGAAATTTCGAATGATAATTATTAGCTAATTAATTATATCTTGAGGGGTTCCAAAAACATGATGCGCGATTGTGCATTCTTAGATCCAACAGGATTTTCATAATAAGCTTCCCCGAAAACATAATAGTTGACCCATATATCCATTTAATCTAATATGTTATAAAAACGTGATGTGCAATCTTGAATCTTATAGTATTTTCATAAAAATCACCCCTGACAAAGTAATAGTCCGCCCTTATATAGATTAAATTCGAAAGTTACATAAACATGAAGGGAGATCGCGCATTCTTTTTTAAGAAATTGGAGCTGCTTAATTTGGAGCCAAAAACTGCCAAAGAAACCCGAATAACCTTGGTGAACGAGCGGTTCCAATTATATTATTTAATTATATATGTATGGTTTTCATAAATGCTAGTGCTGCTATTATTTAATATTTAATTGTATAGCTTACGGAAGTATAAAAGTTAAATTTTGTATATATAACAGTGTTTAAACGAAAAAAATAACCACAACGAAATTTATATGAATATCTGACTTCCTTACTGATACTCTTGTCATACTAAAAAAAAATCGTGGCACATAATTATTTATTGTAATTAAATATATGAATAAAATATACAGTCGTAAAAGAAAATAGTTAGTGACAAAAAATTAATAAACTTAATAGATTAGCCGAGAAAAATGTATAGATAAACACATAATTGTTTTAAATAATATGTTGTACCATCTATGATTTTTACTTCCAGTTCCTACTAGCTAAATATTTTAATAGTATTATTTTATTAATCGGGCACTAATGACTTAGATGTTTTGGGTCTAAAACATCAAATGATGAAAAGATTTATTGTTATTCAAAGTAACAACAGTAACAGTAACAAGTAAGTGAAAGTTGTGTAATGCCCGCACTGCACCAGATTTTTTTTTTAGAACAAGTTTATTAAATAAAAGTACTATCTTCCACAATGAAGAGCAACAAATATTTCATATAAGTATTCATTCATACCATATGTACATACAAAAGGGAAATAATATAAATAATTAAACAAAAAAATTAATAATGATAACAAATAAATACAATTTATGTGTGTGTGTGAGAGAGAGAAAGAGTGTGAGGGGAGGGGCAGAAGGTGAGGGAGGGATAGGTTTGGAGTTGAGAAAAATAAAATAAGTCTTCTAAGAACACAGTCTCCCTCGAAGTATTCTCCTGGCTGTTCCTCATAAAAGGTATTCCACAGCCAGTAAGCAAATGTAGTATAATATCTTCTGCAGTTGCACATAAGATACATACTTTTTCTGCTTGAAAAAAGAAGACCTGATCCTGAGTACTATAGGAGAATCAAATTCTTTTCAAATCGGCAAGATTCGTTTACCTCTCCAGGTTGACTTTTTCCCTCTAAGGCTGTTCTATTTCCTTAATACCTGTTTTTGTAATGGTTGAGCCATTTTTCCAGAACCTTTTCTTTCTTGTTTAGTGCTCTCATCTTCATCTCTGCAAGCAATGCTTTTTGGTTGGAAGGCTGATCTCGTCTGGTTTACCCTCAGAAAGAACAGCCAGCTTTTGTATTAACACCTCACTTCTTCAATCTTCTATAATTTCAACCTCTCCCACTTCTTTTTCTTTCCTTGGTGCCCTTTTTTCTCCTTCTCTGTACCATTCTCCTATGTTTCATTTTTTATTCCTGAGGCTCTCCTGCATTCTTCGTCGAACTATCCTTCTCTAGTCTCTCTCTCTCCTCTCTTACTACATCTTTGACTGCTTTCTTAATTGCTCCCTTTAAGGCTAACCATTCCTCATCAACAATCAATCCTTCCTCTAACATCTTCTATGCCTTGTTTATCTTGTCCCTGACTTGCTCCTGGTAAATCAGACACAATTCCAGAACTTTGAGTTTGTCTGTGTCCATCCATATGTTTCTATCTCTTTTTGCTTCATGGCTGTTGGAGATTCTTGCCCTAATCTTGGATATCACCAAGAAGTGATCTGAGTCCGTATTAGCACCCTGAAATATCTGGCTACACATCAGGTTAGACTGATATTGGAAGGAGACTAAGAGATGGTTTATTTGATTAAAAGTGTGCTTGTTAGCAGACCCTCAGGTTATTCTATGAATCTTCTTCCCGGGAATGAGTATGCTTCCAATGGTCGGGTTCTGTGAGGATAAGTCATTGGCCATTATCATTGCTCTCATCGTGAACATTGAATCTTTCTGTAGCGGATTGGAATATCTCTTCTTGGTCATCCTTAACATTAAAGTCTCCCATCAATATTTTAATATCACTCAGAGGACATAAATTTACCTGTCCTTCCAGGGTATCGTAGAATTCTTCTTTTTCCTCTTCACTGACATCTTCTGTTGGTGTATGGCAGCTTAAGATACTAAAGTTGTTGTTTTTTTTTTTTTTTTTTGTTCTTCCCTACCTCACCTTTTAGGTTATACGGGATTTTCCCGGGCCGGGGGGTGAGGGCGGGGAAATTTAAAATCCCCTCCGTCACCGGGACGCGAACTCGTACTTTTTATATCATCTCAAATCTCTGTTATCCGGTTGCCAGGCAACTAGCGGTGCTGTTACTACACACGCTTTAGCCTATTCGGCCACCCCGCCCCCCAAAATATTGCAAGATACTAAAGTTATAGAACAGACCTTTAACACGTATGCGGCAAAGCCTAGGGGTTACTGGACCAAAGTCAATAATATTTCTCTGAATGAATACTTTCCCAATTGTGTGATTGTTGTGACAGCTGTAATACACGGTGTGGAAATGTTTTTTGAGGATTCCTGTACCTTTCCATCTAACTTCTTGAAGTGTGGTGAATCACCTGGAATGAATCGATACCGTAATTTTTGTATCTAGATACAACTGATACAGGTACTTTTTTCATCTGATATAAATGGGTCTGTAGTTTGTCATTACCTTCCTATTATTTTTTATCTGATACTCATATCGGATATTTTTATCTAATATTTTTATCTGATATCTCGACTTGATACACTGAAGAGTACATACCCGAGCGGTATGCATACTGGCGCTAGGGCTTGATATCCCAATAATTGTATCCGATATTTTAATTCAACTGTAATTGATTACTGATCGGGTTTGATATTTTTAATACTTATTTGATACCTAATAAAACATACACTGACAGGCAAAAAATTCTACCCACTTGATTTTTTCATGTTTTCATCTAAAAATATTTCTGCTTTGGATCGGTCTATTGTTTTTAATGAATAAATAGGTAATATTTTTGTTTCTTTTCAATTAGGAATGTTAATGTTAATAGAGGACAGTAACCCTTTATCCTTAATTCAATGAAATGATTCTAGATTTCAATGTTTACTTTCTATGGAATCAAAATGTTTATTCAGTATCATTAGTTCAGTGCATTTTCTTGCAGCACATTTCTTAGTCTCCGGCTTTTAATTTTTTTAATATTAAGTTAAAAATGCCAGTGCTGAGGATATTGCATGTGGTGTGGCACTTATTGATGATGGATGTTCTATTAAAGATGCAGCTAATGCTATCGGAGTTCCATATGAAACTTTACGAGACGCCGTCAGGCGTTTTCGGGAAACTGGTTCTTACAATAGAAGGCCCGGTTCTGGACGGCCTAGGGTAACAGAACCACGGGATGACCGGTTTTTGACTTTGAGAATTTTACGAAACTGGCACCTTACCGTTGTTCAAGCGATTCATCAGCTCGAAGAAGTTCGAGGTGTGCAAATTTCTGAAAGTTCCATTCGGAGAAGATTAAATGAGTATGGATTAATGGCTTTTCGTCCAGTAAGAGGACCAGAGTTGACCAGAACTCACAGAGTAATACGGCTGGCTTTTGCTCGAGAACACAGCCATTGGACTATGGATGAATGGAGTGCTTTACTTTTTACAGATGAGTCAAGATTCGCTCTTCGATTTCCAGATGGACGTGAAAGGGTGTGGAGAAGAAAAAACGAAAGATATGCTGCCTGTAATTTTTCCCAGAGCCAACCTTTCCAACGTGGTTCCTTAATGGTGTGGGCTGGGATTTCAATGGAGCGCCGCACAGAATTGGTTGTTGTTCGTGGAGGGTCTTTGACAGTCATTCGCTATGTAGATGAGATTTTGGAACCTCATGTGTTACCTATCCTCAACGAAATCGGCAATCGTTCTATTCTAATGCGCGATAATGCACACCCACACGTCGCCCGCATAGTGCAGACGTTCCTTCAACAGAACATTATTGAGGTTTTAGCCTGGCCAGCACGTTCTCCAGATTTGAGTACCAGATTTCCAGCACTAATGCTAATGCTGCCCGTCGTGAATATGCTAGGCGATTTCCGAATAGAGGATTACCAAACAAGTCTATCTTAAGCTCCACATTTCAACGTCTTAGAGAAACTGGTACATTTGCTATAATACCATGTGCTGAAGGTATTTTTGCCCCTTTTATGAAATGAAAGGATTGCAACCATATTACAATGTTTTGATGATAGTCCATTTGGCAGTGTACGAAAAGCTGGAGAAGAATTAAATATTATGCCAACTACAGTATGGAGAACTCTTATTGCAGATGGACTTCATCCATATCATTATCAATGGGTACAAAATTTATTACCGCAAGATTTTCGACCAAGAAGAAATTTTTCAGATTGGTACTTAAATCAAGTTGAGCATAATCCAGCATAATAATTCTCTGGGCAGATGAAGCTACCTTTACAAGAAGAGGTATATTCAATCAAAAAATAATCATCTTTGGTCGCAGAGAAATTCCCATGCAATTCGTGAGGATCATTTTCAGCACCAGTTTCAGTGCAATGTGTGGTTTGGGATAATAGACAATATTTTAATAGGCCCGCATTTCTCGCCGCCTCAACTCAATGCCGTCATATTTCTAGAATTTCTTAATAATGATTACTATGATTTAGTTGAACATATTCCACTACAACTGAGAAGGGACATGTGGCTTCAATTAGATGGTTATCCTGCACATTACGGAAGAGGTCCACGACAATGACTAAATGTTAATTATCCCAATATATGGATTGGCTATGCAGGACCAGTGGCTTGGCCTGCACACTCTCCAGACCTGACACCACTGGATTTTTTTTTTTGGGTGACAATAAACAAAAATTCTATGCAAGTCCAGTTAATGACCTTAATTCCTCATGAAGAAGGATAATTGAATCTTGTGAAACAATAACACTTATCCAGTGCTGTTTTGCCACTGCTGCTGTTGAAAAAAGATGCCATGCCGAGCCTGTCTTAATGCTCAAGGAAATCACTTTGAACAACATTTAATATGAATGTTAATGTTTAAATTTAATTAATAAAGTACTTGGAACAAATAAATAGGTTTTATTTATTTCATATAATGTAAATAATTCATTAAAACGAAAATCTTTAGGTGTTAATATTTCATAAACAAAGCGTTTGCGGACATACCTTCACAGGAAATTTTTTTCTTGCTTTGAGGTCCTTAGTTCATATTTTCAGTTTTGCCACTAGACCCTGAAACACCCTGTATATGTGCAGACCAGTACTTGATAATACTTTTCATAAAATAAAGTAAAATGGTGTAACATGATTGCGATAAGAGATTGTTTATTGGCTGCAATAAGAGCTTACAATACACTATAGGCAGCTGTACTCATTATTGTTTACTTGAGGCGTTGGTTTTCAAAACTGATTACATCCATTTTCAAAAATGCTTCAGAACCGATCAAAATAGGTTGTATAAAACCACTTTTGGTAGGAAATCGAATTTTTCGGTATTGATTTTTTGAATATCTAAACGGGTATGACACACATACATCTAATATACGGTGGACCAGACCCAACTACCGTGCACCATCCCACATCCCTATAAATTGCATATTGTTGTGTTCCTTGTAACTATCTATTGATTAATAAATTAAAGCCAATATTCCACAAAAAAAAGTGAACGCATTTCACCAAAATGGTGTCCAAACACGGCGGACTGACGACTTTGACTTTAGTTAGTTTTTGGGTCACTGAGAATCAGCATTTGGTTTAATTTTGTCATAGTTGGTTTTTTATTAAAGCTGGATAATCATAGAATAATAAGACATGAAAAAATAATTGGGTTATTATATTATTTTAGTTTATAAAACAGGTACTGAATATGACTCATTTCTGGGGAAGTATATACAATTTAAATTACCTCTAAGAATTAGTAAATATACAAAACAAAATGTTAAATTGCAAACGTTGAATAAAAAATTCAAGATATTCTGCAAAGTATTTTTGAATTAAGTTTTATTATTATAATTATATCATTTTTACAATAGAGGCCTTCTTAAACGACCTCCATATAGAATAAAGGAAATTAAATTAAATAAAAATATAAAAAATAAAATAATAAATAAAAAATGAGGAGTTAATTGAGGGGTGCGGTCAAATAAATACTAAATTAAAATATAGTAATTTAATTTTTTGCTGACGTTTCGACCCACTTTGCAGGTTGTCTTCAGGGCTACAAAAGATACAAAACATGTTGAAAATAAAAAATAAATATAAATAGATATAAATAAGAAGAAGTTGTCAGATACAGAAATAAAAAGATGATATCAGAGATATAGTGGGTGACGATATAGTTAAAATCATCTTTTTATTTCTGTATCTGACAACTTCTTCTTATTTTATATCTATTTATATTTATTTTTTATTTTCAACATGTTTTGTATCTTTTGTAGCCCTGAAGACGACCTGCAAAGTGGGTCGAAACGTCGGCAAAAAATTAAATAATTACTATATTTTAATTTGGTATTTATTTGACCGCCCCCCCCCCCCAATTAACATCTTCTCATATTATATCAACAGTCAACCATCTCTACATCATAATAAATGAAAAAAAATTGTTTAATTTTGTTGGACAATTAAATTATTGCATTAATATTTGTTTGTTAATACAATTAATATAATGCACCAAAAACGTTATTATAGCACTATAATTATGCCATTTATGAGTACTGAATGGTGTGGTAGAGGCCTGTAGGCACCTACGACAATACTGCTTTTTAGTGCATTTTCTACGTAACTGCTTCAAATATTCTAAAAAATAATCAATGTTTTAGGAAGAGAAATACATTCTCCAGATGTTTTATTTCAGTACGTTGTGCGTTATTGTTGGCTGTTTAATTACAAACAATGCTTGATTTTCAACTTGAAAATTATTTTGTTAAAAACATTGACTTTACTGGTGTTTTTTATTGCTTAAGCCAATTATTTTTTCATGTTTTATTATTCTTTGATTATCCAGCTTTAATAAAAAACCAACTATGACGAAATTAAACCAAATGCTGATTCTCAGTGACCCAAAAACTAACTGAAATCAAAGTCATGGGTTGATGGTTGACTGTAGTGAATAATGAAGAGAAGGGTAGTTAGGGTGATCAGTCATAAATAAATAATAACATTTGCCGACGTTTCGCCCTGAACTTCAGGCCTTCATCAGGGCTGAGAAAAGAATGTCAAAGTCATCAGTCCGCCATGTTTAGGGCATTTCGATGACTTTTTTTTGTGGTAACATTGGCATTTTTTAAATAAATAGTTATAAGGAACTCAACCATATGCAATTTATAGGGATGTGGGGGAGGGAGTGTGCATGGTAGGGGAGTCTGGTGTTAATTAGTGTTAGTGTAGAAAATTAAGTGAGGCCATAAATTATATATATATATATATATATATATATTATAATATCTCTCTTATATTTTTAAACTAATAATGTGACCTCATGAAAAATCACTTCATACTAATAAGAGGTTATTAAATCATAAACAAAATTGTAAGAAAATAAATATATTAAATTGAAATTTATAATTATTTTATCTCAGATATGGGTTACTGACAATCAGATCAAAAGACTCAGACAGTCTTACATTAACTACATGTTTTTTATTTTAAAATAAAGTTAAATATGCATTGGCAAGCTAACCTTTTTTTCTATATAGATAGTTTCTTCCTTTGTGTTACTGAATTCATTTGTCTTTTAACATTTTCCTACGTTCTGCCAAACACATCTTCCTAAATGGTAACACTTTCATCTACTCAACATTAATTTATTTAACCCTTTTTACTTACTTCTAATAAAGGTGTATATTACAATATATATATATATATATATATATATATATATATATATATATAAAATTCCAAGTCTTTAAATAAAATTATTATTCACTATACTAAAGTGGAGAGATATCTAGACAGGGTGTCCAGCATACTGAAATTTCCTAAAAACAGAGAATTGTACGGGAATTTCTCAAGTAGCGGAAACAACTGGGAAAGGTGTGGGAATTTTTTAATAATTCTTTTAAAAAAATATTTTATATAAATATATTTTTTCTGTGCTCCTCTTGTGAATATATACAATTTTTTTCTTTTCCATAAATATACATTTTTGGGATCTATTGGTTTGTTTTATTATTTTTGGTCAAGAACTGTAAATAATATGTTTCTGATGATGGGAAGAACATTTGCCGAAACTTCCAACATATGTAATAAATAAAAATGTAAACTACAATTTAAGGAGATTTTATTATTTAAATTTTTCCAGGTAAAACGATAAACTTCCCAACAAGAAAAAATAAAATTTATTTTATTTAGGTATTCAGTTCCTCAATATAACCTTATTTGTGATTCATTATCATGATAGGAAAACTTGTAAGTTATTAAATTTAATATTTAATAGTTGACCATTGCATTATTAAGGAAGGAGATGGTCCGGGGTGGCGGTCATAAATAGAGGCAAAAATATTTTATTAAAAGCCAACGTTTCGACCCAACTTAGCAGGTCTTCTTCAGGGAGGTGTGATCAGCGAGAAGTTGGACTTAGAACTGAAGTGAAGTTCTCTTGAAGTGAATTTCACTTAGAACTTCACTTCAGTTCTATGAGCAACTCCTCGCTGAACAGACTTCTCTGAAGAAGACCTGCAAAGTCAGGTCAATACTTTGGCTTTTAATAAAATGGTTTTGCCACTATTTAGTCTATTTATGACCGCCATCACGGATCATCACCTTCCATAAGTTATTTAAGGTATACACCTCTGTCTGAAACTACCATACATTTATAGCTATGGAATTTCCACCCTGAGGGCAGGTATAATCATATTTCTTTGTGATATTTCGTGGAAAATCCTATCCAATAATACTTATAGGATTTAATTCTGTTTTTATTGTATATTTTGCATAAAGTATCTTGTAAATATTTATCAGTAAGCATTAAGAATTGTCTCCAGTAGCGTGTTATAGAATGGTATCATTATTACGGGCCATATAGAAGTTATTGATTATTTAAAATTACTTTTATTTCAGAAAAATGCAAAATATCATATTTTTGACTGACATAAAATTATAATTTTATATCAACAAGGACTTTCAATCGGAAAATTTTTTAAAAAAAGTTGAAGGTGCTATTTCTGGAAATCATTATGTCATTAAAAAGTTTTTAAAAACCAACCAAACTGGAGTCTTAAAACGTTCAGGCAGATCTAAAAAACATAGTTGTGTTGCTTAACAACATTTAAAATTATTGTGTTTGCACAACGGCTAAAAATCTAGCAGAGAACTTCAAGGACCCAAGTTTTATCGTCTTTAATCAGAAGGAAACTCTTTTTATTTGGCATTAAATGTTGTGTTGCAAGAAGAAAAGCATTTTTTGGATCTTTATACAAACTAAACTGATTTAAGTTTACCTAGGAACACAAAAATTAGACAAAAAAAAACTGGAACAAATTTTTATTGTGAAATTAGCCAAATTTGAAATGTTTGGTTTCAGAACGAAGCATGATAGAGAACATTTGGAGTGAAATTTTTAGATGGCTGTTCGCAACCATCAGTAAAACACAGAGGTAACTTCTTAAAGGTTTGATGATGTGTTTCTAGAGTTTTGGAGTTGGAGATCTTTTGTGAATAGACCAAAAACTGAAATTCAAAACGGCTCCATAGCAACCTTACATACCATCTGGACTTAAGCTCATTAGACAGAACTTTATTTTTCAGCAAGATAATAAAAAAAAAATGATATTTTACCATTTACCATTAAATAGAAATAAAAAAAGAAATTTTTAAATATGGAATATTAAATTAAATTACTGAAAAAAAAAGCGAAGAATCGTAATATTAGAATAATTTTCACAAATATACTCAGTTTCTAGAGTTTATATATCGGCTCTAGATGTTAACAATAAAGGAAGATTAATTACTGAAGTAGATAACAAAGTAGTTAAATATGAACAATAAGGTTGTATTATTCAGAGGAAAAAAAAAATGTTAACACAACGGATTGGATTGGTCCCTTGGCTTGTTGTAATTGAAAATAATGCTAATTTATATATATATATATATATATATATATATATATATATATATATATATATATATATATATATATATATAAAATTTACAATGTGTGCAAGGTTATTAATTAAAAAGCAATGTTATTGATAACATTTTGGTGTACACAAACCTTAACATACATAATCTCTTTTATTCCTATATGGTATGAGTTTTTAAAATTCTGTTGTCTTACCCTTTTACACTTTGAAATTTAAGTATGCTTTGAAAAGAACTCAAATACTTTAAAAATTGTATTTTAATTTACAATTTCTTAATAAGTTGGCTATTATTGTTTTAGTTACTAGTTTTTCATTAAAAAATAAATAAAAATAGTTATAATGAATTTCTTTTGATTTTCTTTAAAGTATAATGTTTTTAACTTGGTTTTTACAATATGCTCTTATATCATTATTTTTTTACTTATGGTATTTGCGTAATAAATATCTATGTACATTAATATCTTGTTGTTTTGTTTTTCTATTAAATAAGCTTTTCTCATATTTTTCTATTTTTTTTTATTTACTTCCCAGGAAATTATAAAGGTAATTAGATGGGTATTTTGTTATTATTTCATTGTTTGAGTTTAATAATTGTGGAATGGTTATAAAATATGTTGGAATTTGTGTGTGTATGATCAGTAGAACCTTTTTTTTTTTTCATTAAAATGTTGGTAGATTGTTCAATATCAATAATTATTTAGGTTGGATATCATACAACAGTCTTAGTTATCTTACTTATTCTATTTGAAGTAACATAAGGAAGATTGAGTGTCCAGTGCCATATTCATCTCTGTTTAATAAAAATCAGTCAAACACTCGTTTATATTTATGTACAAATTAATACTTTTATTGTACCTAATTTATTTTAAATATAAGTTAAATTACTATGGTATGTTACCTAAAAGTTTTCTTATTTTTTTATAATGCCAGACAATTTTCATCTTTTTGTTCATTATAATTATTCTTAGGGGACTAAATGTCCCAGAATAAAATTGATTTTTCTTTCTTTAAATAATAATAAAAATTAACAATAATTATATATATATATATATATATATATATATATATATATATATATATATATTGTAATGTCTTTTTTTTTTACTAATAATAATTAAACTCCTTATAGATCACTTCATATTGTAGTGATACTTCCAAAAGAAATAAAAGGTTGTTAAATAAAAACAAAATTATAAGAATATTGATATATTAACTGAACTTTATAATTATTTTATCTCAAGGTATGGGATACTGACAATCAGATCGAAACAATCAGACAAACTGAAATTGACTACATTAATATTGTTTGATTTTAACATGAAGTCAATTATGAATTGGCAAGCTAACCTTTTTTCTATTAACACTGTTTCTTCATTTGTGGCTCTGAATTCATTTGTCTTTGAACACTTTCCAATGTTCTGCCAAACACACCTTCCAAAATGGTAATACTATTACTTGGTTTTACCCAATGAAGCCAGGATCTCTTCTCATTTCCTTTCTTCATCATACCCAAACTAGTGATTTTGTTCATCAAACTGTGATTCATATAGCTGTGATTCTGTCACAGTGACTGGGTCGGTGCTGGTGATCACAGTGACAGGTGCATCGACATCACAGTGTCAGTCACTGTAGGCGCTGTGAAATCACTGTGCTCCAACAGTTACGATCACTGTAGTCACTGTGAAATCACTGCGCCCCAACTGTGACAGTCACTGTTGGTGCTGTGAAATCACTGTACACCAACATTGAGGATCACTGTTGGTGCTGTGAAGGCACTGTACGCTAACAGTGGCAATCACTGTTGGTGCTGTGCAATCACAGTCACACACTGTCCTTCAATTGTGAAGGTCACAGTAGACGCTGTGAAATCACAGCTCTGATCACTCCACTTCATCATTCCTATTGCTCCAACGATCTAGGCACTGTTGATATAATTTATTTAATAAATGAATTAAAGGAATAATCATAAAATAATTATTTCTAAAATAATGGTTATTTTCAAATTTTATTATACATACTTCTTGAACTTTAGATGACTTAACCATTCTGTATATTTGTAATGAGTTATTTCTGAAATAATTAACGGAAAGTTTTTATTTCAATATTTTATTTATTACTTAACTAGCTGGCCCTTGTGAATAATTCGCAAAATATATTGTTTAGTGAAGGAACAGCAAAATAATATAGAAATAAGTAGATCTTATTACAATATAACATTTAAATAAATAAATCAAAATATTTGTACAAATTACTTTTCTTGGGCCAATTTATAAATGCTAAATATTACCTTTCATATTAAAAAAAGACTCAATAAGAGGATAGTAATTATTAAAAAAATTAAAAGCGAACCAACAAAAAGAAGCCTTTAAGAAATAATAAATTATATATCAAAGAGGGAAAACACGGTAGTAGAATTGAATGCAGTTTCTTCGAAGAGGAAGAAATTATTTTTTATACCGAATCTAATGGACTATATCTATGTTAATAATGGTCAGATTTTTGCAATTTTTTTTTCTTTTGTAGGGAATTTGGTAACTTTTCAAACAATCATGGGTCTACACAAGAAAAAAAAATATCACTCTTATTGCTCCAGCGATCTGGGCATTGATAATATAATTTATTAATCATTTCATAAATGAATTAAAGTAATAATCATGGAATAATTATTTCTAAAATAATAGTTATTCATCTAATTTTATTATAAATACTTTTTAATTTTGGATATATTGAACATTCATTGCTTTAAAGCCGTTAATTGCTTGATTACCATGTATTATATAACTAAATAATTTTTCAAAAATGTAAAATAAATTTCTGAAATAATTACAATTCTGAATGAAGTTTAAAATCCATGAATACTGAAAATATATATTAATATAAAATTATTACTATCCTTAACCTACTTTCCTATTATTACCATTACATTCTAACCAACCAATCACCAATTATAATCAAATAAAATTCTAAAAATCATTTAACTATTGCAATATAAATGGAAAACGAATTTCAAATTAAATAAACTGTGATATTCTCTGCAGGATCAGAGGATACAGGAGCCAAGGGATCCCAGGGATATTTTTTTCCTGTCAAATATTAAATTTCACTGAAATCCTATCTTCTCATTAACAAAAATATTGTTTAAAGGTATTACTTAATTATTATATAATATACAAGAGGTCATATTTAATCCCTACCCTCTGTTTTCAACACCACATTCAATGGGTTATTTCAAAGGTATACAGGCAGGTTGTTCAATAGTTTCAGAGGTATACATAATATTTATTTTTGTTTTTAATATAACTTTAAATACGTAAACTGTGACTTCACACTGGCACTGTTGCCAAGGAGTCGTATACTTATCACAAAATAAAAAATCGCTGTGATTTGTCAGTGATTTTCCTAGAGCTACGACTGTCGCAGCTGTGACGGAAAATCTCTGTCACACCCCAATACTGACCCAAACTACAACTAAATTGCTTACTCATTTGTTCATCCACTAGCAGCCATTTTCCTCTTTGGAGAAATTCTAGAGCAGTTATTTTTCTTTATCCTGAACTAGTGAAACTATTTATCAAAGTTAAACATCCCCTGACAATAGCAGGACTAGATTAGCTTGCCTTTTAACTGTTCAACATTAACTTACTAAACCATTTTTATTTTTACCAACTTCCAATAAAGGTGTATATTACAATATATATAATATAGTACGTAATTATATAATTGTGAGATAAATTAATGTACACAACCTCTTGACTTCAATTAAATTAAGATTAATTCATAAATAAGTTAATATATCAATTAATTAATTAATCTTGACTTTAATATTATTAGGAACATTTATAAAATAGAAAAGAGTAGTATTAATTTCCTCGATATGACAATAATTAAATAAAATATATATTCTAAATGGTATAAAAAACAATAACAGCATATAATATATTTAATTTTTACTTTAAATTCAGTCACAAGGGCACTTTGTGCAGTTAAGGTTTTTTTGAGTTATTGCTATTTTATATATATATATAGAATAGAATAGAATAGAAAATTAAACTTTATTCTGGGACTAAGTCCCTTTAGAATAACAATGATGAATTAATACAAATCTGGCCAAAAATTAACTTAAAAATTTTAATATTATATATATTATTTACAAAGTATGTAACCACTAAAAAATTAAAAAATATATATATAAATGAACATAAAATCTTCTCAAAATTACTTATTATTGTAATGAAAAAAAAAAAAGAAAAGAAATTGCATATTTATATATACATAACTACACAATTTATAAACAATAGGCTATCTAATAGAAAACTAACTTATTACAAAATGTAATAATATCTACAGTGATTTATATAATAATATGCAGACACTAAGATAAAATAAAATCTTAGGATTACTTGTGGTGTAACGGGAAAAAAAAAAAAAAAAAAAAAAAAGGAACTATTTATACGTACATTCTCATATTGCCACACAGAGAGACAAAAAGTATAAAATATAAATATACATATATATCCGAAAGAAAAAGCAAAACCTGAGGAGAAGAGAAAAATAAATAAATACTATAAATAATAGTCAAACTAGGTGACAAAGATCATTGCTGTTTTATGCTAAAACTTAAACATTAGGCACCACCATTTACTTCACGCAAATTCAATTCATAAAAAGAAATTTATGGTGGTTAGGGATGTAAGGAGATATTGGAAAAGGAGGTATTTGAAAGTTGACAGGGAAGAGGCATGACGGATGTTATGTGGCAAAGAATTCCAGTAGGAGACGGAGTGGGATAAGAAGGAACGTTCATAGGTTTCTGTCCTGTGGAAAGGAATATAGAGGTCAGAAACACGGGATCTCGTTTTTATTGAGTGGACTTAGGGTTTAGGCTGGAGGAGACAACAGATATAGGAAGGGTGCTGGGAGTTGATTGTTTGGTATAAGAAATTTCCAAGTAAGTATAGGCGGCGGGAAGTGGGGAAAAAGCACTTTGACTCGGCATTATATATTATTTATAAAATATATATATTATTTTTTCATTGGCATAAAGCCCTGTGACCCTTGAGGATCTATTGTGCGATATATATATTTCGTGTGAATTTTTCACCATATAACTCCCTAATCCTTCTTTTGGCAGTACTAAGGCTGATTCTGCAAACAGGTTCAGGAGTTATGAGCATAGTGTCTTAAGACCCCCCAGAATAGTGTCTGAGCCTAACCTGGCTAAATTTCCTGCCTTTTCGTTTCCGGCAATGCCCGAATGACCAGGCACCCACTCAATTGCAACCCTGTTAATTTAAACTAAACTGGAGGTCAAAAAAACCAGCGCACCTTGAATTTTATATAAAACTCGTAGATTAAAGAAATATTTTTGAGCCTGTAGTAATAAAAGGTATGTGATAGGTCAAAGAGGATTACCATGGATCACAGGTGAATCTGCGGGGGGGGGGGGAGGGGAGAGGGGGCTTTCGGGCTGAAGCCCTCTCCCCAAAAAAAAATATTAAAAACTACCTCTTTAAATATCCATGTGTAATTCGTGTAATTACATTTAATAGGACTTCAAGAACCTCTTAAGTATCATTTCATATAGATAGTTCATTTCTTTCTTTTATTTTTCTAATTAATTATCGTTTTATGTATATAAAAAAAAACATCTTTCGGGCTGAAGCCCCCAAAAAATTAAATCCTGGATCCACTAGTGCCATGCATTAATCCTTTCGAGAAAATCTCTTGATACTCTCTAGGTTTAATGGTAAAAGTATTAAAATAAAACGTGGACTCCATATCAATTTATCTCTAGTTGCCTGTTTTTTTTTTCTTAAAAAACAATATTTCATTTGTATCAAACAATTTTAGGAGTATAAAATGGTTTTTGATACTGTGGCGTGGCAGTCGCTCAGATAATTGTGTTAATTGAAAACTGCTGAAGTCAGAAATAAACGGCTTGCGTCCATGGGCTGCTTGAAACAACGGTACGGCGAACAGTTCAGAGGTACCGGGAGACAGGAAGCTAAACTAGGAGGCCGTAATCGGCCATCCAAGAGCGGAGGTTCAGTTGATAATGCTTCATTGCTATGCAGACCCTCAGAAACTGCTACCAGACTTCAGTTGAAACTTCTCATTGATTGCGTATTGCTCAGGGTGCGGATGTCAGCATGCCCACAGTAAGGGGAAGGCTTGCTGAACTAAACCTGCATGCTAACGTTCCCACTTCCAGTTCTCCATTCAGTGCAGCACACCTAGAAGCTCGATTTAACTTTTGTCCTGAACTTGTTGCATGAACAGAAGATGATTTGGCCTCTGTCCAGATATAGCCTTTATGTTGCAGACAGATGAGCTCTAGTGTGGAGAAGACCAAATAAGCAGTGTGATCAGTGCAAAACAGTGAAAATACTGCAGTTTAGAGGAGGGTCGGTGGTGGTTTAGGGTGGAATATGTATGTTTAGAATCTAGTACAGAGCTCCATGTGTTCCGAAGGCCGACGCTCAATGCATACACCAACATCTTTGAGGAATATGTGGTACCGTTTCGTCAGTTTATTCTGTTCCTTTTTCTTTTTATAAAGGATAATACTCGGCCGCACACCGAAAATGTTGTACGGCTCTACTTAGTTACTGTCCGCACCATGGTGTGGTCAGCTCCCAGCTCTGGCTTCAATCCTATTTAGTATCTCTGTGACCTTAAGATTTCTATCAGTTGACAACAGAACCCTCCATGTAACCTCAAAGTACATCAAATCGGATTCAAGATCTGGTAACCACCTTATTTGTAGTATCCCTACGAGAATATGGGCCATTGTTCAACAATAGGGATTCAACCCTAGGTATCAGAGATTCAATATTTCGTAATTAAAAAAGAATTAGAAACCTTTTTTTTTTAAAAAAAGAGTGTTCATTTTATTTATTTTACATTATGATTTCTCTTTTATGAATTTTCATTTTTTTTTTCTTTTATTGATGATCTTTTACAAGCAGAATATGTCACGCTATGATAAGGGAATAAAAGTTGCAATTTAGTTTTTTCAGTTGGGAAAGAAATAACGACAAAATTTAAAGTGTGCCGGTTTTTATGACCTTCAGTGTATTATTTTATATCTGGTTTATGTAAGAAATTCTGCTCTTGTTGCAAACATGGCGTAATTAATGTTAAAATTTCTCTATTTGCCGATGTAAATAGTTGTTATTTAAATGGTAATAACATTTTACAATTTTTATAAAGGAACTTAAATGTGTAATAAATTTTCAATTGAACTATAGTAGTGCTCTTCACTGCACGTGTTCATGAAAAATAATATTCTTCAAAAAATGCCCGTGACGGGCTTTTTTTCCATTGTTTGATAATCATTCTGTTCTAAACTTAAAAATTAGAGTTTTTAAAACCATTATTCTACCTAAAGTTCTTTATGGAATCAAAAGGTGGCCGCTTACGTTAAGGGATGAGCAATGTTTTAGTTTTTGAAAATAAAATATTGCATAGAATATTTTTACCAAAGAAGGATGAGTTGACCAGAGAAATTTGACAGTTACACAACACCAAATTATGTATTTCAATTGTTTTTGGTCAATATAATTGAAGTTGTTAAATTGCGGAAAATAAAATTGGGTTGTAAAATTATTGGCCTTAGTATCAAAAGAATCCCTAAAAGGTTAATATTTGCTGTGCTGACTGGTTAATGTCTCAGGAGTAGACCAAAATGAAGGTTTGCTTTAAGTCTGATGTGGTGGGGTTGGGTTTGGTTGGTGACCAGTGGAGGGAGGTGTTTAGACAGAGATTAGTGCTGTAAGCATCGAACCTTTGGGTCCGAAGGAAAGCCACAGCATTCCGATTATTCCTTTAATTCTAAATTCTCTTTTCTACCTAGTTTTGTTTTATTTAATTTAATATTTCTTGTTGTATAATTTCATATAAATGATTCGTACCCAACTTCAAAATTCTGAAAAATGATTTAATTAAACTTTAAAAAAATATTTACATTTAATAAAATACTATAGTTAATTTAATCTTATACTCTTTTTTTTTTTAAATATTAACAAAACAATATAAAGTAATGCACATCATAACACACACATTAGCACATAAATTAAATTACATCGAAGTAATACCAATATCAGTGAATCACATTGAAAAGCGTCATAATTAAGAGGTTATTCAGTAAATTTTCCGCAGTATGAACTTAATACTTACTATATGAAATCTACACAATTGAAATATGTTTATATTAAACAATTAGGATTTGCATCTAGTTAATCCTTGAATATATCCTGAGTATGTTTTGCACAGAGATACATTCCCTGTAAAGTTTGGAGAAGGGTTAAGATTAATACACCGTTTTTGCCATATATGGGCAAGGGTTGGTGTGTGGTGTGCAAGGGACATTGTGGATAAAATCTGAAGTAATCCACGAAAGTGAGATTACTTTCTTGGCTCACCTAGTGGGGAAATATGTGAACTAATTGTCTGTTTGAGGCTAAATGATAATTTTTAACTTAGTAATTAACAGCTTCCGAAAAGTTCCAATTCTATTTAGAAAGTTTTCTCTCTTAGTGGAAATGCACAGCGTGTTTGTCACTGATTTTTATCGAACTTTTTCTGGTGATATTGCATTAAAAACAAATCAACATCACATTGTTTGTTTCATCCTATGGGTCTGAAAAGCTGAGAAAAAATATATAAACAAAACAAGTTGAAATGCTTTGTTTAATATCTCAAGTATGGAAAATAATAAAGACATGGTTCTGCAACCAAATATTTTTATAAGCAGATTTAATGAAATATACAACCATTAAAAAAATTTCTTGTTAATATAATAGATAGATAGAAAATAAACTTTATTCTGAGACATTGTCCCTTAACCCTTTGACTGGGAGACCTCATGACGAAGGTTTCTTCCCGATGGCGGGTCCCGATATCCAAAAAGACGTTTGTAAAAATGGATTTTTTTTCCTCTTAAATTTTTTTAAAATACTATTTGGAGTCAGATATTATCTTTCGAAAATTCATTTAAAACCTTTTTAATTTTTGGGTTCAAAATAAATCCGAACCCGGAATGACCGACCTGAGTGAGCTCCAAAGGACTAATGAATGCACAGACTAAGCCACAAGATGAACGGTGGAAGCGGGGCTTTTCCCTACTGCTACAAGTGACAATAGCCGAGGTACATTTCTTTGTTGTTGCCTTCGGGAAGGCAGGTATCCTATCTGCAGCCAAGGTGTTAACCATAACAACGATGAACAAAAAACAAAAACCATATCTGCCAAAAAACTACATTAATAAAAATTAAACAATATGTACATTATCTTCAGTTACAATACATAAGCAACGGAAAGTAAAAACATTTTGAAAAAAACAAAAAGAAATTGAAATGAAAAGAAAAACAGAAATCAGGAACATAACTAGTAAAAAATTATGAATATTAGAAGTAGATTCTTAAAATTAAAACTTAAATAATTTAAATAACCATTCACTTCATTCAAAATTCGATTCATAAAATTTCATGATTGTACAGCATAATTTCGGGATGTGAGAAGGAATTGGTAAAGAAGATATTTAAATGAGGACGAGGAAGAGGCATGACGGATATTAGATGGAAAGGAATTCCATAAGGCAGTGGATCGGGCAGTAAAGGAATGTTTAAATGTTTTAGTTCTATGGGAAGGAATATATAGCACTTTCAGTCCTCATTTGACAAGAAGGAGAGTTGAACCACTGTAAGTTAGCCTGATGAACTCTGTTAAAAGACCGAAACCGGTTGATCAAAGAGGAAAAAATCAAGAATTATACAGGAAGACAAAGTCTTCTTTATTAAATTTAATTTAAATCCTGTAACATCAAGCCTCAATTAAAGAGTTATTGAAATGTATTAAAAAATCGTTGTTAGAAAATGTGATAGCAAAATAAAAACAAACTTTTTTGTTTTACGGATAAAGTTGGTTCTAAAAAAAATGTAGAAACAACCCAGTTCATGAATGTTATTCTTAAGGAAATGTCTGAGCTTCCAACTGAAACCTAATTTCATACCTCTACAAATGTTAAACCCCTTTGAAAATTTTTTTAAAGCTTTCCTAGTTTATAAAAAGTAATTAATAATTTTGAACATGGAGTATGGAATCTTATTTTTGTCACTTAAAATTAACTACCTATATAAAATAATTTCATTATTTTTAAAAGAACAACATACCAATGAAATTGAACTTATAAGATATCATCTAGTGTTGCCATTCCTACAAAAATTCTTTTATTCTTAAAAGATTTTAAAGTTTTATAAGTATGCAAAATCACATTGAACTTAATCCCCAAAGATTTAAAAAAGGTCCAAACCTTCTATTGCAAAAAGTGTGTATGCCATAACTCTGATATAATTAAAAAGTTAAGAATATAATAATTGTACTAGTTATGAAGGAGTAGGGTATATGGGTACAAAGACATAAATTAAGATACGAGGATTTCTTTTGGACAAGTAGTAAAACTGATTTATTGATTTTGAGGAAAAGTAGCAAAGTAAAGTTACTTCATTGGCTTACTTACCAAAAAATATGTCAACTATACATTGTCTGTATCACAACTTAGATCAAGAAAATTAATCATGTAAATGGATCTATAAAGTCAGTGGTGATCTCTCCTGGTGGTTCAAATCAAAGTACTTAACCATCAAGACTCATAAAAAAAAAAAAAAAACTTAAACCATATAAAAACCGGCCTTGATAAAGTTATACAGATTATAAAAAATGCATGCTTGAATGAAACTAAACAAATAATTTTTAAAATGCTAAAAAAAAAAAAAGAAATTAAATGAAAAAATGTTTTATTATTC
This sequence comes from Nezara viridula, assembly GCA_928085145.1. Lineage (NCBI taxonomy): Eukaryota > Metazoa > Arthropoda > Insecta > Hemiptera > Pentatomidae > Nezara > Nezara viridula. Next base: position 111,617,535 of record OV725078.1, read on the forward strand.
TGGGACTGTTGTCCCTTAAGAACAAAATATAAATACAGATTGCATGTATGTGTGGTTACAATTAAATTGTATATTTACAATGAAAGTTGACTTACGATAAAAATACTGAAAAGAGAAAGAAAAGAACAAGTAAATTGTACATATATATGAAAAACTAAAATAACCTTAATAAATTGAGGTAGTCTCTGGTGGTGCTCAGATATTTCTCTTAGATATATTTCACAATCATTCGGATTGAGAAAGGAGTAGGTGCTTAAAGAGGAGAGGTTTGAAAGAGGAAACTGATTGAGCGTGTCGAATATCAGCAGGGATGGAATTCCAGAGGGTGGCGGCTTGTATTGCAAAGGATTTGTCAAACGCAGCAGTTCAGTGAGGAGGAGGATAGAGGTCAGAAGTACGAGATCTAGTGGGACGGGATTGGATGGAGTATTTGAATTGTAAGCTGTGAAAAATATAGGAGGGTCGATGAGTTCTAATGATTTAGTACAGAAAGGTGGCTAGGAAGTACTGACGGCGGTAGGATGGGTAAAGCCACCTCAACTCAGTGTAATACTGGGTAATATGCGTGTCCCTTGAGATTTCGAAAACAAATCGTAGTGCGCAATTCATTAGGCGTTTAAGTTTGGCCTCGGAATCTCCCGAGAGTCCACCGTACACCATACAGCCATAGTCGAAGTGGGGGAAAACAAGAGAGGAAACTAGGAGTTGACGGGACTTATATGGAAGGAGATATCGTAGACGATTGAACTGTTTTAGGGTGGAGATAGTGCGACGGGAAATTTGGGAGATGTGAGGTTTCCAGGATAGGGATTGATCAAAAGTAACACCTAGGTTTTTAACGGTGGTGTGGAATAAGATAGGTAGGTGAGTTGTTCAGGAGGAGATTGGGAGATAGTGGGGAGGATATGAGGAGTGAGGGGGATCCGATCAAGATGGCTTTTGTCTTCTCGGCGTTCAGAGTGAGCCTATTGAGGTTTGCCCAAGCACTTATTCTGTCAATGTCTTCCTGAAGTTTTAGAGTGGCATCTGAGATACCTGTCGGATTAAAGGAGAGGTTAGATTTTAAAAAAGCCAATGGTCCTACGAAAAAAGTGTAATTTACCAACAGTAGTAATTTATTTTTTAATTCCCAAAATTTCTTTTATGGTGTAACACACTGTTCATGTAAGTGTCTCCACTTGTATCCTTCTTTTCAAACAGGGCTCAAGTAATGAATAGCCTAATCCAAATAAATAATTTCTCCATTTCATCGTCTTTTTTCAGTTAACTAAGCTGAACAATATCACGCTGTTTAAACATTTTTAGCATGGTTCAACATTCCAAAGAAAAATTGGAAAGACAGCCTTTTTTTTTCTTGCTGCTAACACACTTGACACATTTGGTCAAAAGTTATTGTGCCATCTTTATTTAATATGTTCCACGCATATTTTCTTCATCTTCTAACTCCCATAACAATTTATGGATTTCTTCGGGTCAAGAAAACATTTTTTTGGTAGTTGCCATACTAAATGAAAGTAAACAATAGTTTCTATACATGTCTGAATTGAAAATAACACTAATTAACAAATATAACATTAGAAATCCACACTTGAATTATTTAAAATTTCAAAATAACAAAGAAAATACTGGATACGAAATCTACAGAACAATTGCATAGACAGCACAATGAGGTGTGAGGCACCCAGGAGAGTCACTTAAACAACACATTGGGGTTTGGGATACCCCATAATGACTTTTGATAACTCCCAATAATGATATAAGCTCAACAATGGAGTTCTAATGACTATAATTAGCCTGGTTATGTTTGATGTTTTATTTACAAGAAAAAAACTTGGCCACTACTTATATAAAAGTAAATTAATATTGAAAATGTTGTGGGGTGTGTCACACCCCAGTGTGTGTCGTTCTAGGGTTAAACCTGTCTCCCATTAATGCTTCATCAAGGGTTACATCCAAGGAAGCCCCTGAAAAGTTTAAATAGTGAAGTTCCGAAGAAAATGAGTCCTCTGTGGTAGAAAAAGTGTTTGTTCTTTTGTTTTTTTATTTGTATCCTGCATCTTATTTGAGTATGAGGGAGTATGGGGACGATTACGGGGGAGAATAGTCTGTAGGTAGTACCATCTTTATCTACTTGGCTACTTGGAATGGCTGCTTAGAATGGAGTGTAGTCAGGTGCCCCAAGTAGGTCGATAAAATACAGTATATTTTTATGCACCCTCTGCAACTGAGCCACAGCTCGAGCCCCCTCCACCTAGCTTGGGTGTGTTGTAGGACCATTGCAACTATCACAAGGATTGAATTGAATGGACGAATGGACCCCGCCTCTGTCATCCACGAGTCCTATCAGACTTCACGGGGGACACCAACATGGAGGTGACTGAAGGCGTTGATAGGGATAAGGAGATGTGGGAACTCACATGCAGGCACTTTTTTTCCCCCCTTTCCTGGCATTTTTGCCATACAGGGTTTATAACAGAATAAAGTTTTAAAATGTAGTAATTCTCGGTGTTGGTTCACTATCTTGAATGGGGCAAACTCAGGAAATAATTATCTGACATCAATTGAACAGATTAAAATTATTTCCAGATTTCCTAAATGCAGTCCTAACTGTGCTGCCGGAAAGGTTTGGATTAACCCTTTTAATTATAATAATAATAATATCTAGAATGCAAGAAAATAATTTAAGGTGCACTTTTCTACTGAGATACTCTCCTGTATGGTCAGCCATAAAATCGTTGGATAATGCCTACACAGCTTTAAACTTAGTTTCAAAGGAACATAAAGAAGTCCCTGCCGAAGAAAATCTGGTCGAAAGTTTAAAGAGTAAAGCATTACATGGTCGTTTTTAAAATGCTTTATCTCAATCTGGAATTAAGTGGGAGGCCTCTAATAAGTGGATTAAGAAAGGATAACTATTTCTCCAAATTGAAGGGTTTATTTTGGCAATACAAAACCGGTAGTATCCACCAATGCTTACAAAAAATATATATGTGGAGAAAATATAAGTGACCGATGTCGCCTATGTTAAAATGCAATAGAGTCAATCCTACATATTTCATCGGGATGTCAAGCGTTGGCAGGTAAAGAATATCTCATAAGACATAATAATCTGGCTAAAATTGTTCACCAAGCCCTGCCCTCATTAAAAATAACATGACAATAGACGAGGTTCCTTATTATCAATATGAGCCCAAACCAGTGCTGTCAAAAGATAATAGAATAATATATTGGGATCGATCTATAATTACAGACCACACATTGTATTAATTGATCGGAAGACACAAAGTGGGTATGTCATTGATATAGCGGTCCCAACCGATGATAATATCGGAAAGACTATTTCTAAAAAGATTAGGAAATATCAAGAGCTTCAGCAACTTAACAAACTGAATCAAGTCCAGGTATATCAAATTGTAATTTCCAGCAATGGCCTCATCCCAGACAATACCATTCACTCTGTCGAAAATTTGAAACTGCCATAGAAAATGTTGGAAGAAGAGCAAAAAGCAGTTCTCCTAGGCACAGCAAACATTGTCAGGAAGTTCTTAAACATAGTTTAACTTTTGAGCCTAACCCTTGACCTTTGTCCGGATAGGTGAATATTTCTGGCAAAAGCCAAAAAAGTGTGAAATTCAAAAATAATAATAATCCTTTTTTTATTATGGAACAAGTCCTTTTAGAATAATGTACAGAGATAAAAATGTAGGTTTTAGAGCCTCAGAGAATAATTACAAAATAAACAGATTTATATACTGAATAAGTAAAAGAAAAGAATATTATTTACCTTCAATTAAGAGGAAAAAACAATTAAATGAAAGTATTTAAAACAAACTAATTATTTGTATACATCTTTACAACATCTATTTACAATTTTATGAGAACTGAACGGATAAGAGGTGATTGAACAGGCAGGATTTAAAGGTGGGGAAGGTATTGGAGTGCCGGATGTAGGATGGGATAGAATTCTATAAGGACGTGGATTGAATAATGAAAGATCTGTCAAAAGCCGTGGTTGCATATTTTTCTTTATTTTTTTTAATGTATGGTGTTGTATGTTTATTTAAACAGTTTTACTTTCACTTATCTATAAATGTGATATATAGAAGAAAATTATTGACAGGATTATAAAGAATTTATATTTATATCTACTTAGATTTTTAGTCTCAAGAATAAATTTGAGAAATGTTTATATATACAAAAATTATCATAGAATTAAATTGGTTAGTGTTGGAAGGTGAAAAAACTGATCCTTCATTCCCAAGATAAAAAAACGAAAAGCAAAAGAAAATAAGTAAAATTTTCTACACCATTTCTCCGTTTTTGTCTACCTCTACATAGCCGCAAAACTGTTAGAATTCCATAAGGACGTGGATTGAATAATGAAAGATCTGTCAAAAGCCGTGGTTTGGTGGAATCTTGTATATCAATCTGAAGACCGGGATTTGAATTGAAGGAGCTCGGAAATGTATGAAGGACGGCGGGATTGGATGACTTGGAAGAGGAAGGATGCTAGGAGATACTTAAGTCAGTAGGAAGGATAAAGCCATTTCAGCTCTTCATAATAACAGGAAATAGAGGCATCCCTTGAAACCCCGAAGATGAATCGTACAAGGCAATTTATCAAATGTTTTAGTTTCACCTCGAGATCTCTGGAGACGCCCCCATATACCGTACAGCAATAGTCGAAGTGAGGAAATATTAAGTAACTAATATGAGTTTACGGGTTTCAAATAAAAATAGGTGGCAGAGATAATTTAGTAATTTTAAAATGGAAAATTCATGGCGGGGAATACCAGATACTGTATAAAAATACAAGTGCACACATTAGAAATAATGACATGAACAGACTTGAAGATATACTACCCAATGGTAGCTCTCCCTGTTTAATTCTAGGTAAGAAGATCAGGATGCCATCTTCTTTTCAGACGCCTAAGGGGATTATCAGAAATTGAAGAAGAAGCAAGGCTGGAAACAAGTGGATTCGGTTGTGACTGGAGTTTATCATGAAAGGATAGATATCTGGCTCGGGTCGTATTTTGATAATGAATTATTGGAATAACATTTGGTACGAATTTCTTTGGATTTTATAATTTTTTTTTCTACAGTTACTTGGTACTTGACCCAGCTTTGTCTTTTGATATTGAACTATTGCAATAAAGAATAGATATCAGCCTCTTTTTATTGAATCAAATTTTGTGGGTTTTAAAATATTTTCTACAGATTGATAAAAATGCCTTAAAAAAGTCCAATTTAAGCTCAATTTCCAAAACAGCCAAACTTAAAAGGAAAGTTAGGTGGAAAAACCTGCTCAGGAATAGAGCTATTCAGGTTGAGGTTGATTCAATACAACCCTCCCCCTCCCAATTTTATGAAATTAAATTTGTATGCCCTCCCCATAACACAAAATCCATCTCCATTTCACTTGCTGTTCTACTTTGAATAGAAATTATTTTCTGGCAATGTTGGGCTATTATAAAATGTTTGAAATACACTTTTAACAGAGCTATAGTTTAAAGCTTACAGATAACATTAAGACCATTAAAATTACAAAAAGTCTATTTGTTATATCGCTGGTAAGCAATAAAAATGTAGTTACTCCATCTTCTTTTATAAACCACACAACAGCTTTTCAGTTGAGAGAATGACTAACTCCAATTTCAACATTTTTAAGTAATATCATTTTAGTGATATTTCTAGTTGGAAAAGTTATATCTCTACAGACAGTGATTAAGTTTATTCCAGAGTAGGTGACTGCAGTGTTGAAATATATAACTGTGAATAAAGGTATACATTTTGCCACTAGAAACATCACTAAAATTAATATTAAAGAATGTTGAAATATATGACCAAAAGGCTCATATATGCCTAGAAAGATTTGAAAGTATATCTGAATATTTAACCTATAAATGATTATAGAATGTATGACTATTAGTTATTAAACTGTTATTTTTCATTGTAAAGTTAACTAAAATGAAATTACTAGATTTTCATTGCCTGCCATGGATAGGTCAAAAGTTGTCCCACTAATTGTAATTGGATGATGTTGGGATTTCACATAAGGGAAAATTCGTCAAATTATTCACTAATTTAATTTCCTAAATGACTTGATGATTTTTTGGAATAAACTGCCAATAGATACCTCATTATTTAAATATAATATTTTGTCTAGAGTTATTAAACTACAGTAAATGTATTTAAGGTTAAAAACATATCCATAAAATATTTTTATATTCACTTCTTTTTTTACAAAAGTACAATGAAATATTATTTGAAACAATGGTATTGGCTGGATTCAGTGGATTTTAAATATTTTTTTTTCAAACTTAGAAAAAAATTTAAAAGTTTACATTTAGTAAGAAAATTTCATTTAATTTCCTTGGAAACATGTGATTTACATTAAATAATGTTATTTTTCTGAAATCATTATTTCTTTTGTTTTGTCACTCTCCGTTAACTTCTACAACTTTATTTATTTGATATTATTTTTTCTAAAATTCTCCGCTTTCCAATGATATATTATATGTATATCTTCTGACTGTTATTTCCGGAGATTCATTTTCAACCTGGATAAGCATTTTTCTTAACAGTTTTCCTACTAAACATAGGAGTAAACAAACATTAATATTATAAATTAAATAAAAACTATAATGTTTGCATGTTAAGTATATAATTTTCCACTTTTGGAGTTTTACTGCATGATTTTGCACTTATTTCACTGCACTAAAATCCGGTTTCTAGTTATGATAGTTCTAGAAATCTAAGTTGTTTATTTCTTTTCAATATTTTCATATGTAGATCATCATATTTTTCTTTCTTTTTTTAAATGTATGGTTTTGTTTATTTATTTAAAAATTTTTACTTACACTTATCTATTAATGTAATTACATATTGTGTGAATGAATAATATAGCTGTAGTACCAATGCCCTTCAGCTTGGCAGACTGTATTAATATTCAATAAAATCATTTAAAAAAAAAAAATGTAATATATAGTAAGGAAAAGTATTAGGATCATTAAAAATTCTGAAACTGATGAGTCTTCAACGTTTAACATTAAAACACATTTTAAGGTTTCCTGACTCCAAATAACTGAATTCTACAAAATAGTCTGATCTTCTGTGTGTAAGTAAACAGCCTTGCTCAAAATCGAAAAGTTGTGAAAAATTGAAATTATTTATTTAAGGTAGATATAGGTTGCATAATTATAAATCCTATTCGAAATCTGACACTTCAGTGCAGCTTGCCCACAGGGAAACTTAAGTTGCTTAAAATTAATCCATAAATAAATTTATAGAGCAATAAGTGCTAAGTTGAAATTTCTGAATTTTCTTTCGCTTTTCCTATTTCAGCTCGGGAATGAAGGATCCGTTTTTCACCTTCCAACAATTTTCAGGCTATGTAAAGGTAGAGGGGAGGGAAATGGTGTAGACAATTTTTAAATTTTTCATTAGCTTTTCCTCTTTTACCTCGCGAATGGATACTTGGTTTTTCATTGCTCCAACAGGTGTTCCGGCTACGTATAGGTAGATGAAATAGCAAAATAGTGTAGACAATTTTCTGAATTTTCTTTCGCTTTTTCTCTTTTGTCTTGTGAATGATGAAGGATTGGTTTTTTACTGTTCCAACAATTTCACAACCGTTTAGAGGCAGGTCAATAAAAACAGGAGTGGTACAAATTTCCGAATTTTCATTTGCTTTTCCTCATTAATCTTGTGAATGGTCGCTTGATTTATCACTGTTATAACGGTGTTCAGGCTATGTAGAGGTTAGCGAATTAGTGTAGAAAACTTCAAATTTTCTTTTGCTTTTCTTATTTTATCGTGAGAATGAAGGATCAGTTTTTCACCTTCCAACAATTTTCTGACTATGTAGAGATAGGCAAAAATGGAGAAATGGTGTTATCCGTAATGGATAATGAAATTTAGATTACTCCTCTATAAGTTTTCTAAGCTCTATTTATTGTAGGTAGCATTGGTCTAATTTAAATATTTTAATTCTACACTAATTTTTATATAAATAAATGTTGCTCAAATTTATTCTTGAGACTAAAAATATAATATAAATAAATGTAATTTTATTTATGAGACTAAAAGTCTAAGTAGAGATAAATATAAATTTGTTCTAGACGAATAGTTAGTCTCAAGAACAAATTTAAGCAATATTTATTTATAAGAAAATTAATATAGAATTAGACAAATGTTATCTACAATACATGCCTTGAAAATTAACAGAGAAGTGATCAAAATTTCATCATCCATCACTGATTACATCATTTCCACATTTTCGCCTACCTCTCTACATAGCCGGAAAAATTGTTTCAGTTTTTCACTGCACTAAAATCCGGTCTCTAGTTATGATAGTTCTAGAAACCTAAGTTGTTTATTTCTTATCAATATTTTTATTAATAGATCATCATATTTTTCTTTATTTTTTTTAATGTATGGTGTTGTATGTTTATTTAAACAGTTTTACTTTCACTTATCTATAAATGTAATATATAGAAAGAAAATTTGGAAAATTATTGACAGGATTATAATGAATTTATATTTATATCTACTTAGATTTTTAGTCTCAAGAATAAATTTGAGAAATGTTTATATATACAAAAATTATCATAGAATTAAATTGGTTAGTGTTGGAAGGTGAAAAAACTGATCCTTCATTCCCAAGATAAAAAAAAGAAAAGCAAAAGAAAATAAGTAAAATTTTCTACACCATTTCTCCGTTTTTGTCTACCTCTACATAGCCGCAAAACTGTTGAAACAGTGAAAATTTAAGATTTGTACCACTCCTCTTTCCATTGGTCTGCCTATAAACAGCTATAAATTGTTGGAATGGTGGAAAACTGAGCATCTATTCATCGGATAAAAGAGGAAAACCGAATAAAAATTTTCTACACCAATTTTCCATTTTTTCCTTCATCTACATAGCCGGAAAACTGCTGGAATGGTGAAAAACGGAGCATTGATTCACAACGGATAATAGATAATAATTAATGCAGGTTATTTGTAAATAACAAATAATTATCTGTTCAAAGGTCATCAAATAAGAATAAAAAATAAAAATTTATCTATTATTCGTTATCGAGATAAAAATTCGAATATGCCCAACATTGTTATAAAGAAAATTTTTTTCAAGTATTTTACTTTATACTGTTAAAATTAAAATTTATTCCTTAAATTGTGAAATATGCAACAAAAAAACCATAAACTTGCAATTCCATGCTAAATGAAATTTCAGTATGTTTTTCTACAGATCGTGAAATGGATAGATTATTGGGTTTGATGTTTTTATACCAAAGTGAACAAAATGTGCAACATGAAAATCTGATCTCTAATCATAACCAATTGTCCCCTTGCAGCCTTGTCATAGTTTCTGGTTTTTGCCCTCAATCCCTTCTTTACAACAAGTGAAGAGGTCTCAGCTGAAGATCTTGGATATTTATGTTCATTTGAAGCTTGCTTCAGTGCTTTTGGGTCCATACAACCTTTTCTACTGGGCCTCGATAGATTCCAATATCCTTACCTGCTGGCTTTGATGGCAGCAACTTCACAGCTATAAAATAAACATGTTTCGTTTTTCCTTTAGATGCAGCAGCCTTGTTTTAAGGGGTGGGACTCCTGCATCCTTAGCTGCTGGCCTTTAAGGAAGCTTCATTGAATTAACATAATGGTCTAGCTTTAGAATATTCCCTTTAGTCTCCTCAGTTTTATCTACTGGACCTGGAGTGGGTCTTGCATCTTGAGCTAAAGACCCTATTCACATTCTACAATGTATATTGCCATGTCATATAGGTGATTTTAATCAGATTTGGTTCCTGTCTTTTCTTAGCTTCGGTGAACTTAGATGTGGTAGGCCCTACATACTGAAATTCTGTGACTCCCCCAACAACCCAACCCGCTCCCAGAGTGCAAGAGGCTTTATGCCTGGGCTCCGTACGTTCTCCTCCTGTCTGTCTGACTAATGTCTTATCACGTCCACAACTATTGAGTAGATAGACCCTACCTCTTTTATCTGTGATTTCCATCGGACTCTTGAGGGGACACCATGAGTTGTCGACCAAAGTTTTTAGTGTAGATATGGAGGGCTGGGAATTTACAAATAGTGAGTAGTCCCATCTGGCCGTACTTACCTTTCCAAGTTCATGGTTCCACCAAAAACATTCTGTTGGGCCTAACGTAACTAACATAGTTATTGTCAGTGTAAAACCTCATAATTGCCTCAGATAATGAGGAGTTGAGGCATTCCAAAAGCCAAGAATTCCTAATAGTCTTAGCACAGCATTTGACTTCTTTTTCGAGCTGTATGCAGTATCTATCCCAATTTGTTTATTTTGAGTTTCTGTATATAGTCTCAGTCACATTATATCCAGATAAATCAAATCTAGTATAACGATAATCAGAGCATGATTCTCTCCACAATGATACTCTCCCTCTCCCATCCTTACCCTCAGGAATGGCTAATTGAGCTGCTGCCAGGTCCCTGAAACATTGATGCCACAGAGGCATCAGCTTAATTCTATTCTTGAACAGGATACAGGTTATCAGACATTCAGGCAATGCAATAATACTATACCCAGCCATATTCTATCCCCTGATCCTGCGCTCGAATAGGTAATGTTCTTGAATCAATACGATATCCATGCCCTTACCTCTAACTTACTGCGGAAGCACACCACAATCTGACACAGAGTGATAAAGATTCACCTGCAACAGCTTAACCATCATTAAGAGGAGCCAGCTACAGGAGAACCATCCTCCGCCAGAGCCCAAAGGGGTACATCCATCCCGATTCCATGTTTCTCGGGTCCAGAGACTCTCCCCGGAGATAAGCCCTCCTCGGTTGACTCAGACACTACTACAATTCCACTATTGGAAGCTGAAGTTCTCCCTACCTCCTCTGTCTAGGAAACATTTAAAGAAGCAGTACCCACCTGTGGGGTCTACGCATTATGTTTGGGTGGCTTCTTCTTCTCAAACGCCTTGAGTGCAACTTTGACCACGCAATACATCACCATCATATTTATGCCCTCAAGGTGTTTGATACTGTTTTCTGGAATTCAAAGGATTCCACAGAATAAATTTGTTTCCACCTTAATTGCCAACTATCTAACCACTACTATGTCTAACCACCCACCTCCAGCCAATCAACAGAGCTGATCACCTGGGCTTTCACATCCTCGTTCTGCTCCTTGGTAAGCTGAGTGGATAAATATCCACATGGGATAAGTACCATCCTACTGCCTCCAGTCGTTAAAATAGGAAACTGCACCAGCCTCCCTGTTTTTTGTCCTCTTTTCCGCAGGCGTCGAGTTCCCTGGCGAGGACCTGGTGCACTTCGTGACTGGCCCGGGCTCCTTACTAACTGGTTTCATAGCAGCCAGAGCTGCTGTAACCAGTAGCTCAGTCCCAGACTTATCCTTGAGCCTCTTCATTCTCTTCCACTTTCTTCTCTGTGCACCAGAGAACTTAGGGCTTGATAGGAGACCAGTTCGACCAGCCAGACCCTCAACCTCCTCTGTTATTACAGAGAGCTTAGAAACTTGAGCTGAGATAGTCTCAGTCAATTATCTTGAATTATCCTCAAGTGGTTCCATTGATGGTCCCTCCGAGTATCTCACAACCACTTTCTTCTCTAACAGTTCCATTTCCATTAGCAGTTCTTTATCCAAAGTTCTGTCATTACCTGTGTTGTCCGTCCATTTTTTTGTTTGTTGTGGAGATTGCATTGTGTTCCCACGAGTATGGTGGTGGAAAAAGGTCACTACAGTTACTACCCCCTCTCCCTGCAGAAGGCAATTAATTACAATCAGGTGCGCCAGATGTCCTAAGTGGGTTAAGTGATTAGAAATAGAAATTAAATAAGTTTTAAAGGTTTTCTATGTAAATATATTACGATATGTTAAAATAATGTAAAATGTTAACATCCATGTTATTAGAAAATCCAAAAAGAATTAATTTAAATTAATTAAGTTTTCTTTCAAGATATATCAACCCTACCTTAACTAATAATAGTTAGATAAAATGTAAGATGATTTTATGATAAGGACAAAATATATTTTTTTAATAAACAGATAATAAAATGAGTATTTAATAGTTGACTGTTGCTTTATAAAGGAAGGAGATGGTCTGGGGCGGGCGGCAGTCATAAATAGGCTAAATAGTGGCAAAACTATTTTATTAAAAGCCAACGTTTCGACCTGATTTTGCAGGTCTTCTTGAGAGCTAGAATGGACAAGATACAAAAAGATATACATAATTGTGGAAGTTACATAATATTTAGACAAAAAATTATAAACAATGTGAATAAGCTTATTAAACAAACAGTAAGTACATTAAAAAGTAAACAGAGTAAGCTAAGTAACAAGATCCTAAACTGAAGTAAATAGATGGTAACAATTGTTGTAGTGTAATATATAATATATATTACAACAAAAGGTCAGCAAATTCCCCAATATCTACCCTTACCCTGATTTTCCAGTTCTAAGTGAAACTCCTAGCTGAACAAAATAGTCTCTATTTTTATTCTTCTAATTGTATTTACTTATTTATTTATTTTTTGGTTTTCTTTTTTCTTTTCTTTCCCCTCATTCCTTTATGTCTATTATTTCATATTATATCCTTTTTCTTTTTCTTTCAATCTCTCCTGTAGATCTGTAGAAGTATATTTGCATATATTATATATTACACTACAACAATTGTTACCATCTATTTACTTCGGTTTAGGATCTTGTTACTTGGCTTATTCTGTTTATATTTTAACGTACTTACTGTTTATAATTCAATAAGCTTATTCACATTGTTTATAATTTTGTGTTTGTATTATGTAACTTCCACAATTATGTATATCTTTTTGTATCTTGTCCCTTCTAGCCCTGAAGAAGACCTGCAAAGTCGGGTCAAAAAGTTGGCTTTCAATAAAATAGTTTTGCCACTATTTAGCCTATTTATGACCACCACCCTGGACCACCTCCTTCCTAGATAATAAAATGTATTGTGATAAATTGTTTATCCCAAATGACATTGTTAAAATGGGTACAGTATTAGTTTTATGAACATTTCTCATAAATCGTTCAGGGGTCGCTTAGTCATTAGCTTACCTATCATCTCAGTTCATCAAACCTCAAGCAATAAGAAAGGAAGTTAGATCTTTCTGTAGTGTTTTAAAATAAAGGATGGTTTATTATTACCTATCTTGGTTGGGCTATTTCTTTCATTTTATCTCCTTGCTGCTCTACAGCATCTTTATTGATTTGATATATCCACCTGATTTTTGCCCTTTCATGCCTAATTTATTGCCTACTATTGAGGTATTTATTGTTATGCTGAGGCTTTCTGATTTAACCTCCTTGCCTTCATATCATTCATGTAATCTCATGCCTTTGTGTGTGTGTGTGTTTGTGTTTGTGTGTTCGTGTGTGTGTGTGTTTGTACTTATGTATGTTCGAGGCATGTCCCTAAAGTAAAAGTACACAACTTTTTATTTTAAAAAAATTACAGATTATTGTTGGTATATATGTTATTTATTTTTCCACATAATAGTGTTCCCGCTCTATGCAGGTTGTGGTAGCACAAGGTTTTTAATGTCCTCATAAAACTTTCCCATCATCCCTTTTTTCCACATCAAGACCTCTTGTTTCACCTCTTCATCAGTTAAAAATTTTTTTCCACCCATTTGAGTCTTCAGGAAGGTGGAAAGATAAAAATCTGAAGATGCCAATATGCAGGCTGGTTCAACAGGTTGCAACCAAACCAATTCAAAAGCACTTTGGTGGCATTGGCTGTGTACAGGCGGGCATTGTGCAACAAACACATTCTCTTCATCAAAATTCACTGACAGACACATTTTACACAAGAAGAGTACAATTTCCGATTTCCCAGCATTTGCAAAATTTTCCTCGATTTTTCGCACTAACTCATCGGTTACTATTAAAGATCTTCCCTTCCTTTTCTTATTCATCTTTAATATTCCTCCTTTCTTCATTAAACTCATGGGGCCACTTAAACACTTTTAAAGAGTTAAAATCACCTTCACCAAAAAAACTTTTGATCCGTTCTTAAATTTCAATCAGAGATTTCGCGAAAAGCAACCTTATGACTGTGCACACCTCGCACTTGGTGGAATTTCTTATTGATATGTTTCTCAAAAATGGACACTGCGTGATTTCGTACTGACATGAACCACAGGTGCTTGACGTGTTTAGGGAATTCTCACTAACACTCTTTGTTGCCAACAAAATGAGTCAACTTGATTGTCCAGTATCCAGAGGTTTCACTGTATTATGAAATCACAGGCATTTGTGAAATCATAGAATAATTTAAGAACTTTATCTCAGAAGAGTATAAAAAGTGGATTAAAGATAGTTAAAATATGATAAAACTGGCTATAACTGTTGTGGAAGGTATTCAAAGTTAAATGTTTGAATTATATTAATTTTCATTTAGCCGGTTTAGAAATATATTCAAATAGCTTTATATTTTTAATTTATATAATGTGCTTTTCATTGGGAAATGTAGAGTTAGAGGGGGAGGGGGAGGTAGTTCTGGTAAAGTAGGATTATATTGAAGATTTAAAATGTTTAGTAATTGGATGTTATCAGTACTAAATACTCAGTTAAATATAATTTTTAATTTTTAGTGAAATAAAATTTGTTTTTTAAATTGTATTTTAAGTGATATTTTTTTTCTTCTCTAGTGCGTTATTTCATATTATAATGAAGTTATAATTTAACGAATCAAAGATAATGTTACTGTATATATCAACATTTTTTAAACAAAAAGGTTTTAACTAGGTAATTATTAGATGTGGTTTGACCTTTTCACTATTTAACAATATTAGTTTTTGTTTTACCAGAAAATAAAGAATAATGTATTAATATGGAATGTTTCTAAAATGCTTGTTTGTACTGATTATCTTAATTTTTATATTTGTAGGGAACTGTAATTTTTAGGTTTAACAAATCATTTATGAATAATAATAAATTTATTTATTTTTTCTAGAGGGAAGATAGTTGTCCCAAATTAAGAAGTCATGAAATGACTCAAGACCCGGGTTATTTTAGTACATCACCTCATCAATATTCTCGTGTGCCACTGGAACATGCTGCAAGTACTCCGTCCAGCATACCCGACATTATACTCACTGGTAATTTTTCAATTTGCACTTATAAAATTATGAAAAAGTTTACTTTGTTTGGTGTGAAACTTATTTGGTTTTATTTGCTACTTAGATTTTTCAAATGGTGAGGATTTGGGAAAAGATTTTGGAGTAAACATGGTTGATAATTTAGATCTATTTCCCACTGATGAATGTCTGAGGGAAGGACTTGTTCCAATAGATATAGATGGATTACAAATGCTTACTGATCCGAGCATGATTGCTGATCCAGCTACTGAGGATCACCTGAGACTTGATCGATTATAATCTTTTATTTGTAAAAAGGTAAGATACCATATTCAATTCTTTCTTTTTCCTAAAACAATATTATAAAGTATTCAAGTGAACTATTTTTTCTTCTGCCTAGCCAGTTATGGCAAAAGAGAAGGGATCCTACATGTAACCAACCTATCTAGTTTGAGTAGGAAGGTTGAGATTCATTTTGTGAACCCCACAAAATAAATTTCAACTTGCCTAGACCAGATTTAAACCGGTGCCCCTGGATTCAAGATTGATTGCTAAGGTAATGATTTAATGCCCTCAGCCATCAGGGCCTCAAAGATACAAATAAATAAAATAAAAATACTGCTTAGCATGAATATTATTTTGAATTAATGAAGTGTTTATTCCTCCTATACATAGAGTTAAGTGTGTCAATTTTTTTTCAAATTGTAATAAATCACTTATCTATGAAGCTAAGAACTCAGAACTTCAACTTCACTGTTGACAATTGCGAACAATAATTATTTTGTAGGATTAATCAAAATAAATTTTAAAAAAGGTTGTATATGTTTAATTTATAAGACAACTGACATTTTGTGCCCAACTAAGCAGATCATGTTTCTGGGTTTCAATATAAATAAGAAACCAGATGTAGAAATAGCAAGTGTTCAATAGAATAATAGGTACAATGAAGAATGAAATATATAAAGAATAATTAATTGTAAAAAAAAACTCAAGAAACCCTCAAAAATAAGGTAAAAAATGATAATTATTGTTTAAAAATTAAGATGAGGCCAAGACCTGTAACTGGGTTGTAGTGGCATGAAATGAAAATGTTTAAAAATTAAACTAAGGAAAACTGGTGAACTAAGAAAATTGTTAGAAAATATTTTCAGATAAGCTTTAGTAAATTAAAACTAAAAAATCATAAAGGATGATTTCAAAGAAGTTAAAGAAAAGTTTACATAAAGCAGTGTGTGGAGGCCATCTGCAGGAATTGTGAGGGCCTGAAAGATATTTTATTTATCATATATTAAGTTCCTAAATATATTGGGTTTCTGCAAATTAAGCAATACTGTAACCATTCTCTTTAAATCAGACCTGGGCACTCTTGAAATAATTTATTTCTGAAATAATTGATATGGTTATTCCACGAATGAATTATTTCCAGAATAATGGTTATTTCTGAAATAATATTTCAAACTGTCAATGAAATAATCTCGATGGAATAAAGTAAATTATTTCGAAATGAGTTATTTCTGAAATAGATTATTTCATAACTATTATTTCAGAATTATTTATTTCTGAAATAACATTGTTCTGAATCTCAAATTCGACCGTAATTTCATAATAAGCTACCCTGAAAACATAATAGTCGACCCTGATATCAATTATATCAGAAAAGTTACAAAAAGTTGATGTGGGAGGGTGGGGGGAGGGCGCAATCTCAAATTTGACATTATTTTTATAATAAGCGCCCCCGAAAACATAACAGTCGACCCGGATATTGATTACATCTGAAAAGTCGATCAGAATGATTATTTCACAACATTATTCCTGAAATAATCATTTCAGAAATAATTATATCATTATTCCTGATATAATTTATTCCCGAAATAATGGTCAGGTTATTTAATGAAATAAATTATTTCGGAAATAACTATCGAGATTTATTTAAGGATTTATTCCGGGAATATTTTTCAAATAAATTCTGCCCAGGTCTACTTTAGATCATTAGGTTGTACAATGTGTTAATAATATGATTTCAATTTATTGTCCAAATGGAAGAAAGTTATACCTTTTGTCTCATTGTAATGTTTGTTTTTTTCATTTCCATGTTTTCCTCTTCTCTTGCTATAATCTCCTATACTCATTTTTTAAAATGTAATGAAATATCTTTTATTTTTATATAAAACCTACACTTGTCTACAAATTAAAATAACAAAATTCAAACTAAAATATCAATTTGTAAGAAATTGATAAGATCTACAATTATATCAAATTTGCACCTTAATTAAAAAAGAATATTTTAAAAAGTTACTTATTATTAATTAACAAATGCCTATTATTATATATAGCTCAATAAAAATCTGATTACATCATCAGTTTATTGCCAAAAATCATTTCAATTCAGAGACGTTTCATAGCCTTTAATCACTTAAAACTTTGATGATTTTTTTCCTTTGTGAATTCAGAATGTTTCACGCTTGTTGTAATTATATTTGATATATTAAAGAGTTTTTCGTTTTTATTCACTTACTGTGTTTTTTTATCTATATTTGAGGTTAAAATTCACAAACAACTTTCTTAAAAGTTCAGCTCCATCCTAAATTTAGTGTGACTTTTTACAATAAACCAACAATATAATCCTACAAATAATTGTTAGGCAGACCGAAAAGTAATGTTGTTTCTATACATGTTACTATTTGATTCCCGTTTGTCAGCTCATTGTGTACATCTAAGTCATGCCAAAAACATTCTAAGGTTGTAGTGACTTGTTTATTTGTGAATAATTAAATTAAATTTTTTTTCTCAACAGTTTAATATTTATATTTTATTGTTTATCCAAATGCATTAGACTTTCATAAATGGCAGAGGTGTTTTTCCAAGTTCCAAGATTGATATCGATCAGGGAGACCAACAACATTAGACAATAACGTGGTAAGGGCGGAAGTGGAACAAAATCCGTGTCAGACAATCAAGGAATTGTCAAACAGTCTTAACCAACCTTGGTCAACCTTCCAAGAACATTTGCAGGAGATTGGGAAATTACCAAAGGAAACTTATTGCTTCAACGAAACAGTACAGAAACGTTTTTTTTATCACCAAAGATGGTCATGCCAGTGTTGTAGGCAAGAGACCACGTGGGAGGCCAAAAACCAGTTGCACAGATAAGATAAACAAAGATACAGCTGAGCTCATGTCACAAACTGGGAAGCAGTAGCCCAAGATAGGCAGAGGTGGAGAAGGCTGGTTCAGGCAGCCAAAGATCTACAAGGTCTTGGTAGAGCCAAGCAAAAAAAAAAAAATAATATATATTTATATGTATGAGTTAACTATTGGCTTCGATAAATAGAAAAATGAAGAAACAAATAACTGGAAATAATTCAATAGTTTTTATTTAACAACAAACAGTAGTATCTAACTCAAAAAGGTTATATCCGTATATGTTTTAACATGTGTTTTTTAACATATTTTAACATGTGTTTATTTTAAATTGCAAGAAATAATAATGTGATTATTTTTAATTGAAACAAATAATATTAAGTCTTAAAAGTCTTATCTATCTCACACCGGACCTTAACTCCCCCCTGCCAGTTTATGAATATTCTTCGTAAACTAGTATCTGAATCTTACAGGTAGGTCAAGTCCGGAGTGAAGCGTCATCAGGCTATACTTTTTCATCAATAAAATTTTACATTGGTATACAATGAGAACTTTGCACTGTGGTTACTTAATTCACTTGATACAAAAGAATGGTTAAGTAATAAAAACAATAAAAAAAATCTGCAATAGTGCAAAAATATAACTACAAAAAAAAATCTTCCTGTCCCACAATGAGGACATTCCATCTATTTATGGTTGCTTTGGCTCACCTTTTGGGAGCTTTAGTTGTTCGATGTGGACTGTTCTGCGCTTCTTAGGCTCTTTCAAGCTCTCTATAGACACAGTGTTATGTTCACGAATGGCGATCACCCTGAATGGGCCCTCGTACCTCACTAGCTCCTTGCCCCTATTGGATCCTCTCCTTCTGTACACTATCGTTCCAATTTTAATATCACCCAGTACGTCCTTCAGCCCTAAGTTATCTTTTCTTACCCTCCTACTTTTTTCGTTCTCAATTTTACTACGGACTTTCTCCCATCGTTTCACCAACGCTATTCTATTATTAACGACACGTTCCGATAATTCCTCGTCTACTGTCGTACTCGTGCTATCCCTGGGCCGTTCCCGCAGCCCAAATAGGATCTCGAAAGGCGAAAAACCTGTTGCGGTATGAATTGAATGATTATATGCCGTGATAGCCTTCGACATCGCC
Source organism: Nezara viridula (assembly GCA_928085145.1). Lineage (NCBI taxonomy): Eukaryota > Metazoa > Arthropoda > Insecta > Hemiptera > Pentatomidae > Nezara > Nezara viridula. The sequence continues at coordinate 111,636,950 of OV725078.1, forward strand.
ACACCGGGTTCTAGCCCTTTTTCTGCTTGATATATTCTAAGGTGGTCACTAAGCGTGCTATGTAGTCGTTCTATGCCTCCTCTACTTTTTGGATGTCCAGGGGTGTTAATGTGCCATGTAATATCCAAGATCTTCGCCTCTGCTCGCATAATGGCATTGTTAAATTCCTTTCCTCCATCTGATGCAATCCGGTCAGGTACGCCATAAAACTGGAACCATGTTCTTAGAGCCCCCAAGACTGCTTCTGACGACCGCTCCTGGATCAGGTACGCCATTGCTGCCTTACTAAAAAGATCCATCAGCGTGACCCATTTATATCCCCTCCAAGTGAAAGTGTCTATTTGTAGGTCCGTTAATGGTGAATCTGCAGTGGGCGTCTCTTCCTGTATTGCTCTGGGAGGATGCCTATCGTATTTGGTGGTTAAGCATATTTCACAAGCCCCAATGACCCCTTTGATTGTTTGCCTCATCCCCCACCAAAAATACTTCCGCTTTAGTGCTTGCAATGTCTCTTGTATTCCTCGATGATTCGTCTTACCCTGGTGATATGCGATCGTCACCTCCTGTTGGGTCTCTTTATCCTTCAGTGTTTCAACCTTCAGGGTGCATCGAATAAATCTTCTGTCCGTACCGATTTTCTCTGACCGCCATAACCGCTTAATCTTATCCCAGACCGTCGCATTCCCGACGTATATGTGATGGGTGGTGTCTGGTTTTGACACATCCTTGAGTGCGCGACAAATTAAGTCCTCTTTAATTCCTGGTTGCGACCAGATTTTAGTGATCTTGCACTTTCCATACTCATCGTACTCAATCTTTGTTGTCCCCGTAGTCCTGGTCTTCCATATAATTTGATGTCGCTTGTCATTAATAATTTCTGCTAGCTCTTCTATTTCTAAGGGTCTTTCGTCCATAGAAGTATCCTCTTCCTGGGTCTCCTCGTCACCTTCTTGCATACTTCGTTCTCCTTCTCCTTAGGGTGTCCATTCCCGCATCAACTGCCTGACATCTCTAGAGGGTTCCCCTCTCTCTTCTTCTTCTATCGCGTTTACCATTATCGCCCGGGACAGCCAGTCGGCCACAATATTTTCCTTCCCTGGTTTGTATACAATTTCCAAATTGTATTGACTCAGAAACTCTTTCCATCTCGTTACCCTTGCGGAAGATTCCTTTAGCTTCCCCACCCATTGGAGGGGTCTATGGTCCGTCTGGACTCTAAATTTCCTGCCAAACACGTACGGCCTGAAATGATTAATGGCCCACACGATCCCGAGCAGCTCCCTTTCTAACGCGCTATATCTCGTTTCGGTATCCGTGAGGCGCCTGCTGGCGTAAGCAACTGGTCTTTCTCCTTTGTCCCCTTCCTGTGACAATACCGCCCCCAATGCATACTCACTTGCGTCTGTTGTGATGGTAAATTTTCTCGAGAAGTCTGGAAATGCTAACACTGGCTCATCTTGTAGTCTCGTCATGCATTGCCTAATATTGTTTTCCATCTCGGGCGTAATTACCACTTTTTTCCCTTTTTTGAGTAGGTTGTTAAGAGGTACTAGATATTTTGCCATTTCAGGAACAAATCGCCTATAGTAGTTCAATGACCCTAACAATCTCCGTATTCCTTTTATGTCTCTCGGAATTGCCATTCTTTCTATTGCCTCTACCTTGCTTCTATCCGGTTTCACACCCTCTTTCGAAATTGTATGACCTAAAAAATTGATTTGCCTCTGACCCAAAAGTGACTTTTCCGATGACAATTTTAGACCAAATTTCTTAAGCCTTTCAAAGACACTTCGTAAATGTTCCACATGCTGCTCTTCCGTTTTACTGAATACTAGTAAATCATCCATATAGACTTGGCACACAGCTTCGTCGATACCCCTCAAAAACTCATCCATAAGACGCTGGAACGTTATCGGCGCGTTTTTTAAGCCGAAAGGCATTCTTGTAAACTCGTAATGTCCTCTTTCAAACGTAAATGCCGTCTTATGCTGATCATTGGGGTGCATTTTGATCTGATGATAACCTGCTTTCAGGTCCAACGTACTAAAGAATGTTGCTCCGCTCAGTCTATCCAGGATGTCCTCGAATCTGGGGATCGGGTATTTTTCATCTACAGTGTTTTCATTTAGTTTCCTGTAATCTATGACAACTCTATACTTTTCCTGGCTTTCGCCCGGCGCACCCTTTTTTTTCACTGCCCACAAGGGACTGTTATATGGTGACGTGCTGTCTATTATGATACCCTGTTTCTTTAAGTTTATTATTTCTTCTCTGATATGTTGTCTTAACGCATGCGGGTACCGCCTCTCTTTTACATATGTAACTCGATTTTGTTTCAGCGGAATTTCATGAACAGTTTCCCCCGTTACACCTAATACACCGCCCTCCTCGAAGAAGATATCCTCATATTCCTCTTTCAATATTTTCCTCCAGTCTACTGCCTGAGTGATCGCTCCTACCCTTGCTCCGTCATTTCTTATGCGTTTTTCACACTCGTATTTCTTTTTACCAATCCAGAGAGTCCACCGTCCGCCTTTGTTACTAACTTTCGCTCCTACCATTCCTAATAGATCACATCCTATTATCCCATCATATTCCCGAGGCATACTCCCCACTACATGAACCTTTAAACTACCCTCCCTCACGCCCCACTTCTTCAATCTCAAAACCGTTTCCCCCTCTACCGTACATGGGCCTCCCAGGGTGATTAATTTGCATGAACATACCTGAGTCTGGAGTGTCCTTTTGCCAGCGCATAGCCTCTCCGCAGCTCTCCGGCTCATGATAGTAGTTGAACTCCCCGTGTCCACGAGACATCTCACTCCACCTGCTACTCGGATAATGGGCAGACCGCCATACTCGCTCCTCACGCTGCAGTTCAATAGCACGCGGTCGCCCCTCGGCCACCACCCTCCTCAGGCCTCTACTTGCTCTCTCCTTCCATCCACCTGCCAACGTCCGCTCCTTCGCCTGCTTCTCTCTACTTCACCTCCACTGCTCCCTGGCTCCTCAGCTTCTTCATCGGTCTCGGTCGTTTCTGTCGATCTTGACGATTCTGACTGAGTCCTATTTCTTTTCCATACCTTCTGGGCGTTAACTTCCAATGGCTCTTCTTTGGGTAGATTTTTTCTCCGGTGCATGTAGGGACAGTGTCTAGCGATGTGTCCCTCTGTGCCACACTCAAAACATTTAGTGCGGGGGCATTGTGCCACTAGGTGTCCAGGTTTGCCACATCCGTGGCACTTACGGTCCTCTCTTCTTCCGAAGGGTCTAGATTTTCTCTGACTTTGCCTCCTCCCTTCAGCCATTCCTCTCTCCTTTTCATCATATTCTAAATCCCTCCTCTTCCTCCATGTTGCTGGTGTGATTCTTGGTTTTCTGTATGTCACCCGATTCCATCCTGACTCCTCTATCTCCATCCGGGCTTCCTCTTCGCGCGCGCTTGCGTCGATCATTTCTTGTGCGCATTCAACGAACGAGCGGTCTCTGGGTAGGCCATCCTTCTTTCCCGTCTCTCTGGCCAACTGAACTTTTAGGATTGATGACAAGAATGACATCTTTGTTTCTACTTCTGCCGCGCTTGCCGTTTCACGCATCTTTGCCATTATCTTTTTATATTGTGACAAAAGTTCTCCAGCATATTGCCCATAAGCTTGTTTAGGCTGTCTTCTTTCTCTAAACATGTGAAATATGTCTTCTTCTGGAGTCCATCTTCCGCCTCCATATGCCTTTTTTAATCTCTCCTTGACAATCGCCCAAGGGGTTTCTTCGTCGGCTTGGATTAGGTTAAGAATATTCCTTTTGACTCTGCAAACCAGATCTGCCTTAATTGAATTCGCATCTCCTGTGTCAATTAGTTCTTCCGCTATTTTCACCTCAATCCGCTTCATCAACCGATCACCGGCTTTTAGGAAATGGTTCAATTCACCGGTTTCCCCGGTGAATTTTTCTAAATCAGAGACCGCTTTTCTTAAGTCTTGAGAAGTTGCTGCCCGCACCTTTAACCAAGCCAGAGTGTTCGCATGAGACTCCACTAACGTGTCTCTTGGCATTGGTGGGATTTGCCATTCCACTTGCTGATTTATCATCTCTCACTGTTTAGCTTTCTTAGCGTGAACAAGTAAAAAAAAATAATACGATACTCACGTATACTTCTAATACTGCAGTCCTGGCAACACAAGGGTTTCGGCACCAGTTAACTATTGGCTTCGATAAATAGAAAAATGAAGAAACAAATAACTGGAAATAATTCAATAGTTTTTATTTAACAACAAACAGTAGTATCTAACTCAAAAAGGTTATAACCGTATATGTTTTAACATGTGTTTTTTAACATATTTTAACATGTGTTTATTTTAAATTGCAAGAAATAATAATGTGATTATTTTTAATTGAAACAAATAATATTAAGTCTTAAAAGTCTTATCTATCTCACACTGGACCTTAACTTATGTATATGTATATATATATATATATATATATATATATATATATATACACATATATAGCATTTCCAAGTTAAATTAAACCTTTTACATTTCAAATTCAAGCTTTTCCAAATCAAATTAAACTTTTTCCAAGTCAAATTCAACCATTTACATTTCAAATTAAACATTTTCCAATTCAACCGTTTCTATTTCAAATTAATGTTTCGAATTTTTTAAATTTTTGATTTCTTTTTGATTTCTGTCATTATGCTCCCCTAAGTAGAGTTTTTCAAAATACTATTGATTTTATGTTACACTTACTGATGTCGATTTATTGTACCTATTCGGATTTATTAGAGTCTAGTATTATGCTGTCGTGTGCCTAGTTTTTGAAAATAACCTCCATTTTAATATTATGCCACTGCGTTTTGACTTATTTAAGTTTTTCGGATTTATTCGATATAAGGGTGTATTCTTATGTTTCCGGAGCTGTAGATTTTGAAAATGACCTCTATTTTAAGATTACCTCACTGCGTTTTGACTTACTTAATGTTTTCCAATTTATTCGATGTAAGTGTTTACTTACATGTTATCGGAGACGTAGTTTTTGAAAATAACCTCCATTTTAAGATTATGCCACTGTGTTTTGGATTATAAAAGTTTTTTTGACTAACTCGGTATAAGGATCTACTTATATGTTATCGGAGACGTAGTATTTGAAATTTTTAGAATTTCTAATATTTAAATTTATCTAATATTTAATCTTCATTTTATGATTACGCCACTGCATCTCGATTAATTAAGCTTTATTTTGGATTTTTTCAATACAAAGTTTCATCATTATGTTTTCGAGTATGAATAAATAAATATTATGAAGCTAAGGTTAAATTAACCACAAAACACAAAGTAAAAAGCAACTAGTAATAAATTTAACCTACCATATTCAGATTTTTCAGCTAATTGTTCGAAATTAGCTACACAGTGGCCCAATCTTAAAATCATTTTCAAGAACTATGGTTCTGGAAACATAAAAGTAGATTTTTATATAGAATAAATTAGAAAAACTTAGATAAGTCGAAACACAGTGGCCTAATCTTAAAATGGAGGTCATTTCCAAAAACTACGGCTCCGGAAACATAAAAATAGACCCCTACTTATTTACTTACTCCTCGGCGATATTGTCCACGTAGGACCTTGGCCTTCTCAACAATACGTCTCCACTTGTCTCGGTCCAAAGCGGCAGCCTTCCACCTCCTGACACCAAATCCGCCTCAACATCCTTCAACCAACGGAGTGGTGGCCTTCCTCTCCTTCTTGCTCCTCCAGGTCGCCCATACAATATTTTCCTCCGTTCTCGATCTGCTGCCATCCTTTCCATATGCCCTAACGATCTTATTCTTCCTGCCTTAATGACACTTATGAGATCTGTGTCCCTGTAGATTTGTCACAACTCCCGATTGTATCGGGACCTCCAAACACCTTCTTCGCATACGGGCCCATAAATCCTCCTAAGAATCTTACGCTCCCACACTCCAAGAACCCTCTTATGTTTTGCTGAGATAACCCACGTCTCGCTTCGGTATGTGATTACCAGATGAATCATTGTTTTATAGTTCCAGAAACATAAGAATACACCCTTACATGCAGAAAATCCGAATAACTTAAATAAATCGAAGTGCAGTGAAGTAATCTTAAAATAGAGGTCGTTTTCAAAATCTACGGCTCCGGAAACCGGAGAATACACTCTTATATGGAATAAATTAAAAAAACTTAAATAAGTCAAAATGCTGTGCCGTAATCATAAAATGAAGGTCATTTTCAAAAAATACTCATACGATAACTAGCCCATACATCGAAAAATTAAAAATAATTATGTAAATAAAAAAAGGTTGAATTTGAAATGGAAAAGGTTTTATTTAAAATGGAAAAGGTTAATTTGACTTGGAAAAAGTTTAATTTGATTTGGAAAAAGTTGAATAGCTGGATTGTAAACTTAACCAATAAATTACAGAATTTTATAATTTAAGTTTAAAATTCAATATCTTAAAACCTATTAACAAAGAATTAATATATGATACCATTGTGGACTGTGAATACGTTAAAAAACTTAAAGATTTCTTCAAATGAAAAAATGTATCAGGAATAAACACAAAAGATTCTATTAAAAATTAAAAGAACAAAGCCATACCAAATCATATTGACATCAATATCCATAAGTATTTAAGTAGAATTAACATTTTTAAAGGAAAATAAATATATCATCATTCTAAAATGCTACAAATCAAATAAAAGGATAATCGTGGAAAAGAATAAATATAATATACAAATGCAAAATATATTGGATAATAAAATTAAATCATATAGCAAACTAAATTTTGACCCAACTGATAAAATAAATAAACATATATTTGAATACATCATGAATATAAAGAAGGATAAAAACATCAATGAAAAAGATAAAACAAAATTGGTAAATAGACACAGTATAGCCCCTTTAATTTACAGCCTACTAAAATTAAATAAGGAAATCTATTTCTCTTGGGCCTTTTATTTCAGGATGCAATAGGCCTACAAGAAAACTAGCCAAATACTTCCAGAAAATATTTAAAAAATCATTTGCCCACAATCCATATAACACAATTAATATGGTTGACATAAAAAACAAATTAAAAAATACAATCATAATACCTGATTATAAATTGGTATCCTTTGATATTATAAATATGTTTCCAAATATACCACATGAACCATAAATATATGTTTCTAAAAAAAACTGAATTCTGCTTTAAATATTATAGCAAATAACTGGAACAAGGTGGTTTTAAACAAATTTAATTACCACTGATCTAATGAAAACGCCTTTGTTCCCGGGTTAGTTCTCTTGTGGTGTCTGGAGTAGGAAATACCTCCATCTCATCATCTTCAACTGAGGTTAAAGTGAAGTTGGGTTCGATGGTAAACAACAATATATACGAGTTTTCAGAAAAATAGCTCTACGCAGATTTAGAAATCTGAGATATAGACTTATGAGAGATCTGGAGTATAAGTCTGCCTATGCTGCACAGATGGACGAATATTTAAGACTGGATCATGTCCGCCTCGCCAAGAACCCTTCTCCATACGTCATGACACATCGTGGAGTCATTAGATTCTTTCACGACAAAAAAGAGTCATATTTAATGGTTTGGAGAAGATGGTGGGAGAGAAATCAATGAATGATTTACTTTTGACTGGTCCGCAGCTCCAGGCTGATATTGCGGAACTTCTAGACCATTTTAGATGCTTTCCTGTGGCCTTATAATAATAATAACCTTTATTTGTACATACAAAGCAAAAAAAAAAAAAAAAAAAAAAAAATATATATATATAGATATATATATATATGTACAAAATCTTTACATTTTGATTTCTACTTAACATTCTCATATATACAAAATCAACATTTTAGTTGAGATTTTGAGTTTGATTTTCTTTCTTCTTCTTTTTTTTTTTTTCTCTAGCTTTCTTGCAACAACACTAGGTAATGAATCCGTTTCCACTCTTTCGTCTACAATGCTACTAAGAGAGGTATTCTATCCTTCATTGCCAGAATTTTCAATTTAATGGAAATATCAGTCCTGTAATTTTTTTGGTTAAATTATATTACAGTGTTTGTAACTGCTTAAGGTTGATTGGGATGATGAGTTGCCCTCTAGTATGTCTAGCGTGGAAGGTTTCCTTGAAGAATTTCCGAGCTTGAGAAATGTTTGCCTGCCTCATTTCATTATCCTTAAACAGGCTCACAATATATTTGGATAAGGGCGGTGCTCTCAGAGTGGGAGGTAGATTAAAGTATTCCACAATTGATGCTCTCAGGGTGGGAGGTAGATTAAAGTATTCCACAATTGATGAGAAAAGTAAGCACCTGTTGTTGATATCTAAAGATTCACATTTAGCAGTCCTTTTGTGTGACCATTACCACTGGTATTCCTTGCATGGTGGGCCCCTATTGGACCAGTCGCTCATTCATTGCCAATTTTGTATCCCTTCTCTGAGAAGAAACGCTAGAAGCTGGATTTATAAATTTGTTACATGCCACAAAAATAATGTGAAGCCACAGGCCACATGCTCCAAAAATGAGTGACTTACCATCTTTCAGGGTGACCGAATCGATACTTTCAGCGAGTTGGAATAGACTATGGTGGCCCCTTCGTTACGAAGATTCCAGTAAGTGCAAAGCTTGTAAGTTGAAGTGTTGGTTATCTCTTTTCATAGTCCATCTATCTAGAACTTGCGATGGACCTATCCACTCCTTTATTTATTGCCGGACGTGCCTTTGCATATTTATAGTGACTGTGGAACAAATTTCGTTGGATCATCCAAGAAGTTGAAGGAGCTTTATCAATTTGTTAAGGGCTGGAGCAAACCCATTTCTAACAATTTATGTCGGCCGGGTATAAAGTGGACCTTTACTACTCCTGGATCTCCTCATTTCAGTGGTATTTGGGAGGCAGCTATTAAATCTGCTAAGAGACACCTTCTTGCCATTCTCCAGGATCATGCTTTAACATATAAGGAATTTTATACTCTACTGGTACGAGTTGAAGTGGTTCTCAATTCCCGTCTTATCTGTAATATTCGCAGTCAGTCATTGGATAATCTTGATTACATCACCTCCCACTTTCTTATAGGTCAACCCCTCCTAGCTAGACCAAAACAAGAAGATGCGGCTGTGTTTCCTTTGACAAGCCGTTGGGAGATAATTTCCAAGACTGTTCTTAATTTTTGGAAGAGATGATATTATCAATACCTCCACAATCTGGTGCCTCGCAACAAGTGGTATACTCATTAAAATAGTCTTACTTCTTCTCTTAGTGCTATCTCTACACCGTCACTCACCAATCTATTTATTTTTAAGTACATTCTCTTTATTTATTTTTAATGTATACACTTTTTCTTCTCTTAGTTTCGTGTACTATAATCGCTTTTCTGTACTTTCTATTCGTTTTGTCTTCTCGCTACCAAACACTGACTGTTTCTCTCCAAATCCACTGTATGTCTAGTTCCCTAATCACATGTCAGGTTAACTCTCAATCCCTTTCTGCCCATTATGACGAATTCCTGCAATACTTTACCCAAAACTTTTATCATATCATAGCAATATCCGAAACCTGGCTCAAACCCTATATTCCATCTTCTTCAGTATCCTTGCCTAATTATATCCTGCTTCGTCATGACCGGGTAAACCGGACTGGCGGTGGAGTAGCCATGTTTGTCCACAATAGCCTAAAGACCCGAATCCTCGATTGCTCCCCACCATCAGATCATCCTCATGTAGAATACCTCTTAGTAGAAATTCTCAGTAATACTTCTCCTATCCTTTACGCCGTGGTATATCGCCCTCCTCTCGTGCCATTTGACCCGTCCTTCGAATCAACCCTATTCAACTTCGTTCCCCTCTATCCCAGAATAATTATCCCCGGTGACCTCAATACCAATTTCCTCTCAAACTCCAATGACAAATCCTATTTAGAAAATCTGTTTTTCTCACTTCACCTATTCATCATTCCTTTTTCCTCCACCCACCACACCAGCAGATCTGACACTTGGCTAGACTTCTACATCATCGACTCAGCACAAAACCTCCTCTCCCCCTCTCAATTGCCAGTATCCTTTTTTTCATCTCACGATCTGATACAAATAACGTATAGTATCCGCACTCCTCCAATCCATCCTCTAACTATCACTTTCCGCCAACTGGATACCCTTACTCGAGAAAAAATATTACCTGATCTAGTAACATTGGATTTGAATGGAATATATCATTGCTCCTCCGTTGACACCATGGTTGATATTTTCACCACTAATCTTCTCAATATACTCAATACCCACGCTCCTCTCAAAACCTCCACCTTCCGTCATCGCCCTGCTCCTTGGATGTGTCAGGAAATTAAGGATCTGCAGAAGAGTCATGCGGACGCTTTAGACGGACTAGGCTTGCAGATGATTATCAAACATTCAGAGTGCTTTGTAACACGACACAGACAAGGATCCGACAAGCGAAAGCGTACTACTTTCATGAAGCCCTTTCCTCAGCTCCTGATATCAAATCAAAATGGCTTCTACTTCGTAAGCTTTCCCTCTGTGAACCTTCTAGATCCCCCTCCTCAGTTTTCCCAATATCACCTGATGACCTAAACTCCCACTTTATATCGGTTTCTACCTCTTCTTTACCCTCCCCTCCCGGCTTTTCTCCAGAGGTACCTTTTAACGACAATAATTTTTATTTTTCCGACATTTCTCCCACAGAACTTATTACCATTATAATGAAATCCCGTTCCGATTCCGTAGGCCCAGATGGCATTCCTATCAAACTAATAAAATTATGTCTCCCTGAAATCCTTCCAGCACTCCTTTTCATCTACAATTTCTCCCTGCAGAATTCAATATTCCTGACCTCTTGGGCAAAAGCCATTGTCCTTCCTTTAAACAAAAAGCCTAATCCATCCTCTCCCGAAGATTTCCCCCAATATCAATCCTTTCCAATCTTTCGAAACCCCTAGAAAGGTTAATGCAATCCCAACTTTCCAACTTCCTTGAACAATCCAACCAAATCGATCCTCTCCAATCTGTCTTCCGTCCTGGCTACTCTACACAATCTGCTCTGATTAAAATTACCAGTGATATTCAGACTGCAATAGATGACAAAAAACTAACCATACTTATACTTCTTGATTTCTCTAAAGCTTTTGATTCCATTATCCATTCCATCCTTTTCAACAAATTAAAATCATTATCCTTCTCCAATATTTCCTTCTCTTGGTTCCAGTCTTTCCTCTCACAACGAACCCAAGCAGTTTCCATACCTAATCAACCTCTATTTGCCTACCTTTCTTTATCCTCTGGAGTTGCACAGGGTTCAAGCATGTCTCCTCTTCTTTTCAGCTCTTATATTAATGACCTAAATGATTCAATTATCCATTGTTCCCACCACCTTTATGCCGACGATTCTCAAATCTATTTATCCTTTTCTCCCGCTGAGTTATTGGTGGCATTTGCCAAAATTCAAGAAGATTTAGATCGAATTAGTGCCTGGGCCAACTTAAATGGATTAAGGCTAAATGCTGCCAAAACTCTGGCCATTCTCATTGGTTCCAAATCCCTTCTTAGATCCCACACCAACTTTCCCTCACTCTATCTAAACAACCACCCCATCACCTTCTATCCATTTGTTAAAAATTTAGGCTTTATCTTAGATCAAATCCTTTCCTGGAATCACCATATCTCTCATATATCCCGCCGTGCAATTTCTACCCTCAAACTATTCCATCACTTCCGCCATCTTCTACCCCAAAATACCCGTAAACTCCTAGTTTCCTCTCTCATCTTTCCCCACTTTGACTACAGCTGTGTGGTGTAAGATGGCCTCTCGGTGGAACTCCGTGATAGACTCTAAAGACTTATGAATAGCTTCGTAAGATTTGTAATTGGGACCCCGAGACGCTCCCGTGTCTCCCACCACTACACTGAGTGTGGCTCTTCCCCTCCTTAAGAAGACAATATTTCCTAGGCACTTTCCTTTATCAAATAATTACCAATCATCGTCCTTCTTATGCCTACAACCTTCTCCAATTTAAGTCCTCAATCCATTCCCTTACTAAAAGATCCTGACCCTCTGACCTATACATTCCTTCTCATAGATCTGCCTCATTCCAAAATTCCTTTATAGCCCGCTCTGTCAACTTTTGGAATTCCTCCCGATCAAAATTCGACATGCCCCTTCCCTATACACATTCAAAAACCTCATATTCCAATTCCTGTTCCAAAAACAGTCAGATACCAGCTAACTATTAATATTATATATGTATTGTGCAGCAATCATATATTCATAATACTTGGTAAGAGATAGTACATGCATTTCCTACTATCGACGTAGGAATTTTTTTTTTATTCAATTATAATTAACTGTTTATTTTTATATATATATATTCAAGTAAAGTTTTTTTTTTTTTTTTTTTTTTTTTATGAAATTAACTCATTCTATCTCTTTTTCGTTCTTCATTTCTCGAATTGTATGTTTATGTTGTTCAACCCTTATATATAGTTTTGTTCATAGTTCAAGTGATTCGTTCATGGTTTTAATTGTTTTGTTCATAATTTTAAATGCTCTGTACATAGTTTTATCTGTATTGTATATAGCTTGTGCACCTAAGGTTTTCTTTACTTTTTATTTTATTTTATCAATTTTATTTATTGTTTCAAACGTTCAGGCCAATAATATTCTATTATTTTGTACATTATTGTTGTTCTGAAGGGACTTAGTCCCAGAATAAAGTTTTTTTTTTCTATATATCTATCTATCTATACTGACGGTGAAAATTTAAAAGAAGGAACCTTTGTTATTCCACATAATAAAGATGTTCCACTGCAGGAGTGACATCTTGCTAGGATAATAGAGACACTTCCAGGACCTGACAGTGTAGTTAGGGTGGTAAAATTCAGGACTGCTACAGCGATCTGTGCACAAGTTACTGCCTCTCCCTTCTGGAGAAACCTTTTATTGATATTTATATTTTTTTCTTTTCTCAAATTTAATGAGAAACCATTTTTATTTTAAATGAATTGTAATTTATTAGCCTATCTTTGGTCTGGCTCACTTTTATTTCTAATTTTCCAGAAATATATTTTGAATAATTTCTCTCTTTGTTTATTTAAACCAAGCAATTTTCCTCTCGTTTGTGCCTTGCCTAGTGATTTCCAATCTTTGAGTTTGTTTTTTCTTTTTCTTGTTTGTTTGTTAAATGAGATATTTCAGTGGGGAATATGTTTTGTGTTAATGATATTGTACCCGAGCTCCGCATTGCGGTGATTAATTTATCATTTCTTTTTACTAATTTATCATAGGACAAATTGTAATTTTCTGTGTTAAACTCAATTGAAGAAATGGCCTGTGAAGCAGGATGAACTAAAAGGGACTTCTTGAGATAAGAAAATTTTATTATATCTGTATAATTTCTATTATGAATTAAGCCACGGCATAACATTGCTAATATGGCAAAACTTCTATACAATTAGGATTTGCAACAAATAACATGTATAAGTGGTGGTATTAGTCTATTTTCATGAGAGTCTGAGGGCAAAAATCCTGTACAAATCTCCCTCCCCCGACTTTCCTCACTTAGAGTATTTATTTGTAGAAATTTCCTCAAATTCCTTTTCCCTCCTTTACATCTTTACATATTGCCCTCCCCATGTCTGATTTGATCCAGCCTTCGAATCCTACCTTTTTATCTACCTTCCTCTATACAACAACGTAATAATACCCGGTGACTTGGATACCAATTTATCCTCTGACTCCCCTAACAAATCATACCTTATACATTCGTTCCTTTTCAACCTACTCCCCATACCCAGTTCTTCAGCACATGGCTCGACCTTTTTCTAATCGGATTTCCCTCAAACTTATTATCCTCTGTTCAGAACTCTGTTTCCCTCCTTTCACATCATGATCTCTTTAAGATTTCATATAATGTCCCGACTCCTAAGTTCATTTCCAGGCAAATTACATGGCGGGACCTTGGCTCATTTGCCTCTGAAAAACTAAATCCTTTCCTTGAATCGCTAGCCCAATCCTTAGATCCTATCTATTCCTACTCCTCCATTGATGAAATGGTGAAGTGTCTTTCCTCAAACCTTCTATTCCTAAATCAACACACACCCTTAAAGACCTCACAATCTTCCGATGCCCTGCTGCTCCCTAGATTTATCCAGGAATAAGAGAGTTGATGGAGAAAAGAGATGCTACAGGAAGGTGTTTCAGACGAACACTTAATCTGGATGACTACTTCTCTTTTAAAACTCTTCGAAACCTTACCCAATCTTCCTTGCAATGTGCTAAGGCACAATTCTTTCATACTTGCTTATCATAAGCCTCAGATCCTAAGTCCAGATGGAAAATCCTTTAAAACCTCTCCGTGATAAAATCAAAAACCTGCACCTCCTACCCTGTTACTTCAGATACTGATTTTCAACTTTGCCAATCCTGACTCATCACCACTTTCCTCCTCATACTGTATTCCTAAAGCTTCCTTTGGCCCTGAAAATTTCTATTTTACAAATATTTTACCAGAAGATCAACTTTCCTCAGTCCAAAAAAAACGACTATGGCTGAGATCTAATTTCTGACAAGTTAATCAAATTATATCTTCTTGTCCTACTGCATACCTTCAATTTTTCCTTACAAAATTCCAGTTTCCCTCCCGTCACCTTGGAAAAAAGTTATTGTCCGCCCACTGAGCAAAGTTCCGGTTCCCTCCGAAGTTTCTGATTTCAGACCCATCTCCATTCTCTCCAATCAAAGTCTCTTGAAAGAATAGTCCAATCACAGCTTAATACCTTCCTTGTGCCAAAAGCTCTCCTCAATCCCTTCCAGTCCGGTTTCCGATCCCAGTTATCTACCTAATCTACTTTGCTGAAAATTTCCGAGGACCTTCATTTTTCTATAGAAAAACAGAAAATCTCTATCCTAGTCCTCTTTGATTTTTCAAAAGCTTTTGATTTCGTTAATCACGAAATCCTCCTTACCAAACTCTAATGCCTTTTCATATCAAATAGTGCTCTAAAGTGGTTCAGCTCTTTTTTGTATCAAAGATCCCAAACAGTCATCATACTCAATAAAATTCCTTCCTCCCCCTCTTACTAACTCGTGGTGTTCCTCAGGGATCTTCGCTCTCTCCAACTCTTTTTTTCTTCTACATTAATGACCTTCCTGATTGCATCCATCATTTACAATACCATTTATATGCGGAAGATCTCCAAATCTATTTTACCTTTTTAACCTACTGAGATTCTTGAGGCGATCCGAAGGCTACAAGAAGGTATTGACAGTATTAATACCTGGGCAGCGAGCAATAATTGAATGTTGTGAAAACCAAAGCCATTCTCATTGGTTCCAAACATCTGATTAACCTCATTCCTCATTATCCTCTCCTCTACCTCAATGGGGTATCTATAGCTTTCTACACTTCCGTAAGAAACTTTGGGTTTTTGAACAACACATGTCCTGGAATAATCACATTTCTCAAATTATCCTAAAGTCCATTGCTTCCCTCAAACAGTTCCTGAGATTCCATGACTCTATGCCTCTTAAAATCCGTCAGCTCCTAGTTCCCTCTATCATTTTCCCTCACTTTCCCCTAACTCCAACCCCTGCCAACTCCAACTGGCCCATTCTTCAAAAGAATTCTCTCTCAGCGACTGTCGTAGAGCTCTCATGCTTCGGTAGCCCTGATCAACACCCAGTCTCGGGTGAAGGCGACAAGGGTCCGCCTTGGGTTACTCCTTGCCGCACTTTGATCCAGCTCGTCAAGTGGGCTCCTACTCCAATCTTAATTGAGATAGTACCCAGGAGAGCCGCAATCACGTCTTTCAAGTCTGGTGAGACCCCTCTTGCCTCCAGTGAGCTGATAATATGGTTGTGACCAATGTCAAAAGAGCTGACAAAATCTAGAAACACCACCGTGCCATCATTCTTTTTACATTTGGCATTCTTCATGATCGCCTCGATGATTCTTGAGCTGACATGTGTTCCCGGCAGGCCCCTGATGAAACCTTTCTGATTTTTGTTAAAGGTGATCTGTTTCCTCAATTCTATCTGTTTCCTCAAATTAAACTAAGCTGAGGTAGAAATCTCATAGCTAGTAGTCAGGGAGAGATTGAAGAAGGCATATGGAGGCAGAAGATAGACTCCAGAGGAAGAAATCTTTCAGATATTCAGCAGCCTAGATAAACTAGCGGGCAATATGTTATAACTTCTTGGCCGATTTAACAAGATCACCGAAAAGATGCTGGAAATGGCGAATGCAGCAGAAGTAGGAGTCAAGACATGCAAAAGAAGGATGGCCTACCTAGAGACTGCTCCTCGTTTATTGAATGCGTGCAAGATATGATGGATGCAAGCGTGCGAGGAAGTCAGGATGAAGTAGAGTGGCCTACAAAAACCAAAAATCACACCATGGATGTAGAGGAGGAGGAGGGAACTAGAACGATGGAAAGGAGAGAGCATCGAGTGAAGGGAGGAGGCAAGATCAGAGGAAATCAAGATCTATAGGAAGAAGAGAGCCATGGGTGTGGGAAACCTGGACACCTGGTGGTGCAATGCCCTGCGCTAAATATTTTGAGTGCAGTATTGAGGGACACATTGATAAGCATTGTCTTTCCTAGTACCAGAGAAGAGAAATGCCCAGAGAACAACCTATGGAAGTCAATGTCCAGAAGGTATGGAAGAAGAGTAGGGCACCGTCAGAATCAACAAGATCGTTGGAAACGTCCGAGACTGATGGAGAGACTTTAGAACTAGCGAGCAGCTGAGGCAAAGGAGACAGGACCAAGCTAAGAAGCTAATATTGGTGTGCAGCAGCAGGAGGGAGTGATTATAGGACTCAGGGTTGCATCAGATGGGCTACCATGTGCTAGTGAACTGCAGTGTCAGGAGTGTGAGTATGGAAGTCTCAAATCAACGGCTTAAAGGTTCGAGTCGTAGGTAGGGAGTAAGCTTCGGGAATATGATGGAACTATAAGGAGCAATCTGCTGGGGAAGTACGGAGTGAGAATTTTTATATATATATATATATATATATTTTATAATTGGAAAATTTACTTGACATTAGTATGTTAATTGTAAATTATTTGTTCATTAATTGCAATATGGATAATTTTAATTATAATCTATATAAATAAAATAAAGGTTTTCTCTTTACATTGAAGATAATCAACCCGTTTCATGATATCTTTCTGTTTCATACATTACAGAAACCAAATCCACTTTAAACAAATTTTATTATCTGTCTTTATGTCGGCATTGTCCAACAAAACTTTGTCAGGAGTAAGCTCAGCAATGACAAATGGTAGATTTTTGATATTATATTTAGGTTTGCTTGACTTAAAACATAGGCTTTAAATGAAAACATAATATTGAGTAGAACCAAAGTTATGAGTTCTTGAGTAATTTGTCTAGAGATCCTGGTCAGGCAGTTACTTTGATTTTCATTCCAACCCACTCTACCGCGAGTTGTACTATTCAACTGATGGAAAAAATTATCACAACTCAACAGGGAAAAATCTGAAATCCCGAACATCTGCAACACATTGTTGCTTAAAACACTGATAAAACACACTCATTTTTCAACTTTGTCCGATCTTCCTGTTCAAGGTGTCATTCGATTCAACTTCCCGAGTCTAACAAATGTTGTCATGTATATTTTTAGGATTAACCAAACTGATTAGTCGGAAATCAGAAAAAAATTTCATTCCATCCGCCACAATATTCAGATAAAGTACTAATTTTAAACGGATTTAGGTGACTCTATGTCCAATGTTATTTTTCAGCGATAAACTCAGCAATGCCTAATGGTAAACTTTCGAATTTTTACATTAAAGTTAAGTTTGTTTGGCTTAAAACAGGCTTTGAGTAAAAACAAAATATTGAGTAGAACCATAGTTATGAATTCTTGAATAATTTGTATTAAACTAGAGATACCGGTTTAGAACCCAGCGGGAAAAAACCGAAATCCCGGACTTCCGCTTAAGAATCAACACGCTGTTTTAAGGGTCAGTAGTTACGTTTATCCTATTGATCTGCTCGAGATGTCATTCTATCAAGCTCGCGAAGTCAAATAAATATGTTCATATTTTTTTTTCTTGATTAAATATATGGAATGACCGCTTAAAAAAAAAAAGTTTCACCCAATCTACCAGGAAAACTCTGACATCCACACTTGAGCGCCCAAATCATGCTGTTTCGCTTAGTCGCCTTCACCTAGATTACTACCCGTTTCATAGACATGATACATGGTCAAAATTTCGACTAAAATTGTTCACTCATTAGCTCTATCATCTTCATTATCTGTCAAGGAAGTAAAAATTTGTTTCACTTATAGATTTGCAATTTTAAATAAATATTTTACTCAAACCCATACCAGACTGAAACGGCTAGAAACCGCCCGACATTTTCGGCTACTGCATCACTTACTAGACAAACACTCTAAACTTCCAGCTATTTACAAAAGACTCATATACACTGACAGGCAAAAAATTCCACCCACTTGATTTTTTCATGTTTTCATCTAAAAATATTTCTGCTTTGGATTGGTCTATTGTTTTTAATGAATAAATAGGTAATATTTTTGTTTGTTTTCAATTAGGAATGTTAATGTTAATGGAGGACAATAACCCTTAATCCTTAATTCAATGAAATGATCCTAGATTCCAATGTTTACTTTCTATGGAATCAAAATGTTTATTCAGTATCATTAGTTCAGTGCTGTTTCTTGCAGCACATTTCTTAGTCTCCGGCTTTTAATTTTTTTCAATATTAAGTTTAAAAATGCCTCTTAGTGCTGAGGATGTTGCATGTGGTGTGGCACTTATTGATGATGTACGTTCCATTAGATATGCAGCTAATGCCATCGGAGTTCCATATGAAACTTTACGAGACGCCGTCAGGCATTTTCGGGAAACTGGTTTTTACAATAGAAGGCCCGGTTCTGGATGGCCTAGGATAACAGAACCATGGGATGACCGGTTTTTGACTTTGAGAATTTTACGAAACCGGCACCTTACTGTTGTTTAAGCGATTCATCAGCTCGAAGAAGTTCGAGGTGTGGAAATTTCTGAACGTACCGCTCTGAGAAGATTAAATGAGTATGTATTAATAGCTTTTCATCCAGTAAGAGGACCAGAGTTGACCAGAACTCACAGAGTAACACGGCTGCCTTTTGCTCGAGAACACAGCCATTGGACTATGGGATCGAGCTTTGTGGTTCTACTAAACCATCAAATTCCTCTCGTATTCAATCCTTTCAATCCAAAATCCTTTGGAAAATTGTCAATGCCCCCTATTTTGTCACAAATAAAATCATCCATCACAACCTTAATGTACCATATGTTTCCTATTTAGCTCAATCCAGATACCTATCCTTCCATAATAAATTTCTGAACCATTCTAACCATCTTGTTTCCAACCTTGCTTCCTCTTCTATTCCTGATAACCCTCCGAGGTGTCTGAAAAGAAGATGTCCTCGGGACCTTCTAATAAAGAAATATAATTGGAGTGCTACCAATGGGTGGTTTCTCTTCATATTGTACATGTCATGTTACTTATTTCATATTTCCTTGTTGTATTTATCATTTGATACAGTTGTAAATTTCAATAATATAAAAAAAGAAAAGTTTTTAAGTACTCAGATTTTAAATCTTGAATTAAATTGATTAATAAATACCTGTTGATATTCAAATAATTTATAATAGACATAAACAAAATCTAAATATATAAAATAATTTTTTTTTTTAATTATCAGGTTGCAATTTGCTTGGTATTTGAAATCGCGGATGAAATATAAGTTTTTATGCACCAGTAAAAATTTGAATGAATGAAAAGAAATGATTGACGGTTTGAATTCGTTTAATCTAAAGCTTACAATTTATTTCAAGTTAATTGAAATTAATTCGGGATCAACTGGGAACAATTAAATTTAGAAACAAGTTTTATTCAATTGAAGTTATTTCGATTGTTGTGAAAACAATAAAGCAACAGAACACTTTTTTTTTATATCTGGTCTGTCTCACCCCACTCCGTTAGCCCCCTCCATTCTCCTTTCGTTTGTTGCCCCTCTCCCTATCATTCTGAGTATACTACCAACGGTTAAGCTGTAAGGAACTAACCCTTGATAAAAACTGAGAATATTTGGAACTTTTAGATTTGAATTGGCTTTGATTATTGATATTGACTTGAATTACTGATTTATTGTTTTGATATAATTTATTTTAACCGTATTTGGTTGGGTGATAATCACAAACTTGGAATTCGATCCGCCTTCGTATATTCAATTATTTGGATAACGATTTGGTACAAATATCCTTGGGTTTTTTTTTTTGGTTTTTTTTTCTCCACAGTTTACTTAGAATTTTGATAAAAATGCCTAAAAAAAAGTCGAATTTAATCTCAATTTCCTAAACTGCCAAACTTTAAAGGAAAGTAAGGTCGAAATATCCCCTCAGGAATAAAGCTGTTCAGGTTGGGATTGATTCAAAACAAACCTCTCTCCACCCAATTTTATGAAATTAAATTTGGATTCCCACCCTCATAATACGAAATCCATCTCAAAAAAAAATTCTCAAATTTTAACTATACTGTACCTGTCAACGACAGGTACATCAGCTAATAACAATATTAAAAGGCTTAGTGAACCCGAAGGTTTGATATCGACACCACCAGTCCCTTCAGATCGGCTTAAATGCAATCTTCCCACCTTCGCTTCAGTCTACCCCTCGGACATTTACCATTTGGTATATCAAATATTAACCTTTTAGGAATTCTTTCGTTACTAAGCCCAACAATTTTACTAGCCCATTTGATTCGCTGCGATATAATTGCCTCAATTATATTAACCAGATAAATTTCATGCAATTCGGCATTGTATAACTGTCTAAACTCTCCGGTTAACTCATCCTTCTTCGGTCCGAATGTTCTACGCAATACATTATTTTCAAAAATGGAATTAGATTGGTTTATACTATGTTATCATGTTATTGGTTTATACTATGTTATTAAGTTATTGGTTTATACTATGTTATTGGAATTATTGGATAATTTTAATTGAAATTAATTAATACTTAGTTATACAGATTTTATTATATGTAACTAAATATTTTGCTTGCTTTGTAAAACAATAATTTAATTTTTTTTATTTCCAGATGTTTTGTTGAAAAAAAAAATTACAAATATCACTAAAGTAGTTCATCAAGTGTTTTATGTTTACAGATGGTGGCAATGCTTAAGACTTATACTGAAATTACCTTTTTGGTAATGCCAATCAGACAGAACAGCATCAATATTTTATTGTTTGTATTCACAATATTCTTGTTATATTTGTACATCAGTTAAGCCTATTTAATTAGACAGTATATATAAACCATGTTACAATAATTTTTATAGTTAATTAACAAACTCAATGTCTTGCAGTAAAATAATGGACTATGTTACTGTTCTGTTGTAAATTGTAGTTATTCATTATATGAATTTATGTATACTTTTAACATTTTATAAGAGATATTTTATATACAAAGTCTTTTATTAATATAGTTAACCATTTACTCTAAAACCTCCCTAAATCAAATGGATGTTATTAGTTTTGTATCCATTTATCCATTCCTATATATGTATATATTTTTTTAAATGACCTAGTCCATCATTTTGTTTTATATTGTATTAGATAATTATTATGTAAAACATATATTCTAGAGATCTTCCTAATATGGTTTTAAGTATGAAGGTATTAGAGCCTACTTTAAAATTATCAAAAAAGTAAACATGCAGGTGGGCTGATCACTTCCTTTTGTAGTGTAGGACATTTTAATTTTTAACTATTTTTATTTAAAATCTAAAAAGCATTGGTTTTTAGTTACCTTAGAGCACTTCTTATTCTAGTATTTTTTTTTTTAGTCTCCGTCATATGTTCAAAATAAGTAAAATATTTAACCGTCACTGTTCTCCCTTTGCTGTTTAAATCTAAGCACTATCTATCCTTTTCAATAATTTAAACCTCATTTTTAGTCTTCGATTACAATTTTTAATCATTGTTATTTTCTAGATTCATGAAAAAATGTAAATTATCGCTTAATCACTACGAATATATATTTTTTTCTTTTGATATATTTTCTATTTACATTTATATTCTTTCATTGTTGTTTCGATGAATATATTGTCTTGTTTTGTTGTTTAAGTTTGATAGATTAAAATCTATGAACTTTATTAACGGAACAGAACAGCTATTATATAAGACCTTTCATAAACCCAAATAGAAAGTAATAAATTTTGATTTTTTTTTTCGTATAAAATACTTATATATTTAGCAGCTTTTAGTATGAAAATTACTATTGAACTCAACTGATTACCTCATGTTTGTTGTAAATGTTCAAATTAATTTATTTAGAAAATTTTTATTGTAAATATTTTTATAGTTGGTTTTATTGATTAAAGATAAAAATTTAAAGATCTGTTTCCTTTTACATTTTATAAATATAAACAGGTTAGTTACAATCATAATCTGAAAATTTATTGCCAAATTGCCAAAAAAATTATAATTTTTATTTTATATTTCTTCTAGTCCACCTGGAGGTATTTTTGATATTTGTATATGTTTGTGATCCAAATTTGGCAGATAATAAATTATCTATATTTATAGATTTATTATTTTATTGTTAATTGTTTTGATCTCTAAAATATTATTTTTACCCATTAGAATTTATTAAATGGTGTAAACTTTCACAAATAATGCTTTGGATATTTATTTAGCCAGAGTTTCACTTATAAATTTAAAAACAATTTTTTTTTCCATTTTATTCTTTTATAATACTTAATGTTTATTTTTAAAGTGCCTAACCAGTAATTTAAACATTCTTTTTACTAAATAATTCTTTAATTTTGTAAAAAAAATTGTTCCATTTTGGGGGGAAGATTTGAAAATACAATCATTTAACTATTGTTGAAGAAATTTTTTTTATTTTGACAAAATTCATAGTTGATTAATTAGAATTATGGTTGTAGCTCATCAACATTGTTGTATAACTGGTTGTAGGTCATCACTGTTGTATAACTGGCTATAGGTCATGAACACTGTTGTATAACAGGTTGTTGGTCATCAACACCATTTTTAGGATTGGTGGCAAGAAACTTTTTTTTAGTTTCATCATAAAGATTTATTTATTATTTTTTAAAATTTGTTACCAATGAAGTATAAATAAAAAAAAGTGATAATATGCTGTGAAAAAAATGTTGGTGCTGATAAAAGCAATTAAAATTTTGATTGAGGATTCCAGGATTTTAAGTATTGGTTTCTTTTTGTAGAATGTTAAAAAACCGAAACCTACTAGTATTATATTTATGTTTGTACCTAAGTTTTGTATATTTTTTACTGAGAGTAATGCACATTTGCTAAAATCAATGTGAACTACAAAAAACTCAATTGTTTATTTTGATTTTTGGAGGGTTAGATAGGATTGTTAAATTATCATAATTTTTTTCACTTTTATTTGGATACACTAAAATGATTCCTTTGTATGATAATATTTTTATAATGTTCTTTAAATAAATTTTATTGAAATTTGATTTTTTAATGGTTCTTCATTATTGAGGTACCATTTAATTGTGATTGATTCAGTGAAGCTAATAGCAATGCCAATTTTGCGATTAGACTCTTTTATTATACAAAATTGAATGAAAATTTGGGCTAAATTACTTTTTCAGAATAATAACAGCAATAATATGACACATGAATTTTCTTATTAAAGTTTATATTCTCTCATTTTTTTTCATGCTTGTTGAGTTGGTATTATAAAAAAAAAATTCATATTTTCGATACAGTGATTTGATATTAAAGTAAGATCACAAGGAGAATTAGAAAGTTATGTTTCTCTTTTCTTTCATTTATTTATTCATTTTTTGTTGTTATTGATAAAAAAACTATACTCAATTTAAGGTTAAATATATTTATTCAAAAGATAAACATTAAGAAAAGGGCCTATCCAACTTGTATTTGGCTTGTTGAGGTCTGTGAAATTAATTATTGAATTTCTTAATTACTTATAAAATTAATTTTGTTAAAAAGCTATTAATTTTCTCTCAAAACTGAGTATATCCTATCACTAGTTGCATCGAGGTGCAGCACCCAAAAGGCTCCTGTAGCAATGAATGTTCTTTGGTGAGGCAAAGCAGCACAGCTCTCTGTAGCATTACAAAGGTGATTGATCTATTTGGCAGGATCCTCAGTGTGTTAGTACCAGTGGTACGGGCTTATAGATACTTTAAGGGAGACCGGGCATTCACTATACTTAATTAGAATATGTCTAATGAAACTAAATAAATTTCAAAAATTCATTTATAAAAAATAATTATGATATAACTTCTGAATTTCCTGAGAAGTTTTTATAAATAAATTTGATTTCATTAATGATAAGCTAAACTTCCTTAATAATTTTTTATTTTATTTTAAGAACTGAATACTTTAAAGTGTTTACATTAAATTATAATATATTGTAACATAGTCTTTTTGTCATTCAATGCAATTTTCGTCAACCAAGATCTTGTGTAGGGTCCAGCTTGTGCAAGCTTAGGGTGACACTCGTTGTTTGATTGTTTTGTACAGAGTCATCTTGGTATCCTGGTTACTACAGAGGAAACTTCTTCGGTAAACATAGTATATATTACAAAATATGCTTTGTTAGTCCACCATAATACAATTTTGAATTTCATCCATCTGATCATTTAATATGGAGCAAAGATACTTAAAACTGGGCAAATATATTGGGTTGGCAAATAAGTCCTTTCGGTTTTTCCGTTTATTTTTATGTCACTATGATACACTTCTTATCTGATGAACTAATCCCTAAGGTGGATTGTTTATCCTGTTTGTAACATGTCAACAACTATATTTGTTGGGGCCAGGGGTACTTCAAAATTAAAATACAAAAATTTCCCCGGTGAGTTTCGAGCTAAATTAAATTGTGGGTAAGAAGGGAAAAAATTAAGGAATTTGAGACCTGTAAAACATGAAAAATGCATGCACAAGAAAATATTAAAAATATAAATATTCGATTAGTAAAAATGGAAAATAAATATAAATCCCATTTTTTGAATGTTTACAATATTTATTATGGTTGAAAACAAAACAAAATGAAAGAAGAGTATTAAATGCACTGAAAGAAAATGAAACATAAAATACAATATTCAGTGAAAAAAAAATGTCCATAAAAAAAAACTTCTAAAATTAGAGAAAGTCATCCAATAAAAATAAATTTAGCGCAGAAAAAATATTTATCTAAATTAAAAATGTCTGTGGTAGCGGTCAAGGTCAGTAAAACTACCAGGTTCGCTCACTCAGAAATGCGTGGTGGGGGAACTTGAAACGTGACGTAAGGAATAGACTGCGAGACCTACCTATTACTCTTTTAAGCCTATCAATGAAGGCTTATTTCAACATTATTGTGCTTTTTTTTTTTTTGGTTTTCTAGTTAAATTTAATGAGAAGAATACTTTTCTGTGTTTTTGACGTTTGATTGAAGATAATTTCAAGCAGATAAATAAATAAATACGGCTATCAATCTAGAATAAAATGCTATAAAGATTACAGGCCAGGCCTGAAACGAAAAGAACGAAATTGATATTAAGATTATTTTTAAATTCTTTATTTCAAAATCTCTGTAAATAATATACAAATATATTACATAAATAGAAAAAACTAAGATTTATATATATTTAGAGAACATTTTAGCACAATGTTTGTGTAATTTTGTTTGTAGATCTCCTGGGTATTTCTTTTAATATTATAACGATATTATAATAATATTATAAGGGTGAAGATCTTTGTGAGGATCTGCAGTCAAAATTTCTTTAAATAAATAATTTTAATTTAAAAAATAAACAAATTTTACTGCAAATCCTGATAATTTATTTTCACCTTATAATCTTAACAGTCAACTACTAATCCGTCTCTAAAATAATATTATAACGAGTATTTTTTTTTTACTTTTAATAACATGTTACAGTGAATTCGTTTGTTCTTATAAGTATTTCTCATAATAACATAATTATTAATAGAATCCTATTGAATGCCATGTACAAAATGCGCAGTTCCATCTTGCAACAATAATCTAATTGACACAAAGAAGATGGGAAAGAAAATTTCATTTCATACTTTTCCAAAGGACGCTCGAAGAAAAGATTGGATTTTAAAATGTAAATGTAAAAATATTGTGAAAAAAAAATATTGTAAAAAAATTTACTATATTTTCTTAGGAAAAAAAGTGTAGAAATTAACGAAGAAAGCCTTTCCTTCAGCAAAGGATTTTTAATAGAATCAAATGTTTAAATACCCAATGATTTTTACAACAATTAAAAAAACATAAAATCAAAGCCAAAAAAATTGAGAAAAATCACTACATAGGATTACTTATGACATAAAAATGTAGTATTCACAAAAATTCACGGAAAGAAAACATTTCTTTAATGTTAGATTAAATACTTTTTCTTTTTTTTCAATAGTTCTATTATTTTATATTATGCTCTGTATTTATTTGAAATATTTCAAAAGTAGTATTGTGCTACTTTGCAAAAAATCATACAACAACTTGTTAAATTACATTTTATTTGCTTCGGGATAAACCAAATATCAAATCAACCTTTCTCTCACCTTTAAAATTTATTTAAATTAATAAGTTATTTGGCAATACCGTATTAATTTAATGTGTAAAAGTAAATAATAATCTTAAAATGTCCAGAAACAAAGGCCGGAGGTGTAAACTCAATCTTTTGGCTACGTCAGAGCTCAATTCCTCGCCGCCATTTTCCCTCTGAGTGAGCGAACCTGTTAGTTTTACTCACCTTGGGTAGCGGTGAGAAAAAAAAAAAAAAACGAGCCAAGTTGGAGGTTCTGCTTCCAACGAGGTTATCTTTACGATGTCCAACAATCGATGGTGGGGAAGTATCGAATCGAAAGCCTATCGATCTCGATCGATGACTGCCGATGCCCCGAACAGCAGTTCTTTGAAAATTGCGCTGGGTTGGCGCAGGTGCGGTGAGATGAATCTGGAACTGTTGGGGGTAGACGTCCACTACATGCATCTAATGTCAACAAAGGCTCGTTCCAGACTGACTTTAGACCGCGTCCTGGTAGTTTTATCGCAGTATTTTGATGTCTTAATCCCTAAGACTGGGTATTACTGCCGGGCTGGTGCATATACAAACGTTATAGTACATCGCAAATGAGGCCAAATATATAAATAATATACACTGAGCTATATTTTAGGGACACTATCTCTCAACTTTTTACAAAAAGAATAAATGAACATTTCATTATTAACATTTAAAAAGGGGTAAAACGGTGAGAAAAAAAATAAAGATATGAATGTATGCGGTAACAATATCTGTTAACTCTTGTTGAAAGTAGCTTAGTATAGTGTTTGCTATTGCACTATGAATATGGAAGAAAATATCATTCATTATCGTCATATTTTCTTCTATTATTAAAAAAAGGTAAGCGTGCTGCATCAGAAGCTCATAGAAAAAAATGTAGTGTTTATGGGGATGATGGCTTTACCGAACCCACTTGTCAAAATTGGTTTTCCAAATTTCATTCAGGAAATTTTCACATCAATGGTCTGGTCGCCCTCATGCAATTAAAACGAGCAATGTTAAGGCAATCGTTGATCAAAATCTCACCTAATCAGTGCAAGATATTGCTATGGCCCTAAATATCACAAGCCCTAAAACACACAAGCATAGAAAACCATGTGCACAAGCTCGGCTATGTTTCCAGGCTTAATGTTTGGGTCCCTCACTCTCTAACCGAAGTCGACTTGGCAACACGCATTTCTGTTTGTGATTTGTGATCAATACGGAAACAGCAACAAAACGACCTATTTTTGAAAAGATTGGTAAGAGGAGGTGAAAAATGGATATTTTACGATAATGTAATCCGTAGAAAATCTTAGGGACCTAGTAAACAATTAGAATGTCAGACAATGCTTTCCATATGGTGGAATTTCTTTGTTTTTTCGATTGTTTGTCTTAAGCAGAAAATGTGGTCAGTAGTTGAAATATTCCTTCTGAATCCTCCCTAGTAATCACCCATCCGAGGTTCTACAAAGTCTGTTATTCGGTAATACAAAATAATGGAAAAAACTTAGTAAGCAGTGTTGAGCTGGCTGATTCCCTGGTAATTGTTACATTTTATGAAAGCACCTTTCTTCTTAAATAAGGGTATGATCATTGATTCCTTCTAGCTCTTCGGCATTTTGTTAGCCTCCCAGATATCAACGATTAAATGACTCAACACCTCACAGCCCATGTTGACCCATAAATCTTCAATAATTTCACTGGTATTCAATCAGAACCTGAGATCTTGTTATTCTTAAATTTGTTTACAATCAGATTAATCTCCGAATCTGGTGTGTTCGCTTCATGGTCATTCTCTTCATCTTAGATAGATAGATACATAAAAAATAACTTTATTCAGGGTCAAAGTCCATTGAGAACAACAAAATCATACCAAAATAAAAGATTACTTCTGGCCTAAAGGTTTGAAATAATAAATAAAATAAAAATTTAAAAAAGTTAAAGAAAATATTAAGTGAACATGCTATATACAAAACAATTAAACCTATATATAATCGTAAAACAGCATAAATGTACACTTTTAAGAAAAAAATAAATTAAATTGTTCTTAAAATAAGTTCTAAGCTTTCATTGAAAAAAAAAGAAAGCTGAATCTGTCAATGTCTAAGTATGTATAAAGACTAAAAAAAGCGAATATGTACCAACGTCAATAAGTAAATATGTATAAAGAAAAAAAAAGACTAAGTATGTAAATGCTGAATAATATGTGAATACTTTATAAGAACAGGCTGTCCAACGATTCACTCCAAAAAACTTCTATACTTTTCCAGTTTTCCAGATTTTTCCGATTTTTTTTTCTATTTTCAATTGTTTTTCCCATTTTTACAGATATTTCTAGTTTTTTACTCCCTCTCTACGTCCTGACCAAATAATAAAATGTTAAAAAACAAAATATAAGAAAGATATTCAGCAGCGTAAATGATTTTAAAATTATATTTAAATCCTCAAGTAAGTATTAGGGTAAGCGCACCAGTGATGGATATAGCTAAGGAATTTGTTGGCTTATGCTGCCATAATTATTATAATTATTCTCTTTTGGACATTTAGAATCTGGAGGGACCTTTTTTTATTTAACACTTTAAAATTGAAAAAATATACAGTTATGCAAGTAAAATCTCCATTAAAAATAAACACCTTTTTGCTCTTCTGATGAACACACCGAAATTCAATTGTTCTAGTAATGGACAGAGGTCGGTACCAGTAATGGGCATACCCCAGAAAAATTCTAAAATCTTTATTTAACTATAAAGATTATGTAACTTACTCTCTTAGCAAAACTTAGTAGGGAAGCATGGAAGGCACTGATCTCAAGAGCACTATATAAACAACAATGAAAGGCATTTTAAAATTTCTTTTGAAAACTTTGTTCATGTAGTTGTCAATAGAGGGTATCGTTCTTCAATCTAGAAAAACCTGGAACCTTTAAATCAACAAGGAAACTTGTTATTTACATTTAAAGTCCAACCTGTGCATCACTGGGCCTCCTGTCCTTAAATTTTGCGTTCACCTTAATGTACCTTCTATTTCCAAAACAAAAAACACTGCAAATTATTACAGAATGGTTTATTATTTACTAACAATTTTACTTCAAAATTAATATTACTTTCCATATAACATGAAGGACAATAAACAAAAGGTGACTCTTAATATTGGCCTAAATATATATATTTTTTTCAACATTGATAATTTGCTTAGAAAAGTAGATAATTGCTTTAGTTGATATAAAACTTTTAATAAATTAAATCCTAAACAAAGGATATAAGCTTTGCAGTAGAACATATGAAAAATATTTATAACTCCATAGCTTAGCACCAAATTGTCCGATTTCAGCGATTTACTTTCGATTTTTTAGGGAGTTTCGTAACCTTTTAAAAAACTAATCATCCTAACTTTTCTCGGTTGTATAGATATATAGATAACTTTAAAAGGCGTCGAGGAGACTTTAGCCAAGTTTCGTTACAGTTGGTACATTCCTTTAGGCGCTACAGTCTACCAAAACAGGTTTTTCGCTCGCCATCTTTAAAGGAAAGGGAGGTAGGCGGTATCATCCTTGGGTGACCTCTGACTTCCAAAGTTGAAAAAAATCAGTCTAATAGTCTTGGAGAAAAGGCGCTGACGACGGATGGCAGACGGACAATTTTTTTTATCCTATTTTCGAATTAATTCATCAGGAAACGTAAAACATCAAATTTTTAGGGGAGATTAAATTTTTGGATTTTTTGGACGATTATTGAAAATAATAAACCAATAAGAGAAAATGTGACCTCATTGATTCTGATCTGGTGCATTTCTATTTATTCTTTTGTTTTAAATTATTGTTTTAACCAATTATTAGTTTTCTTTAAGCGGTTGAATAGTTTTTAAAATGCTAAATAAGTTAAATTGTTCAATATAATCCATAACAAAGTTAGTAAATTGTTCGAAATAAGAATAATTCAAATTCCTTCCTCACAAGCGAAGCTTTGCATGATTGAGGGTAAAACATTTTATGTGCTCAGATTTCTACTCGCGTATTACTTTTTAGATATAAGGAACAAATTGGGTTCTGTGTGTGCCTATAGGCTACTTCAATCATTCCAACCATCTGAGATGCCCGAGGCTGCCCGGAGGCTACAAGAGGACATCGACTGCATCAACAGATGGGCAGAAATAAATGAATTAAAGCTGAATTCAGATAAAACCAAGGCTATTATCATCGGGTCCAGACATCTCATCAGCTCCCTTCCTTACTTTCCTCTACTTAACCTCAATAACCATCCCATCCATTTTTTCCCTACAGTTAAAAACATAGGAGTAACCTTTGATCAGAACCTCTCCTGGAATAACCATATCTCCCAGATTACCCGAAAATCCATAACTGCCCTTAAACAACTCCTAAGATTCCGTGATTGTATTCCTCTAAAAACCAGACAGCTCCTTGTAACCTCCCTTGTATTCTCCCACTTCGACTACGGCTGTTTGGTGTATGGAGGGCTATCTGCCAGGCTGAAAATGAGACTAAAGAGACTCATGAATTGTTTCATAAGATACATTTTCGGGATCTCCAGGCGTTCACATGTTTTACTCTGGTACACCGAGTTGAAGTGGCTTTATCCTACTTCCCGATGACAATTCCTCCTTGGTGTTTTCCTTTTCCAAGTCTTCAAAACCAAAAACCCTCTCTACATCCTGGAACTGCTTATTCTGCGCTCCTCTATCCACTCTCCCAATACTAGGTCGCAACCTATAGACTTATATATTCCCTCCCATAAAACTTCCTCCTTCAGCAAATCCTTCATCATTCGTGCTGCTTCCTTATGGAACTCACTTCCTACCTCCATGCATCAATCCTCGTCCACAAATTCCTTCAAACAACTCCTGTTCCAACACCTACTCCACATTCAAACTTCCCCTAACATGTAAAATTACTTGCATCTATACAATGTTTAATTTCAATCCATTACAAAATTTAAATAACAATTAACAGTAAATTAGTTGGTATTTTTATTATGCCAGACTAAGATATATAAATTTATAACTCTGTTATTATTCTTAGGGGACAGTAGTCCCAGAATTTTTTTTTTTTTATTTATTTTAAATGATATTTACAACTGTATACAAAAAATACATCTAGTAAATTTGCACATTGGTATAAAGACATGGAACACATGTTGAAAAACTACCCATTGGTAGCACTCTAATAATATGTCTATATTAGAAGATCACGTGGCCATCTTCATTTCAGACGCCTCGGAGGGTTATCAGGAATCGAATAGGAAGCAAGGTTAGAGACAAGAGGGTTGGGATGGTTATGAAGTTTATTATGGAAGGACAGATAACTGGATTGGGCCAAATCTGATACATAAGGAACATTAAGGTCATTATAGATAATTTTATTTGTAACAAAGTAAGGAGCATTGAGGATTTTACGAAGGATTTTGGATTGCAAGGACTGAATGCGAGAGGAATTTGAAGGCTTGGTGGAGCCCCATAGCTCAACCCCGTAAGTCCAAATAGGCCTTATTATAGTCATGTAAATCAGTCTTTTATAATTGATTGGAAGGTTAGAGCGTTTGTCAAGTAAGTGTTGAAGTAGTCGAAAACGTCGAGCGGTTTCTTGTCGTTTCAGTCTTGTATGAGGATTCCAAGTTAGACGTTTGTCCAGATGGAGTCCTAGGTAACGGATTTGTTCAACAGGAATAAGTGAGGTGTTGTTAAAGGATACTGAAGGACAGGAAGTCATTGGTTTACGACGAAGGGTGAAGGTAATTTGATGGGATTTATTGGAATTTATTTTAATTCTCCAGTTCTGACACCATTCTTCAAGGTTTGTGATGTGGGATTGAAGGGTTTGGGATGCAATAGATGGGTCGTTATTGACTGATAGGATACATGTGTCATCAGCATATGTGGTGATGACAGTGTTATTCCCAGAATAAAATTATTTTTTCATTTCATTCATTTTCATTTCATTTCATTTCATGTGATGGATAAATTACCTACCACTCTTTTTTAGTGGAAGTTTCAGGCCCGGTTGCACCAATAGTCGTGATTGAAGTTAATATTCTCTATTAACTAACTCACGTTAAAATTTAACCAATGTTCAAATTTGGGTGCAATTATTCCAAATAATGTTTAAACCGAGTTAGTTAATCTTATTTATGTCGTATAACAAGAACCTGTGATTGTTAAGTAAACTGTAATCCGTGGTACAGACACCTTTTTTCAAGTTATTAACGCCTGATACTTGGCGTGATCTCCACCCCGAAAAAATTAAAATAACGAGTTAATATATGCCAAATACACGGTGGGCCAGACCCCCTTACCGTGCACCCCCCCCCCACATCCCTATAAATTGCATATCGTTGTGTTCCTTGTAACAATTTATTAAAAAAAAGCCAATGTTCCCACAAAAAAAGTGAACGCACTGCCCCATAATGGCGTCCAAAGATGGCGGATTGACGACTTTGACTTTAGTTAGTTTTTTGGTCACTGAGAATCAGCATTAAGCTTAATTTCCTCATAGTTGGTCTTTTATTAAAGCTGAATAGTTATAGAATAATAAAACATGAAGAAATATTAAAAAATAATTGGCTAAGGCTATGAAAAACACCAGTAAAGTCAATTTTTTTAACAAAAAAATTTTCAAGTTACAAATCAAGCGTCGTTTGTAATTAAACGGCCTACAATAACGCAAAACGTGCTGAAATAAACCATCTGGAGAATATATTTCTCTTTCTAAAACGCTTATTATTTTTTACAAATGTTTAAGTAGTTCCGTAAAAAATGCACTTATGCGGCAGAAAAGCGGTACTGGCGTGGGTGCCTACAGGCCTCTACCACACCATTCAGTGCCCATAAATGGCTTAGTTATAGTGATATAATAACATTTTTGGTACATTACATTGGTTTTATTAACGAACAAATATTAATGCAATAATTTAATAGTAAAAAAAAAAAATTAAATTTAAAAAAAAAATTTATTATTATTTTTTTAAATTTTAACCTCCTTTATTCTATACGTAGGTCGTTTAAGAATACCTCAATTGTAAAAATGATATAATTATAATAATAAAACTTAATTAAAAAATATTTTGCTAAATATCTTGATTTTTTTTTATTTAACGTTTGCAATTTAACACTGTATTTTGAATATTTACTGATTCTTAGAAGTAATTAAAATTTTTATATACTTCCCAGGAAATGAGTCATATTCATACCTTTTTTATAAACTAAAATAATATATACCTAATCTGAACTATATATAATGAATAGCTACCTGGTTGTTTAGTAAAACTCATATATCACTAATTAAAAAATTAATTTTTATTTCCTTTATTTTGTCCAGAAGTTGGACTATATCATAAATAAATAGGAAATTTTAATATTGAATGAATTATTCTCTATGCACAAAGAAAGATATAAAGGGTGACCCTATAAGTTCTTCTATAAACCAAAACTGATTGTTTGGATTTGATCTCAAAATGAGGAAAAACGTGAACTTAAACGAGAAAATTGGAAAAATACATTAAGCGAACGAGAAAGGAAGTGCCAAAACCTCGGAATAGATAAAAAGCACCAGTTATATCCATTATATAGCTAAATGAATGTATAGTAGATAGATGAACAGAATATTTCAAGATGCTGCTAAAACGGGATCAATTGCAGTTTGGATGATATTAAGTGGACGATGTAGGTTTATTATGGTGAAAACCACTTTATTTTCGATTGCTGAAGGTGCACCTCGGGACTATATTAACTTTGAAGATGAATATAGACATGTATATCGAGAAAGTTATAGCTCATAGCTTTCCTTCAGTTTAGTGGATTTTCAAAAGATTTTTCAAGGGATCTGAAAGACAGTTAGATAGATATTAGCATAATCCAAAGTGTGAGGCACTGAGCAGATAGAGAGCTATTTTTCTTTTTATGTGGACTTCTCTATAACCTGCCTTAAAGTGAAGACAGTCCCAATTTTCAAATTCTTTTCCAACGTGCAACTTGATTTTCTCAATCCATATCACTCTGGCAATCGACAATATTTCTTATTCCAACTTCTACGATTCTTGTGTATAATTTGTTTGATACACTAAACAGGAATGGGTCTTGATGGGTATTACATTTCCTAGTATCTCCTTTCTTGTAAAGGTAAAAACCACAGCCCTTTCATATTATTTTCTAATATGCTTGTTGCCTATGTACGTGCAAAACTGTCAAAGCAGTTCGGTTTCGCCCTTTCCATCTTTCGTTGTGCAGAGAGAATAATACATTCAATATTAAAATTTCCTATTTTTTTATGATATGGTACAAATTCCGAACAATTCAAGAGAATAACGAGCTACAACTAATATAAGATACCTTAAAAAATCTTTTGAAAATCCACTAAACAGAAGGAAAGCTATGAGCTATAACTTTCTCGATATACATGTCTATATTCATCTTCAAAGTTAATATAGTCCCGAGGTGCACCTTCAGCAATCGAAAATAAAGTGGTTTTCACCATAATAAACCTACATCGTCCACTTAATATCATCCAAACTACAATTGATCCCGTTTTAGCAGCATCTTGAAATATTCTGTCCATCTATCTACTATACATTCATTTAGCTATATAATGGATATAACTGGTGCTTTTTATCTATTCCGAGGTTTTGGCACTTCCTTTCTCGTTCGCTTAATGTATTTTTCCAATTTTCTCGTTTAAGTTCATGTTTTTCCTCATTTTGAGATCAAATCCAAACAATCAGTTTTGGTTTATAGAAGAACTTATAGGGTCACCCTTTATATCTTTCTTTGTGCATAGAGAATAATTCATTCAATATTAAAATTTCCTATTTATTTATGATATAGTCCAACTTCTGGACAAAATAAAGGAAATAAAAATTAATTTTTTAATTAGTGATATATGAGTTTTACTAAACAACCAGGTAGCTATTCATTATATATAGTTCAGATTAGGTATATATTATTTTAGTTTATAAAAAAGGTATGAATATGACTCATTTCCTGGGAAGTATATAAAAATTTTAATTACTTCTAAGAATCAGTAAATATTCAAAGTACAGTGTTAAATTGCAAACGTTAAATAAAAAAAAATCAAGATATTTAGCAAAATATTTTTTAATTAAGTTTTATTATTATAATTATATCATTTTTACAATTGAGGTATTCTTAAACGACCTACGTATAGAATAAAGGAGGTTAAAATTTAAAAAAATAATAATAAATTTTTTTTTAAAATTTAATTTTTTTTTTTTACTATTAAATTATTGCATTAATATTTGTTCGTTAATAAAACCAATATAATGTACCAAAAATGTTATTATATCACTATAACTAAGCCATTTATGGGCACTGAATGGTGTGGTAGAGGCCTGTAGGCACCCACGCCAGTACCGCTTTTCTGCCGCATAAGTGCATTTTTTACGGAACTACTTAAACATTTGTAAAAAATAATAAGCGTTTTAGAAAGAGAAATATATTCTCCAGATGGTTTATTTCAGCACGTTTTGCGTTATTGTAGGCCGTTTAATTACAAACGACGCTTGATTTGTAACTTGAAAATTTTTTTGTTAAAAAAATTGACTTTACTGGTGTTTTTCATAGCCTTAGCCAATTATTTTTTAATATTTCTTCATGTTTTATTATTCTATAACTATTCAGCTTTAATAAAAGACCAACTATGAGGAAATTAAGCTTAATGCTGATTCTCAGTGACCAAAAAACTAACTAAAGTCAAAGTCGTCAATCCGCCATCTTTGGACGCCATTTTGGGGCAGTGCGTTCACTTTTTTTTGTGGGAACATTGGCTTTTTTTTAATAAATTGTTACAAGGAACACAACGATATGGTTTATAGGGATGTGGGGGGGGGGGTGCACGGTAAGGGGGTCTGGCCCACAGACTAAAATGCCCCAGTATTTTTGTAGATCACATTTTTTTTTATTTTATGATCATATCTTACGATTCAAGTGGAAAGTAAATGGGTATTCATGAGTTATAAGTACCTAATTAAATAGAGAAAGTTTTCCGATCTCCGGCTTAAAAACGCCCCAATTCTGAGAATTTTCGTAAATAAAATATTTTTAGGTTATGATGAAATGAAGCTATTTACGAAGTTTAAGGCAGATGTTAATAATTCAATAAAAAGGGATCCGTACCACGGACTATTCGGTTATATTATGCAACCTTCCATCTACTTGCGTGTAGACTTTGATATTTACAATTTACGAGCAGTTATCGTTGTTGGTTATCGCTTTTTAATTATTGTAAAGACGGTGGGAAAAATAGAAAGAGGGAGCAATTTTTCTGAAAGTCAAAAACATTGATAATATTTAATAAGTCTTCATCTGATGATAAACTTTCTTCAGAAGTATGTTCTTAAGATGAAATCATATTTGTAGTTGTCTTTAAAAATATACATAACAAAAACAGTACACTAGTATTCTCAGAAGAAGCAAATATTTGTTGGTTGTTAGAAGTAACCGTATGTAAGGGTAGACTTTAACATCGTTTAAACATTTGATCAAGGTCTAAAGTTGGATTAGTTATTTGTGTTAACTTAATGTGGTATTAAAGCTAATGTACATTGTTGCAACGAAAATTCTGTTAACCAGTGTTAAACTAATCAAAATTAGTAAAATTAAAGTTATCAATGATTGGTGTAACCGATAATCAGAGATCGTGGTGGTTGATGTCTAGACATCAACTATATAAGACCCCTATAAATATAATCAAATTCCACCCTACACTTTTGCGAACGAACACGTAAATATATTTTCTTAGATATGCCTATATTTCATAAATGGCCCGTTCTATACAGCCCAAAGATAGAGGAAAGTTGGGTGCTGGTGAAAAAAATTATGCTTTATCAATCTTTTTGAATTCCATCCACTACTTTCTCTTACATATGCCCGAACATATTTTCCTTGAAACACCTATATCTCGAAAATCACACGTTCCACTTGACCCGAATTTGAAGAGAAACTTAGGATTAATAAACAAATGATCAAGTAGGTAACAATGTCATCAAGTTCCATCCATTATATTTAAATGATACATTAGCTTTTGGATCTGCAAACATATTGTTTTTAACATGCCTCTGGTTTGAAAAAAGCATGTAAGATTTGACTCAAAATTGGAGAAATTCGAAGACTATTGCAAAAACTGTTCTAATTTCATTAAATTCCATTTTACAATGAAAATGTATATAAATAACCGTTAAAATAATAAGAAAATAATAATGGCAATGAAATTTGGTAATCACTGAATATATGGAAAGGGGTCACATTCATGCCTATTTGAACTAGCTACTGTTGAAAGGTAAGACGTAAAAATCAATAAATTTTAAGTTCGCATAAGATTTTTTTTTTATGTACTTTGTAAACTTTACTCATATTCTTATATTCTTCATCTAATTAGTTTTGATCTGACTAAGCAAAAAATTGGTTTCGTTAACAACGAACAAACTAAAATTTGAAATTTGTTCCATTTATTTTAGGATTGAAAACATATCCATTAAGTACATGCGCATGTTCGTTCGATGTGTATTTACATAGTATACATACAGTAGTAGGAATTCTTTCATTTCGTGATGTTTTCGTAATTACGGAAAGTAATATACAAATTTGGAACTCATTTGCATTTTTTTTATTCTTTTTTTTTTATTTGGGTTTTTCTACAACTGAAGGAGTCATACTCCCAACACCTAAAAGCCACTGCTCCCTGTCCATTCAATCTGCTTCACGGAGCTCTCTGGCTGCCATGGTTTCCTCCACGCCCTCTATCCATTTCTTATCTTGCCTTCCACGCTTCCTTCTTTCAGGTGGCATATAGTTATCAATTTTCTTTGGCCAGCGGTGGCCATACCACTTTAACCTTTTGGTCCCGATCAGGTGAAGGATGTTCTTTTGACATCCGACCTTATCTCTTATTGCTGCGTTTGGGATCCGCTTGATTCTAGATATGCCACAGCTTCTTCTCCAGAAATCCATTTCCATGGAAAGCAACCTATTTTCCGCCATTTTTTGTAATTGTCCAAACTTCTGATGCGTAGGTGGCTACGCTTTCTACAAAGGAATGGTAGATTTTTTTTATTCTGTGGTGCTAAAAACTCCCAGTTATCAAATCAATAAAGTTTCAGGGACTTCTGTATTTCGAAAACGGTTTCTTCCGAAGATATTAGTCTCAAATGAAAAATTATAGACTTAGAGATATATATAATGTGTGACCAATGAAAATTGGGAGAAACTGTCCTTGCTTGCCACAGGTTTTTTATTTGTGTTTGGGATATTTTTCCTCAAGAGCTGTTCATAAAATACTATTATTCTACCAAAACCATTTATCCTAATTAAATCAGTATCTTTTTTCACTTAGCTAAGTTGTGTTGGGTATATAAAAATAAAAATTAGAAAAATTTTTTTATCGTTGTAATGTTTTATGAATTACTTTTTTTTTTAGATTACTTGTTTATTGATAAATATTACAATCTGTCTCAATAAAGGACACTTATAATAGAGTTCAGAGAGCACATTCACACCATATATAAATAATAGTCATCTGTCTAAGAGAAAACCAATATTGTATTCCTAATCATCCTGTAAATATTTAATTGTATTTTATGGACACACCAGAATATTAATAAATTTCTGTATTTGTAACTTGTTCTAAAGGGACACTAGTCCCAGAATAATAAAATTATTTTCATTCATTCATATTTACAAAATAAAAATATAAAATAAGTTAATTTCAAAATAATATATAGCGAAATAAGAACAAAATTAAATATCGTAATGAGGGAAGAAAACATAAATAATAGTAGTAAATGCGTTTGATGTTAGATAATTCGGTTAAGCTCCTGTATTTTAAGTCTAGTATGCGGATTCCACACTAGTCGTCAGCCTAAGAGAGAAATAAGATACCGGACTGTGTCTAAGAAGGGAAGCTGGATGGAGTTAAAGTAAACTGGTGGACACGAATTAAGACAAAGGGTGAAGGTTATTAGTTTACATTTGGATTCATTGACTTTGATGTGGCATTTCTCGCACCAGTGTTCAATCAGGGATAGGCGCCTTTGCAGGTTTATGGACGCTGTTTCAGGATCTGAGCTAGAAGATAGGATAGCAGTGTCATCAGCGAAAGTTGCCAGGAGTGTATCAGGATGGACGGGAATGTCAGTGGTATAGATGATGTAAATGTGGGACCCAAGACGCTGTCTTGAAGAACTCCAACCTCAGTTGCGTAACAGTCGGAAAAATTTAAAGTAATAGCGTGCCATACCCGGTCAAAATCCTGTGCTATGTCCAGAAATGCACCCGTACAATATTGCTTCTTTTCTAGGGCTGAGGATATATGGTCGACAACTCGGAGTCCTTGTTGGACAGTAGAATGTTGGGAACGAAATCCGAATTGATGGTTAGGAATTTTATGGGATTCTTTTCAGTAGGATCTTTACAACAATTTTTGATAGGATTGGGAGTAGGCTAATTGGTGTATAGGATGGTGTATTGTTGGCAGGTTTGCCTGGTTTCAGGAAAAGGACGATGGTGGAATGTTTCCATAGGAGAGAAAAGTGGGTAGTTCTTAAGATGCAATTATAAATATATGCAAGGAATATGATAGCTTTGGGTGGAAGGAAGTTATCGAAGGATCTGTGGGTTTAAGAGTTCTTACCCAGAAGATTTACGAGGAGCGGTATTGCGTAAAAGGTATTTGATTTCAGATGGATCAATTGCTTTAGGTGTTAAGGAGAGTGGAATCGGTGAAGAAAGGAATTCTTCTACTTTTGCGGTATGGGTTGGATGGGATTCTGGATGAGGAGTGAATGTACTGGAGAGGTGTCTGGCGAATTCCTCAGCTTTTTCTTCATCAGACGCTGCCCAGGAGTCATCGCATCGAAGGGGGTGGGAAGTGTATTGGGATTTTAGAATGTTTTTTTCCAGAGGGAAATGTCGTGAACAGAGGGAGAAGTAAGGTAGGTATAGG
The DNA here is from genome assembly GCA_928085145.1 of Nezara viridula. Lineage (NCBI taxonomy): Eukaryota > Metazoa > Arthropoda > Insecta > Hemiptera > Pentatomidae > Nezara > Nezara viridula. Next base: position 111,677,544 of record OV725078.1, read on the forward strand.
GGGTTTCAAGGTTAATCTGAGGTCAATTTATCGGAAAGGATTTGATGAAAGAGTTTCCAGTTAACTGGGCCTCTGATGAAGGACGGTGAAGGGGGTTTAGGAATAGGAGCTATTGATAATTGAAGTATTAATGGACTATGATCTGAAGAATGTTCGTCAAGACGGGTAAGGGAATGATTGAGGGAATCTAAACCACTGTGGATGAAAAATCAAGGATGTCAGAATTGCGGTTAGGATCAATGGGCCAGTAGGTTGGTGAGTTGAGTGGAAACGGAAATGTTCTGCCACGAGAATGTGTGGTTCTTAAACCCCATTCTTGATGCTTGGCATTTACGTCTGCACCCAGGATGAAATGATGACCTAAGTAGTTGAGGAGAGAACTGAACTGGACTTTGGATTTGGAATTGTTAGGAGGGCAATATACTGATGCAAGGGTGACCGGAAAAGAGAAGGTTTTGATTACAATAGCGGGTGACTGTAGGAAGTCTTGAGTAGGTAATGGGAGTAAGTGATGAGAGAGGAATTGGTGTGCGATGACAGCAGTACCGGCATGTGCTCTACCGTCAGGATGGTCAGTACGGTATGTTATGTACGGTGGAATTTTTAAATGCTGTTTTATGGTCAATCGAGTTTCTGTAATTAGGGCTACATCACTGTTTTTGTCTTGTAGTAAACCATTTAGTTCGTCAACGTGATTTTTAACACCATTCGCATTCCAAAGGAGAATGGATATGGGTTTTGGTACGTGAGTCATTAAGGATTTTTTAAAGGAGACATGAAAAATATGCAAAAACTGAGAGACGAGTTGAGAACACAACCTTTGCATCAGCTGATCCACTGCCTTCTCTCTGAATAAATAAGTTTAAAAATTAAAAAAATTCTCAAAGAAAAGATTATAGAACTTCTTTTTAATTTTAAGATCTTTTTATTGAGAAAAATACCTTTTACCACACTTAGGGCCACTAAATACTAAAGGTGAGTGAGGCACAGTCATACTATATGTATATATATATATATATATATATATATATATATATATATATATATATATATATATATATATATAAAAGGCAAAAACTATAAAACCAAAGAAATGTTACTTGAAATCGAATTAAAAAAAAATACAGAAAGTCTTAGTAAATTTAATAAATTATAAGTAAAACAAATAAATAGATAAAAAAAGAAAGACATTCATTATTAATTACAATATTTAAAATCAGCCAAGGTAGCTCCGTGTCCAGCCCTTTTCTCCACGTGTGAAGGACAAAGCGAGACTCTCAGATATCTCAGCGATTCTTTCTCAGCCGCATCACCGGCATTGGAGTCCAGTGCACTAGCGGATCCAGCCGGAGGGCGCGGGGGACACGACTCCTCCCCCCCTCCCTGGAAACTGGAAAGAAAATCCAAAAAAAGTTCCAAAAAGCAGCTATTTAAAGAAAAGAGAAACATAGACGATAAATATCCTAATGTAATATTTAGAAAAAATTATTATCGTGACCAGCATTAGCGAATTCGGCCCCTCGCATGTATTTAAAGAAAAGAGAAATATAGGGAAAATCATTCTCTTAGACGAATATTCTTCTTATATTTTCCATCTGAGTTTCGGTCTGTCCACTTTTCTTTTTCCAACCGGCTCCATGCTCAGCAGCTTCTTTGGGATTGAGTTCTCGTTCATCCGTACAACTTGTCCCTCCAATCTCAGCCTAATCCGGATATATTTCACCACATCCGGCTCCTTTTATAAGTTAGCTGGTTCTTGATTTCGTTAAAATTTTTCATTTACCATTCTCCTTAACTGGGCCGAATATTCTCTGAAGGACCTTTCTTTCGATAACTAATATTTTAAGAACCTGTTTAATGAAAAGAGAAATATAGGGAAAATTCATCTTCATAGACAAATTTTTTAATATAATATATTAAAAAAATATTTTATCGTGACGAGCTCTAGTAAATTCTGCAAGGAGGCGACCCTCCCTCTGGATGGTAAACAAAAAATTTCGAAAAAGTTCCAATGAGATGCGAAGGCTTGTGCTTCTATCGCAGTTTGTTAGTTATTGACTCCGAACTGACTCTCGTAGATGAAGGAAAATTTATTTTTAAAAAATGAACTTCATTTATTATTTCAAACAACCTTTTACTCGAGCACAAGAAAATACGGTTCTTCTCCCGGACCCAGTTTTTATTCAGTTCCAATAGATCTGGAGGTATTGCAACCTCCAGGAACTATCATGAAGTCTCCTTGAAGAATTCATGCAATTCATAAAACTGGTCACAATAATAATTTGTACATTTATCATTAGAGAGCTATTTTCTGAAAAAGCTGCTGTTAGGAACGTTTTCATGAAGGAATATACTAATTATTTGGTCTCCGGAATCAGAAATTGGATTTGATCAGAATCAGAAATTATTCTGAGTTTTTGTTCTTAGAGAACTCATCTCCAAGATACAGAGCCATTTACGGGTGTAGTAATCTTTCTCAAATCTTGACAATGTCGGTAAAAATTAGCGTTCATTGACCGTGGTTATCGACCATATCATTTAATCAAATTATCAAGCTTTAATTTCTTAAAGAATACGTTTTTCACTTTAATGTACTGTTTAGTAGTAGTACATGAAAAAAAAAGGATCAGATAAAACAGTTTTTTTTTTGGCTGTAAAAAGCTTTTTCTTGGCGACCCGTGTCAGAATTTAGTTTTTTACATGTCTACACCCATATACAGGGGGGGGGGGCGTAAGTAGAGGGAAATATTTAAAAGAGTGATATCAGAACTCAATAAATACAAAAAGTTTATATAAACAATGGTTCGATTTTCAGCAGAAAAGTAGGCAGTTAAAATTTCGTGATTTTTCGTGTAAGCCACGTTTTTTGTTTAATAGGAAGTGATATAAAAAAAACTATTTCATTTAAGTAATTAACAGTTTCTTCACTGTTAACTAGAATAAATTTACTTTAAATAAAAATAGAGTTTGCTTATGTTAAAACCATCAACCAGACTCAACTGGATAATAATTGGATAATTCAGTGCCGCAGCGGACTTGAAAGGAACGATTAGAGAGGTAGGATTTGAGGACTAGGTAAAAGGATTGGGGTAAATGGGTTTTGTGCTTGAAAAACAAGCCATCATGCCACACCCGGTCGAAAGCTTGCGGTACGTCCAGAATGACACCAATGCAATATTGCTTGTTTTCAAGCGGAGAGGCAGCGAAGGCCTTGTTGAACAGTCTTGAGCGGAAACCAAACTGATGGGAAAGGATTTTGTGGGTTTCGAGATTGGGTAGGATGCGGTTGAGAAGGATTTTTTTCAAAGCTTTTTGAGAGGATCGGGAACAAGCTTATTGGTCTATAGGATGATGTATTATTAACGGGTTTACCTGTTTTAGGGAAGAGGATGATTATAGAGTGTTTCCACATCAGAGGAAAGTGAGTTGTGCGGAGGATACAGTTATATAGGTATGTGAGGAATATGATTTAACTTTATTGTGAAGTTGTCTAAGGGTCTGGGAAGTAAGGAGATCGTGTCCCGGTGATTCTCGAGGTTTCAAGTTTTTTATAAGGAATTTGACCTCAGCGGGGTTGACAGCTTTAGTAAGTAACGAAAGAGGAATCGGAGCAGAGAGGAGTTCTTTAACTTCAGCAGTGTGGGTTAGATGGAGTTCGGGTTGAGGAGTGAATGTGTTCTATAGCTGTTTGGCAAATTCATCAGTTCTAGTCTCATCTGATGAAGCCCAGGTTCCATCATTTCATCGGAGGGGGTGGGAAATAGATTGGTATTTAAGGATTTTTTTGGTCACTTTTCAGAGGGAGTTGTCATCGTTATAGAGGGGAGAAAGGTAGGAATTATAGGATTGGGATCTAAAGGAAACCAGTTCTTTTTAACCTGTTTGGAGTAGTAATTGTACAATTTTACATCATCAGGATGCCTGGTTCTTTGCCAGATGGTCCTAGATTGGCGTTTGGATTTAATAATGTCAGTAAGGTTTTGGGGCAAATGATACTTTTTAATGGATTTTTTGGAGGGGAGTGGTGAGGATGCAGTCCAGACTGCTTGTTGGATCAAGGTGGTGAAGGAACTCACTGCATTATCTAGCCGTTGAGGGATTTTAAGGGACAATCTGAGGTCTATTGCATCTGTTATTGTTTGGCGGAAAAGGTTCCAGTTGACTGCGCCTCTGATGAATGAGGGATGAGATAACCTGGGGATAGGAGATGCGGAAATGTTAGGTTTAGCGGGCTGTGATCTGTGGAAAGGTCATCGAGCCGTAGAACTGAGTAATTTAGCGGCCCTAAACCTTTGCGAATGCGGAAGTCGAAGATGTCAGGATTACGGTTAGGATCGGTTGGCCAGTATGTAGGACTATCAGGGGGAAGGATGTTGTAATTGTGGGAATTAAGTTCAGACAGCAACGTTCGCCCGCTAGAATTCGTGGTTCTGGCTCTCCATTGCTGATGTTTGGCATTAAGGTCTGCACCTATAAGGAAGTGGTGTTCTAGGGAATTAAGAAAGGGAATGAAGTTAGATTCAGGTATTGCTATTTTAGGGAAAGAGTATGCGGCGACAACTGCAACAAGAAAAAGTGAAGTTTGGATAGTTATTGCTGAGGTTTGTAGGAAATTTTGAACTGGTAAGGGATACAAGTGACGGGAGATGGACTGGTGGATGATGACAGCAGTGGCAGCATGTGCTGTTCCATCAGATTGGTCTATTCGATATATCTTGTAGCCAGGTATGTTGAACTCTCATTTGTTAGTTAGTCGGGCTATTAGGGTCTCAGTTATTAGGGCTATGTCTATGTTATTGTCCTGTAGAAAAAAGGTTAGTTCGTTGATGTAATTTCGAAGAACATTCGCATTCCAAAGGAGAATGGAGAGGGGTTTTATTTAGGACATTTAAGGAATTCTTGGAGTTAGGATAAGATTAGCTATGACATTTGTAAGTAAGATGATGAATGGGGTGAGGAGGTATTTGATTTCGGAGAGGAATGATGTAAGGAGGCTGGTAAGTCATTGGAATTGTTAGGGAGAGGAATGTAGGGTATTTGATGAGGACTGAACTTTTGGGTGTTAATATGTTCGGGTGCTGAACCATGAGGTAGTAGCTGAATCTGCGGCAGGGTCTGAGGTTGAGTATGCTGTTCTAATTCTTCTAACATTTGCGCATAGGAGACTTCTTTGTTTGGAAATCTTGTGGGTTGCCTTGGTGGTCTGGGAGTCCTGGAATTCTCTTGCTGTCTAGGTGCTGTCTGTATTCTTGATTTTATATGTCTGGCATCCTTTGTAGTTTGCTGGGTGATCTTTATGGCATAATGCGCACACCACAGGAATTTTCTTGGACTTGTTGCAATTTTCTGACTTATGTTGCTGCCCGCACTTCACGCATCGCGGTAAGTGGTGGCAATAGCTTTTAGTATGGCCATAAGATTGGCAATTATGACATTTTACTATTTTCCGTTTTGCATACGGTTTTTCGACCACTATACTAGTATAGTACAGGTATATTAATTTATAGATGTTTTCGACCCCAGTGGTGTGCTCTAGGTCTATTTTGGTAATGCTATTTTGTTGTTTTACCTGGTTGCTCTTTATTATCTTTATATATGTTGACAATTTGGCGGACACTCAAACCCAGTTCTGTCAATTTTTCTTTGATTGCATCATGATGGGTAGAGGCCTCTTATCACTACTCTTTGTGATCTCTCTTGGAATAACTGATAAGTATGGAATTCCGCCTTTGTGTCTGTCAAGTATTTTACTATTTTTTTATATGATTCAGGAGAATCTGGCATTAACTTGGTGTCGTTGATTTGACTTTGACATGTGTATTTACCATTGTCAAGTAATTTATTGCTGTGTTTTTGTAAATGCTGGTTATAAAAACAGTAAATAGCAGATAATTTTTTATGTTTCTTATTTTGGAGGTGGTTATGGCTCTCTAGGGATTGATGGTATTTCCATAGTTTCTTCTGCGGTATTAGATAGTAGTTGATATGGGTTAGCAGTAAAAAATGGCGATTCTTGAATTTCAGAGTTTGTTTCGGTGGTCATAATGTCTGTTGAGGTACCAGATAGTGGTTCGTTGACTGCATCATTTGGTATATCAGGTGTAGATGGTGCCGTTTTTCTGTTAGAACGTCTTGGCTTTTGTTTCACTGGTGAATTACGAGAGCTATTATTACCTAAGCTTCTTGATCTTTTGGTCTTGCTAGACATTATCATATGATAATATCGCATTTCATGTCAACGACTATTGAAAAAAAAAATTTTTATTTAAGTACGTAAAAATTACGCAGACCGATAGAGGGCCGGATAGAGACTACTGGGCCTTAAGTGGGGGAACTATAGATAAGAATGGCCACTATTTTTAATCCTATGGTTGTTTATACTATTGTTCAAACTTAATGAACAAGCGGTTACTCACCATCTTTATGATCTGTTCGAGAATGTATTTTATAATTGTTCTATTACACTAGTTTTTTAAAACAACTGTTCACAAATTCACTGATAATTAAGATACTTGTGATAGACGATGTAGCAGGTGGATTGAAAGATACTAGGGCATGCCGATTATTGAACTAAACATTAACCTATGATTATACAATACACCAATTACAAATGTTTGTCAAAAAAAAAAATGGATAGAGAAAAAACTTTTATATATGCGTATTAACAAAATCTCAATGGTGAACTTTGTCCAAGAGGCACCTTGAATTATCTGAGGAAGCGGGAACTTAAGCTGTGAATATGTTTATTCACCAACTTGTAAAATCCAGCGGCACACGTCGCTTATAATCACAGGTTCCAGGTGGGGAAAATGGAAAATATACAATATACAATTCCTTAGCGTGCCTCTACACTCGCGAGGTTCCGCCACATATCTCTTAAAACTGTCTTCTTTTTTTCCAATCGTATGTTGGCTATTACAATGACTTAAATTAATATTTAAAACTAATTTATTTTTATCTAACCCTCTTCGAGGTAAAACTAAAAATTATTTTACGAACTAATTTTGTTTTAAATTTTATCCATCTCCACAAACTCTTCCCTTTCTTCCAGAAAAAAATAAGGAGTAAAATGTGAAGGTTTTGTTGGATGAGGTTTCAAATCTTTAATATGCCAAGTCCCTAAAGGAAGACCTTGCAAATCCTCTAAAACGTATAGTGAATTACCTTGTTTGCTTCGTATCTTGCATTTTTCATACAAAGGTGCCAATTTATTAGAAAAATTCTTTGAAGCGTCGGAAAGCCCCTGGGTCCTCTTCCACACGGAATCTACTGCGTTCAGGTTAACATTCCTTCTCCGAAGGTTGTAGTCCTGGCTAATCTTTTCGTACGCTTTACGTAGCCGTTCTACAACTTCTTCATACAGAACTGACATCTTATCAAATTTCTGAACGTAAGCCTTTCGATCTCCCATTTCAGGCACGTTGTCTGAGACCATCAACTGCTCATTCTCGTCGTCTGAACGTAGTAATTCTCGGCCGAAATTTAAGTAGGGAGGCGAGTAGCCTGTGACTTCATAGACTGCAGTTTGCATAACAAACGCTAACTTTGGTAACTCTTTGTCCCAATGTTTGTGATTTTCCTTCTCATAGGAAGCTAGGATTGTCATTATCACTTGATTCGGACACTTCATTGGGTTAGCTTGTGGGTGATAGACTGGAGTATACCAATTTTACTGAGTATTCCTTTGCCTTTCTTTTAAAAATATCACTTCTGAATTGAGGACCATTGTCAAATATAATGATTTGAGGTACCCCGTATTTGAGAAAGACCTCCCTTTCCAATGTTCTGGCCACCACTTGAGCTGTTGACGATGAAACTTTTACAATAATGCCATATTTTTTAAAGCAGTCTGTAAACTCTGTAATAAATCTTTTCTGGTTGGAAGACATTGGAAATGGTCTCATTAAATCTGCCAAGGCTGGGTAATCACTCGCTGTTTCCTCATAAAACCTGCTGATTTCACCTGTAATGATTTACTCGACAAATAAATTTCGCATTTTCTGACATATCTTGTTACATTCTTTACCATCCCAGGCCAATAGTAATATGCTTCAACCCCCTTGTAAGGTTTTGAAGCGACCGAAATGCCCTGAAATTTCTTTATCATGGCATTCGCAGAAAGCTTCCTTTCTTCTTTCTTTTGGAACAACAGACTTCCACTCCTTGCTATCCGCTACTATTTTACTGTAATTACCCACACGCTTACATGACTGTTGAATTATTTGTTAATGAGTTATAAAACTCCAATATTTAATACCCTTTTATTTATGTACAAAGTTTGTAAGCCAATCAACCAAGTCTCACATTTCTATATCTGGCAGGTTTCACACTGTTATAACAGTGTTACCACATCTCCCTCCTTTTATTTTGGTTCAAGATTAACAATAACAACAAAAAATAACATAATTTCTCAAAATAGACATAACATAAAACTGATTCTAAAAATAGACATAAAAATAAAATGGACTCGTATTAGAGTTTATTCTTCAAATAATCTTCTAGGTTTAATAATTGTTCTTCCATATCTAGACATAGCTTGAAGTAGAGGTGAGTTATGGGTTTCAGAAGTGACCTCAGGACTGACTCTTGTGTATGTTGCGGTAACTGAGCTGGAACCAATTGAGTCTCAGTATTCGATTCATTACTTTCAGCAGTGTTATATTCCCAAGCAGGATAATTATTTTGTTCTCCACTAATAACATACGGATTTTTTTATTTCCGGAGATGAACAGAATTCCTAACTTCCAATGTTGATTTTCCATTATTTACCACAATAACTCTTTATCTTCAATACTCTAATCTACGTACTTCGCTGAATCCTCTTCTAGTCGTTGCAACATTTTTCTGTACCATGTATCCATTACTTCTACTCCAATGCCAATTCCTGCGTTAAGAACGGGACAAAGTATCGGCTGCAGCGTTTTGTTTGCCTGGACGGTGAATTATAGTAAATTGGTGTTGTTGCAGTTTCAGTGCCCATCTAGCGAACCGGCCTTGGGGATCGCGGAGACTGTTCAACCATTTCAATGCAATATGGTCAGTGATGAGAGGGAAATCCATACCGTGTAGATACGGCCAACACTTTTCTACTGTCCAGAGAACTGCAAGGCATTCTTCTTCAGTGTCACTGTACTTTCTTTCCGCTGCTGTCAAACTTCAACTCTCATATGCAATAACTCTAATTCCTTCTGGGTATTCTTGGAATAGAATTGTCCCTAGTCCAGTTTTCGAGGCATCAGTTTGAAGGAAAAAGCGTTTACTGAAATCAGGACATGCTAAAACAGGTGTGGTAATCAGCTTCTCCTTCAGCAAATAAACGTTTCTTCTTGTTCTTGCCCCCATTTCCATCTCTTGTTTTTCTTCTATAGTTTTGAGAGGGGTGTGGTCAACGAAGAGAGATTTGGAACAAAACGGCGATACCATAGCTTAAGTCCTATGAACTATCTAACTTGCTTCACTTTTCTAGGTGCTGGATGGTTTAATATGGCTTCAATTTTTCTTGGACCTACTTGCACTACACACAGTAAGCATTTTGAAAAACTTGATAACTCTCGGGAGACAGTTAGAAGAGATTAAGTGGAGGGTAAGTGCGCATCGACCTTCCCCTCCAAGTAAAGGATTACTTAAGCCCGATTTGGCCTTCTTAATGTTAAGCCTCAGATCATTGTTAGCTACCCATGCGTTTATATTGTCTATGTCTTCTTGAAGCCTTCGGATCGCCTCAAGTATCTCTGAAAGATGAAAGGATTGGTAGATCTGGAGGTCGTTAGTATATAGGTGATGTTGTGAGTGATGAATGGAATTAGGGAGATCGTTGATATAAATGGAGAAAAGGGTTGGTGAAAGGAAACACCACGAGTTAATAAGAGGGATGAGGAAAGAGCTTTATCGGGAATGACGACTGTTTGAGATCTATGAGACAAAAATGAATGATACCACATTAAAACATTATTCAAAAAGGAGAGATTTTGGAGTTTGGTTAAGAGCATTTCATGATTAAGTTAATCAAACGCTTTTGAAAAATCGAAGAGAATCAAGATATAGATTTTCTGTTTGTCTACGGATAATTGAAGGTCTTGGGTGACTTTTAACAAAGCAGATTAAGTGGAAAAGTGGGACCGGAAACCGCATTGGAGAGGATTAAGGAGAGCTTTTTGCTCTAGGAAGGTGTTTAGCTGTGAATGGAGTAGTCTTTCAAGTGGTTTTGAAAGATTGGAAAGGATGGAGATAAGTCTAAAGTGGAAAACTTTGGAGGGAATCGAGACTTTGCTCAACGGACGGACAGACGGACAATGACTTTTTTTCCAAGCAGATGGGAAACGGGAATTTAGTAAGGAAAATTGTAGAGTTTTATTTTGTTTTCGGAATCTCAAGAGATTCTCATATAACCCAGTATTACATCGAGTTTAAGAGGCTCTACCCATCCAGGCACCATCTGCACTTTCTTGCTACATTTCTATACCAAGATCATCAGAACTCAGCGACCTTCCTATATTTTTAACATCCTACAATTTAAATACTCCATTTAATCCAGTCTCACTTTCCGACCTCTATTCTCCTCCTCACCGAACTGATGTGTTTGACAAATCTTTTGTAATTCTAGCCGTCTCCTTTTGGGAAACTATCCCTCCCGATATTCGATATGCACAATCAGCACATTCACAATCAGATTTTTTTATTGAATATTCAAACATTCTGCCACATTGAAGGGCATTAATATTAAGGCTACATTAATCATTTACACAATATGTACATATAAATAATAGCAAAGATAAAAATAATAAACAAAAATAAAATGAGTAAATTAATATGCCTTTGTACAAAAAATGAAATAATAGATTGAAGTTAAATGAAATTAAAGTAAATAAAACACATTCACACCTATATACGATATTTACTTTCTCCCAGGGGACTCTCCAAAATGTGGAAGCCAAGGCAAGACTATAGGAATCCCAGTGCTTCTCTCCCAGCTGGGTTACTGGTAATGGAAAGCAGTGGAAACTAATGCAGGACACTACGGCAACAGACGCTGTGGACCTGAGTGGAGAATCTGGCCATCGACAGAACTCCAAAATGTAAATAATTTCAGAATGTCGCGGGGCCACTGTCGTTTTAACCTCCGGGGAGGATTGTAGGGATGGCTGGAGCTAGACAAAAATTGTGATGCAGGATTTGGATAATAAGTGAGGTTCTGGTAAAATCGGAAAATTTTTCTGGGATTAGGTCAAGAACAAATGGGATATGAAGGTCATTACGGAGGGTTTTATTCGATACATAGAAGGGATCATCGACTATTGATCGGAGAACTTTAGACTGGGAGGATTGAATGCGTTTGATGTTAGAAAATTTGGTTGTCCCCCACATTTCTAGTCCGTAGGTCCAGATGGGTTTTAGTATTGTCTTGTAGATCAGTAATTTGTTTTCAATAGAAAGTTTAGATTTTATATTCAGTAGCCTATATAGCTATATGGCTATAACTTCTGTTAAGTTCCTGTATTTTAACTCTGGTGTGTGGGTTTCATGTTAGTCTTTTATGTAGGAGAAAGCCAAGATACCGGACAGTTTCGGAGAGAGGAAGTGGTATCGAGTTGAAGTAGACTGGCGGACAGGAATTGCCTCGAAGTGTAAAACTGATATGTTTGGGTTTGGATTACCCACTTCTTACAGCAGTGTTCAATAAGAGAAAGGTGACTTTGTAGGTTTAAGAATGCTGTTTCAGGAACTGGATTGGAAGATAGGATGGCTGTGTCATCAGCGAATGTTGCCAGGAGGATTTCGGGATGTTAAGGAATATCAGCGGTAAACAGAATGTAGATGATGGGACTCTACACACTACCTTGAGAAACTCCCGCCTCGATTGAATGACAGTTGGGGGATTCTGTACCACAGCGAACTTGAAAGGAGCAGTCAGAGAGTTAGGATCGGAAAATTAGATATAAGGACTGAGGTAGATGGGGTTTAAGCTTGAAGAGCAGTCCGGCGTGCTATATCCGGTCAAAAGCTTGCGTGAGGTTCAGGAATGCTTCCGAGCAATACCATTTGCTTTCTAGGGCTGAAGATATATGGTAAACAACTCGGAGTCCTTGTTGGACAATGGAAAGTTGGAAATGAAATCCAAATTGATGAGTAGGAAGGTTTTGGAATTCTATTGTGGGTAGGGTTCTTTTCAGTCGGATTTTTTCAAAAATGTTTGAAAGGATAGGGCATAGACTAATTCGTCTAAAGGTTGATGTATTATTGGAAGGTTTGATGGTTTCAGGAAAAGGGCGATGGTGGAATGTTTCCATAAGAGAGGAAAATGGTCAGTTCTTAGGATACAGTTGTATATATATACACTGACAGGCAAAAAATTCCACCCACTTGATTTTTTCATGTTTTCATCTAACAATATTTCTGCGTTGGATTGGTCTATTGTTTTTAATGAATAAATAGGTAATCTTTTTGTTTGTTTTCCATTAGGAATGTTAATATGGAGTACAATAACCCTTAATCCTTAATTCAATGAAATGATGTTTATTTTCATGGAATCAAAATGTTTATTCAGTATCATTAGTTCAGTGCCGTTTCTTGCAGCACATTTCTTAGTCTCCGGCTTTTAATTTTTTCAATATTAAGATTAAAAATGCCTCTTAGTGCTGAGGATGTTGCGCGTGGTGTGGCACTTATTGATGATGAACATTCCATTAAATATGCAGCTAATGCCATCGGAGTTTCATATGAAACTTGACGAGACGCTATCAGGCGTTTTCGGGAAACTGGTTCTTACAATATAAGGCCCGGTTCTGGATGGCCTAGGGTAACAGAACCACGGGATGGCCGGTTTGTTACTTTGAGAATTTTACGAAACCGGCACCTTACCGTTGTTCAAGCGATTCATTAGCTCGAAGAAGTTCGAGGTGTGCAAATTTCTCACAAAACCGCTCGAAGAAGATTAAATGAGTATGGATTAATGGCTTTTCATCCAGTAAGAGGACCAGAACTCACAGAGTAACACGGCTGGCTTTTGCTCTAGAACACAGCCATTGGACTATGGACGAATGGAGTGCTGTACTTTTTACAGATGAGTCAAGATTCGCTCTTCGATCTCCAGCCGGTGGGTGTGGAGAAGAAGAAGCGAAAGATATGCAGCCTGTAATTTTTCCCAGAGCCAACCTTTCCAACGTGGTTCCTTAATGGTGTGGGCTGGGATTTCAATGGAGCGCCGCACAGAATTGGTTGTTGTTCGTGGAGGGTCTTTGACGGCCATTCGCTATGTAGATGAGATTTTGGAACCTCACGTATTGCCTATCCTCAACGAAATCGGCGATCGTTCTATTCTAATGCACGATAATGCACGCCCACATGTCGCCCGCATAGTGCAGACGTTCCTTCAACATAACAATATTGAGGTTTTAGCCTGGCCAGCACGTTCTCTAGATTTGAATCCCATTGAGCATTTATGGGATAACCTCGGAAGACGAATAAGAGCGCGTGCAACACTTCCTGATACACTGCAGGACCTTGAAAGGGCTCTCCGGGAGGAATGGGCTATCCTGCAGCAAAGGGATATTTCCAGACTAGTGGAAAGTATGCCGAGGCGTCTTGAAGAAGTAGTGAAGGCAAGAGGAGGAAACACGCGCTACTAAACTATGATGTAATTAATTTCTTTTAGAATAATAATGGTTTGTTTTTCATTTTTTTTCTATAATCTTTCTTAAGCAATTACATTTCGATTATTAAAGGTAAAAAAGATTATAAAATTCCATAAATACTAAGTATTATCTACAAATACCATGTATTATATACAAATACAACAGAAATATTTTTAGATGAAAACATGGAAAAATCAAGATTTTGCCTGTCAGTGCACGATCGCATTTTGGAGGGGAGGGGGGGGGGCTTTCGGGCTGAAGCCCCCCCCAAAATGGTAAAATATAACCATGTTTTATCGGAAAAAATACTAAAAAATTATCTCTTAAAGTATAATTATTCGTGTAATTACATTTAAAAGGGCTTTAGGAATCACTTAAACACCATTTCGTATAGGTACTTAGTTTCTTTCGTATTTTCCAAAGTAATTATCGTTACTTTTATGAAAAAAAAACCTTTCGGGCTGAAGCCCCCCCCCCAAAATTAAATCCTGGATCCGCTAGTGTGTCAGTGTATATGAGGAATATGATTGCTTTGGGAAGTAGTTGATGAAGGATCTGTAGGGTTAGAAGGCCTATCCAGGAAATTTACGGGACGATAGTTTTTGTAAATGATATTCGACCTCAGAAGGATAAACTGCTTTGGTGGTAAAGAGAATGGAATTGGTGATGAGCTAAATTCTTCTGCTTTTGCAGTATGACCAAAAAAAAAAAAAAAGAATAAATAAAATTAATAAAATAATTTTTAATGAATACAACTTTCCACAAGAATTTTTATTGGTTGGGCGCCTGGCTTCACTAGCCTTTCATCTCCAAAGAGACAATTATAGAGAACATAAGTCACTTACCCATGACTTGGCCACGACAAATCATTTACTATACCATGCTAGCTCAGGTGAGAAGGGTTAGGTTGGATATTTTTTTATAAAGCAGCAAAAAAAGATTAACAGATCTATTTACAGAAAGAAATATTTACAGAATTAATACTAGGTACAATAAAAAGAAATAAAATACAAGGAAAAAGAGGGATTCAAACATAATTACTATATACAATTAAAGATAAAAAGGAAGATATTTAAGATAATAAAGATAATACAAATAACAAAAAAAAAGATACTTATTTTATATACAATATTATGGCATGCCACATCCAAACATCTAGAAAAGATAGCCAAGATACAACAAGATGTAAGAGTACATGCACATGCTAAAAAATCAATTAGTCATCTCTTTAGGAAACAGAAGAGAGTAGAGTTTGTTTTGTTTCCAGTGCTTTCTTAATCTTGGTTACAGCATTATGGGTCGGATTGGATTCAGGATGAGGAGTAAATGTTCAGAAAAGGTCTTTTGCGAATTCTTCAGCTTTCTCTTCATCAGACGCCGCCCAGAAACCATCACCTCGACGGAGGGGGGTGGGAAATATTATGGGTTGTTATGATTTTTTATTACATGTTAAAGTTTAATTTTAATTACATGTTAAAGATATATTTTTTTTTCATCAGAACCACTGGTGGATCTACAGAGAAGGGGCTTTTGGACTGAAGCCTACATTATAACTCATACACTGGACAGATAACTTGAAGAAAGTTAAACTAGCTCTATACAATGACAATAATTTAAGTAAATACATAAATAAAATAAAGGATGTAACCAAGATTAAGGAGGCATTGAAAAAAATCCAGAGGGAATTGTCCTGAGCAGAGGGGGAAGCAAGGAGTTAAAGGATTGGGATTTGAAGTTGGATAATTCTTGCGTTAGTTGTTTACAGAGATAATTATAGGAGCGGCGGTCGGTAGGATGTCTGGTACGTTGTCATAACAATGTGGCACGGCGTTTGGTATGGGTTAGGTCGAGGATGTGACGAGGTAATTTATTTTTCTTTGGAATTGTTGGGGAATGATTAGAGGAGGAAGCAGACTGCTTTTTGAATGGTGGTGGTTAAGGAATGTACGGCATTGTCCAGGTCTTCTGGGGTTTTAGGGTTATTCTGAGGTCAACTTGATCGAAAAAGATTTGATGGAAGAGTTTCAAACTGACTGGGCCCCTGTTTCAGGGCGGTGGAGAATATTTAGGAATAGGAACTAGTGATACTTGCAATATTAATTTCTACATTGATCTCTGAGGAAAGTTCATCAAGGTGTGCAATGGAATAGTTGTAGGGACCTAAACGACTTGGACGAACGACTTGGTTAGGATCTGTGGACCAGTAGATAGGTGAGTTCGGGGGAACGAGGTTAAATATTAGGAATTTAAGTGCAGACTCTGAGTGCAGACAGCAATGTTCGACCTCGAGAATTCGTGGTTCTTGGACTCCATTGCTGATGCTTGGCGTTTAAGTGTGCACACATGATAAACTGGTGTCCTGAGGAATTGAGGAAAGAACTAAATTGGATATTAGAGATTGATTGGTTGGGAAGGCAATACGCTGATGCAAGGTAATAGGAAACGAGAAGGTTTTCATTATGATAGCAGGATTGTAGGAAATCGTGAGTAGGTGATGAGCTAGGGATTGGTGTAAAATGACTGCAGTACCGGCATGTGCTCTACCGTCAGGATGGTCAGTACGATATGTTGATTACTGAGGTATTTAAAAATTTTTTTTTTGGTCAGTCTAGTTTCCGTAATAAGGGCTGGAAATTGTAGGATGTCTAGGGTCTCTGGGAATGGGTGCAGATGCCATCGCCTCTTTTTCATTTTGCAGTACCTCGTAAGGATTCCGGGTGAAAAAGGGACACTCTTTAGTCGTCTCCTGAGAGGTACCCAGTTGAGTTTGAATGTCATCTATTACTGTAGGTGGAGTCGCAGGTGCCGTAATTTTTTTTGATCGACTACTTTTTTTTTCGCAGGTGACGAACGAGGTATAGATCCGACAGAGGGAGATCTTGTTGTTGCATCCTGAGAAGACATGAGTTGGTGATAGTATCTCATAAAATATCAGGAGAAAGTGAAGGAAGGGGAAAAAAATGAAATAAAATTAAAACACGCTGCGTGACCTTGTTTTTGTATCAGCATCGCTAAAGAACCTACTTCTTCCAGTGATCGCTCCAGGCCAACTTACTAGGTTGGGTCAGGTACTTATGGCTGCGAGATAAGATACCAGGCCTCTAAACACTAGCTTTACTTCACACAAATGTACAGATTAAATAGCAACAATACTCACTGTGGCTTATTATGGTCCAGGTGTTTAGCTCACATACAGTAACAATTTTATTAAAAAATAACACCAATTTCCTAAGAAAAAGTAAATATGTCTAAGAGAAATGGTGACTGTAGTCTACTGTATTCTAGCGCACGCGCAGAACTGACCTATGATAATAAAAAATATTTTCATTTCATTTCATTTTCACATAATATATCTTTGGAAAGCTGAGAATTTTATGAAAAACAACATCTATCATACAAAGTCAAAGAAGGTAAAAGAGAGTGACAAAAAAATTATAAATAATAATTTCTGAAAACTAATATTATTTTTTCCAACACTGTCATCACCACCTATGCCGATGACACGTGTATCCTACCAGCTTAACAATAGCTAATTTATCCCTGTTGAATAAATCCGAGACCTAGGACTCCACCTGGACCAACGATTCACTTGGAACCCCCATACCTGACTGAAACGACTAGAAAGCGTCTGACGTTTTTGACTACCGCAGCACTTACTAGACAAACGCTCTAAACATCCAACTATTTACAAAAGACTCATATATATTTCTATAATTAGGCCTACTTGAACTTACGGGATTGAGCTTTGGGGCTCTACTGAACCATCAAATTCCTCTCGTATCCAATCCTTCGTAAAATCCTCAATGCTTCCTACTTTGTCACAAATAAAATCATCCATAACGACCTTAATGTATCATATGTTTCCGATGTAGCTCAATTTTTTTTTTTTTTTTTTTTTTTTTTTTTTTTTTTTTTTTTTTTTTTTTTTTTTTTTTTTTTTTTTTTTTTTTGTTCTTCTCTACCTCGCCGTTTAGGCTATAGGATAGGAAGGTGGGGGCGGGGAATTTAAAATCCCCTCTGGCACCGGGATGCGAACTCATACTTTTCTTGTCTCTCAAATCTTCATATATCAGGTTGCCAGGCGACTCGCGGTGCAGTGCACACGATTTAGCCTATTCGATTTAGCTCAATCTAGATACCTATCCTTCCATGATAAACTTCTGAGCTATCCGAACCCTCTTGTTTCCAACCTTGCTTCCTTTTCTATTCCTGATAACACTCCGAGGCGTCTGAAAAGAAGATGACCTCGGGACCTTCTAATATAGAAATATAATTGGAGTGCTACCAATGGGTAGTTTCTCTTCATGTTGTACATGTCATCTTACTTCTTTCATACTTACTTGTTGTATTTTTCATTTATACAGTTGTAATTTCAATATTAAAAAAATAAATATATATATTATTTAACCACACGTTTCCAAGGAAATGAAATGAAATTTATTAACTAAATGTAATCTTTTGAAATTATTTTTAAGTTTGAAAAAAAGTGTTACCCATCCTCTTACCATTCTGTGTCTCTTTTAGCCTTTATGTGCAAAATCAAAACGCCTGTATTCCATTCTAGATTCTTACCGGATAATCCCAGATCACCATTTTGGATTCCGCACATCCCACTCCACTGTCCAGCAATGTCATCGTGTGGTAGACGTCGTCTCTTCTGCATTGGAGCGCGCAATATACTGGACGGGAGTCTTTCTCGACGTTTAACGGGCGTTTAACAGACTCTGGCACCCAGTACTGATGTACAAACTCCTTAATTTTCTCCCACCTATATACTTCCTCATTATCCGTTCCTACTTTATTGATAGATACATCAAAATAAATCACAACCATGCCTATTCATCCCTTTTATCTCAGTTTGCTGGTGTTTCTCAAGGTAGGATCCTTGGTCCTATCTTTTACAAGGTTTATACAGCTGACATCCCAACCCATCCTGACACTTTCATCACCACATATGCTGATGACACGTATATCCTATCTGTTAAGAATGATCCATCAACTGCATCCCAAACTCTCCAATTACATATCACAAACCTTGAAGAATGGTGTAAAAACTGGAGAATTAAAATATATTCCAATAAATCCCATCAATTTACCCTGCGTCGCAAACCCATGACCTCTTGTCCTACAGTATCCTTTAATAATTCCTCACATGTTCCAGTTGAACAAATCCGTTACCTAGGACTCCATCCACCTGGACAAACGACTCACATGGAATCCTCATTACAAGACTGAAACGACAAGAAACTGCTCGACGTTTCCGACTACTCCAACACTTACTAGACAAACGCTCTAAGCTTTCAATCAATTACAAACGACTCATATATATGACAATAATAAGACCTATTTTGACTTACGGAATTGAGCTTTGGGGCTCCACTAAACCATCGAATTCCTCTCGTATCCAATCCTTACAATCCAAAATCCTTCGTAAAACCCTCAACGCTCCTTACTTTGTCACAAATAAAATCATCCATAAAGACCTTAATGTTCCATATGTTTCCGATTTGGCCCAATCCAGATACCTATCCTTCCTTAACAAACTCCAGAGCCATCCGAATCCTCTCCTTTCAAACCATGCTTCCTTCTTGATCCCTGATAACCCTCTGAGGCGTCTGAAAAGAAGATGGCCTCGTGATCTACTTATGTAAATATATTATTAGAGTGCTAACAATGGGTAGTTTCTCAACAAGCATTTTCATGTGATTGTATTATTACTGTGTGCACATGTAATAGTCGTATTTTTACCAATGGGTATTTTCTCTTCTTGTTACCAGTTTCAAATTTACTATTTGTATTTTTCATATAATACAGTTGTAAATATCAATGAATAAAAAAAAAAAAAAATTAGAAAAATCCAAAATCCTTCGTAAAATTGTCAATGCTCCCTATTTTGTCACAAATAAAATCATCCATCACGACCTTAATGTACCATATGTTTCCGATTTAGCTCAATCCAGATACCTATCCTTTCATAATAAACTTCAGAACCACCCGAACTCTCTTGTTTCTAACCTTGCTTCCTCTTCCATTCCTTACAACCCTCCTAGGTGTCTGTAAAGAAGATGGCCTCAAGACCTTCTAATATAGAATTGTAATTGGAGTGCTACCAATGGGTATTTTCTCTTCTTGTTACCAGTTTCAAATTTACTATTTGTATTTTTCATATAATACAGTTGTAAATTTCAATAAATATGTTTAAAAAAATGTATAACCGTCCTCGAGATAAAACGTGGTGAGTGGGTGGCGTACATCCGCGTGCAGAATTACCTTAGTTAATATGCGAGGCTAGACGCGCAGCACTTGTTACAGTGCTATTATAAAGATTTATTTTAGAATTTCGCTCTATCTTGGCTTTTGCCAGAAATATTTTTAATTTTTAAACATTAATATGTTTAAAAAACTTCCCGATGATATTCTCTGTGCCGAGAACTGCCTTTATTTCTGCCCTTATTTCAATATTTTCTCCGAGCTTCAAATTTCCAGTGGTATCGTCTGGGATAAGGCTGACGAAGTAGGTAAAATAGAATGAACACAGAAGGCCTCGATAAAGCGTGTCAATTCTGAGAATGACTCAATGGATGAAGAAGAGGCTAAGAAAGGATGACCTAAAGTGTCAGTCGGATGAGCACCCAAAGCACTCTCGTTCTGCGAGCCAAGGAATGAGTTTTAACACATCACAGGATGGACACCATAAACGGAGAGATGAATCTCTAGTGTTTGTGGGAGACTTCGTGTATGGGAATTCAAGCGGACGGATGAGCATTCAGAACTAGTATGGAAAAAAGAGAAGGAGTTAAGGTTAGGGGAGCATGGAATAAAGTAATAATCAGATTGATGAGTCTTGTCATTGTCAGCCGGCGCATAAATTAGCGCTGTTATTATAATAATTGTAATACTTTATTTATTCTGGGACCTTTGGATTAATAATCAGAAATTTAGGCTATGGAGCCTCAGAAATAAAAAATCACAAAGTAAATAAATAGTCATGATAAAAAGGTATAAGTTGCTTTTTAACTTAAGAAAAGTTAAATTTATAAATTAAGAAAAACCTGTAACCACTAACAACACATGAAAGTTTTTGGGTTAAGTACATTGTGAGGAAGTACTGTTACAAGACCAACGGTTGTGCAGGGAGGTGACGTGCCAATATCACGCTCAACCGCCAGGTTTCCTCCCCCCCTTAATTAATAGTACCCAATTTATAGAGGCTGCGTTTGCCCAAGGAGAGTCTCCCGGGCAATGTAAATTTAATAAAAAGCTTCGCTAAATTAAGAAAAAACAAATTAAAATCATAAAAAAAACCTGGAAGTTTTTCCAATACTGCCTACAGCACCTCAAATCATCCAACAACGACCATCAACCACTATATTAATGGACCTTCCTCAACAAGAATCCACCTAGCAACAATCCCAAACCACTATCATCAAGCAGCAACCTCGACGTCAGGCGCCTCAGACCTCCAAATCCAAACCTAAAACCATTAATCCTCAGCATCAGCCTCTAAGTCAAAAAATCTTCCTTCATTATCTTGCCCTAACAGTCAAACTTCCGCCAGAGCACCCGCATCTAGCACCATCCCATCTTAATCCCCAGATGAACTCCCCCTCCCCCCCCCATCATATGCACCTCAGAAATTTCAACCAACTCCTCGTACCCAACAACAGACCCAACTCCCCGCCATAACCCTAATCGCATAAATTACAACCAAAACCTCCTCCTGATCCAAATCCACTTCACAGCCAAACTTCATCCGACATCAATTCTATCCTATCAACATTCCTGATAGACCTTCAACAGACTATCAAACCACTCATAACCCTTCTCACTTGATTCCTTTCCGAAATCCCGTTCAATTTTCCTCCATGAACACAAAGCTCCTAGCCTATCCTCTTATGGAACGATAATGGACTACAAAACCACCGTGACGAACTAGACATATTTCTTCATGCCAATTAATTAATTAAATCCTCACTTCCATCCATTTTCCCAGTCCTTTATCATATCTATAATTTCTCACTACAAAATTCCATTTTTCCCAGCACCTGGAAAACCGCTCTTGTTCGTCCTCTGAACAAAATCTCTAACCCCACAACTCCTAATGATTTCCGTCCAATTTCCCTCTTGTCTAACCTTTCCAAACCTTTGGAGCGAACAGTACAATCTCAACTATCCCAATATCTTGAACAAAATAAATATTTGAACTGGCTCCAGTCTGGTTTTAGACCAGACTACTCCACTCATTCTGCCCTCATTAAAATTTCCCAAGATCTGCACTTAGCCATAGATCAACAGAAACTCACCATCCTGATCTTTATTGATTTCTCTAAAGCATTCGACTCAGTTGACCATAATATCCTCCTAACCAAACTTAAATATATATCCTTATCATCTAGTACCCATAAGTGGTTCCAATCCTTTCTCACCGATCACTCCCAGTACGTTGTAGTTCCTAATAACCCCCAATCAATGTCTCTACCTCTGACCAGAGGCGTCCCACAAGGTTTCTCATTATCCCCCATCCTCTTTTCCATCTACATCAATGACCTCCCTTCCTCTATCATACATTGTCAATATCACCTATACGCCGATGATGTCCAACTTTATCTTTCCTTCAACCCGACAGATTCCTCTAATGCCATCCTTAAACTGCAACAAGACATCAATAGAATATGCGCATGGGTAAATCTTTACAAGCTGACATTGAATACGGAGAAGAGAAACCCCATCCTGATCGGACCCACTCACTCCTCAAATCTGTTTCAACATCTCCTTATCGTCTTCTAAACAAATCACCTATCTCCTTCCATACCACCGTTAAAAACCTAGGCGTTACCCTCGATCAAAGCCTCTCCTAAAAACCACACATCTCCCAAATTTCCCGCCTACTATATCCACCCTGAAACAGTTTAACCATCTACGTTATCTTCTTCCGTTCAAAACCCGTCAACTCCACCAGGGTCTCCTCTCTTGTTTTCCTCCACTTCGACTATGGCTGCATGGTGTATGGTGGACTCTCGGGAGAACCCGAAGCCAAACTTGAACGTTTAATGAATTGATCAATCCGCTTTATCTTCGGGATCTGAAGGGATACGCATATTACCCAGTTCTACACCAAGTTGAAATGGCTTTATCCGTCCTACCGCCGTCAATATTTCCTGGCTACCTTCTTATACCGAGCCATTACAACACGGCGACCTGCCTATATTCTACAGATCCTACAATTCAAACGCTCCTTTCAATCCCGTCCCACCAGATCCCGTGCGTCCGACCTCTATCCTCCTCCTCACCGAACTGCTGCGTTTGATAAATCCTTTTAATACAAGTTGTCTCCCTCTGGAACTCTATACCTTCAGATATTCGACACGCAAAATCCATATCCTCTTTCAAATCTCTCCTCTTCGAACACCTACTCCATTCCCAATCCGATTGATCACGAAATGCACTTAAAAACCTAAGCTGTAAAAACCTCAAAATACACCCAGATACTCCGATTATTTTGTAATTCATCGATATTTCGTTCACTTAATTACTTTCTCTGTATATTTTATATTTACACGTATTTATATCTTTTTATCATTTATAACTTTGTATAATTGTGCTCCGAATCAACCTGTAAATATTAAATTGTATCTCATGGACACGCCAAAATATTAATATATATTCTGTATTTGTGACTTGTTCTAAAGGGACACTAGTCCCAGAATAATAAAATTATTTTTATTCATTCGTTCATTCAATTAAATTGACATTGACCTCTTGACGGAAACTCATTTCACCCATCGATCAAACTTTGTACATCACTTACAGATCAGACCATCCAGATGTGAATGAACGCAGGCTCTTGCATTCTTATCCATAAATCCTTATCTCATTCCCTAATCCCTTCCACCCCAACTGACACCATACAATGAACCTCGATAATCCTATCAACTCGCCCTTTCCATCTTACATTATTAGCTGTATTCTATCCTCCTGAAAATTCCCTCTCTCATAGCCTTCTTGATTCCTTATTCCAATCATTCGGATCGCGCTTTATTGCTGGAGGTGACTACAATGCCAAACACCTACGATGGTTGTCTAACATCCAGTTCCCGTGGTAAAATCCTATCTCATGTTTCATCTTCCAATAGTTACTCTATCCTTTCTCCCATGAATCCAACATATTGGCCAACATCCCTTGAAAAACGTCCTAATATCTCTCATCACCAATTTGGATTCCGCACATCGCTTTCCACTATCCAACAATGTCATCGTGTGGTTGATGTAGTCTCCTCTGCATTGGAGCGTGGTATGTACTGCACGGGAGTCTTTCCTTGACGTTGAACAGGCATTTGATCGAGTCTGGCACCCGAGTCTTCTGTTCAAACTCCGAAGAGTTCTACCCACTACATACTTCCTCATTATCCGTTCCTATCTCACTGATAGATACTTCAAAGTAAACCAAAATAATGTCTGCTCATCCCTCTTTGCTCAATCTGCAGGCGTTCCACAAGGTAGTAGTAAAGCTTTTTCCACTAGAGCCTGAATTATATCCTTTTTCCTAACCCGATCAAAGGCTTTGCAGAGATCTACAAAGCACACTGAGAGCACACTTGATCCATACGTTCGTCCATTCCTTTTCGCACTTCAGTCAGAATTTTACGGAGTGCTGTGCATGTACTTCGCCCTTGTCAAAACCCCGACCGGAATAGAGAGAGTATTTCATTATCTTCCATAAATCTTCATAAGTCCCTCTCAAATATCTTTTCAAGTATTTTTGATACGATGGGCCATACAGCGATTGGCCGGTAATCCGAAGGTGTCACGGGCTTTAATGTTTTAATGATAGGTCTGAGTATTAATCGTCTCTACGCTTCGGGGAACTTGCACTGCTGGAAAGATGCATTTATAATATCGACAAGCACATTGGTGGCCCCCAAGTTCTTGATCATCTTCTTTGAGAACCCATCTACTCCAGCTTCACCCTACTGATACTCCAGACAACATCATCCTCACCGATATCATGAAAAATTAGGCCATCCACATAATCATTTGTCTGTCCAGAATATTTTACCGCACTACCCCCAAGGGATGGGATGCAAAACCAGTTGCTAACTAGTGGCGCAGCACTTATTACTCGGTAACGTGAAGTATTCTCTAGTGCGCTGGCGGCGCATAGTGGACCGAAACTCTAAAATCGGGGACAGAATACGAATTTTCATGTAGTTTGTTTTCTCAAAACTTTTATATCTTTTTGAACCCAGGTAGTTGGTAACATCGAATGTACAAGGAATGATTATTTTAAAAACGTTTCGCATGATGAAATTTCATTCCAAAATTGGTGTTATTGGGAGAGTAAATTTCAATAAAATGTGATCACGATTTATATTAAATTATAGCTCAAAGGAAAGGTCAAAGTCCAATTTTTGGGGCTTGCTCGGTTGTTAATGTTAGGTTGAAGTATGAAAAAGGTAAGTCTGTGATACAACCCGACGGGACCTTCATCGAAAAGTAATCCATTAGATCGTAAATCATTTAATTTTGCTTTTCATATATATCCCCGTTTTTCTTCATTTTCTAAAGCAATGGCGCACATTTTTAATCTAACAAAACAGTTTCCCCGTTACTGATCATACTTAACCTCTTTCGTATAGTTTTTAATGTGTTGAAACAATTTATCCACCACTTTCCGGTAAGAAATTCGAATGTCTCAACATATGTAAACTTTATTATTACGATCTGTTAGAGTTCTAGGAATTTGGTGATGATAAAAAAGAAACGCAATGTAAACAAAACGTAAATTTACTTCTGAAATAAATCAATTATAACACTACACATACTGGCATTAATTAACAGATGAAAAAGTTATTAAGAAGGTTACAAACAAAAAACAGTGTTGCCAGGTATATTTACAATATTGATGATAGTTATTGTTAATAACTCCCCTTCCCTTCTCCTACAAATGCGGCATTGATCTCCAACACCCCCACTTGGCGCATGGGATTGAACACCAGTCCCATCTTCGTTGTACGCCTCTGATGTTTCTCTCTGGGTAAGAGTTTTGTGAGGACATCAGC
Organism: Nezara viridula; assembly: GCA_928085145.1. Lineage (NCBI taxonomy): Eukaryota > Metazoa > Arthropoda > Insecta > Hemiptera > Pentatomidae > Nezara > Nezara viridula. The sequence goes on from OV725078.1 coordinate 111,703,234, forward strand.
CACCATAAATTCGGTGGATTCCTTGAAGATACCGAAAAATTCTCTTTAGATACAACCTGTTAACGCCGCATGAGCTCATATCTTTATTTTTTTAATTATTATTTTTTCTCACCATTAACCCCTTTTAAGTGTTGATAATGAAAGGTTTATTTATCTTTTTGGTAAAAACTGAGGCACAATTGTCTCAGAAATATATTTATGTTTATATTATTTGTATATCTTGCTTCGTTTGGGATGTGTTATTGCGTTTGTGTATACGCTCCAGCCCGGCAGTAATACCCTGTCTTAGGGATTAAGACATCAAAATACGGCCGAAGCCAGTCTGGATCTAGCCTTTGTTGACATCAGGTCTATATGAAGACGTCTACCAGCACCAGTCCTGACTCATCACATCTCACCTAGCGCCATTTTCGAACATCAGCTGTTGGGCGCAGCTGAGTAATCGATCGAGATCGATACATTTCGATACCACCCCACCATCGATTACTCGACAGCTAGATATCGAAAGGTAACCAGGTGGAACCTCCAACCTGGCTCGTAGTTTTGTTTTTTTATTCCCACCAAGACATTTGAACATTAAGTTATTTTTCGGTTCTCTCAATAAATTAGTTTTCTTATTTTGGACAATTATTTTTCTTTCTCTTGATTTTGTTTATAATTTTATAAGTTGGGTTTATTTATATATGTTTTCCCTAATGTTAATGTGGTTTTATTTTCTCTGCATATTATATTTATGTTTTATTTTTCTCGCAACTTTACACCAATATTTATTTTAACTTTTGTACTTAATTAGATCTTTTTTTTTATCTCAATAAATTGTAAATATTCAAAAGGGGATTTTTTTATTTTCCATTTTTTATTTATTGAAATTTTTTTATTTTAATATTTTATTGTGCATGCACATTTTTTATGTTTACAGGTCTCATTTTTACTCTTTTTATTTTTTCCTTCTTTCCCAAAATTTAATTTTTCTTGAATTTTCTCACCTTTGAGGAACCTCACAGGGGAAGGATTTGTGTTTTAATTTTGAAATACCCCCGGCCCCAACACGACCAGTGTGTCATTTTTGGGTTTGAGTTGAATCTCCTAAGTGCCCTCACTGCAAAAGATAAATCTGGTCTTGTGCAGTTGGCAGCATACATCGGTGAACCAACAGCAGCTCGATAAGGTACATCAGCATCCTCAGAATCTTCATTCTTCATAAGCTTCAAGCCATATTCCATTGGAGTTCCCTGTAGTTTACAATCCAACATGTCAAACTTATGAAGAATTGTTTCTATATATTTCTTTCGGAATACCCATTTGTACTTGATTACGTTGTGGTCCTTAGGGCGATTAACCAGTTCCCAAGAATTATTTGTGAGAAGTGAATAATACTCTTCTTTGACGGCCATCTTCCAGTTTTCAGAATATGTTTGGGAAAGAGCATCGTCCAAAGTTTTTGGACCATCTAAAGAATCAATGGACATTGTAACACTCATTGCAAAATGTTCAAAACGCTGGGGTAATTTCTGCGTTCTCTGAAGGAGTTCACGTTTTGGAAGATCTGCTGCAGAAGATGAACTACCCAAAGATAATAAATCTTCTTTAAAGTTGTTTTCAGATGGATCTTCTACATCTTTTAGCCGACCGTCCGATTCTGAAATCTGCAATCCTGGCAGAAGTTAGGAAAGCTCATGATTTCTAGTAAAACCTGTGTATCCCCTACTACAGTAATAGGTAATTTTTCACCCGAAGCCGTAGTAATCGTAGATTTTATATTTGGTTCTCTAATATTGGTCAACCAATCCTTTTTCCCTGTTACGTGGATCTTTGCTCCCGAATCAATGTACCACTCGTTGGAATCAAGAGGTGCGGTCGGTAAAATTGATTTTTCCAGAACAAGACCCTGGTCGATGTAGGGCTCCCTACTCCTATCCGTATTCTGGTTCCTTCTCCAAGATTTAGGACACTTATTGGCATAGTGCCCAAACTGGCTACAATTATAACATTTGATGTGAGCCAACCTTTCCCTGCTAGGCTTTGAGAACAAGGTAGTTTCACTCGGAGATTCGTACTTATTGGCTTCTGCCAAAAGCCTCTTCTTAACTAAATCAGATGTGAGAGTGGCCCCACAATTTTCAAGAGCCATAATAAGAGGTTTGAAATGATCTGGTAAACTTACAAAAATCAATGCAGCCAGGACACCATCCTTGATTTCATGGTCAATTGATTTTAGCTGTTGAGCCAACTTCACCTTCTTATTTACGTACTCCGCCATATCCTTACAATCTGTGTAAATCCTTTAGGTTGATATATTTCTTCAAGCCTCTTCCATACCTCTTTACCAGTTTTCAACTCACGAATATCAGCATAAATGTGCGATTTGACACCAGAAACTATAGCTGTCATGGCTTTGTGGACCAACTTTTCATCAGTTGCCTCTTTTTGTACGTGATCCCACAAATCACAGTTGATTAAGTGAATTTCTATCGCGAATTTCCAGTCGATGTAGTTACTGCTACATTCTAATTTTTCAAAACCTAAAGGAACACCTGTACTCGTGGTAGACATTGTAAATAAATTAAAAGAAACGTCCTTGCTTACTTGATTACTTGGAGAGAAAAAAAAGGTAAGTAAAACATTGGTCATTGGTCTCCAACACGATCCAAAATAAAAACCTATTAGTTAGCCAAAATCAAGTTATATTCGCTGTCAACTACTACCTTACATATTGACAGTATCAATCTGTACAAATAGTTTCTTAAATAAGCAGAAAATCAATTTTGTTGTTCATTGTTGTATACTGTTGCATGACAACAATAAATCTATTATTGTTATTTAATAAACTGAAATTGAATGTGCTGGATATAAATTTCGCTGATTTGTATCCTATTGTTTTATTAAACTCACACTCGATAGAAGCAAATTAAATAGAAAGTTCATCAATGGATATAGCAGCTTCAGAAACAGAATCTGAAATAGCAAAGGTCAATGATGAACAATCTGAAACCGTTATTCCGTCGGAAAATAGACCTGTAGAAGAAATTATAAATCAGCCTACTGAGCAAAATCAAACTACGATTCTTGTGAACGAAAAAGAACAAGAAACGGAGCTAAATGAGCAAGAAAACGAGAAAACGGAGCAAGAAAATGAGCAACAAGAGCAAGAAAATGAGCAACAAGAGCATGAAAATGAGCAACAAGAGCAAGAAAATGAGCAACAAGAGCAAGAAAATGAGCAACAAGAGCAAGAAAATGAGCAACAAGAGCAAGAAAATGAGCAACAAGAGCAAGAAAATGAGCAACAAGAACAAGAAAATGAGCAACAAGAGCAAGAAAATGAGCAACAAGAGCAAGAAAATGAGCAACAAGAACAAGAAAATGAGCAACAAGAGCAAGAAAATGAGCAACAAGAACAGGAAAAAGAGCAAGAAGAGCCACAGCAAGTTGATACAATTGAGAATACGGATGTATTATCAAATCGCGAATCAATCTTAGTTACAGATATTGTTGGTGAAGAACTGCTGCTTGTTTTAATAGAGAATCATGAAAATTCTCTATTGATTTTCATTAATGATAAAGAATGTAGCCTTTCTCAGGAGGTATAAATATTTAACCATTTAATTCCATGATATTTATTACATTAAAAGTTAAGTAGCCTGCTCACTTTAGAATAATTAATAATATTTCAATGAAGTATTTTTGTTGTTGTTATTTTGATGATTTTTTATAATTATGATTAAATTCATGTTTTGCAATTTGTTTTTGGCTACTATTTTTTCTTATGTGTTTTTAGGTGCTATCGATACTCGAGAAATTCTCAGAATCGAATATATCAATGGAAGTGGTTGATGTTAGCGAAGTCACAAGTAATTTTTTTCTTTCTGTTTTTTAACAACTATTATTACTTTTTATTTATATATTTCTATTTTGTCTTTCGGCTGAAAGGGTTTGATAGTGATGTCATATCACACGAACGAAATGCGTTTGTCATGTCTGTTAGTATATACATATATGCTATTTAAACATATATATATATATAATATACAAATTAAATATTGTCCAGTATAAGTAATTCTTATTATGAAAGACTGCCGTTTGCAACGTCTCCGCTCTCTTCTACCTAGATTGTTAAAACGGAGTAACCCCCGCTCGTTCTCTCTTTCTCGTGCTCAGTGTCAAGCTTAGCTTAAAGTTGTATTGCGTAACAGTGAATGTTTAATTTATATTATATTATATTTATAGAGTGACTTTGGAAGTATTAATCATATAGGAAGGAGTTTACTTATCTATAATGCCTTCAACTCGACGTGGTGCTGATTGTAAAGTAGGAGTGAAGAGTGAATCCTACAAAGAGACACCTGCTGGATCACATGACAATCACGAGGTAATTCCTAATTTAATAAAGAGTGAAATAGAAAAGACACTATTATTCTTTGAATTTATAACATCACTAACAACCAAGGTGATTTCTATAATAAGAGATGCAATTTCTAACCTCATCAAGAAAGAGTTAGAAATGAAAACAAAACCCTTGTATGAGGAGGTAGAAACATTGAAAGAAGAAATAGATCGTCAAAGTCAGCTACGAAGTAAAGCTAGATTGGTAGTTCACAATAATATAAGAACGGAAGTTTATATAAGGGAAAAAATTGTGAAGGTAACTATTGAAAAAATGGTGTTTTCCTAAGAGATGACTGATTTTAAGCTAAAAATCTTTGGCCGGACAACAGTGGAAAATTTTATATATATAAAAGAGAATTCCTCAAAGAACGATTACAAACTATCAATAGTTGCCCTCAATTCAATCCTCAAGGAAAACTGGCAGGCTGGAAATATATGCGAAAGCGAAGGCTGGAATTCTTCGCAGATATCGGGAAAGAAAGAGTAGGATATAAAGAGAGAAATAGACAAAAACGAGGGAAAAATGGCAAATTTACGGCATCAAAAGATAAAATCCTAAGCATATGGAAGGAACACTTCCAGCGGCTGCTTAATCAAGGACACCCCACAAACGAAGAAGACATGAACCACACTGAGGACATCGACCCACTTGAGGTTGAAAATCCAGATAATCTGGATGTGGAAATAGCTATCGGCAGGTTTAAAAGAAGAAAGACTCCAGGGATAGACAACCTACCATCAGAATTGTTCAAGGATGGGGTAGAAGACGTCAGAGCCAAGCTGTTAGATCTAACCCAGAAGATATGGGAGAAGGAACGGATTCCAGAAGCATGGAACACAGGGTTGATCTGTCCTTTCCTTAAGAAGAGCTCCATGTACGAATGTGGAAATTACGGATGTATAGCACTTACGTACGCGGAGGTATGGAGAAATTACGGTTGCCTATAAAATAATGACTAATATTCTACTAAATCGGATATATCCGTATTATGAAAACATAATAGACGACCACCAAACAGGATTTAGGAGAGAAAGAAGTACGCTAGATCAGATATTCATCCTAAAACAAGTACTTGAAAAACGATGGGAAGTAAATCAGGGTGTACTCGCATTATTTATCGACTTCAAAGCAGCCTATATCTCCCAGGACAGAAACTGTCTCTAGAAGATCGTGACTGAGCTGGGTGTTCCCGGGAAGTTAGTGAGGTTGACGAAGGCGTGTACAAATGATCCTAAATGCAGGGTACTAATACAAGAAGTATCTGAAGCCTTTGAAGTTCGAACGGGCTTGAGGCAGGGAGATGGACTATCGCCGATGCTGTTCTACTTAGCACTGAAAATAATAAGAACATCACGCGAAGATGGAGGGGAGCACGCTGGAATGACACAAAATCCTAGCATATGCGGATGATATAGCTGTCCTCGGAAGTAATCAAGAGGATATTGAGATACTCGGACTCTGTCAAAAGAAGCAGAGCAAATCGGACTATAAGTCAATGTAGATAAAACAAAATACATGATAGTTAGCCGAAACATCCACCCTAATAACATGATCTGCGTGGACTCTAAGTCATTCCCGAAAGTCCAATTAATCTCTATTGTAATTGCGTCACTGTTTGCAGTAGTGTTATGCACGCGATCAGGTCTGTTATTTCGGGATTTCATTACTTGATATAAGCGTGAGCCAGTGGGACAAGGAAGTCGACGCGGTAAGGGATCTAGTGCCTGTCATGAGTCCCTTGAGTGACCGTGACCTGTCGGCAATCATTGGAAGCTATCGAGGGGTGCTGCGGGTGACACATATAAATGCCGAATCTTATAAATTCCTCCTATAAATCCGAATTTCTCACATCGACGAAGTGAGATTGATTTTCCAGAAGGTCGAGTTAGATATTTTATCAGTTAGCGAATCCTGGCTTGTTCCAACATTATCCTCTCATAGTGTCGGTATCAACGACTACAAAGTCTACAGGACCGATAGGGTCGGAAAGTTTCGAGGAGGGATTGCGTTGTATATAATTGATGATTACCCAGTCGCAGAGCTTGAGGCTTCGAGGTATGTAGAAAATCACCCAGAGTATCTGTTTCTTGAGGTTTGGGCACCTGGTGGGTTTATTTGTATTGGGGTGGTCTACCGTTCCCCTAAAGGCTGGATGGATACTTCTCTGACATCCAGGATTTTCTCTCGCGATACCGAAATAAGTATCCCAACATCATACTTCTTGGCTAATTTAATTTAGGCCAAATGACCGCTGTGTTTAAAACGTTTAATTTACACTTACTTCCTTTCAAAACCATAAACCACGCTCATACCGCTACAGTAAATTCCGAGATTTGGATAGACGACATCGTAGTGTCGGATATCACCAAAGTCAGGCGCCATGGACAGGTTCAAGTTGCAGGGATATCGACAAACGATTTGATTTTTGTTCTCTATAAAAAGGGAACCTCATCGAGCAGAAATTTTCCGGGCAAAAGTAGAAATTTGAAGAAGATCGATCCTGTGAGCTTTAAAATTGATACAAAAAAGATAGACTGGTCCGAGATATATGATTGCACTGACGTTGATGAAAAATTAAAAATAGATACTAGTGGGGTATAAATGGCGGTTCTGGCACCTCAATTTGGGGAGGAGAATTGGACTCTGGACCCTGGGCTATTCTTACCTTAACCACCTGTACACCACGTGACCAATTTAATCTGTTTTGATTAATCTTAATCCTTAATCCTAATTTGTATTTTTTCATTTTCAAGTTCGACAGGTCTGAACCTGTCTCAACTGGTCCCATTTTGTCAACCTCAAGTAAATATAAATTGTAACGACAAAAATATATACATATATGGTGACATCCTTCAAGTTAAAACTTGTATCATCTTGTCTACCTCTAATAAATATAAATATAAATTGTAACGAAGAAAATATATATTATTGCAAACGAATATAAATTATAACGATGAAATATACACATATATTATTACAAAGGAATATATACATATATGACAACGATGAAATATATATTATTGCAAACGAATATATACATTTATAGTTACTAACGACGAAAATATTTATTATTGCAAACGAATACATACATATATGGTAAAGATGAAATATTAGTTCTCTATTAAAACTTTTCTATTTTGTTAACTTTTTTTTTTTTTTTTTGCATCTTCAGTTTCTCTTTTCTTATTATAGTGTTCTTTTTTTCTCTTACTATTATATATATTTATTAAAGTTTAAAGTTTTTTCGTTTCGTGTTTTCTTTATATTTATAGTAATTATTCTTTCTTTTTCTTCTTATTATATATATATTTATTCTAGCTTAAAGTTATTTTCGTGTTTTCTTTATATTTATAGTGTTTTTCTTCTTGTCGTTTTCAAAGTAATTGTTCTTTCTTTTTGTTCTTATTATATATATATTTAAAGTTATTTTCGTGTGTTTTTCTTATTATCGTTTTCAAAGTTATTATTCATTCGTTTTCTTATTGTTATATATATATATATATATATATATATATATATATATATATATATATACTAGTTTAGAGTTTTTCTTTTCGTTTTTTTCTTATTATCGTTATATTTTTTTGTTTTAATTCATTTATCGGTCGGAGATAATTATTTCTTTATTATTATATATAGTTATTCTTTATTAAATATATACTTTACGTAAAATTAAATCCTCCAGGAAATGTGCAAATTGCTACAAAACATTTGCTAGCCATCAAGAGTGCATGGCTCATGAATTATCATGTATTTATAGTCAGGAATTTCCACAACTAGCCTTGTGTATATGCGCCAAATGTGGCAAATCTTTTTCGTGATCAGATAACAGAACACGACACGAGGCTATTTGTGGGGATTCCTCTGAAACCCAGGAATTTTTAAATAATATTAAGTTGATATGTTCATTTTGCGGAAAATCGTTTAATAGAGAACATCATCGTTTAAGGCATGAAAAATCGTGTAAACACCTGTCCCGATTTGATGATTTTAATAAACAGTGTGAAATAATTTGTAGTAAATGTGGGATGACTTTGGAGATTTAAGGATGCTATTTCGGGATCAGAGTTGGATGATAAGATTGCGGTGTCGTCAGCGAATGTTGCAAGAAAAGTATCGGGATGAACAGGGATGTCAGCAGTAAAGAGGATGTAAAGCACGGGACCCAAGACGCTGCCTTGGGGAACACCGGCTTTAACGGAGTAGATATTGGAAAATTCTGTTCCACAGCGAACTCGAAAGGAGCGGTCAGAGAGGTAGGATCGGAGGACTAGGTACAAGGACTGAGGTAAATGGATTTTAAGCTTGGAGAGCAGTCCGGAGTGCCATACCCGGTCAAATGCCTGTGCAATGTCCAGAAAGGCACCCGAACAGTATTCCTTGTTTTCTAGGGCTGAGGAAATATGATCAACGACTCGGAGTCCTTGTTGAACAGTAGAATGTTGAGAGCGAAAACCAAACTGATGGGAAGGGATATTTTGGGATTCTATAATGGGTAGGATTCGTTTCAAAAGGATCTTTTCAAAAATTTTTGAAAGGATTGGGAGTAGGCTGATTGGTCTATAGGATGTTGAGCTATTGAGAGGTTTTCCTGGTTTTGGGAAAAGGATAATAGTGGAGTGTTTCCATAACAGAGGGAAGTGGGTGGTGCGTAGGATACAATTGTAGATATATGTAAGGAATATGACTGCTTTGGATGGAAGTTGTCGAAGGATTTGAGGTGTAAGGAGATCATGTCCAGGAGCTTTACGGAGGATTAGTTTTTTTAATTGAAATTTTACTTCGGAAGGATGAATAGCTTTTGGGGGCAAGGAAAGTGGGATTGGTGATGTAAGGAGTTCTTCTACTGTTACGGTGTGGGCAGGATGGGATTCCGGATGTGAAATAAATGTATTGGATAGGTGAATGGCGAACTCCTCAGCTTTATCTTCGTCAGATGCTGCCCAGGAGCCATCACCTCGTCGGAGAGGATGGGAAATGCGGTGAGGATTTAGGATTTTTGTTGTGGTTTTCCAAAGGGAATTGTCGCGAGAAGAGAGGGAGGATAGGTAGGAGTTGAAGGATTGTGATCTGAAGGTGGCTAATTCCAGTTTTAATTGTTTGCAGTAGTAATTATAGGAGCAGCGGTCGGTAGGATGTCGGGATCGTTGCCATAATAATCTGGCACGGCGTTTGGTGCGGATTAGGTTAAGGAGGTGTTGGGGTAGAATGGTCTTTATAGGAATTCTGGAGGAGTCTTTTGGAAAGGAGGCAGTCCAGGCGGCTTGTTGGATTGTGGTAGTAAAGGAATTTACGGCACTATCAAGGTCATCGGGAGTTTTGAGGGATATGTTGAGATCAATATTATCGGAGATTATTTGGCGGAAAAGGTCCCAGTTTACTGGGCCCCTAATGAATGACGGTGGAGAAGGTTTGGGAACAGGTTCAAGTGAAACATTAAGGATTAGAGGACTATGGTCAGAGGAAAGTTCATTTAGACGTGTAATGGAACAATTGAGGGGACTTAAGCCGCTGTGGATAAAGAAATCTAGAAGATCAGGATTACGGTTGGGATCTGTGGGCCAGTAGGTAGGAGAGTTGGGGGAAAGGAGGTGAAAACGTTGGGAATTGAGTGCAGACAGCAGGGTTCGGCCACGAGAATTCGTGGTTCTGGAACCCCATTGTTGGTGCTTGGCATTTAGGTCTGCACCCAAGATGAAGTGATGTCCTAAGGAGTCGAGGAGAGAACTGAATTGGGCATTGGATATGGATCGGTTAGGAGGGCAATACGCTGATGCAAGAGTAACCGGTACTATACTATACCGGTAGTATACTATAAGTATACTTTTCTTGTAACATTCGCTGACGACACCGCAATCTTATCATCCAACTCTGATCCCGAAATAGCATCCTTAAATCTCCAAAGTCATCTCACCTTGATTGAGCACTGGTGTAATAACTGGCGCATTAAAGTTAATGAATCTAAATGCCAACACATTACTTTTACACTCCGACGCAATTCCTGTCCACCAGTACTCTTTAATTCCATCCAGCTTCCTTATTCAGACACAGTCCGGTATCTTGGCTTTCATTTAGACCGAAGACTAACTTGGAACCCGCATACTAGACTCAAAAGACAAGAACTCAACCGACGATACGGCCAACTATACCGACTACTAAGCAGAAAATCTAAACTTTCCATTGAAAACAAGCTACTGATCTACAAGACAATACTGAAACCTATTTGGACTTACGGACTAGAACTGTGGGGATCAGCAAAATTTTCTAACATCAAGCGCATCCAATCCTTCCAGTCTAAAGTCCTTCGAACAATAGTCGATGCTCCTTTCTATGTATCCAACAAAACCCTACATCATGACCTTAACATCCCATTTGTCCTAGACCTTATCCCAGAAAAGTTCTCCAAATTTCACCAGAACCTTACTTACCACCCAAATCCTCTTGCACAATCCCTATCAAGCATCTCCCATCCCTATAATCCTCCAAGAAGGTTGAAACGGCAGTGGCCTCGCGACCTTTTGTAAATTATATAAATTGGAGTTCTGGCAATGGCCAGATTCTTACTCAAGACATGTGTGTATGTGGCTAAAGTGCTCTCGACCAATCTCCGCTGGCTTTAGTACCAGTGACGCGGTTGGAAGAGTAGCGCAGGGTTCTCCTGGAGTTCCCTCGCCTGATTGTATATAGGTATGCATGTTATTTTTTTTTTTTTTTTCCTTAGTTTTAATTTTCTTATTTTTTAGGTTATTTTATTTTATTGTCTATTGTATATACTTTTGATTATTATTTTGTTCTATTTATTTTATTTTTTTGTACATATGGTGTGAATGTCATCCTACCTCACTATAACCAATGTCGAACAGACAGATTGTTATAATACTCAATAAAGAAATTAAAAAAAAAAAAGTAAATGTGGACAGGTGTTTACACGAAAAGATAACATGTTAAGCCATGAGATTGCATGTAAAGTAGTTTTTAAGAGGCCCTGCCTTTTCTGCGGAACAAATTTTACAAACGTTTATAATTATTTTAGACATGAGGAATTTCGCAATAATGAACCCCCCAGGACAAATCCTAGACAAGAACCACAACGGCAGGACCTCTTTGGTCTCAAACCCGACGCAGCAGGTTTTTCAGAGTATGAGACGGCTTTTAAAGGGATGTTGAGGTCTTATTTTATTAGATGCGACGACAATTATGACCTATCTAAATTTTTTAATAGTATTAGAAACGATGTTTTTATAAGAATAAATGCTTTCCTCCGAGAACATAATTCAATTAAAATAAATATGTGGGCTGATTGTGTAATGATAAATCAGTTAGGGGAAACTATTGAAACGTGTTTTAAAACACGCAATAAAGCAATTTATAAAGATACGGAAATCGAAAAAATAATAGATAGCGGGTTTAATAAAATCATACTTGAAATGGAAAATATGGAAACAAAGAAGTCGGGGTGAAAACTATACGTAATAGAGGGGTTAAGATTAAAAGTCAACCAATTCAAACCACTTCGAGGTAGCACTTTTATAGAATTACCTGATAAAATTAAAAATAGAAAAGCTTGTATAAATTTGGAGAACCAAGATAGTTTTTGTTTTAAATATGCTATTTTATCAAAATTAGTTTCAATAAATCCTCAACGTGTTTTAAGTTATGAACGTATACAGCATAGGTACGACTTCACATGTGTTGATTTCCCCACCCCTCTTCATCAAATAAAACTGTTTGGTGCATCAAACAATATTTCAATTAATGTTTTTGCTCTTGATGAAAAAAAAATGCTGTTTACCCCCTCAAAGTAGTAAAAAAAAGAATTAGAAGATCACAGAGAGAAGGCAGTGGATCAGCTGATGCGAAGGTTGTCTCCTCAACTCCTCTCTCAGTTTTTGCCAATTTTATAGCGGAATCTCTCTGATTATTCACATAATACAGTTAAAGTGTATATCAGAGCAGTTGATATTTACTGTTGACATCTTTTTTTTTGTTATTTAAAGAGAAAAAAAAAAAATTTTTTTTTCTTTTTTTATTTATTTATTTTTTCTTATATATGCGGTATGATCAGCAAGTGATGGCCAGTAAGGTGCCCAAGAGGTCTCGGTCAGACGGAGTTAGTTCACCAGCCAAACCAAGGACTCGTCGCTGCCTACGAGAAATACCTCCAGTGACCAAAATGAACACTTCAGAACCAGAACCTCAGCCCCAACCAGGTACGTCTGCACAAGAAACGATTGAAGAATCGCCTTTCTTTACTCCAAACCCCTACCAAGTGCTTCAAAATAACTGAGAAGTAATGGAGTCTGCAGCAATACCCAGAGAACCAAAGCCTCCTCCGATATTTGTGAAAAATATAAAACATTTCCAGATGTTCTGCACCCAACTAAATAAAATCTGCTCTGGCAGTTATTCATGCCTTAACAGGACCAATGACACCAAAATAACACCTGATTCTGCAGAAGCCTACCGAAAAATAGTGAAGTACTTATCAGAAACAAATGCGAATTTTCACACTTACCAGCTGAGGCAGGAAAGAGCTTTACGAGTAGTGATAAGAAATTTACACTCCTCAACCCCCACTGAAGTTATTAAAGAAGAACTAACGACGCTTGGTTTCAATGTACGCCAGGTAACAAACGTTTTGAAGGAGGACAGGGAGCAGCCAGGATTACGAAATAGGATCCCAGTACCATTGTTTTTCGTGGACTAGGAGCCATCACCAGGTATCGAAAAAATATATGATATCACAAGAATATACTACACAATGGTGAAAGTTGAGAAGCCATACCCCAAGAGAGACATCGTGCAGTGTCATAATTGTCAGACCTATGGCCACACGAAGACATATTGCCACCATCTGCCGCGTTGCGTGAAGTGCGGTGAACAGCACAAATCTGTAGAGTGCACCAAACCTATACAAGATCCAGCAGGATGTGCCCTATGCTTGGAGGGACGCCCGGCTAACTTCAAAGGCTGCCAAATTTACAAGAATCTCAAAACCAGACACCAGAAAAACCGGATTCAAGATGAAGCACTAAGAACAAGAAGAGAGAGAGAGCCTTCCAGAATTGTAAACAATGATGTATCATTCTCCCAACTACTTAGAGGTAAGACTTTAACCGATAAATGTCAAGCCCTGCCACAACAACAACCTCAACCCCAACCTCAAAATCCTCTTCATCCTAATATACCTAACCACCAACAACAAATTCCTCATATTCCTCCTCCTTCAAATGCAACAGATCTCACAAGTTTGTTAGCATCTTTCCTCACCGATTTCAAATCCCTTGTTACTCCACTCATATCACTCCTCACGAATCTCGTATCTCACCTCATCCCTCCATCCTAAACCCATATCCATTCTCCTTTGGAATGCGAATGGTGTTAGAAATCATACAGACGAACTATCGACTTTACTACTTGACAAGAACATTGATGTGGCACTAATTACTGAAACTCGACTAACCACTAAACAGCACTATACCACAATATCTGAAATATCGTACTGATCACCCTGACGGAAAAGCACATGCCGGTACTGCTGTAATTGTACACCAATCCCTCTCCCATCACGTACTCCCATTACCTATACATGATTTCCTACAGTCCACCGCTATCGTGATAAAAACCTTCTCCTTTCCGGTTACTCTTGCATCAGCGTATTGCCCTCCTAACCGATCCATATCCAATGCCCAATTCATTTCTCTCCTCGACTCCTTAGGACATCACTTCATCTTGGGTGCAGACCTAAATGCCAAGCACCAACAATGGGGTTCCAGAACCACGAATTCTCGAGGCCGAACCTTGCTGTCTGCACTCAATTCCCAACGTTTTCACCTCCTTTCCCCCAACTCTCCTACCTACTGGCCCACAGATCCCAACCGTAATCCTGATCTTCTTGATTTCTTTATCCACAGCGGCTTAAGTCCCCTCAATTGTTCCATTACACGTCTAAATGAACTTTCCTCTGACCATAGTCCTCTAATCCTTAATGTTTCACTTGAACCCGTTCCCAAACCTTCTCCACCGTCATTCATTAGGGGCCCAGTAAAGTGCGACCTTTTCCGCCAAATAATCTCCGATAATATTGATCTCAACATATCCCTCAAAACTCCCGATGACCTTGATAGTGCCGTAAATTCCTTTACTTCCACAATCCAACAAGCCGCCTGGACTGCCTCCTTCCCAAAAGACTCCTCCAGAATTCCTATAAAGACCATTTTACCCCAACACCTCCTTAACCTAATCCACACCAAACGCCGTGCCAGATTATTATGGCAACGTACCCGACATCCTACCGACCGCTGCTCCTATAATTACTACTGCAAACAATTAAAACTGGAATTAGCCACCTTCAGATCACAATCCTTCAACTCTTACCTATCCTCCCTCTCTTCTCGCGACAATTCCCTTTGGAAAACCACAACAAAAATCCTAAATCCTCACCGCATTTCCCATCTCCTCCGACGAGGTGATGGCTCCTGGGCAGCATCTGACGAAGATAAAGCTGAGGAGTTCGCCATTCACCAATCCAATACATTTATTTCACATCCGGAATCCCATCCTGCCCACACCGTAACAGTAGAAGAACTCCTTACATCACCAATCCCACTTTCCTTGCCCCCAAAAGCTATTCATCCTTCCGAAGTAAAATTTCAATTAAAAAAACTAATCCCCCGTAAAGCTCCTGGACATGATCTCCTTACACCTCAAATCCTTCGACAACTTCCATCCAAAGCAGTCATATTCCTTACATATATCTACAATTGTATCCTACGCACCACCCACTTCCCTCTGTTATGGAAACACTCCACTATTATCCTTTTCCCAAAACCAGGAAAACCTCTCAATAGCTCAACATCCTATAGACCAATCAGCCTACTCCCAATCCTTTCAAAAATTTTTGAAAAGATCCTTTTGAAACGAATCCTACCCATTATAGAATCCCAAAATATCCCTTCCCATCAGTTTGGTTTTCGCTCTCAACATTCTACTGTTCAACAAGGACTCCGAGTTGTTGATCATATTTCCTCAGCCCTAGAAAACAAGGAATACTGTTCGGGTGCCTTTCTGGACATTGCACAGGCATTTGACCGGGTATGGCACTCCGGACTGCTCTCCAAGCTTAAAATCCATTTACCTCAGTCCTTGTACCTAGTCCTCCGATCCTACCTCTCTGACCGCTCCTTTCGAGTTCGCTGTGGAACAGAATTTTCCAATATCTACTCCGTTAAAGCCGGTGTTCCCCAAGGCAGCGTCTTGGGTCCCGTGCTTTACATCCTCTTTACTGCTGACATCCCTGTTCATCCCGATACTTTTCTTGCAACATTCGCTGACGACACCGCAATCTTATCATCCAACTCTGATCCCGAAATAGCATCCTTAAATCTCCAAAGTCACCTCACCTTGATTGAGCACTGTTGTAATAACTGGCGCATTAAAGTTAATGAATCTAAATGCCAACATATTACCTTTACACTCCGACGCAATTCCTGTCCACCAGTACTCTTTAATTCCATCCAGCTTCCTTACTCAGACACAGTCCGGTATCTTGGCTTTCATTTAGACCGAAGACTAACTTGGAACCCGCATACTAGACTCAAAAGACAAGAACTCAACCGACGATACGGCCAACTATACCGACTACTAAGCGGAAAATCTAAACTTTCCATTGAAAACAAGCTACTGATATACAAGACAATACTGAAACCTATTTGGACTTACGGACTAGAACTGTGGGGATCAGCAAAATTTTCTAACATCAAGCGCATCCAATCCTTCCAGTCTAAAGTCCTTCGAACAATAGTCGATGCTCCTTTCTATGTAACCAACAAAACCCTACATCATGACCTCAACATCCCATTTGTCCTAGACCTTATCCCAGAAAAATTCTCCAAATTTCAGCAGAACCTTACTTACCACCCAAATCCTCTTGCACAATCCCTATCAAGCACCTCCCATCCCTATAATCCTCCAAGAAGGTTGAAACGGCAGTGGCCTCGCGACCTTTTGTAGATTTTATAAATTGGAGTTCTGGCAATGGCCAGATTCTTCACTCAAGACATGTGTGTATGTGGCTAAAGTGCTCTCGACCAATCTCCGCTGGCTTTAGTACCAGTGACGCGGTTGGGAGAGTAGCGCAGGGTTCTCCTGGAGTTCCCTCGCCTGATTGTATATAGGTATGCATGTGTTTTTCTTTTCTTAGTTTTAATTTTCTTATTTTTTAGGTTATTTTATTTTATTGTCTATTGTATATACTTTTGATTATTATTTTGTTCTATTTGTTTTATTTTTTTGTATATATAGTGTGAATGTCATCCTACCTCACTATAACCAATGTCCAACAGACAGATTGTTATAATACTCAATAAAGAATTGTTTCAGAAGATCACAGAGAGCTATTATTATTAGAGGGAGGGGGTATAAATTTTAATAAATTAGTAAGAACTCAATTTACAAAACATGAACATCATCTAAACATATATAAAAGATGCTTCACACATTTTTATTCAGATATAAAATATAATCAACATTTTACTCAATGTATCGAGAACAAACCTGTAAGGATCGAGTTGCCGGGGGAAAATAATTTTATTTCTTTCAACCATGTAGAAAGACTTTGAAGGTGCCCTATGTTGTATACGCCGATTTCGAGTGCTACCTCGAACCCGTCTCATCTTGTCAGCCGAACCCGCTAGATAAATACACATTATTAAAAAATATTCATAAGCCAATTTCATATTGCATTTACGTTAAGAAAGGTGATAGTATAATGGATGTATACGATGATCTAGTGACTGAACCAATAATATATAGAGGAACCGACGCTGCAGAAAATTTTATAAAAACATTAAAAGAAATAGCTATTAAAATAGAACGAGTATATAAAATGAAAATTCCGATGAATCCCCTAACTGACTCGGAGCTGGAAGCATTTAACCAGTCCTCCGTCTGTTATATGTGTGACCTGCCATTAAATGGTGACAAAGTAAGGGATCACTGTCATCTAACAGGGAGATATAGGGGGGCTGCTCACAATCACTGTAATTTGAGTTTTCAAAACCCCAACTTCCTCCCTGTATTTTTACATAATATGAGCGGGTATGATAGCCATTTGTTCGTGAGGGAATTGGGGTATGACGAGAAAAGAATCGATATGATTCCTAATTCAGAGGAAAAATACTTAACTTTTTCAAAATACGTTAGTAATCATTTTAAAATCAGATTCGTGGATTCATATCGATTCTTATTCGACAGCCTTGATTCTCTCGCCAAAATAGTTCCAGATATACCCGCTATTAAATCTTTGTTTAGAAGGGAGGAGGTTGAAGTTTTAAAAAGAAAGAGGGTTTTTCCTTATGAATACATGACAACCCCCGAAAAATATTCAGAAACACAATTACCCCCTAAAGAAGCATTTTTTAGTAACCTTTCGCAGGAACATATAACAGACGAAGACTATAGACATGCTCAAAAAGTATGGGATACGTTTAAATGTAAGACGCTCGGTGATTACAACGATGTATACATGAAAGCAGATACACTACTACTTACTGATATGTTTGAATCTTTTAGGCAAATAACAATAAAGTCACATAAATTAGACCCAGCGCATTTCTTTACCGTTCCCGCGATGACGTGGGATGCTATGTTAAAATTCACAAAAGTAAAATTGGAGCTATTAAGTGATTACAATATGATTTTAATGTTTGAAAAGGGAATAAGAGGGGTCTCTGTCAGGTCTCCCATCGATTCGCCAAAGCCAACAATAAATATTTAACAGATTATGACCCCAATAAAGATTCAAATTATATATTTTATGAAGATTGTAATAATCTATATGGCGCAGCAATGTGTAAACCCCTCCCTATTGGCGAATTCGAATGGGTAGAACCATCTCACGCCATCATCGACGAAATGAGTGAAAATGATGAATTTGGTTTTATTTTAGACGTCGATTTAACATATCCAACTCATTTACATGATGCACACAACGATCTACCATTTTTACCGGAGAACACCAATTTCAATGAGAGGAAAAGATTTAAAAAACTCATAGCACATTTTAAAGAAAAAAATAATTACATTGTTCATTACATGACATTACAACAGGCCATAGGCCATGGTATAATTTTTAAAAAAATTAATAGAGTTTTAAAATTCAGACAAAGTTGTTGGCTGAGACAATTAAATTAGATAAAAGTATCTAAAATAAATAAAAGCATCTAAAATAAATAAAAGTATCTAAAATCTATAAAAGTGTCTAAAATCAGTTAAAGGCACCTAAAATCCATAAAAGTATCCACAATCGTTAAAAGCATCTAAAAAGTATAAAATGAAAATAAAATGTCTAAAGTGAGGAGGTATGTACTCGTTATTCCATACTCCTCGATAAAAAAAATTACAAACTAGGTTAAAACATGCTAAAAACATCATGCTAAAACAATGATAAAATATACTAAAAATAAATAAAAGCTGGGAGTAATAAAATTGGAGGTTGAGGTCGAACCAGTAGAATAGACATACTCAAAAGTTATTAATCGTCGAATTGAAAGAAGATATGAATTCGGTATTGCGGTAGTAAAAATATTTAAAAAAAAATTAATAAAAAAACCCTCGAAAAAATTCATTAAAATTACTAATACAATTGAGATAAAAACATTTGAAATCAATAAGATCATTTAAAATTAATTGAAACATTTAAATTTAATAAAAACATTTAAAATCAATAAAAGTTGTTAAAATATTTATAAAGCAGATAAATAAAATCAATAAAAGTGTTAAAATGACTAAAATTAACTAAAATCAATAAAAGTATCTAAAATCGATAAAAATTACTAAAAACCATTTAAATGTTGGAAAAGACGAAACGTATTTAAAAATTGTCAAAATTACTATTTAAAATGCTAAAATTGCTACTTAAAACGTCATTATTTTTGTTAAAGGATTTAAAAAAAAAAGAATTTTTGTTAAAATTTTTACACTCGTGTGAAATTATCAATCTTGAGGAATATAAATGTCCTCGAATTGATAATATGCAAAGTATACAAATAGCCCCATGTATTACCCATAAAGACTTCAAATTAATGTGTTCATATTATCGTTCGCATATACTAGCAGAGTGGGTATATTCGAATTACGATTTGATTTTCAAATTTTCGTAACTTGTGTTTAGTTTTTCTATAATTTGATAATAAAAAAAAATATATATATAAAAAATTAAAAAATATTTTTAAAAAAATGTTTCAATTTGTTATTTATTCTATGTTAATATGATTAAGAAATTTCTTATTTTCAACAGATTTTTTTTGTTTTTGCATTTTGGTTACTGGCACGGTATTGATTTACCTGTAAACCAAAAGTATGTGTGTGTGTGTACTTGTGTTTGATTTGGTCACTGGCGAGGTATTGATTTACTCCTAAACCAAAAGTATGTATAATTTGGTCACTGGCGAGGTATTGATTTACCCGTAAACCAATGTATGTGTGTTTGAAAATATGTAAAAACAAAAAAAAAAAACCTCCTCGAAATACCTCCACCTTGACGTGCTGAGGAGGCTCATGTCAAAACATGTTTTTTGACAAACGAAGAGGGGTATGAAAAACTAATCATTTGATCAATATGTAAAAACAAAAAAAAAAAACCTCCTCGAAATACCTCCACCTTGACGTGCTGAGGAGGCTCATGTCAAAACATGTTTTTTGACAAACGAAGAGGGGTATGAAAAACAAATATATCCATATTGAGTCACCTGATCCTAAGTTGATACCCTCACCATTCATTTTGGGTACGTAAACATGAGTTATTCTTGTATGGACTTGCATTACTGAGTAAAGGGAGGTTACACAGAGCTCCTCTTCAGTCATTGTGTAGTCGAAGCTCAAGCAGTTAACATGGCTAGTCTCGCTACTCTCCTCAATGACGTCAATCGAAAACGTGAAGATATAGGACGGATATCAGACATGAAGGTAGATTATGAAGTATAATTTGGTCACTAGCGAGGTATTGATTTACCCGTAAACCAATGTATGTGTGTTTGAAAATATGTAAAAACAAAAAAAAAAAAACTCCTCGAAATACCCACACCTTGACATGGTGAGGAGGCTTATGTCAAAACATGTTTTTTGACAAACCAAGAGGGGTATGAAACAAATTATATCAACCTAGGGTCACGTGACGGGAATCCTCGAATCTGATTGGCTGATGGCTTCCCCCACCACTCTCTTCCGATCCTACCGCTTCCTTCGCAGTGGACCTTGTCCCCCTACATGCCTATGCATGTTTAAACGTGAAGAGACTTGTCGCCTAACGCAGCTGTACTCTCCACGGCCTTCTACATAATTAATAAACATATGTTATGAAAATAATATTATATTAACTTTATGATTTTTTTTTTCGATATTAGAGTCTATTGTTAGGTTATTATATGTGAAGAATTCGAAAGTGATATTAGTTTTAAGATCGGTTCATTGATTTTCGATTTAATAAAACTTACTTTGATATTGGAATCTAAGATTATCCGAGTTATCAGATAATCTCCACAGCCTTATACATCATTGATAAACATATGTTATAAAAATAATATTACGTATATTAACTTTATGATTTATTTTTTTGATATTAGTGTCTACTATTAGATTATCGAATTCGAAAATGAAATCGAAATTAAGACCGATTCATTGATTTTCGATTTATTACAATATTCATAATTTTATTGATATTGGAAGTATATATATATTCTTAGATTATTAAATACGTTTTGATATTTATGAAAAAAACAATATATAAAAGTTGACGAGAAGAATAGAGGGGGATGGGTGATGAAGTGGTTGTTAACAGTTGGAATTTTACGATATATTATCGTAAAATTATAAGAATATATGTATATATTTCATTGTTATAATTTATATTCGTTACTAATAATATATATTTTTATCGTTGCGATTTATATTTCATCGTTGTCATATATGAATATATTCCTTTGTAATAATATATGTATATATTTCATCGTTACAACTTATATTTATATTCATTTGTAATAATATATGTCTATATTTCATCGTTATAATAATATATATTCGTTTGCAATAATATATATTTTTGTCGTTGCGATTTATATTTATTTGAGTTCTACCAATGGGTAGTTTTTCTTCATGTTGTACATGTCATTTTACCAATGTTACATTTACGTGTTGTATTTTTTATGTAATACAGTTGTAAATTTCATTAAAATAAAAAATTTTTATATTTCATCGTTGTCATATATGTATATATTCCTTTGTAATAATATATGTATATATTTCATCGTTACTAACTATAAATTTATATATTCGTTTGCAATAATATATATTTCATCGTTGTCATATATGTATATATTCCTTTGTAATAATATTTGTGTATATTTCATCGTTACCATATATGTATGTATTCGTTTGCAATAATAAATATTTTCGTCGTTACTAACTATAAATGTATATATTCGTTTGCAATAATATTTGTGTATATTTCATCGTTGTTATATATGTATGTATTCCTTTGTAATAATACATGTGTATATTTCATCGTTATAATTTATATTCGTTTACAATAATAAATATTTTCGTCGTTACAATTTATATTTATATTTATTAGAGGTAGGCAAGATGATACAAGTTTTAACTTGAAGGATGTCACCATATATGTATATATTTTTGTCGTTACAATTTATATTTATTTGAGGTAGACAAGATGGGACCAGTTGAGACATGATATCGTAGAATGTCACAATATATGTCTATATT
Source organism: Nezara viridula (assembly GCA_928085145.1). Taxonomy (NCBI): domain Eukaryota; kingdom Metazoa; phylum Arthropoda; class Insecta; order Hemiptera; family Pentatomidae; genus Nezara; species Nezara viridula. The sequence continues at coordinate 111,725,399 of OV725078.1, forward strand.
TTTTCGTTACAATTTATATTTACTTGAGGTAGACAAGATGGGACCACTTGAGACAGAATCAGACCTGTCGAACTTGAAAATGAAAAAATACAAATTAGGATTAAGGATTAGATTTAAGGATTAAGATTAATCAAAACATATTATATTGGTCACGTGGTGTACAGGTGGTTAAGGTAAGAATAGCCCAGGGTCCAAAGTCCAATTCTCCTCCCCAAATTCTGGTAGTAGAACCGCCATCTATACCCTACTTATACTAAGAAGATAACTGAGCTCTTCGATAAGCATGCATCTCTTAGAACATATACCTCTTCGCCGTAGAACGAATCCCTCTCCCTGAATGTCAGAGAATATCAGGTCTCTTATGGCTAGCCGAGATTTCTTCTTTTGGCTGTCCAAAAACAGCGGATCGTTAGATGATCCAACCCAATTCAGATGTTATAAAAATAAAGTTAAGACCGCTGTACGGGATGTTAGGAAGAAGTGTATATCGGAGAGTCTAAGAAAATGTGCTCCCAGCGAAGTATGGAAAGAACTTAGAAACCATCGAGCCATTGATGTCAACAAGATAGATGGAGATATTCTGTGCAATCTCGATGAGCTCAATCGATTTTTCGCATCCACATTCTTTGTGTCCTGGTAGACCAGTAAATTATTTTGTACCAAGAAATGAACATGTGGATGACCTCATCTTCGATGAGATGAGTGACGATAATGTCTTATGGAGTATTAGCCGAGTGAGGTCGGGTGCACCTGGAGTAGATGATTTTACAAAGAAAATGATCGTGAAGGTAGGGGCCACTCACGTTCTTGTCGATAAATTAAACCTCATCGCTACAGCAGTGTAAGTTCCCCAAAGCTTGGAGACGATCGATCCTCAGATCCATTCATTTTATTTTATTTTTTTATTTTTTTTTTTATTTAGCTTATTTATTGAAAAATTTTACAATCTGTCTCAAGGACATTTATAATAGTGTTCACAGATCACATTCACAATCTATATACAACAAATAAAATCAATTATACAGAAAAATAATACATATACAATAAATAAGAATAAAATAAGCTAAAAATAAACGAATAAAAAGAACACATACATACCTATATACAATATTTACAATCTGTTGAGAGAACTCCAAACCAGGTTTGTCCTTCCAACTGTGGAGGGACAACAGCATGACGCATGAAAAAACATGACTCCAGGAGATCCCTGTACTTCTCTCTCAACCGCATCACTGGAGCTAAACCTAGTGGAGATTGAGCAAGAGTGCTTAAGCCACATACACTCATGTCTTGAGTGGAGAATCTGGCCATTGTCAGAACTCCAATATTTACAAACTATAAAAGGTCGCGGGGCCACTGCCGTTTTAACCTCCTTGGAGGATTATATGGATGGGTGGTGCTGGATAGAGATTGTGCAAAGGGATTTGGATGATGGGTAAGGTTCTGGTGGAATTTGGAGAATTTTTCTGGGATAAGGTCTAGGACAAATGGGATATTAAGTCATGGTGTAGGGTTTTGTTGGTTACATATAAAAGAGCATCGACTATTGTTCGAAGTACTTTGGATTGGAAGGATTGGATGCGTTTGATGTTAGAAAATTTTACTGTTCCCCACAGTTCAATTCCGTAAGTCCAGATAGGTTTCAGTATTGTCTTGTAGATCATTAACTTATTTTCAATGGAAAGTTTAAATTTTCTGTTTAGTAGTCGGTACAGTTGGCCGTATCGTCGGTTTAATTCCTTTCTTTTAGGTATAGTATGAGGGTTCCACGTTAGTTGTCTGTCTAAGAGACAGCTAAGGTACCGGACTGTGAGAAAGGAAGCTGGATGGAATTAAAATGTACTGGTGGACAGGAACTGCGTCGGAGCGTGAAGGTGATGTGTTGGCATTTGGATTTTGTTTACTTTAATTTATTACACCAGTGCTCAATCAAGGAGAAGTGTCTTTGAAGGTTTAAGAATGCTATATCAGGATCTGAGTCGGATGATAGAATGGCCGTGTCATCAGCAAAAGTTGCCAGGAAGGTATCGGGATGGACAGGGATATCAGTGGTAAAGAGGATGTAAAGGACGAGACCCAATACGCTACCTTGAGGAACACCTGCCTCAATTGGATAGCAATTCGAAAATTCAGTACCGTATCGAACTCGGAAGGTACGATCTGAAAGGTAGGAACGGAGGACAAGGTATAAGGACTGAGGAAGATGGGTTTTAAGTTTGAAAAGAAGCCCGGCGTGCCATACCCGCTCAAAAGCTTGAGCTATGTCCAGAAAGTTACCCGAGCAATTTTGCTTGCTTTCCAGGGCTGCGGAAATATGATCGATCACTCGAAGTCCTTGTTGGGCTGTCGAATGTTGGAAACGGAATCCGAACTGATGTGAAGGAAGATTTTGGGATTCTATAAAGGGTAGGATTCTTTTTAGGAGGATCTTTTCAAGGATTTTTGAAATGATTAAAAGTAGGCTAATGGGTCTGTAGGAAGTTGAGCTGTTGGGAGGTTTGCCTGATTTTGGAAATAGGATAATGGTAGAATGTTTCCATAAAAGAGGAAAGTGGGTGGTTCGTAGGATGCTATTGTATATTTATGTAAGGAATATGATAGCTTTAGGAGGGAGTTGTCTAAAGATCTGAGAAGTAAAGAGGTCGCATCCAGGTGATTTGCGGGTTGGTAGTTTTTGTAAGTGGAATTTGACCTCAGAAGGATTAACTGCTTTAGGCGGTAAGGAGAGTGGGATGGATTCCGGATGAGAGGTGAATGTAAGGGAAAGGTGTTTGGCGAATTCCTCGGCTCTATCTTCGTCAGACGCTGCCCAAGAGTCATCACCTCGACGGAGAGGATGTGATATATAATGGGGTTTTAGGATTTTTTTAGTGATCTTCCTTAGGGAATTGTCATGAGAAGAGAGGGAAGTAAGGTTGGAGTTGAAGGATTGGGATCTGAAGGTGGCCAATTCTAGCTTTAATTTTTTGCAAAAATAATTATAAGATTGACGATCGGTAGGGTGTCTAGTACGTTGCCATAATAATCTGGCACGGCGTTTGGTATGAATTAGGTCTATGAGGTGTTGAGGTAACTTATTTTTCTTGGGAGTTCTTGAGGAGTGGTTTGGAGTGGAAGCAGTCCAGATTGCTTGTAGGATAGTGGTGGTAAAAAAGTGCACGGCATTGTCAAGGTTATCTGTGGTTTTCAGAGTTATTCTGAGGTCAATTTTATCAAAAAGGATTTGGTAAAAGAGTTTCCAGTTAACTGGGCCTCTGATGAAGGATGGTGGAGAAGACTTAGGAATAGGAGCTAGAGATAATTGGAGTAATAATGGACTATGATCTGAGGATAATTCGGCAAAACGGGTAAGGGAATGATTGAGGGGACCTAAGCCACTGTGGTTGATAAAATCAAGGATAGGAGGTTAGGATCTGTGGGCCAGTAGGTAGGTGAGTTAGGAGGAAGGATACTGAGACGTTCGGAATTGAGTGCAGATAACAATGTTCTGCCACGAGAGTTCGTGGTTCTAGAACCCCATTGATGGTGTTTGGCGTTCAAATCTCCACCCAGGATGAAATGATGTCCTAAGGAGTTGAGAAGAGAACTGAACTGGATATTGGATATGGATACCTAACAGAGGGCAATATGCTGATGCTATGGTGACGGGAAAGGAGAAGGTTTTGATTACGATACGTGGATTGTAGGAAATCTTGTGTCGGTAATGGGAGCTGGTGATGAGAAAGGGAGTGGTGTTCAATAACAGCGGTATCGGCATGTGATTTGCCGTCAGGAGGGTCAGTATGGTATGTTATGTATTGAGGTATTTTTAAATGCTGTTTTCTGGTCAGTCGTGTTTCCGTAATTACTGCTACGTGGATGTTCTTAAAGCTGTTAGTTCGTCAACGTGATTTCTAACACCATTCGCATTCCAAAGGAGAATGGATATGGGTTTCGGGATGTGAGTCATTAAGGATTTTTTAAAGGAGGGATGAGGTGAGATACGAGCTTTGTGAGGAGTGATATGAATGGAGTAACTAAGGATTTGAAATCGGTGAGGAAAGATGCCAACAAGCTGTTGAGATCAGTTGCATTAGAAGGAGGAGGGATATGATGAATTTGTTGTTGATGGTTAGGTATATTCGGATCAATAGGATTTTGAGGTTGGGGTTGATGTTGTTGTTACAGCAGGGCTTGATAGTTATCGGTTGAGTTCTTACCTCTAAGTAGCTGGGAAAATGATACACTATTGTTTACTATTCTAGAAGGCTCTCTCTCTTCTTGGTCTTCCTGCTTCATCTTGAATCCGGTTTTTCTGGTGTCTTGATTTGAGATCCTTGTAAATTTGGCATCCTTTGTAGTTAGCCAGGTGCCCTTCCAGACATAGTGCACACACTGCAGGATCTTGTATCGGTTTAGTGCACCCCACAGATTTGTGCTGTTTGCCGCATTTCACGCAACGCGGCAGATGGTGACAATAAGTCTTAGTGTGGCCATACGCCTGAGAATTGTGGCACTGCACGATTTCTCTCTTGGGTTATTGTTTCTCTACTTTCACAATTGTGTAATATAATCTTGTGTATCGTATATTTTCTCAATACCGGGTTATGGCTCCAGTTCCACGAAAAATAAAGGTAGTGGAACTTTATTTTTTACTCCAGGCTGCTCCTTATTCTCCTTCAGAACGTTGGTTACAGGACGTACTTTGAAAACAAGCGCCGCTAGTTCTTCTTTTATCACTTCAGTTGGGGTTGAGGAGTGTAAATTTCTTATTACTACTCGTAACGATCTCTCTTGCCTAAGCTGGTATGTATGAAAATTCGGATTCGTTTCTGAAAGGTACCTCACTATTATTCGGTAGGTTTCAGCAGTATCCGGTGTTATCTTTGTATCGTTGGTCCTGTTAAGGCATAAATAACTGCCAGAGCAGATTTTATTTAGTTGGGTGCCGAACAACTTGAAATTTTTGATATTTTTCACAAATATCGGAGGAGGCCTTGGTTCTGTGGGTATAGCTGCAGACTCCATTACCTCTCGGTCATTTTGAAGCACTTGGTAGGGGTTTGGAGTAAAGAGAGGGGATTCTTCAATCATTTCTCGCGAAGAAGTTCCTGGTTGTGGCTGAGGTTCTGGTTCTGAAGTGTTCACTTTTGTTGTTGGAGATGTTTCTCGTAGGTAGCGACGAGTTCTTTGTTTTGCTGGTGAACTAACTCCGTCTGACCGAGTCGCTTGGGCACCTTACTGGACATCACTTGGTGAGTATACCGCATACCATAAGAGAAGAAAGAAAGAAAGAATGAAAGGAAAAAAAATTATTAAAAAAAATATATACATCAAACAAGCAATATAAACTGCTCTGGTGTACACGTGAAATGTATTAAATGAAAAAATCAGAGAGATTCCGCTTAAAAATAGGCAAATACTCAGAGACCAGTTTAGAGCACAACCTTCCAATCAGCTGATCCACTCCACTGCCTTCTAGATCCATTCATTAAAAATTAAAACCGATTACACCTTCAGATTACCGGCCAATCGCTCTATTGCCCATAGTGTCAAAAATACTGGAAAGGATAGTCGAGAGAGACTTGAGAAGAGTTTTGGAAGACAATGAAATACTCTCTCCGTAATACTAATGAAATACTCATGCGCCCCCAATGAAGTACGGAAAGAACTAAGAAACAATCAAGTCATTGATGTCAAGAGGATAGATAGAGATGTTCTGTGTGGCTTTGATGAACTCCATCGATTTTTTGCATCCCATCCCCTGGGCCCTCATAGTGCGGTAAAATATTTTGTACCGACAAATAATTATGTGGATGACCTAATTTTTCATGATATCGGATAGGATAGGATGATGTTGTCTGGAGTATCAGTAGGGCGAAGATAGAGTAGATGTGTTTTCAAAGAAGATGATCGGGAAGGTGGTGGTCACCAATTTCCCCGAAGCGTGTAGAAGATTCGCAGATCTATCACTAAAAAATTAAAACCCGTCACAAGTTCGGATTTCCGGCCATTTGCTGTATGGCCCATCGTGTCAAAAATACACGAAAAAATTGTTGAGAGGGACTTAAGTAGATTTTTGGAAGATAATGAAATATTATCTCCATTCCAGTCAGGGTTTTGACAAGGGCGAAGTATATGCACTGCACTCCATACATATCTGACTGAAGTGCGTAGAGCGATGGACGAACGAATGGTTACAGTATTTGTATCACTCGATCACACTAGAGCGTTTAACTCTGTCGACTACGAAATGTTTCTAAGGAAATTCGGAGGTTTAGGGGCAAGCGAGCAAGTATTACAATGGTTAAGATCATATTTAATCGGACGGACCCAGGCTCGGGGTGGCTGGAGTGCAACTCGGGTGTCCCACAGGATTCCGTTCTTGTCACGTCGTGGCTCTGAAATACTGTAAAATCCACATGTTTGTTGATGACATAGTTATTTGGGCTTCTGCATTGCCTGAGGTAGTGGTTGAGACTATGCAGTGGGTTAATAACGATATTAATTCACTTCAGCGCTGAGCCTTCTCCAACAGACTCCACCTAAATTATAAAAAATGTAGCTGTATGCTAATTGGGAGACCTAAACTGGTTGCAAAAACCAAGAAGGACACTTCGCTGCCCCCGCTGACGATCTTGGATGATGTCATACGCCAATCTGGAAAAATGAGAATCCTTGGAGTGATGATTGGTAACTCTTAATCGTGGCGCAATCATGCTGGTCTCGTAGTGTATATGGCGTTATGCATTCTCTCTTAAGGTGGAAGAGGCGATTATCGACTGAAGTCAAGAAGATAATTGTATCTGTGCTGATCCTCCCCATGGTGTGGTACTGCGACTGAGTCTACATTGACATATCAGAATCAGAAGACGACAGAATACACAGGGCTCTCAATACCGCAGACCGTTTCATATTTTGTTCAAAAAGAGAACACCACATATCTCCACATTTAAACGAATTAGGCTGGTTGCGAGCAAAAGACTATAGGACACTTAATTTAATGTGCTTTGCAAGACAAATTCTGGACTGCGGAGATTCTAAGGAACTAAGGAAAGGGTTCGTTGAGGCACAAAGTGATAGGTTACAGCGAACATTTCAGTTGCCGGTTTGCAGAACCAAGATTTTCAGGAACACATTTCAAGCAGCAGCGGTGAGGTAGGTCAATCGTCTTCCGGCAGGGGTAAGAACTGCGTCCTTTTTCCGCATGGCTTGTGTTAGGCGATTCCTTACCGAGAGTTGGTCGAGTGCACAATAAAAAATCAAAGTTCTTCCAATTACTCTCACCCGATAAACTCTCTCTTATTTATACATTTATTTATTTTTTCATTCTTTTCTCTCTTACTTTCTACTTATAATCTTATTTTATTTTTTTATACATATTCACATCTGCATTACATATATTTACGAACAATAAAATTGCAAAAAATATTGCAAGTAAGGTACAATGCATATTGTAATGAAAATTCTAAATGTACAAGTATTTTTTTCTGTAAGAAAGGACTACAGGTCCAAAGACAAATCTCTCTCTCTCTCTCTCTCTCTTGCTCTCTTTTTCTCAAACTTTTTTGTTTTTATGAATATTTATCTTTTTATCAGTCCATTTGATGTTTCAGGTTTCACTCCAGATTTCAATGAAGTGTTGAAGCAATTTACCGAAAATGACCTTCCTTTAGTATTCTACAAGCAAAAGTATGTCGCCAATTACTCTGAAATCATGAATTCGAACCGTTTTGGACGTTTGGATCTCATCCTAGAACCGCCAATCAGCCCTTTCTATCACATTGTCATCATAGGTAGTGGTCCAGGAGCCCAATCTGTGATAGCCGTAAGTTTTATAAATACTTAGGTTTTTTCATACAATTACAAAACATAATTTGAAGATTAGACATCATTAACGGTCTAAGCGCCGAACTAACAAATTTGATTCAGACAATTTTAGGCAAGCTGTATGTCATTAACAGCATACTGTAAAGCGAGTTAAATGCTATGATAATTATCAAAAAGGATCAACATTGATGATTCTGTTATTCAACTCCCTTCTTAGGATGATGGACAATAACCTAAATAAATGATCAACTAACAGAGATAGACTAGCGAATAACAAGTGCAAATATAGCTTTCTTCTCTCTTTCAAGGGTACTGAAATCAACAAAAATCTCCAGAAATCTCAAATTAAGGGTGAACAACGCCGTGATAAAGCCAGTTCTGCTGTACAGCTGTGAAACCTAGGCTCTAACCAGCATCCTTTGGAAATCCCTCAGTTCTGAAAGATTTGAAAGAAAGTCCTCCGTAGTTTAACAGGACCTATCTGGGGATCAGAACCTTACAACACGGAGGAGAAACAGATTTATTTTCAATATATCTTCACAAAAAATTTAAACACTAAAATTATTAACAATCACAATACTCTTTAATTACTGAGATATTATATTGTAACTAAAGTACAGGGAATCAATGACTAAATTCATCTTCAAATTCACTATTGTTTGATTCACTAAATTAATTTATCCATGAGGTTAGGGGGGTTTCCTTAATCCAAAAGGCATCCGAACAAATTCAAAGTTAGTAGATAAGAAATGGAGGAGGTAGCGCACAGAATTGCACAGCCAATCAGAAGCCAGGATTTCAGTGACGTCATCATGGCGGGAAGTTTTAATTTAAATTTTAACTACAGCACACTGCCTTTTAGGACCTCCAACCAGCCTTAACCACCACGTCGCCAGTCACGTGACCACCAGTCACGCTCCTTTTCGATCCTGTGACTTTCACATTTCCCCTCCCCCCAACTCCTTTCTAAAAGTTCAAGTCCGACCGCCATTTTATTTTCAGGTACTTAACGAGTTTTGCACCTTCTATGACGTCACTTCCCGTTTTGATCCTGTGACCCCACCACTCCTCTCTAAGATGGCAAGCCCGGTCACCATTTTGTTTTTTCCGGTAATCTTCTTAATGTTATCTTTTATTTAACCTTCTTAATATTTATCTTTTAAGAGTCGCGTGGTCGGTCACGTGACCTGCTATTTGAGAGACAGGAGCTTTGCCCGCCATTTTGTTTTTTCGGTAACCTTCCTAATGTTTATCTTTTATATGACCTTCTCAATGTTTACGTTTTCAGAGCCACGTGATCAAACACGTGACCTGATATTTGAGGGGCGGGAGCTTTGTCCGCTATTTGTTTTTACTGTAACCTTCCTAATGTTTATCTTCTGTATAACCTTCCCAATGTTAAACTTCCATACAACCTTCAAAATGTGTCTCTTTTCAAAGTCCCGTGACCTGCGATTTGAGAGCGGGAGGACTTTGTCCGCCATTTTATTTTTCCGGCAACCTTTTTAATGTTTATCTTTTACATAACCTTCTCAATGTTTACCTTTTGAGAGTCACGTGATCGATCACGAGACCTGCGTTTGAGAGACGGGGAGGAGGCTTTGTCCGCCATTTTGTTTTTCTATAACTTCCCTAATGTTTATCTTTTCCATAATGACAAATCCGGCGCTTCTCCCTCCATCCCAACCATAATAACCATCATAATCTTACAGTAACCTCCCTAATTTTTTATTATTATATGGAGTTCTTCATGGAATTTTACGGACCTCCCTAGAGCCCCGCGGAGGTTCTTTTTTGCTATAAAACCAACCGTTTTCGAGATATTCGACATATTATGTTTAATTTTTTATTATTTATTGGGATATGCTGTAATTTTTTTTTTTAGTAATGCTATAAAAGGCCTCTGGAGCTTTCATATTTGCATATTTTGAAGTAATTTCAGGTATGTAAACATTACACATAATTCTGTTGCGCAGATAGCGGACTTGATCCCTCTAATCCTTAAGATATAAACCACCTCATAGGTCGCCTTAATCCACTATCTAAGTACAAACAATGGACTTGGACTCTCACATCTTTCTTATCTCTTATTGTTCTCCTTCTTCTCTCGCTATCTCCTGTGTGCTGCTAAGCGTGGAATAGCTGTCTCTGACCATCTTGTCCAACGGCCCCTGACCTAACAAGCCTTCTCATCTCCGGCATGGTGCTTCCTCTCGCTGTGCCAATTCTCTCAATCAAGTCTGCATACATATGCCTTAGCCTGCCTTGGGGTTGCCTTCCTCCCGGTCTTGCTTCTAGAAGCCACCTGGCCTTACGGTCATCTCCCATTCTATTAACATGCCTGTACCACTTCAATTGCCTTTCTTCAATCGTCTCTAGGACGGATCTAACTCCTATTTCATCTCGCACCCTTTCATTCCTTATTCGATCTCGCCTGGTTTTCCTAATATTTTCCGTAGGAATATCATTTCTGCAGATACAACCTTGCTGGCATGGCGGTCCAAGAGTGTCCAGCTCTCTGATCCGTATTGCACCACTGGCAGAAAAACCGATTTGAATAGCAGAATCTTCGCTTTTCTGCTCAACTCCTGCTTTCCAATGAGTGTCATGGATATTTGGTAGTATATTCCATTGGCTTTTTGGACTCTATTCATGACCTCCTGGTCTGTTCTTCCATCCCTGCCAATCATTGTGCCCAGGTAGCTGTAGGTAACGGTTTGCTCAAGGGTCTCTCTATTACAAGTGATTCTAAGATCCTCGTTCCTTCGTTCAACACACATGACCCTGCTTTTAGATGGATTGATCTGCATGCTTCTGAGTTGCAGTTCTTCTTGCCACTCATTCACAGCGACCTGAAGCGATTCAGCACTATCCGCAACCAATACCACATCATCTGCGTACAACAATGCCTGTGCCAACACTGGGGTCATATTCCAGTATCCCACTATTGCTCTAGGTGTCCTCTTTTTAAAAAATTTCCAAATGGCATCCATGAAAATTATGAACAGTAGCGGACTCAAGCTATCGCCCTGTTTAACTCCCCTAAAGAAATGGAATGACCTCAGTGCCGGCTAGCCTTATTACTCCCTTTGGGTCTTGGTACACTGACTTAATTGCACTAATAAGATTTTGTGGGATTCTCCCATCATGCAATGCATCCCATATTTCCTGTCTAGGAACATGGTCGAAAGCCGCCCGTAAACCTCTATTCCATGCATTCTCTACAATCATTCTAAGAGAGAAGATATGATCTTGTGTCTGCCTGCCAGGTCTAAAACTTGCCTGTTCCTCTTCCAGATCTTCTTCCACCAATTTCCTTAATCTTTGTTCCAGGATTGTAGTATATACCACCGATGACAGACATATGGGGTGGCTATCATCGCATACACTTTGGCTTCCCTTCTTATGGATTTGGGTAATGATGTTGTTTTCCCATTATATGGGTATCCTTTTGAGATCCCAAACCTTTTGGAATAGTATTTGGAGACACTTGACTACCTCATTTCCTCCATATTTTATAAATTCGGGTGCAATCCCATCTAGCCTAGCTACTTTTCCCATCTCTACTTTAGCAATGGCTGCTTCGACTTCCTCCTCTTCTATGGTGTCATCCATGTCGGGGACTTCTGGTTCAGTTCATCTAAATGTTCTACGGAGTTTTCCAGCATCTACGAAAAAGTACTTTAGGTCATACCCGAGAGTAGTCAAGGAGATCCGTGGTGCTTGGATGGAGATTCCTGGACTTTCAAGGTTTTGAGTTTTCTTTGGGATCCTAAACTCGATCATTTTAGGAATTGAATACAGGAAAGTGGGCCTATTTTTACTAAGCGAGGTATTCTATCCTTCATTGCCAAAAGTTTCGATGTAAATTTAGGCCAGATGTAGTCTTTTAATTCTTTACTATTTCGTTATTCTAAATATTTGTCCCAGAATAAAGCTATTTTCTGTTTTATTCTATTCTAAATGGTTATATAGCATTTCCAAGTCAATTTCAACCTTTTCCAAGTCAAATTCAACCTTTTCCAAATCAAATTAAACTTTTTCCAAGTCAAATTAAACTTTTTCCAAGTCAAATTCGACCTTTTCCATTTCAAATTCAACCTTTTCCATTTCAAATTCAACCTTTTTTTATTTATTTAATTATCTTTAATTTTTCGATGTGTGGGTCTGTTATCGTATGAGTAGTTTTTGAAAATAACCTCCTTTTTAAGATTACGTGACTGCGTTTCGAATTATTTAAGTTTTTTTACTTATTCGATATAAGAGTGTATTTTTATGTTTCCCGATCAGTAAATTTTGAAAATGACATCCATTTTATGTTTACGCCACTGTGTTTTGGATTATAAAAGTTTTTTTTTTACTTTCTCGGTATAAGGATCTACTTATATTTTATCGGAGAGGTATTGAAATTTTTCTAATCTTTAATATTTAAATTTATCTAATATTTAAGCTCCATTTTATGATTAAGCCGCTGCATCTCGATTAATTAGGCTTCATTTTGGATCTTTCAATACAAAGTTTCATCAGTATGTTTTCGAGTATGAATAAATAAATAAATATTATGAAGCTAAAGTTAAATTAACCACAGAATACAAACTAAAAAGCCGAAAAGCAACTGGTAATAAATTTAACCTACCGTATTCAGATTTTTCAGCTAATTGTTCGAAATCTTATAATTTTGTGACAGGAGACCACAACATTAAAAAAGATAACTAAAATTAAATTAAAAATGAGACAATACATATTTTATTTATTTTGATTAGATATTTTTATTTATTTATTGAAAAATAGATTAATCCTTCGTATTTTTTTTTATTCGAAGGAAAAAAAAAACTAAAAAAAAAAAAAAAAAAACCGAAACACAGTGGCCTAATCTTAAAATGTAAGTCGTTTTAAAAACTAAGGCTCCGGCATCATAAAAGTAGACCTTTAAATTGGATAAGTTCGAAAAACTTGAATAAGCCGAAACGCAGTGGCGTAATCTTAAAATGGAGGTCATTTTCAAAATCTACGACTCCGGAAACATAAGAATACACTCTTTTATGGTAAAAATTCGAAGCACTTAAAGAAATCGAAATGCGGTGGCCTAATCTTAAAATGGAGGTCGTTTTCAAAATCTACGGCTCCGGAAACATAAGAATACATCCTCATATGAAAAAAATCAAAAAAACTCAAAGAAATCGAAACGCGGTGGCCTAATCTTAAAATGGAGGTCGTTTTCAAAATCTACGGCTCCGGAAACATAAGAATACACCCTCATATGAAAAAAATCCGAAAAACTCAAATAAGTCGAAACGAGGGGCCTAATCTTAAAATGGAGGTCGTTTTTAAAATCTACGGCTCCGGAAACATAAAAATAGACCTTTATATTGGATAAATTCTAAAAACTTAAATAAGTCAAAACACAGTGGCGTAAACATAAAATGGATGTCATTTTCAAAATTTACTGATCGGGAAACATAAAAATACACCCTTATATCGAATAAGTCAAACAAAACTTAAATGATTCGAAACGCAGTCACGTAATCTTAAAATGGAGGTTATTTTCAAAACTAGGTACAGGACAGCATAATACTAGTCCCTAATAAATCCGAATAGGTACAATAAATCGATATCCGTAAGTGAAAATTCTACTTAGGAGAGCATAATAATAGACTTTCATATTGGAGGGGGGGGGGATGGCCATTATTAAAAAAAAAATATAAAATTTACAAAAAATTAAAACATTAATTTGAAATGAAAATGGTTGAATTTGAATTGGAAAAGGTTTAATTTAAATTGGAAATGGTTGTATTTGACTTGGAAAAAGTTTAATTTGATCTGGAAAAGGTTGAATTTGACTTGGAAAAGGTTGAATTTGACTTGGAAATAATTGAATATGACAAAGAAATATCACACTGAAAAAATCTAAAATGTTAAAATAAATGGATATGCAACCGCGTTATAATTTTTTTTTTGTATTTTTCAAAAGCTATTCCTTCGATATTATGGTAAGTGGCCTTCATTTCGAAAAAAATCGAAAATTGACAAAAATTTGAAAGTTGACTTGGAAAAGGTTGAATTTTAAATGGAAAAGGTTTAATTTGACTTGGAAAAGGTTGAATTTGATTTGGAAAAAGTTGAAATTGACTTGGAAATGCTATATAAGTCCGGTAATTTTTTCCGTTAAATGCCTATTACAGCGTTTGTGGCTGCTTATGGTTGATTGGGATGATGAGTGCCCTCTAGTGTGTCTTCATTGTGGAAGGATTTCCTTGAAGTATTTCCGAGCTTGAGAAACGTTTGCTTGCCTCGTTATAATATCCGCCAGAACACACCATTCATGCAAATAATCGCCCTTTCAGTCGCATCCAAGAAGTTTAAGGAGCTTTATCAATTTGTTAAGGGCCAGAACGAACCCGTTTTTAACCAGTTAAGTCGGACGGGCATAAAAAATGAATCTTTACTTCTGCAGAATCTCCTCATTTCGGTGGTATTTGGGACGCAGCTATTAAATTCGCTAAGAGACACCTTCTTGCCGTTCTCCAGGAACATGCGTTGACGTGTGTGGAATTTTATACTCTTCTGGTTCGAGTTGAAGCCGTTCTTAGTTCCCGTCCTATCTCTAATATTAGCAGTCAGTTTTCGGATAATCTGGATCACCTTACCCCAGGACATTTTCTTATAGGTGAACTCCTCCTAGCCAGACCAGAACAAGAAGACGCAACTGTGTTTCCTTTGACAAGCCGTTGGGAGATGATTTCTAAGACTCTTTGTAATTTTTGGAAGAGATGGTATAATGAGTACCTCCACAATCTGGTCCCTTGCAACAAGTGGTATACTGACAGAGAAAATTTAAAAGAAGTTACCCTTGTAATTCCACATGAAAAAGATGTTCCACTGTAGGAGTGGTGGCTTGCCAGGATATTTGAGACACTTCCAGGGCCTGGCGGTGTAGTTAGTGTGGTAAAATTGAGGACTGCTACAGCCACTTTGGTACGACCGGTCCACAAATTAGATCCTCTCGCTTCTGAAGAAACCTTTTATTGATATGAATATATTTTTTTTTACTTGAATTTAATGAAGAGTCGTTTTATTTTAAATTAATTGTAATTTATTAGCCTATATTTGATCTGGCTCACTTTATTTCTAATTTTCCAAAACTCTATTTTAAATAATTCTCTCTTTCTTTATTGTGAAGCAAGCAATTTTCCTCTCGTTTATGCCTTGCCTGGTAATCGCTAATCTTTGAATTTGTTTTTTTCTTTTTGTTTGTGAAATGAGATATTTCATGGTGATGGATATATTTGTGCAAAGATAGTTCCCAATTATCTCGTTTGCGGAGAGTGGTAGGGGCAGATTAGGAGATTTAAAAGATAAAATTTAATCCGTACGAGCTTCTGATACGACTGCCGATTCCAGCCCAGGTATCCACGGAAGCAAGCAGACTAGCAGACTTGAGAACCCTCAGGTTAGAGAGATATCTTTACCAGCATAAGAATAGTAAGCTGTTTTCCACAATTCCTAAAACCAATACATTAAAATACAGTCCACTATAATGTTGCCAATAATTTGAATGTTGCCTATTAAGAACTCATAAGAGTTATTTGCCTCGCCTTAATTAAAATTTGGAAAGTTACCTGAACACAGTCTATTCAGCTAACATCCCAACCCATCCCAACTTTCATCACCATCTATGCTGATGACATATGTGTCCTATCAGTCAATAACGACCCATCAATTGCTTCCCAAATTCTTCAATCACACATCACAAATCTTGAAGAATAGTGTCAAAACTGGCGAATCAAAGTAAATTCCAATAAGTCCCATAAAATTAACTTTACCATTCGACGTTAACCTATGACTTACTATCCCATAGTATCCTTTAATAATACTTCCCTGTTGAACAAATCCGATACTTAGGACTACACCTGGACAAACAACTAACTTGGAATCCTCATACCAGATTAAAAATACAAGAAACCGCTCGACGTTTCCGACTACTTCAGCACTTCCAGACAAACGCTCTAAACTCCCAATTAACTACAAAAGACCTATATACATGACTATAATAAGGCCTATTTGGACATATGGAGTTGCTAACCTTGCTTCCTCTTCGATCCCTGATAACCCACCGAGGCGTCTGAAAAGAAGATGGCCTTGCGATCTCCTATTGCAGATACTTTATTAGAGTGCTGCCAATGGATAGATTCTCTATAATTCTTTTCATGTTATTGTATCTCTCTGTACAAATTTACTAGATGTATATTTAATCTACACAGTTGTAAATTTCACGAATAAAAATTAAAAAAAAAAATGTATCCACCCCATTTTTTTACAGTAAAAATGTTCAGTATTTTGACAACAAACATTAAATAAGTTTTTTATTTTTTTATTATTAGTTTTAATTCATACTAAATGTAAAATATTTAAATTTAAATTTCAGGAACTTGAGCGGTTCGGTAAAAGCTTGAAAATCGCTTTGGTAGATTGGACACCTCTCATACCTTACAACGAAGGGCGAATCATAGGATTAAAACCTCAAAGGAACCTTCCTCGAAACCTGTTATGGAACGCTATAAGGAAAATCCAAAACTCTCAACATGCGAGGCATTTATTTGGGCATAAACATCATTCCAGTTATGGTATGAGACACTAAAATATTTACTTAAATTTCACATTTAACTTTATCTATAATTTTTTTTTTTATTTATTTATTTATACATGATATTTACAACTGTATTAAAAAATTAAATACATTAAGTAAATTTGATAACAGAAAATAAGAACATGAAATGACTTGTTGAGAAACTACCCACTGGTAGCACTCTAAAAACAAAATGTATTTACAATAAGAGATCTCGAGGCCATCTTCTTTTCAGACGCCTCGGAGGGTTATCAGGAATAGAAGAGGAAGCAAGGTTAGAGACGAGAGGATTCGGATGGTTCTGAAGATCTATAAATTTAAGATGGAAAAGTTTCAGCTAGGAGAAGCTCCAGGAACAGATGGCATAACTCCGGTATTTATCCGGCATTAGTCAGACCTATTAACAAAATCCCCAATCCTACTTCTCCTAAAGACTACCGTCCAATCTCCATTCTTTCTAACCTTTCTAAACCTCTGGAACGAATAGCTCAATTCCAAATCTCTAAATTCCTTGAAAACTCAAAACTACTTGATCCTCTCCAATCTGGTTTTCGACCTCGCTTCTCCACACAATCCGCCCTACTAAAAATTACCAATGACTTACATACCTCAATGGACGAAAAAATGTTAACTGTGTGAATACTTCTCGACTTTTCCAAAGCTTTGGACTCCTTAGACCACTCTATGCTCTACACTAAATTAAAATCTCTATCGTTCTCCAACAGCTCTATCCTCTGGTTGCAGTCTTTCCTATCCGACAGAACTCAAGCAGACAGCGTTCCAAACCAACTCTTATCTTCCATCCTTACACTGTTCTCTGGAGTGGCCCAGGGTTCGACCATTTCCCCTCTCCTTTTTAATTCCTACATAAATAATCTTTCCAAATTCATCTACCACTGTTCACATCATTTATACGCTGATGACTCCCAAATCTATTTTTCCTTTCATCCTTCTGAGCTAATAGTCGCGATCGCCAATATTCAGGCAGACCTAGATAGGATCCGTGCCCGGGCCTGGGCAAGTCTGAATAATTTAAATCTAAACGCGATGAAAACTCAGGCCATTATTAGAGGTTCTATTCTTTTCCAGTTCCAGTTCTTTTCTTAAATGTATCTCCTTCCTTCCTCCTTTAGTCATCAACGATCATCCTATCACATTCAGTTTCTCCGTTAAAAACCTAGGAATCAGCATAGACGAAAAAATCTCCTAGAAACCCCATATCGCCCTCATCTCCCGTAAGTCAATAGGTACCCTTAAGCTATTTCATCGCTCCCGCCACCGACTCCCACAACCCATCCGCAAGCTCCTTGTATCCTCTCTTATTTCCCCCCACTTTAACAATGGCTGTTTGGTGTACAGAGGCATCCCGATGGTACTCAAGAATAAATTGAAGCGACTCATGAATACCTGCTTAAAATTTGTCTTCGGTACATCGAAGCGGTCTCATGTGTCCCACCTTTACGACGAGTTAAAGTGGCTCTTCCCTTCTTTCCGCAGACAATATTTCCTTGAGTCTATAGATAGATAGATAGATAGATAGATAGATAGATAGATAGAAAGTAAACTTTATTCTGGGACGAGGTCCCTTATGAATAACAGTTATGAACAAAAAAATAAAAACTACATCTGGCCAAAAATTACATTAATCAATATTAAAGAATATATACAGTATCTTCAGTAAAAGTATATTAAAACAAGTAAAAATAACACCATTTTGAAAAAAAAAAAAACATTATTTAAATGAAAAAAAAATATAAGCATGGGTTGATTTTTAAAATTAAAACTCAATCAATTTTAACAACCATTCACCTCAGTCAAAATCTGTTTCGCAATATTTATTTCATTGTATAACGTCATTTTGGGATGTGAGAAGGAATTGGTAGAGATGATATTTAAATGAGGACAAGGAAGAGGCATGGCGGATATCAGATGGCAAGGAATTCCAGAAGGCAGTGGATCGGGCAATAAAGGAATATTCAAATGTCTTAGTTCTATGGGAAGGGATATAAAGGTCGGAAACACGGGATCTTGTTTTCTGGGAGTGGACCACGGGTTTGAACTGTAGGAGACTGTAGATGTAGGAAGGGTGTCGGGTGTTGATCGTTTGGAATAGGAAAGATCCAAGGAAATATTGTCTGCGGAAAGAAGGGAAGAGCCACTTTAACTCGTCGTAAAGGTGGGACACATGAGACCGCCTCGATGTACCGAAGACAAATCTTAAGCAGGTATTCATGAGTCGCTTCAATCTATCCTCGAGTACCATCGGGATGCCTCCGTACACCACACAGCCGTAGTCAAAGTGGAGGGAAATAAGAGAGGATACAAGGAGCTTGCGGATGAGTTGTGGGAGTAGGTGGCGGGAGCGATGGAATAGCTTAAGGGTACCTATTGACTTACGGGAGATGAGGGCGATATGGGGTTTCTAGGAGAGTTTTTCGTCTATGCTGATTCCTAGGTTTTTAACGGAGAAACTGAATGTGATAGGATGATCGTTGATGACTAAAGGAGGAAGGAAGGAGATGCATTTAAGAAAGAACTGGAACTGAGAAGACCTATAATAATGGCCTGAGTTTTCATCGCGTTTAGATTTAAATTATTCAGACTTGCCCAGGCCCGGCACGGATCCTATCTAGGTCTGCCTGAATATTGGCGATCGCGACTATTAGCTCAGAAGGATGAAAGGAAAAATAGATTTGGGAGTCATCAGCGTATAAATGATGTGAACAGTGGTAGATGAATTTGGAAAGATTATTTATGTAGGAATTAAAAAGGAGAGGGGAAATGGTCGAACCCTGGGCCACTCCAGAGAACAGTGTAAGGATGGAAGATAAGAGTTGGTTTGGAACGCTGTCTGCTTGAGTTCTGTCGGATAGGAAAGACTGCAACCAGAGGATAGAGCTGTTGGAGAAGGATAGAGATTTTAATTTAGTGTAGAGCATAGAGTGGTCTAAGGAGTCCAAAGCTTTGGAAAAGTCGAGAAGTATTCACACAGTTAACATTTTTTCGTCCATTGAGGTATGTAAGTCATTGGTAATTTTTAGTAGGGCGGATTGTGTGGAGAAGCGAGGTCGAAAACCAGATTGGAGAGGATCAAGTAGTTTTGAGTTTTCAAGGAATTTAGAGATTTGGAATTGAGCTATTCGTTCCAGAGGTTTAGAAAGGTTAGAAAGAATGGAGATTGGACGGTAGTCTTTAGGAGAAGTAGGATTGGGGATTTTGTTAATAGGTCTGACTAATGCTTTTTTCCAAGCGGTAGGAAAAACTGAGTTCTGGAGGGAAAAATTATAGATGAAAAGGAGAACTGGAACGACTTCAGGAAGGCATAATTTTAACAGTTTGACTGATATTCCATCAAGTCCGATGGAGTTTGTGTGGGATTTCATTATAGAGGAAATAAGGTCGGTTGGTGAAATGTTGGAGAAATAGAAATTATCGCTGTAAATGAGGGTGATAGGGAAAACTGGTAACAGGTGGGTGAGCTATTGCTGGTGGTGGAAAATATAAAGTAGCAATTTAGTTCATCAGGTGAAACCGGATAGATCGGTGATAAAGAGGATTTACAAAGAGAGAGTTCACGAAGGGTTAGCCATATTGATTTAGAATCAGGAGCAAAAGGAAGGTTTCGTGAAAGAAGTTTGATTTCGCTTTCTTGATCGTTGTTTGTGTCAAGTTATGGAGCACCCTATAGACTTGATAGTCATCTGCTAGTCGAATTCGTCTGAAGCGTCTACGAGCTGCCTCACGTCTCTTTTGCATGTCACGGATTTCTTGACACATCCAAGGAGCAAGTTTGCGACGAAAGGTTGAGATTTTGATAGGAGCATGTATGTCAAGATTATGGATAAGATTAGAAGTGAGGATGTCTACCATATGATCAATAGAGGTACAGGAATAAATATTGTTCCAGTTTAGGGTTTCAAGGTCAGGTAGGATTTTATCTCGGGTGAGGGTGTCAAGATTGCGAAAAGTTATGGTTTTAGGAAGAAACGTGGGAGTTTGATCGTACGATAATTGGATGAGATCATGAGAAGAAAGGAAAGGAACGGGTAATTGAGAACAGGACAAGAGTTTCTGCTCTGAATAAATGATATGCAAGTCCAGCCAGGTGTCAGACCAACAAGTATGGTGTGCAGGAGCGAAATGAACAATAAAAAGGTTGAGATTGAAGAAAAGGTTTTCCAAGTAGCATTTGTTGTTGGATTCTGTGAGTAGGTTGGTATTAAGATCACCGGAAATTATAATGTTACTATAGAAAGGGACATAATTGTACAAGGTTGATTCGAAGGATGGGTCAAAAGGAATCAAAGTAGGGCGATATAAAGGAGTGGATGTGCTTTACAAGAAATTTCAGCGAAGAGGAATTCAATGTGAGGATGATTGGAAGGGGATGAAATATCTAGAATACGGGGTTTCAGGCTATTGTGAACATCCAACCCAGACCAACACGCCCGCCAGTCCGGGGAACCGGGTCATGACGGATGAAGGTATAATCAGGTAAGGAAACGGAGAAGGAAGGGATGTTGGGCTTAAGCCATGTTTCAGAAACTGCAATAATGTGGTAGAAATTACGGGTGAAATATTGGAGAAATTCGTCATAGTGAGCAGGAAGAGATTGTGAATTAACATTGCAAGTAGTTAAGACGCTAGACATAACGGAAAGGAGAAAAGTATATATATGATGGATGACGCTGTAATTAAGAGAAAACTGTGAAAATAAATTTGGAAACAAGTTAATAATGGCTGTAAGATAAGAGAAAAAAATACATGCAAAATAGAGTTAGGTTCAAAAATATGAAGAAGAAAAAAAAGATTACATTGGTTAAAATAAAAAAATAATTTTTTTTTTTTTACTTTCTTTATTGAATATTAATACATTCTGCCACATTGAAGGGCATTAATATTAAGGCTACATGATTCATTCACACAATATGTACATACAATTAATATCAATAATAAAGAAAAATAAATATAAAAAAAATAAAATAAGTAAATTGGTATGCCTGTGTACAAAAAAAATAATGAAATAATAGATAAAAGCTAGATGAAATCAAAGTAAATAAATCACATTCACACCTATGTACAATATTTACATTCACCCAGTGGACTCTGAGTCATGCCTTATTCTCCGACGTGGAAGCCAAGGCAGGACTCCAGGAGATACCAGTGCTTATCTCTCAGCCGTGTCACTGTTATTTGAAACCAGTGGAAACTGATGGAGGGCACTATAGCAACAGACGCTCATGTCTTGAGTGGAGAATCTGGCCATTGCCAGTACTCCAATATATACATATTTACAAAAGGTCGCGGGGCCACTGCCGTTTTAACCTCCGGGGAGGATTGTAGGGATGCCTGAAGCTAGATAGGGATTGTGCTACAGGATTTAGATGATGAGTGAGTTTCTGGTGAAATTTGGAAAAAATTTCTGGGAGTAGGTCAATAACAAATGGGATATAAAGGTCATTATGGAGGGTTTTGTTGGATACATAGAAGGGAGCATCAACTATTGTTCGGAGGATTTTAGACTGGAAGGATTGAATGCGTTTGATGTTAGAAAGTTTTGCTGTCCCCCACAGTTCTATTCCGTAGGTCCAAATAGGTTTCAGGATTGTCTTGTAGTTTAATAGTTTGTTGTCGACTGAAAGTTGAGATTTTCTATTCAATAGTCTATATAGTTGTCTGTATCGTCTGTTAAGTTGTTGTCTTTTAAGTCTGGTGTGTGGGTTCCATGTTAGTCTTTCGTCTAGAATAAAGCCAAGATACCGGACTGTGTCGGACAGAGGAAGTGGTATGGAGTTGAAGTAGACTGGTGGACAGGAATTGAGTCGAAGTGTAAAAGTAATATGTTTGGATTTGGATTCATTTACTTGGATTCGCCACTTATTACACCAGTGTTCAATAAGAGAGAGGTGACTTTGTAGGTTTAAGGATGCTATTTCAGGATCTGGATTGGAAGATAAGATGGCTGTGTCATCAGCGAATGTTGCCAGGAGTGTTTCAGGATGAGTAGGAATATCAGCGGTAAACAGAATGTAGAGGACGGGACCCAAGACGCTGCCTTGAGGAATTCCCGGCTTGATTGAATGGCAGTTGGAGGATTCTGTACCATAGCGAACTTGAAAGAAGCGGTCAGAGAGGTAGGGTCGGAGGATAAGATATAAGGAATGGGGTAGATGGGATTTGAGCTTGAAGAGCAGTCCGGCGTGCAATACCCGATCAAAAGCTTGCGCAATGTCCAGGAATATCCCCGAACAATACTCTTTACTTTCTAGGGCTGAGGATATGTGGTCAACAAGTCGAAGTCCTTGTTGGACAGTGGAATGTTGGAAGCGAAATCCGAATTGGTGGGTTGGAAGGTTTTGGGATTCTATTATGGGTAGGATTCTTTTCAGTAGTAGTATAGGAAAGATGTTTGGCAAACTTCTCGGCTTTATCTTCATTAGATGCTGCCCAGGAGCCATCACCTCGTCGAAGGGGGTGGGAAATATGTTGAGATTTGAGGATTTTTTGGTGATATTCCAAAGGGAATTATCATGAGCAGAGAGTGTCGTGAGGTAGGAGTTGATGATTGTTTTAATTTTTTTTTTTTTTAATTATTTATTTATATGATATTTACAACTGTATACAAAAATACATCTGGTAAATTCGCACATTGGTATAAAGACATGGAACACATGTTGCGAAACTACCCATTGTTAGCACTCTAATAATATGTCTATATTTGAAGATCACGTGGCCATCTTCTTTTCAGACGCCTCGGAGGGTTATCAGGAATCGAATAGGAAGCAAGGTTAGAGATAAGAGGGTTGGGATGGTTATGAAGTTTATTATGGAAGGACAGATATCTGGATTGGGCCAAATCTGATACATAAGGAACATTAAGGTCATTATGGATAATTTTATTTTTAACAAAGTAAGGAGCATTGAGGATTTTACGAAGGATTTTGGATTGTAAGGTTTGTATGCGAGAGGAATTTGAAGGTTTGGTGGAGCCCCATAGCTCAACTCCGTAAGTCCAAATAGGCCTTATTATAGTCATGTAAATCAGTCTTTTATAATTGATTGGAAGGTTAGAGCTTTTGTCTAGTAAGTGTTGAAGTAGTCGGAAACGTCGAGCTGTTTCTTGTCGTTTCAGTCTGGTATGAGGGTTCTAAGTTAGACGTTTGTCCAGATGGAGTCCTAGGTAACGGATTTGTTCAACAGGAATAAGTGAGGTGTTGTTAAAGGATACTGAAGGACAGGAAGTCATTGGTTTACGACGAAGGGTGAAGGTAATTTGATGGGATTTATTGGAATTTATTTTAATTCTCCAGTTCTGACACCATTCTTCAAGGTTTGTGATATGGGATTGAAGGGTTTGGGATGCAATAGATGGGTCGTTATTAACTGATAGGATACATGTGTCATCAGCATATGTGGTGATGACAGTGTTGGGATGGGTTGGGATGTCAGCTGTATAAACTGTGTAAAGGATACTACCTTGAGGAACACCTGCAGACTGGGAAAAACGGGATGTATAGACATTGTTGTGATTTACTTTAAAGTATCTATCAGTAAGGTAGGAACGGATAATGAGAAAGTTGGTAGATGTTAGGAATTTTCGGAGTTTGTACAGCAGTCCCGGTTTTTAATTTTTAACAGTGAAAATTGTAGGAGTGTCGGCGGGATGTCTGCTACGTTGCGTTTTATGTGGATTAGGTCAAGAAAGTGTTGAGGTAATTCATGATTCTTAAGGATTTTTGAGAAGTGATCAGGGGAGGAAGCAGTCCAGACTGCTTCTTGAATTTTGGTAGTGAAGGAATGTACTGCATTGTCCAGGTCTTCAGGGGTTTTCAGGGTTAATCTGAGGTCAATTTTATCGGAGAGGATTTGATGAAAGAGTTTCCAGTTAACCGGACCTCTTATGAAGGACGGTGGAGAGGGTTTAGGAATAGGAGCTAGTGATACTTGGAGTATTAATGGGCTGTGGTCTGAGGAAAGTTCGTCAAGACGGGCAATGGAATGGTTGAGAGCACCTAAACCACTATGGATAATGAAATCGAGGATATCGGGATTACGGTTAGGATCAGTGGGCCAGTAGGTAGGTGAGTTGGGTGGAAGAAGGGTAAAATTTTGGGAATTGAGTACAGACAGAAATGTTTGACCACGAGAATTCGTGGTTTCTAACACCATTCGCATTCCAAAGGAGAACGGATAGGGATTTGATGGAATTCATTTAAGGATTTTTTAAAGGAGAGATGAGGTGAGATACGAGATTTGTAAGGAGAGATATCAGTGGGGTGACGAGGGATTTGAATTCGGTGAGAAAAGATGCCAACAAACTGGTAAGATCTGTGGCTTGTGATGGAGGAGGAATATAAGGAATGTGATGTTGATGAGGTTGTTGAGAGTTTTGTACATTAGGAGGGATAGGGTGTTGGAGTTGGGATTGGGGTTCCTGTTGCGGCAGGGCCTCACATTTATCAGTCAGGACTCTACCCCCTAGTAACTGAGAATAAGATACTCTAGAGTCTACTATTTTAGCTGGCCCTCTTCTGGGTTTAGAAGTTTCTTCTTGGTTCCGGGGTTTACGAAATTTATTTATGATGTTTTTATACACCTGGCAGCCCTTGTAATTAGTAGGATGTCCTTCTAAGCATAAAGCACATACTGCAGAAGTAGTTTTCAATGTCTTGCACTCACCAGTCTTTTGTGACTCTCCGCATTTCACGCATCTTGGGATGTGGTGGCAGTATATTTTGGTGTGTCCATATGCCTGGCAATTGTGGCACTGGACGATTTCTCTGTTGTTGCACCCTTAGAAGACATGAGTTGGTGATAAAATCTCATAACATGTCAGAAGAAAGTGAGGGAAGAAAAAAAATTGAAGAAAAAGTGAAATGAGAAATAAAATTAAAACACGCTGCGTGACCTTGAATTTGTATCAGAGTCGCTATAGGACCTCCCTTCCCAAGTGAAGGCTCCAGGCCAACTGACTGAGCTAGGTACTTATGGCTGCGAGATAAGGACAGTCCTTTGTACACTAGCTTCACTTCGCACAACTGTACACAATAAATAACAACAGTACTCACTGTGGCATTAGTATATATTATGGTCTAGGTGTTTAGTTGACACACAGTCACAATTTTATCAAAATATAGCACCAAAAATAGAACCAGTGTGGTTCTAGTGTGTAGCAGTGATACAGCCTTAGTTTAATTAGTAAATTTAGTGGTTTTTACACGGAGATTTATTGTATAAATTGACCAGACTCATCTATTAAATGTGCTGATTCCACGGGTGAGATTAAATATTTATTTCAACTGGAACTTGTGCCGAAAGGAGCGAGGAAAGTTAGCCAGGATTTTAGTCGACTTACAGGTACCGTGTTAGACACTTTAGTTGAGACGGGGAGTGGGGAGCGCATGCGCTAGACAAGGCCTGTTTTTTAGCCTCTATAAGTCAGCAACCCCAGTGTTCAGGTTGAGGTTACGTCAATTTTTATCGCAACAATTAACGCATTTTTTTAAAATATTTTTTTATACATTTTTCTATATTTTCCGTTTTATTTTTGCCAGACAAGATGGTTTCATGCCCTATTTTTGGACAGACAGTTACCAGAGAAGACAAAAAAACATTGACATGCCCTATCACTACATGTCAAGCCATTTTTCATGGTAAATGCCTTAACCCGGACGAAGGTGAATTCGAAAAATTAAGGGCATCAAGGAAGAATTGGGCATGCCCGAATTGTGTAAAAGCCCAAAAAAGTACGCAATTAAGCGATAAGGGCTCTAGCACTGCAAGATCAGCTCCTCAGCAACCAACTGCCTCCGACGCCGCTCACAGCTGCTCATGACCGCCATCCGAGACCTAACAGCTGAGGTTAAGGGATTAAAATTCGCCCTCCATGCTAATGCCAGCGAGGTTAAGGAATTAAAAACAGCTCTGGAGAAGCAGACTAATATAACCTTTGAAAACGCAGAAAAATTAAATGCAATAGAGACCCTTCTGGAGACCCAAAATTCGAGGTTGGAAGGAGTAATGATGGAAAATGCGACACTCAGGTCCCGCGTATCCGAGCTTGAAACCAGACTTAACAGGGTAGAGCAAATGCACCTTTCCAGGTCGGTTGAAATAAGGGGAGTTCCGGTGAGATCCGGGGAGACGCCTATGGGCCTGGTGATGGCCGTGGGGGCCGGCCTGGGATTGAATTTAAAGCCGGAAGATGTCGACTGCGCGGAGCGGATGAGATCGAGGCAGGATGATACACCCGGGCCGCTACTGGTGAGATTCGTCAGACAGACGCTCAGAGACGAGTTGGTATAAAGGCGGAAGGTTATACGGGACTTCTCAACTCGACACCTGCGATGGCAGGAAAATGATGCTCACAAAGTATATGTAAGCGACGCAATGACCGTAACCAACCGACATCTACATTGGTTAGCCCGACAGAAGAGATCTGCGGGTAAGATCAGATATGTCTGGTTCAACTCGGGCAAAGTGAAATGTTGACGTGATGACGGCCAGCAGGTTGTCGTAATCAACTCGCCAACGGACTTGGACATATTCGCATGACTTGCACTCACATATTCAATTGCTCTGCTCACTTTATTTTTCATTTCTGTTTTTGCACATTTCGATTTTTATTTTATTTTTTTAAAGATAATAATTTAGTTGTTTTTGATCTAATTTATTTTGATAATTATTTTATTTTCGTTTATAAGAACAGACTATGTTTCATACTTTTAGACATTTTAATATACTTAAATACGTTTTATTCCGATGTAGAGGTACATCTTTCGTTTACTGAATTGTATATCTCCAACTTTTCAACATTAATAATACCTGGAAAATTACTATTCTTTATTTTCTGTTTTTGTTTAGCATCATTTATTATTACACTCGTGATTCTTCGCAATAGAATAGAATCGCAATGTACTCTGGGCTCATACTAGCTCCAACCACTATAAAAATATTCCTACCTCTAGCACTTTCAATCTGTTAACCAAGCCACCCCTCCTTCTTCCATGACTAATATCCTTTTAACCTGCCACGTCAACGCTCAGTCACTCCTAGCCCATTTTGATGAATTTTATGATTTTTTCCTCCACAACTTCTACCATTTAATTGCAGTTTCTGAAACCTGGTTAAAGCCCTCTATTCCGTCTTCCCAAATTACTTTACCCAATTATACCCTCCTTCGTCATGACAGAGAGGATCGTACAGGTGGTGGAGTGGGCCTCTTTGTCCATGACAGCCTTAAATTCAAAATCCTACAGTGCTCTTCCCATACCGATTCTCCGCACCTGGAATATCTTTTTACTGAAATCCTCACCCCATCATCTCCCCTTCTCTTTGCAGTCATTTATCGTCCTCCAAGAATTCCGTTTGATGAATCATTTGAGACTTCCCTTTACAACTTGATCCCTTCCTACTCCAATATTATCCTCACCGGAGACTTCAATACCAATTTAATGATACCATCTTCTGACCATTCCTACCTGACAGGCCTCCTCGAATCACTCAGCCTTTATATAGTACCCTACAACCCTACCCATCATACCCAGTTCTCAGAGTCCTGGCTTGATTTGTTTGTCTTGGATTCCCTGGATAAACTCTTGTCGGCATCTCAGCACCCGGTTCCATTTCTGTCTTCCCATGATCTTATCCAGATTTCCTATAACATCCCGGTCCCATTTTTTTCTCCTCAAACCATATCCTTCCGAAACCTCAACTCCCTCACCTATGAAGCCCTGTCGCAGGATCTCGATGCTTCCCAGTGGGACCCCATTTATTCCTGTAAATCCATTGACGCCATGGTAGAAATCCTTACCAACCATCTTCATACCATCCTCGACTGCCATGCTCCTCTCCTAACTAAAACCATCCGACATTCCCCTGCTCCTTGGCTGACACCCGCTTTAAGAGAGTGCATGAGAAGAAGAGATGCGGCAAGACGAAGGTTTAAACGTACCCAACTCTCGGAAGACTATATCGCCTTCAAGCAGCTACGAAACAGCACTCAGTCTGCTATACGCCGAGCCAAATACCGTAACTTCCATCATTCCTTATCCAACACCCCAAACTCCAAGCCCAAGTGGGCTATCCTAAAAAAACTGACCAATTGCAACACACCTCAAACCCAGCTCATCTCCTTTTCTGCTGATGCCACTTTGTCTCCTGTCCCTTCTCATCCTCATCTCCCGCGGCTATGCCGACTCCTGTGTGTTTCCCTATAAATTTTAATCTTGATCAATTCTTTTTTTCCCATCTTACACCTGATGACCTCCTCAACTCCATTCAAAAGTCGCAAAACCAATGATTATGGACCTGATAACATCCCAGTCAGACTGATCAAAGCCTCATTATCATCCATCCTTCCAATCCTCTACCATATCTACAATTACTCACTACAAAACGCTGCCTTTCCTACATCCTGGAAAACCGCACTAGTTCACCTTATGAAAAAGACTTCCAACCCGTCAACTCTCAATGATTTTCGTCCAATTTCTCTCCTCTCAAATCTTTCTAAACCTTTAGAGCGACTAATTCAAACCCAGGTATCAGATTTTTTAGAACAGAATAACCTCCTAAATCCCAACCAGTCCGGTTTCCGGCCTGGCTACTCCACTCAGTCTGCCCTCATCAAAATTTCCCAAGACCTTCATACAGCCATGGACCAGCAGAAACTCACCATCCTTATTCTCCTTGACTTCTCCAAAGCCTTTGACTCAGTAGACCACAAAATTTTTTTAGCCAAGCTTAAAAATATTTTCTTCTCAACTATTACCCTTAATTGGTTCCAATCCTTCCTTTCCGACCGCTTCCAGTATGTTGTAGTCCCCAATAACTCCCCATCAGAACCTTTACCTTTGTCCAGGGGTGTCCCACAAGGCTCCTCTTTATCTCCCACCCTTTTTTCCATCTACATCAATGACCTTTCATCCTCTATTCTTCACTGTCAATACCATCTGTACGCCGACGACGTCCAGATTTACTCCTTGGATCTCCTTCAATCCAACCGAATCCTCTGGCGCCATCCAAAAATTACAGGATGATATAAATGCAATATGTGCCTGGGCAAATCACAATAGGATTACTCTAAACGCCAATAAGACGAAAGCCATTCTGATCGGATCTCCCTCACTCCTCAAATCCATACAGATACCCAATCTTTTCCTGAACAACTCACCTATCTCATTCCATACTTCCGTAAAAAACCTTGGTGTTACATTCGATCAAACCCTCTCCTGGAAACCACACATCTCCCAAATTTCCCGTCGTACTGTCTCTACCCTGAAACAGTTTAACCTCCGCTATCTCCTTCCATATAAATCCCGTCAACTCCTGGTTTCCTCCCTTGTGTTCCCACACTTCGACTGTCTGGTGTACGGCGGACACTCGGGAGAATTCGAGGCCAAACTTAAACGCCTAATGAACTGCGCAATACGTTTTGTTTTCGGAATCTCAAGAGATACGCATATAACCCAGTATTACACCAAGTTGAAGTGGCTCTATCCATCCAACCGCCGTTTGTACTTCCTTGCCACTTTTCTATACCAAGTCATCAGAACTCAGCGGCCTTCCTATATTTTTCACAACCTACAATTCAAATATTCCATTCAATCCCGTCTCACTAGATCTCGTACCTCCGACCTCTATCCATCTTCCCACCGAACTGCAGCGTTTGACAAATCCTTTATAATTCAAGCCGTCTCCTTCTGGAATACCATCCCTCCCGATATCCGACATGTACAATCAGTTTCCTCATTTAAATCTCTCCTTTTTAACCACCTACTCCTTTCCCAACCCGATTGATCATGAAATGTAGATAAGAGAACTTTTAAAGTTCCCCCAGAAATTATTTTCTTTACTTATGCTATTTTATTTTATTATATAGTTTGTATTATACATATCAGAATGTTTTTAGTGTAATAGTTATATTTTTTGTTTTATTATTTTTTCAAAATCTTAATCTTAATAATAAATGTAAATAATTAATTTTATGTATGGCCACACAGGCATTTATTCTGTATCTGTAATTTGTCCTAAAGGGACAACAGTCCCAGAATAATTAAAAAATATTTTCATTTAATTTCATTTTCATTTCATTTCATTTCAATTTCCTAACAAAAAGTAAATATGTCTAAGAGACGAGGTGACAGTAGTATATCGTAATCTAGCGCATGCGCAGAACTCGTAGAAAAATAATAATAATAGTAATAGATGGGCAACCCTGCCCTGGTGCTGTGTTATAGAATAGAAGTGTTTATGGATACCGATGAAGGCGGATTCTGATGAAGACAAAACTGAGGAATTTGCCAAACACCTCTCCTGTACATTTACTCCTCATCCTGAATCCCATTCCATTTATACTAGAAAAGTAGAAAAATTCCTCTCCTCACCAATTCCACTTTCCCTACCACCAAAAGCAGTTCATCCATCTGAGGTCAAATATCATTTACAAAAACTATCTTCCCGCAAATCTCCTGGATACGATCTTCTAACCCCACAGATCCTTTATCAACTACCACCCGATCATGTTCCTCACATACATATACAATTGCATCCTAAGAACTACCCATTTTCCTCTCTTATGGAAACATTCCACCATCGTCCTTCCAATAACACATCATCCTATAGACCAACCAGCCTACTCCCAATCCTTTCAAAAATATTTGAAAAAATCCTATTAAAAAGAATCCTTAACTTTTTTTAACTTTTATTATGATATTTACAACTGTATTAGTATGAATACATCAAGTAAATGTGTACAGAGGAATATAATAACATGAAACACGCTTGTTGAGAAACTAAAAGAATCCTACCCATAATAGAATCACAAAACCTTCCTACCCATCAATTCGGATTTCGTTTCCAGCATTCCACCGTTCAACAAGGACTTCGAATTGTTGACCACATATCCTCAACTTTAGAAAGCAAAGAGTATTGCTCGGGAGCATTCCTGGACATTGAGGAAGCTTTATGGATACATTCTGTAGGTAGGATACATTCTAAACCTTTCATTTAACTCGAAGCTGAGCTCACCGTATTTTTCTAACGACGACTTAAGATTTTTAACGCTTCATTGACTTGGGCTCTAAGTTGATTAACCGCTCCGAGAATATCAGCTGCTGACGGCTCCTTGATTTCACTTCTTGTTGGACTGGCTGATTTTTCTCTAATTTGGTTTGTATTTTTGCCTTGGTCTCATTTTTTACAAAGCCATTCCTTTTTTTTTTTTTGAGATTTTAAGGTCTCGATCTCTTTATCGCCCAGTTGGCAGGCATTTACCGTGAAAGATAACCTGACATTTATTGCAACTTATATTAGTTTTGTCCTCCCTAGAGATGGCACAACCACAAATAGAGCACTGAACCAGTTTTGCAATATAATAATATTTACTCACGCTAGGCGAATATTTGTCAATAGAGGCGTGTTGTTGGTCCTTAATACTCAGAAGCTTAGGAGGATTAATTGCCGCTCCTCAATCCACAGCTAGTGAAACACGACCTTCCTTTTTCTTTAATAATTTACGACGCCTTAAAAAAAGAATATATATATATATATATATATATATGAAGGACGTAAATAAACTCGGTTGACCGTGATGAAAAAAAATATATATATATAAAAATTAAGAAGAAATAACAGAGGGTACGAATGTTAGAGAGAAAAAACCAGCATACATATGTGTGTTTGCGCGCGTTATCATATCTATATACAAATGAATGACACTTATTTTACAGTAAATGTAATAATTACAAATGATGGTTTTGTAGCCTATATTATGTAATACTATTATTGACATGGGCGGATCCAGAGGAATAAAAAAAAAATTTTAATTTTTGGAATATACTTATATCTTTTGTATTTTTATCCTAAGCGAGAAAAGATTTGTTTAATAATGAAATGAGCAATTATTTTACACTCTGAAACTCATTCGCTCTAAATGTAACCACGAAAGAATCTCTTACGGCCCGGAGGAATAGCATAATAATGTTACTAATTATAATATTGAAATAAAAATGAGTAACAATATAAGAAAGGTTTGAAAACTGTTGGAAAGTTTCAAAGCTAGATCTGCACAAATGGTTTAAGTGATCATCAAATACAAATAAAGGAACCATAGAAAATTACTGGATGAGGTCAAATCTTAAATATATTTTTAACTTCCAAACATTAAATTTTCACTTACGGCTCGTCGCTATTAATTAATACTTATAAATATTATATGTCATATTAGTTTAAGTTTTAATAAGTTCCTTATTGTTTATAGTTTTAATGATATGATTTTTATAGAATACAAAACCTTTTATAAAGTTTTTTTTTGCCACCCTCCCACTTTTCGCTAAAGAAGATGTCTGGGCACCCTTGTACTTGCCATTGTTTTATTGAATACGTTAATTTTCACCCAATTACTAAAATACTTATTTATTTTTATTTCTAATTAATTATTATAGATATTCTTTTATTTGTTTTTAATAAACTATCTCTAGTTATGAATATGTTGTATTCCAAAAATTAATGAAATACTGCAAAATTAAATATTTTATTATCTGATCCCAGAAATACAAAATAATATAGGAGTTTACTTTTTCTTTTTTAGATCTTAGCGAAATATGGGAAGAAGCCACTTACACAATGGACGAAGACATTTCCCAGGCTAATTGGAGTTTGCGGAAAAGACTTGCGCTGATGAAGATTGAATTTTATCGTGGAACAATTGAATTCAATGGACCTGACATTATAACTGTGAGTCAAATCAAACAGTATAGAGTAGAATAGAAAAATAAGATTAATTCAGGGTCTACGTCCCTTAAGAATATAAATAATAACTGTGAATAATGGTTAGGGTTTCTTTATGAAACAAACACAGACAATAAAGAACCGTTTATTGCGGAAGAACACTACGAACATAGAAGCCATATCGAGGGAGTATACATTGTTGTGATCACTGACATCACATCTACCAATGTTGCCAGTAAAAGTGTTGTAGGTAGAATATACAATAACAAATAACATAAATTAATTAATCCTGACACACCCCCTCGATTGAAGCTTTACATAATTGAGAAATTTATATAACTAAAGACTCAATCGCAAACATTAATAATTATTTTATTTTTCATTTTTTTTATATATTTAACAATGCCCTTTAATGTGGCAGAATGTATTAATATTCAATAAAGAAAGTAAAAAAAAAAGATTATATATATATATATATATATATATATAACTTACGATCGTCCGAACAGTAAATAATAAAAAAAAGAAAGAAAAAGAAAGGTAGAAAGAAAGAAGGACATAAAATAACTCACTCGGTTGCTCGATAAAGACTGCCTTTATTTTCCCAGTAATGCTATACATATAGTATTATGTCTTGTTCACATCTTATGAATAGGATTAACTATTATATAGTCCTACCTCTAACCATAACTCCCCTCCCGCCAGTTTATGAACATTCCTCATAAACTAACGCAGGTTCACCAACATAATATCAGACAATCAAACCAAAAACAATAACCTTACTTTATAGTTCCTATAATGGTAATTTTAACAGCAATAAAAACAAAATTAAACATATTCTTATTTTACAAAATATTCCAGTGGAACAAAACAAACATAATTAACCTTCCAACGTCTGCCCCTAGTTCGTAGGAGACAGAAAAGAGGATAAACTGCTCATTTACTTTGGTGACTCCGCCTCTATTAGGAGTTTCAATTGCTCTATGTGAACGGTCCTCCGTTTTCTGGGATCGTTCAAACTCTGGATCGTACAAATATTGTGCTCGCGAAGTAAAATTACTTTGGATGGTCCATCGTAGCGTACCAGTTCCTTACTTCTATTAGATCCGACCCTACGTTAGACTATCGTCCCTATTTTCAATTCCCTCACTCTATCTTTGAGGTTCAAATTGACCTTCTCCACCCTTTTCTGTTTCTCTCTCTCTATCTTCCCTTTCGTTTTTTTCCCCAAACTCTCTTTATCTCCGCTCTGTTACAGGTTATCTGTTGAGCTTGTGCTTCGTTCGTGACCGTTTCATTCCAGTCTCGTCGCCGTATATTTACCCCGAACAGTACCTCGACCGGAGTAAACCCCGTAACTGAGTGGATGGAATGGTTGTAGGCTGCTACTGCCCTTTTCATGGCCACGTCCGCTTCTAATCCCTGTTCCCCTTGGTAAATGCGTAGATGATCCCTTAGGGTGCTATGCAACCTCTCGATACTTCCCCTGCTCTTTGGATGTCCCGGCGTGTTGAAGTGCCAAGCTATATTCAATCGCTTAGCTTCCTCTCGTATAGTAATGTTGTCGAACTCCCTCCCTCCGTCCGACGTTATGCGATCCGGCACTCCGTAGAACTGAACCCATGTTTGGAGAGCTCCCACAACAGCCTCCGATGACTTATCCTGCACCCGATGTACCATCGCTACCTTACTAAAGAGGTCTATCATTGTGACCCATTTAAAACCCCTCCATGTGAACGTATCGATCTGCACATCCTTCAATGGCGTATCTCCTGTCGGGGTTTCCTCCTGTAATGCTTGAGGTGGCCGTCTATCGTACTTAGTGCGCGCGCACACTTCGCACCTCCCGATGACTTCCGAAATCGTCTTTTTGATTCCCTCCCAGAAATAACTCCTGCGCAGTGCCAGAAATGTTTCGTGCAGTCCCCGATGATTTGTCTTGCCCTGGTGATGTGCCATTGTTACCTCTCTCTGCTGTTCCCCGTCCGTTAACGTTTCGACTAGGTACTTACATCTAATAAACGACCTGTCCATGCCTATTTTTTCTGATTTCCAGATCTTCTTGATCTTCTCCCAGATCGTTGCATTCCCCACATACAGGTAGTGATTTTTTTCCGGCTCCGAAGCGTCGTGCAAGACCTTACAAATCTGTTCTTCCTTCACCCCTGGTTGAGACCAAATGGTGGTAATCTTCTTCTTCCCATATTTACCGAAGTCTATCTTCATAAGCCCCGACGTTCTGGTCTTCCAAATTACCTGTTGGCGCTTATCATTAATTATCTCCTCGAATTCCTCCATGTCTGATGGCCTTTCTTCTTCTCTTGACTCCTCTGTTCCCGCGGTCGCAGGTTCCTCTTCGCCCTCTGGTGTCCACGCTCTCAGGAACTGCCGCACGTCCCGCGATGACTCCCCTTCGTCTTCCTCAATGGCGTTTATCATAATAGCTCTGGACAGCCAATCCGCTACAACATTTTCCTTACCCGGCTTATACATGACTTCCATGTTGTATTGGCTTAAAAATTGCTTCCATCGAGTGACTCTCGCTGATGATTCCTTTAGGTTACCCACCCATTGCAACGGTCTGTGATCAGTATGCACCTTAAACTTCCGGCCAAAAATGTACGGTCTAAAATGCTCTACCGCCCATACTATGATCAAAAGTTCCCTTTCCAGGCCGCTATACCGCGTCTCCACGTCTGTGAGTCGCCGATTTGCATACGCTGCTAGCTGTTCCCCATTAGTTCCTTCTTGAGCAAGTACCGCCCCCAACGCATACTCACTTGCATCTGTCGCTATGATGAACGTTTTCGCAAAGTCGGGAAAAGCAAGTACCGGTTTATCCTGTAACCTCGCCATGCACTTCTTTACGTTGTCCTCAATCGCTGGTGTTATCGTTATCTTCCGGCCTTTCTTTAGAAGATTGTTAAGAGGTGCTAGGTACTCCGCCATCTCCGGCACAAACCGCCGGTAATAGTTCTGCGTTCCCAACAATCTACGGATCCCTTTAACATCTCTGGGCATCGCCATGTTCTGTATAGCCTCTACTTTCCGTTTATCAGGCCTGATCCCCTCCTTCGAAATCGAGTGTCCCAAAAATGTTATCTCGTCTTGTCCCAGAATCGACTTTTCAACCGACAACTTCAGCCCGAATTGTCTTAATCTGTCGAATACTCGAAGCAGACGACCGACTTGTTCCCCTTCATCCTTGCTGAAGACCAGAAGATCATCCATGTATACCTGACAGAACGCTTCGTCCAGTCCCCTCAAGAATTCGTCCATAAACCTCTGGAAGGTTATGGGAGCGTTCTTTAACCCAAATGGCATGCGAGTAAACTCATAATGCCCCGTCTCGAAGGAAAACGCCGTTTTGTGCTGGACCCTGGGATTCATACGTATTTTATGATAGCCTGCCTTCAGATCCAGGGTACTAAAAATTATGGCTCCGCTCAGTCTTTCGATAATATCGTCAAATCGTGGAAGTGGGTACTTCTCATCCAGGGTGTTCTCGTTGAGCTTTCTGAAGTCAACAACCACTCTATACTTCTCTTCTCCCGTTGCGGCCTTCTTCTTCACTGCCCACAGGGGACTATTGTATGGTGACGTGCTGTCCACAATGATGCCTTGACCTTCCAAGTTCTCCAGCTCTTCCTTGATATGTCGCCGTAGAGCTTGTGGGTAACGTCTGTCCTTTACGTACGTCACCTTAGCAGAGGTCATTTCTTCACCCTGATATATCCGATGGGAGTCGTTTTCCTGCCAGCCAATGTCTCGAGTTGAAAAGTCCCTTTTGACTTTTCTTCTTTGTACCAGCTCGTCTCGTACTGCCTGCCTCACAAAGAGAGCTACCACCTAAGGCGATCATGTTCCTCACATACATATACAACTGTATCATAAGAACTACTCATTTTCCTCTCTTATGGAAACAATCCACCATCGTCCTTCCAATAACACATCATCCTATAGACCAATCAGCCTACTCCCAATCCTTTCATGGCGTATGGCACATCGGACTACTCTTCAAGCTCAAAACCCACCTACCCCAATCCTTATATCTAATACTCCGATCCTACCTCTCTGATCGCTCCTTTCGAGTTCGTTGTGGTACAAAATTCTCCAACTGCCATTCAATTGAGGCGGGAGTTCCTCAATTCAGCGTCTTGGGTCCCGTCCTCTACATTCTGTTTACCGCTGATATTCATACTCATTCCGAAACCCTCTTGGCAACATTCGCTGATGACACAGCCATCCTATCTTCCAACCCAGATCCTAAAACAGCATCCTCAAACCTACAAAGTCACCTTTCTCTTATTGAACATTGGTGTAATAAGTGGCGCATCCAAGTAAATGAATCCAAATCCAAACACATCACTTTTACCCTTCGGTGCAAGTCCTGTCCACCAGTCTACTTCAAATCCTCTCTCAGGCACTGTCCGGTATCTTGGCTTTCTTCTAGATAAAAGACTAACATGGAACCCACATTCCAGACTAATGAATAGAAAATCTCAACTTTCAGTCGACAACAAACTACTAATCTACAAAACAATCTTGAAACCTATCTGGACCTACGGACTAGAGCTGTGGGGGTCAACAAAACCTTCTAACATTAAGCGCATTCAATCCTTTTAGTCTATAGTCCTCCGAACAATAGTCGATGCTCCCTTCTATGTATCCAACAAAACCCTCCATAATGACCTTCATATCCCATTTGTTATTGACCTAATCCCAGGCAAATTTCACTAGAAACTCACTCATCATCCAAATCCTGTAGCACAATCCCTATCTAGCCCCAGCCATCCCTACAATCTTCCCCGGAGGTTAAAACGGCAGTGGCCCCGTGACCTGTTATAGTTTGTAAATATTGGAGTACTGGCAATGGCCAGATTCTTAAGTATCTACCTCGATGTGTGAAGTGCGGACAGCATCACAGGTCTGAAGATTGCACCAAGTCTAGGCAAACTCCTGCTGTTTGCGCACTATGCCATCAAAACCATACAGCAAACGTACAAAATATTGAAATTAAGAACACTGGCAACACTCAGACAGGAAGAGACCGCCAGGAATTCCAGAGCACCTAGGCAACCCATAAGACGTGTGACCAAAGAAGCGCCCTTTGCTGAAATGCTAGGAGAGATTGAAATACTGACGATTCGAAATCCGATAACGCCACAGCTGCTGCCTTTGTTACTCACAATTCGATACATACATTAAAACTTCATAAATTATGCAACATATATACCGCGGAACTTCTGCATCAGCCCTCAGCCCTCCACTTCTGTATGCCAATAACTCAAAATACAATAGTTTTAATTACCAACTCTTTGAGATCATTAAAAAATTTAAACGACATGTATTCGTTTTTGGCATTTGCCAAAATTCAAGAAG
The DNA here is from genome assembly GCA_928085145.1 of Nezara viridula. NCBI lineage: Eukaryota > Metazoa > Arthropoda > Insecta > Hemiptera > Pentatomidae > Nezara > Nezara viridula. The sequence continues at coordinate 111,763,944 of OV725078.1, forward strand.
ATTTAGATCGAATTAGTGCCTGGGCCAACTTAAATGGATTAAGGCTAAATGCTGCCAAAACTCAGGCCATTCTCATTGGTTCCAAGCCCCTTCTTAGATCCCACACCAACTTTCCCTCACTCTATCTAAACAACCACCCCATCACCTTCTATCCCTTTGTTAAAAATTTAGGCTTTCTCATAGATCAAACCCTTTCCTGGAATCACCATATCTCTCATATATCCCGCCGTGCAATTTCTACCCTCAAACTATTCCATCACTTCCGCCATCTTCTACCCCAAAATACCCGTAGACTCATAGTTTCCTCTCTCATCTTTCCCCACTTTGACTACAGCTGTGTGGTGTACGATGGCCTCTCGGTGGAACTGCGTGATAGACTCAAAAGACTTATGAATTGCTTCGTAAGATTTGTAATTGGAACCCCGAGACGCTCCCGTGTCTCCCACCACTACACTGAGTTAGGGTGGCTCTTCCCCTCCTTAAGAAGACAATATTTCCTTGGCACTTTCCTTTATCAAATCATTACCGATCATCGTCCTTCTTATGCCTACAACCTTCTCCAATTTAAGTCCTCAATCCATTCTCTCACTACAAGATCCCGACCCTCTGACCTATACATCCCTTCTCATAGATCTGCCTCATTCCAAAATTCCTTTATAGCCCGCTCTGTCAACTTTTGGAATTCCCTCCCGATCAAAATTCGACATGCCCCTTCCCTGTATACATTCAAAAACCTCCTATTCCAATTCCTGTTCCAAAAACAGTCTGATACCAGCTAACTATTGATATTATATATGTATTGTGTAGCAATCATATAATCATAACACTTGGTAATAGATAGTACATGCATTTCCTACTATCGACGTAGGAATTTCAATACATACATTTTTTTTTATATATTTTTTTTTTATTCAATTATAAGTAACTGTTTATTTTTATATATATATTCAAGTAAAGTTTTTTTTTTTTTTTTTATGAAATGAACTCATTGTATCTCTTTTTCGTTCTTCATTTCTCAAAGTGTATGTTTATGTTGTTCAACCCTTAAATATAATTTTGTTCATAGTTCAAGTGATTCGTTCATAGTTTTAATTGTTTTGTTCATAATTTTAAATGCTCTGTGCATAGTTTTATCTGTTTGTATATAGCTTGTGCACCTAAGATTTTCTTTACTTTTTATTTTATTTTATCAATTTTATTTATTGTTTCAACGTTCAGGCCAGTAATATTCTATTATTTTGTACATTATTGTTATTCTGAAGGGACTTAGTCCCAGAATAAAGTTTTTTTTTCTATCTATCTATCTATCTATTCAAAACACTCCGTTTTTCTAAAAATTAAAAATTCCTTCATATTCCCGAAAATTTAGGAAAATCTGTATTCCTTATGGATTCCCGGTAACGAGGGAATAGTTGGTAATAAGCTTGCAGATATGGCCGCCAAACAAGCACTCACGCACCCTTGACTCCTTATACTCCCTTGGTACTGCTATCTTGACTCTTCCAAAAATGAGTTTTCCTCTCAAAAAGGAAATATCAGATAGCTGGCAGTCTATGTGGAACGAGAGCCCTCCCAGCAAATTAAAAGTCATCAAACAATCAGTAAAGCCCTGGACCTCATCAAACCGTTCTAGTCTCAGAGAAGAAATCGCCGTGATCAGGTTAAGAATATATCATACAAATTTGACTCATTTATATCTTATCAATAAACAGCCACCTCCGACATGCCAATACTACAATAGCCCTCTCACGGTCAGTCATATTTTTCAGGAATGCCCCTATTATATCTCAAACTTGAATAGATTATCTCTTAGACTGTATCAATAGATTAATATCATTGAAATTAAATGAATCTATATGATAATGAGTATAAAAGCAGTTATTAGTTTTCTTAAAACCAATGGGTTATTCAACAAATTATAAAAATGCACTTAATTTTTATCTTTTATATTTTTCGCTGTTTATTTAAAAATTTTATTTATTTATTATCTTTATTGTTTTATTATTATTATTTCTTTATTTTATTTAATTATTTTTAAAATAATTTATTTATTTATTTTTATTATTTCCTTTTTCCTTCTTTCTCTTATTAGAAGTTCCTGAACTCAAGTGGACAAAAATAAATGAAAAACAGGCGTTCATGACCCTAGGGTTTTACGCCTTGAAGCCAAACTAAACAAACAAACATGTTTGAATTTTCTGTACCAAACATTTTATTTAATTGATGGCATAGGAGTTGATATTTTTTTATATTTCTGATAAATATTTGTGGAGGCTTGACTTCTCTGGGGATACTGCTTCCATCTCTTCTGTGTCAGTGTTCAATAACACTTAATAACGATTTGGGGTAAAGAATGGCGATTCTTCGGTTTGCGTTGATGTCCCCGGTTGACTTGCCATATCTACAGCAGGTGCTGAGTTCTTAGGTGTGGTTGGTGGTCAGCTTTTTTTTGAGCGTTTGGATTTCTGCTTTACTGGAGAAGTTTTTGTAGACCTTTTTTTTTTTTTTTTTTTTTTTTGCTTTATCTTTACTCGACATCACCATGTAAAAGTATCGCATATCATATTATATTGATGTGAGAAAAAAAATGTTTATTCTAGTACGTCATTATTTACGCAAACTTGTAAAAGACAGATTAATTACTAATTGCATTTTTATAATTTGTTGAGTAACCCATTGGTTTTAAGGAAACTAATGACTGCTTTTATACTCATTATCATATAGATTCATTTAATTTCAATGATATTAATCTATTGATACTGTCTAAGAGATAATCTATTTAAGTTTGAGATATAATAGGGGCATTCCTGAAAAATATGACTGACCGTGAGAGGGCTATTGGCATGTCGGAGGTGGCTGTTTATTGATAAGATATAAATGAGTCAAATTTGTATGATATATTCTTAACCTGATCACGGCGATTTCTTCTCTGAGACTAGAACGGTTTGATGAGGTCCAGGGCTTTACTGATTGTTTGATGACTTTTAATTTGCTGGGAGGGCTCTCGTTCCACATAGACTGCCAGCTATCTGATATTTCCTTTTTGAGAGGAAAACTCATTTCTGGATGAGTCGAGATAGCAGTACCAAGGGAGTATAGGAGTCAAGGGTGCGTGAGTGCTTGTTTGGCGGCCATATCTGCAAGCTTATTACCAACTATTCCCTCGTTACCGGGAATCCATAAGGAATACAGATTTCCTAAATTTTCGAGAATATGAAGGAATTGTTAATTTTTAGAAAAACGGAGTGTTTTGAATACATGTCGTTTAAATTTTTTAATGATCTCAAAGAGTCGGTAATTAAAACTATTGTATTTTGAGTTATTGGCATACAGAAGTGGAGGGCTGAGGGCTGATGCAGAAGTTCCGCGGTATATATGTTGCATAATTTATGAAGTTTTAATGTATGTGTCGAATTGTGAGTAACAAAGGAAGAAGCTGTGGCGTTATCGGATTTCGAATCGTCAGTATAAATTTTTTTTTATATTTGTTTATTTAGAAATATTACATTCTGTCACATCAAGGACATTTATAATAGTGTTCAGAGAAAGCACACTCACACTCTATTTACAATAAAAAAAAAAATAAAATAATACAGAAACTTAATAATAATAAATACAATAAATAAAATAAAAATAAATACAATAAAATAAAATAAATGTATATAAACAAAAGAACTAACCTAATCATACACACTCGGGCTTGAGTGGAGGATCTGGCCATTGCCAAAACTCCAATAGATGCTTATTTACAAAAGGTCTCTGGGCCACTGCCGCTTCAACCTTCGAGGAGGATTGTAAGGATGGGTGGTGCTGGATAGAGATTGTGCAAGGGGATTTGGATGATAGGTAAGGTTCTGGTGAAATTTGGAGAATTTTTCTGGAATAAGGTCTAGGACAAATGGGATATTAAGGTCATGGTGTAGGATTTTGTTATTTACATAGAACGGAGCATCAACTATTGTTCGAAGGACTTTAGATTGAAAGGATTGAATACGTTTGATGTTAGAAGCTTTTGCTGTACCCCACAGTTCAAGTCCGTATGTCCATATAGGTTTCAGTATTGTCTTGTAGATAAGTAATTTGTTTTCAATAGAAAGTTTGGATTTTCTGTTTAGTAGTCTGTATAGCTGGCCGTATCGTCGGTTGAGTTCTTGTCTTTTGAGTCTAGTATGTGGGTTCCACGTCAGTCTTCGGTCTAAATGAAAGCCAAGATACCGGACTGTGTCTGAGTAAGGAAGCTGGATGGAATTAAAGTGTACTGGTGGACAGGAACTGCGTCGGAGTGTAAAGGTAATGTGTTGGCATTTAGATTCATTAACTTTAATGCGCCAGTTATTACACCAGTGCTCAATCAAGGTGAGGTGGTTTTGGAGATTTAAGGATGCTATGTTGGGATCTGAGTCGGATGATAGAATAGCGGTGTCATCAGCAAAAGTTGCCAGGAAGGTATCGGGATGGACAGGGATATCGGCGGTAAAGAGGATGTAAAGGACGGGACCCAATACGCTACCTTGAGGAACACCTGCCTCAATTGGATAGCAATGCGAAAATTCAGTACCGCAACGAACTCGGAAGGTACGATCTGAGAGGTAGGAACGGAGAACAAGGTACAAGGACTGAGGAAGATAGTTTTTCAGCTTGGAAAGAAGCCCGGCGTGCCATACCCGGTCGAAAGCTTGAGCTATGTCCAGAAATGCACCCGAGCAATATTGCTTGCTTTCCAATGCTGCGGAAATATGATCAACCACTCGGAGTCCTTGTTGGACTGTAGAGTGTTGTGAACGAAATCCGAACTGATGGGAAGGAAGAGTTTGGGATTCTATAAAGGGTAGGATGCGTTTTAGGAGGATCTTTTCAAAGATTTTTGAGAGAATAGGAAGAAGGCTAATTGGTCTGTAGGACGTTGAGGTGTTGGGAGGTTTGCCTGGTTTCGGAAACAGGATAATAGTGGAATGTTTCCACAAAAGAGGAAAGTGGGTGGTTCGTAGGATGCTATTGTATATGTATGTAAGGAATATGACAGCTTTAGGAGGGAGTTGTCTAAGGATCTGAGAGGTAAGCAGGTCGTATCCAGGTGATTTACGGGTAGGTAGTTTTTGTAAAAGGAATTTGACCTCAGAAGGATTAACTGCTTTAGGCGGTAAGGAGAGTGGGATGGGTGAATTAAGGAATTCCTCTACTGCTGACGTGTGGGTGGGATTGGATTCTGGATGAGAGGTGAATGTAAGGGAAAGGTTTTTGGCGAATTCTTCGGCTCTATCTTCGTCAGATGCTGCCCAAGAGCCATCACCTCGACGGAGAGGATGTGATATGTGATGGGGTTTTAGGATATGTTTGGTGGTCTTCCATAGGGAATTGTCATGAGAAGAGAGGGAAGTGAGGTAGGAGTTGAAGGATTGGGATCTGAAGGTGGCCAATTCTATCTTTAGTTTTTTGCAAAAATAATTATAGGATTGGCGATCGGTGGGGTGTCTAGTACGTTGCCATAATAATCTGGCACGGCGTTTGGTATGGATTAGGTCTATGAGGTGTTGAGGTAACTTATTTTTCTTAGGAGTTCTTGAGGAGTGGTTTGGAGAGGAAGCAGTCCAGATTGCTTGTTGGATAGTGGTGGTAAAAAAGTGTACGGTATTGTCAAGGTCATCTGGGATTTTCAGGGTCATTCTGAGGTCAATTTTATCGGTAAGGATTTGGTGAAAGAGTTTCCAGTTAACTGGGCCTCTGATGAAGGACGGTGGAGAAGACTTAGGAATAGGAACTAGAGATAATTGGAGTAATAATGGACTATGATCTGAGGATAGTTCGGCAAGAAGGGTAAGGGAATGATTGAGGGGCCCTAAGCCACTGTGGATGAAAAAATCAAGGATATCGGGATTGCGGTTAGGATCTGTGGACCAGTAGGTAGGTGAGTTGGGTGGAAGAAGACTGAAACGTTGGGTATTGAGTGCAGACAGAAATGTTCTGCCACGAGAATTCGTGGTTCTTGAACCCCAAACTTGATGCTTGGCATTTAAGTCTGCACCCAGGATGAAATGATGACCTAAGGAGTTGAGGAGAGAACTGAACTGGACTTTGGATATGGATCTGTTAGGAGGGCAATATGCTGATGCAAGGGTGACTGGAAAGGAGAAGGCTTTGATTACAATAGCGGTTGACTGTAGAAAATCTTGAGTAGGTAATGGGAGTAAGTGATGGGAGAGGGATTGGTGTACGATGACAGCAGTGCCGGCATGTGCTCTGCCATCAAGGTGGTCAGTACGGTATGTTAAATACTGTGGGATTTTTGAATGCTGTTTTATGGTCAGTCGAGTTTCTGTAATTAGGGCTACGTCAATGTTCTTGTCTTGTAGTAAAGCTGTTAGTTCGTCAACGTGATTTCTAACACCATTCGCATTCCAAAGGAGAATGGACATGGGTTTTGGGATGTGGCTCATTAAGGATTTTTCAAAGGAGGGATGAGGTGAGATACGAGATTTGTAAGGAGTGATATGAGTGGAGTGACTAGGGATTTGAAATCGGTTAGGAAAGATGCTAACAAACTAGTGAGATCTGTTGCATTTGAAGGAGGAGGAATATGAGGAATTTGAGGTTGTTGATGATTATGTGTGTTAGGATGAACAGAATATTGAGATTGGGGCTGAGGTAGTTGCTGCGGCAGGGCTTCACATGTATTATTGGGGTTCTTACCTCCAAGTAGTTCGGAGTATGATAAATTATTGTTAACAATTCTAGAAGGTTCTCTTCTTGGTCTGGTTGTCTCATCTTCAATCCGGTTCTTCTGGTATCTGGATTTGAGGCTCTTATAGGTTTGGCAGCCTTTGTAGTTGGCCGGGTGTCCCTCCTGGCATAGTGCACACACTGCAGGATCTTGTATTGGTTTGGTGCACTCCACAGATTTGTGCTGTTCACCGCATTTCACGCAACGCGGCAGATGGTGACAATAAGTTTTCGTGTGGCTATACGCCTGGCAATTGTGGCACTGCACAATTTCCTTCTTGGGGTATGGCTTCTCTATCTTCACGATAGTGTAGTACAATCTCTTGATATCATATATTTTTTCAATGCCAGGTGATGGCTCTAGATCCACGAAAAATAAAGGTAGTGGAACTTTATTACTCACTCCTGGCTGCTCCTTATTCTCCTTCAGAACGTTGGTTACCTGACGCACTTTGAAACCAAGCGTCGCTAGTTCTTCTTTTATCACTTCAGTTGGGGTTGAGGAGTGTAAATTTCTTACCACCACTCGTAGCGATCTCTCCTGTTTCAGCTGTTTCCACACGTACAAATTTGCATTCGTTTCTGACAGGTACTTCACAATTTTTCGGTAGGCTTCTGCAGTATCAGGTGTTATTTTTGTGTCGTTGGTCCTGTTGAGGCAAGAATAACTGCCGGAGCAGATTTCGTTTAGCTGTGTACACAGTAGTTGAAAATTTTTGATATTTTTTACAAATATCGGAGGAGGCCTTGGTTCCCTGGGTACTGCTGCTGACTCCATTACTTCTCTGTCATTATGAAGCACTTGGAACGGGTTTGGAGTGAAGAAAGGAGATTCTTCAACCATTTCTTGCGAAGAGGTACCTGGTTGAGGCTGAGGTTCTGTATCTGAAGTTTTCACTGTGGTTATTGGAGCTATTTCTCGCAGGCAGCGACGAGTTTTTTGTTTCACTGGTGAATCACGAGGGGTACTAACTCCGTCTGACCGAGTCCTCTTAGTGGGCACCTTACTGGACATCACTGGCTGACAATGCCGCATATCATAAGAGAAGAAAAAAAAAAAAAATAAAAAACAAATGTAGCAAACTGTAAATAACAACTGCTCTGGTGTACACTTCAACTATATTCTGTAAATAATCAAAGAGATTCCGCTGAAAAATGGGCAACAACTGAGAGAAGATTTCAGAACACGTCCTTCGTATCAGCTGATCCACTGCCTTCTGTCAGTATAAATTAAGAATGGTACTGGAATATTTTGTAGAAGACCTGAAAATGCGGATTTATAACGGAAGGTAACGTATTTCTTTTAAGTAATCTCGAGAGAGATGGAGCATTGTTTTGGGAGTTTTGTGAGTCCAAGGTAGGTTTTGAGTTCTGTTGTGCACAGAGGTCAAATTCTTAAGAAATTGAACTACTGAATAAATTCTTTCTGACAGTGGGTGTGTGGAGTTGTGTTTGTTTCTAAAAGCGTTGGAGAATTTAGGTTTACAGACATAGTTATGAGTAGAGTGTTTATTTTATCAATATTTGCTAATAAATAGGAGGTTTGGCCATACTTTTCTATTATCAGAAATGTTCCTCCATATAGCTTCATGAATTTTGGGCTCTGTCAAGTGGAGTCTTTTGGGATTTTTAAAGCTCGAAGTAAAAAGAGAGGAGTATGAGATAGAATAAATGAGGTAAGAGAAGTGAATATGAATGAACTTCAAAAATACATAACGCTATATTTACCTTTACAAATAATTTAACATTGTGCTGATCTGTTTCACTACATTATTCATTGTTACTTAAAATAAACATAAAACATTGGGACTTTTTTCCCAACCTTTGGATAACCCCACTCCACTCCAGGTGCTGACTTAATCATTCCACATATAGCAAGTTTACACATTTTTTTATTAATCCGAATTTGTGATATTGACAATAATCTTTGCTTTATTACTATTATAGGTAACAAGCATGGACGGGTTAGACATCTTTGACAGCTCTTCAGAATCTTCCAGCTCTTCTAGCTCTTCGAGCTCTTCTAGCTCTTCGAGCTCTTCGAGCTCTTCGAGCTCTTCGAGTTCTTCGAGCTCTTCGAGTTCTTCGAGCTCTTCGAGTTCTTCGAGCTCTTCGAGTTCTTCGAGCTCTTCGAGTTCTTCGAGTTCTTCGAGCTCTTCGAGTTCTTCGAGTTCTTCGAGTTCTTCGAGCTCTTCGAGTTCTTCGAGCTCTTCGAGTTCTTCGAGCTCTTCGAATTCTTCGACTTCTTCGTGCAGTTGCAGTTCTTTCAGCACTATCACATTCAGTTGCAGCAGTACCAGCAGCAGCAGCAGCAGCAGCAGCAGCAGCAGCAGCAGCGATACTGACGATGAAGAGTACCGTGAAACCCGAATAACAAAAATAATTGGAATGAATTTTATAATATGCGGTGGTTCCCTTCCTAGAATTGTAGAATTTCCCGGATTCGAACTCTGTGCAACCCTCGACAATTTTTTATACGAGGAAGAGTGCCCTCCAACAGCACTGATAATCGGCAACACACCGGAAGTATTCGAAACGGCTTATCTGATTGCCTCTTATGGTGGAGCTGTCACTGTTATGGTATGTTGAATTAGACGAACTATTTATTTGTATTATGACTCATTCTACTATCTTTAATGTTCATTAAAAACATTTTTTCAAAGTAGTCAAATAACGCTTGTTTTCTTGTTTTTTTAGTTCAAAGATATTTATCTAACTAATCTTATAAAAGTTAAATTTCATTTAGTTTTAGTCATAACAACTTATTTGCTTTTATTCAGAATAAATGCACCCAATGGTTATCAAAGTACGATCAAGAATCCATAGAGAAGGTAATACAAAGCTTTAGGCACCTTCGAGTCACCTTTCTAAAAATTTCAAGCCTTATGTATATTCAGGAAACGGACGAAGGGTATAAGGTAAATGTAAATCATTCTAAACTATTTTGAGTTAAATTTATGTATTTAAATCGGAATAATTAATGATTTTAGTAGAATGTTTTCGAAAAGAATAGACTTTTAAATTATATCGAAGGACATTGGAGAAAGTTAGAGTGTAAAATTCAATTCGTTTTTCATAACCCTAAATTCTGTATTTGTATTCTGTATACACAACAACACCTCAGTAGTAGAGTCAGTAAAATTCAATTCGTTTTTCATAACCCTAAATTCTGTATTTGTATTCTGTATACACAACAACACCTCAGTAGTAGAGTCAATTAAGAAACTAAAATTGGGGGCGGGGTGGCCGAATGAGCTAAAGCGTGTGCACAGCACCGCGAGTTGCCCGGCAACCAGATATATGAAGTTTTGAGAGACAAAAATAAGTAATGTTAAAATCTTACGTACCTATTCAGTTCTTCTATTTTTTTCTTTTAAAACATATGTTACTTTCCATTTGAGGCCGGTAGCGTTCCTCAAGGTAGCGTTTTGAATCCCGTCCTTTATATTCTCTTTATGTCCTTCCCGATACCATTATGAAAAATTTGCTGATGTCACCGTCATCCTATCATCTAACTTAGATCTTGCCTTAAATCTGCAAAGGCACGTCTCCCTAATTGAGCACTAGTGTAATATATGGCGCATTAAAGTAAACGAATCCAAATGCAAACATATTACTTTTACGTTCCGCTGCAGGTCCTTTCTTCCAGTCCATTTTAAATCCAACCAGCTTCCTTTTTCAGACACATTACAGTATCTTGGCTTTCCCTTAGACCGAAGACTAATGAAAAATCCACATTCTAGACTTAAAAAAACAAGAATTTAACCGACGATATGGCAACTATTCAGATTACTGAATAGAATATCTCAACTTCCAACTAGCAACAAATTACTGTTTTTTGTTTGTTTGTTTTTTTAAATACTTCAAGTAAATCTGTACACAGAAATATAATCACAAGAAAATGCTTGTTGATAAACTACCCACTGGTAGCACTGTAATAATGTTTACAAAAGGAGATCACGCAGCTACCTTCTTTTCAGAGGCCTCGAAGGATTATCCGGGATTGAAGAGGAAGCAAGGTTATAAACAAGAGGATTCGGATGGTTATGAAGTTTATTATGGAAGGATAGGTATCTGGATTAAGCCAAATTGGAAACATATGGAACATTAAGGTCTTTATGAATTATTTTATTTGTGACAAAGTAAGGAGCATTAAGGATTTTACGAAGGATTTTGGATTGTAGGGATTAGATACGAAAGGAATTCGATGGTTTAGTGGAGCCCCATAGCTCAACTCCATAATTCCAAATAGGTCTGATTATAGTCATGTATATGAGTCTTTTATAATTAATTGGAAGCTTAGATCATTTGTCTAGTAAGTGTTGAAGTAAGCGGAAACGTCGATCTGTTTCTTTTCGTTTCAGTCTCGTTTGAGGATTCCAAGTGAGACGTCTGTCCAGGTGGAGTCCTAGGTATCGGATTTGTTCAACAGGGATAAGTGTGTTGTTATTAAAGGATACTGTAGGAGAGGAAGTCATAGGTTTACGACGAAGGGTAAAGGTGATTTGATGGGATTTATTGTAATTTATTTTAATCCTCCAGTTTTAACACCAGTCTTCAAGGTTTGTGATGTGTGATTGAAGAGTTTGGGATGCTATTGATGGATCGTTATTAACTGAAAGAATACATGTGTCGTCTGCATACGTGGTGGACAGCTGTATAAACTGTGTAAAGGATAGGACCAAAGATACTATCTTGAGGATCACCAGCAGATTGAAAAAGAGGGATGAATAGGCATTATTGTGATTTACTTAGATAGATAGATAGATAGATATTTTATTTGTTTTTGGGGGGTTCCCCATACAAATAGAGCCTAACTTGGCTATTGTACAATAATATGGTTTTACAAATTTACATACCTATCATTTAAATATAAATAAAATTTACAATATTTAACGTTTAGAATGGGTTTCACAAAACATGAATAACAATAAAAATTAAAAACATAAAACGATTACTGCATAATAATAGTTATATAAACCTGTTACTATGATAGAAACAATAAAAAATAAAAATATTTATAAATATAAACAAAATATTACTTTTAAGATAAACTAAAAAGAAACACTTAATAGAACATGGGCAAAGATCAACAATTTTGTGTATGCATTTTGTGTACTCCCATCATATAATAGTAAATTTTATTTAACTTATCTATACAATTGATGTTTAGTATGGATTCGATGTTGTGGTTACCAGAAGGTTCTGATATATTCTGGGTTTGCAATTCTTAATTGACTAACACATCTCAATATCTTTATATGGACATTGAATGTAAGGTACGTTTCGGGATCGGGAGCATTGTAACTTCATAGCATTCTGTATAAATTATTGTGATTTACTTTGAAATGTCTATCAGTAAGGTAGGAACTGATGGTGAGAAAATATGTTGGGAGGAGGAATTTACGGAGTTTGTAAAGCAATCCCGTGAGCCAGACTCGATCAAACGTCAAGAAAGCCTCCAGTGCAATACATTCCGCGCTCCAATGCAGAGGAGACAACGTCTACCACACGATGGGATTGCTGGATAGTGGAATGGGATGTGGGGAATTCAAATTGGTGATCAGGGATTATGTGGTTGGAATATAGGATGGGATACAGGCGTTTTAAGATGAGCTTTTCCAGGATTTTGCCCATGATGGGTACAAGAAAGACAGGACGGTAAGAGGATGGGTATTCTGGTGACTTATGGTGGTATTCTACTGATCTAAAAGACAATCTGAAACCTGTTAGGACGTACAGACTAAAACTGCTGTGATAGCAATATTTTTTAACTCCAAACGCATCCAATCCTTTCAGTCCAAAATCCTTTGAACAATAGCCGATGCTTCATTTTATGTAACCAACAAAACCCTACACCACGACCTAAATATCACATTTCTTCTAGACCTTATCACTGAATAATTCTCCAAATTTCACCAAAACCAGGGATTTCCAGCAGTGAGTTACATGGCGCACTTGCGCCATCAAAATTATTGAGAGGGGTCATATGTGGTTATGAAATTTCGGATTAAGGGACAAGGGCAAAACATGGCCACAGCAACTGAAATTGCATATGATTTACGATTTTTCTAACTTTCTAAGATAATACCAGTCAAAGACGTTATTTAGATGTTCGACATGTTGAGCCTTTTTTTTTTTACTGAATGCAGTAAAAACAAGTTTTGGTAGCAATACATTCGAACAGTTTCAGCAAAGCTTACTAAGAAGGGTACTCTATGGTAAGATGCATTATTAATATATTCCATGGCTTCTTTATCTAGTATGAGTGAAGATCGCTTCTTACATCTGAGACTTGGTCGGAATACGACTTTGGTTTTGCTGCAGTTTATTTGAAGTTTATTTGCAATATATATAATAATAATAATAATCTTTTATTTATTCTGGGACAAATCTCTTTAGAATAATTAACAAGGACAGAAATGTGGGGTTTTGAGCCTCAGATATATATACATGTATTTAAAAAGTTAACTAATAGATATAATAGAGAATAAATAAAAAGAAGTTATCTTCTAGATTAAATCGATTAAGAAAAAATAAACCAAAGAAAGAACAATGAGATGAAAAGAATTGAAAATAAACTAATAATATATATACATATTTACAGAGTTTCTATTTGCAATTTTAGAGTGACTGGATGGAAAGAAAGTGATTGAATAGGCGGGATTTAAAAGTAGGGAGAGTATTGAACCGACAGATGTCGGGAGGGATGGAGTTCCATAGGGATGAGGATCGAATAATAAAAGATTTATCGAAAGCAGCGGTTCGGTGGGCCATTATCGGCCCAGATATATCAGAGGATTTAAATTGAAGGAGCTCTGGGATGTATGAAGGACGGGGGTAGTGAATGTCTTGGAAGAGGAAGGATGCCAGAAAATACTTAAGACGGTAGGAAGGATAAAGCCACTTCATCTCTTCATAGAAACAGGGAACAGGGGCATCCCTTGGAATCCCGAAGATGAATCGTACAAAGCAGTTTGTCAAACGTTTTAGTTTCGCCTCGAGATCCCCAGAGACGCCTCCATATACCGTGCAGCAATAGTCGAAGTGGGGAAATATTAAGGAGGTCACCAGGAGTTTACGGATTTCAAAAGGAAAGAGGTGTCGGAGGCTATTTAAGTGTTTTAGTGTGGAAAAGGTACGTCGGGAGATATTGGATACATTTCCAGGAAAGGGTTTGATCGAAGATTATTCCAAGGTTTTTGATGGTGGGATAAAATTTGATGGGATTATCATGTAGGAACAAGGTTGGAATGTTAGGAACAGTTTTGAGGAGGTGGTTGGAGCCTATTAGGATCGCCTTGGTCTTTTTCGCATTCAAGTTCAGCTTGTTAGCTCCTGCCCAGTCATATATTCTATTTAAATCTTCTTGAAGCTTTTTTGTGGCGGCTAATAGGTCAGATGGGGGGAAGGACAGGTATATTTGGAAATCGTCAGCATTGATGTGGTATTGGGAGTGATAGACCAGAATGGGAAGGTCATTAATGTAAATAGCAAACAGAGTAGGAGATAAGGAGGAACCCTGAGGGACACCACAGGAGAAAGGAAGTGTCTTAGACTGATGGAGTCTAATCTGGTACGACTACATACTGGGATCAATCGGAAAGTAAGGATTTGAACCAACGCAGTACACTGTTGGATAGAGGAAGATTTTGCAATTTGGTAAGAAGGATGTTATGGTCAACTGTATTGAACGCTTTATAAAAATTTAGAAGGATGAGGATAGTAAGGTTTTGGTGTTCAATGGAGTTTTAGAGGTCATGGGTTATTTTAAGAGGGGCAGATTGCGTTGAATTGCCGGGTCGGAGGCCAGATTGGAATGGATTGATGAGGGAACGTTCTTCTAGGAAGTTGGAAAGTTGATTTTGGACAAGGTGTTCCAGTGGTTTTGAGAGGTTGGAAAGAAGAGAAATAGGACGGGAGTCGTTCTGTGAAGAAGGGTTGGATGTTTTATTCAAAGGTCGGACTAGTGCAGTTTTCTAGGACGAGGGAAATATGGAATTTTGCAATGAATAGTTGTAGATATGATAAAGTACTTCAATAAGGTTGGAAAGCTGGATTTTATTAGTTTTACTCGAATATTGTCAGGACCATAATTATTGGTGTGGGATTTTAGGATAGTGGAAAGTACTTCGTCGTAGGACACATGGGAAAAAAAGAAGTTTACAGGATTGAAATTGTGGTGTTCAATATCGTGAGTAGTAGAAGGATTAGAAGAAAAGATAAGAAATGGTCATTAAGATCGTCTGGAGTCACAGGGAGAGAAATGAGGTTATTGGAATCTGGTAGGGATAGATTGCGAAGTATTTTCAATTTTGATTTGGAATCGGGAGCATTGGAAAGGGCATTATGGAAGTAGTTGGATTTAGCAAGTCGGATTGTGGATTGGGTTGCATTGCGAAGTTGTTTGAAAAACGCATAACAGTAGGTAAGCGGGTTTGACGGTACTTGCCCCTTGTTGCATTCCTTCTCTTTATCATTCCCTTTATTTCAGGAGTCAGCCAAGGAGCAGTGGGACGACGTAAGATTCTGATCATCAGAGGAGCATGGATGTCTAATATGTATTGTAGGTTTGAGGTAAGGGTGGATATCATAGGATCAATGGAGGTATAGTAAAATATGGTATCCCATTGGACAGAATCAAGGTCACGTTTAAGGGATTCATATGAAACTAGGTTTAAATTGCGATATGACACTATTTTGGGAGTAAATGATTTCACGGGTAGGTCTTACGAAATTTGAATCAGGGCGTGTGATGACAGAAAGGGTACAGGGTGTTGAGAGAAGGAAAGGATCTTAAGGGGTGAGTCAGAGATGTGAAGATCTAACCATGGGTCAGAGAACTGAGTGTGATGAGTGGCAGAATAAGGGACAAGATAAAGATTAAGAGAAAATATTAGGTCATTGAGGAAGTGTTTTTCGGGAAATTCTGAGAGCAAATTTACATTAAAATCACCGGAGATGATGATATGATGAGGAAACCAGGTTGACGAGGGAGGATTCAAAGAGTTGGTCAAATAGAACACGAGGAGGGCGGTAGACAACAACATACAATAAAGGAGAGGAAATAGAGGTAATTTCAATAAATAAATATTCAATGTGAGGGCGGTCATGAAAAGGAGACTCAAAGAGGATTTTGGCCTTGAGATTATTATGTACATATAGTTCGACACCACCCCCTGTGCGATCAGATCTGTCATGACGTAGGTAAGAGTGATTGAGGAGGGAAATTTGGGAGAAAGGAATAAAAGGTTTCAGATACTGAAATTTTGTGGTAAAAATTATCGAGGAAATATTTTTAAAATTCATCAAAGTGGGCATTAAGGGATTGAGCATTGACGTGACAGGAGTTTAGATATTAGTAATAATTGAGATGTTGGGAAGAAGAATTACAGGGAAAAGGATCAAGGATGGACAATAGGATATTACAATTTTTTAACAAAATTTGATTTAAGCATGTAATAATCGTTGAAAAGATAAAATTCCAGCTCGTTAGTACTAAAATGAAGGTAGAAAATAAAAATGAATAAAATACAAATATTTTTATTGAGAAAAAGTAAAATTGAAACCAACTTTGGGAAACAAATATATAAAATTCAACTAAAAACTTCCAAGTCGCCAGGTTTCCCTATAATTACCATCGGATATCGTTCTGACTGTCTGCATCGAATTTTTTCGCCACTGAACCATACATATTTTATTTTTCTTGCCATTTTCGTATATGTATAGATATTTGTCTAATTTTCTGAAACTTAGACAAATAAACAATTAAAACAAAAAATCACATTTATTCCTACTTATTTACAGAATAAAAATGGATAGATAGTTATATTAGCTTAATGGAATCAATATGAACTGTGTTGTCTCCTGTTTGCATTTATGGGATCTTATCTTTTTCTCAGTCATGAATTGACAGGACTTTGACTTGTTCGTTATTTACCAGTATTTGAGAGATTTATGGGTTTGTTTTGTAATCTTTTAAAGATATCGCGAAAATCATTTTATTCATTTATTTGAATTTTTGCTCCCTTCATTTTGTTTAAGAATTTTACATAAAACATTACATTAGTTAATAAGTTTTAATGTCTTATTTCAATATCAATTATGATCAACTAATTACTTTCCACAGGCCAAGGTGAAGCTTGAAGATGGTAGTACTTATAGAAATTTTTTCTATACCGTCATTATGGATTATACAAGGGTGCCATTATCAGCTCAAATAAATATAGAGGAGGCCGGTGTGAAATTGGGTCCTTTGTAAGTCATACTATTATAATTTTAATATAAATAATGTTACATATTAAGTTTATAAAGTCCTCCAGGGCCCGAGCTCCAAAGGGGACCCAGCCTGGTCATCAAGGCGTAATTTTTCAACTTCTAAATTTGTATTAAAACAAAATACAGGTATCATTACATTTATCAGGTTTTAGTGATGAATTCAACTCTTAACAGGAGACCGGGAAATCAAGGTCTTTTGTATATTAGCCCCGCCAGTTGCTTTTTAAATCTGGAGAAGTAACTGTTATAGAAAAGTATCAGCTACATTTGAATCAATGTTGTTATTCTTCTATTATATAAAAATCTTAAGAGATTCATTTACTTAGCAAAATAAACTCCTTTTGTTATACTCCAGCTTGAATAACGAAGAAAAGGAAGGCTTTAAGTTTTATCAGGAATCATGTGTTTAGGTCAGCTGTTCCCAACCCAGAGCTCGCGTGACGACACTTGAGCCCGTGAATGTGCCCGCCTATGTCTAACATAACTTTTAGCGGCCATCGTTTTTACTTCACCTTTACTGTTGTTTGCTGCAAATCGAAAATATTTCTATTAAATGTTGAATATTTATTTAAATAAATACCTAGTAATTAATTGCAAATATGAACGCTCACTTTGAAAGTTGTAATTTATTTTTTATATTCTTAAATCATCATAATTTCTTTACGTGACATGCTGCAGATAGATGAGTTTTCAATTCAAATGTTTTACTAGATGTCGGATATCATCCAAATGTTTTACAATTCCTTTATTAAATTTATGAATATTTAAAAATCTAACAAGAGTTTATAGATATAAAATTCAGTTTTATACATAATACTATATACATAATAATAATTATCTAAAAATAATAATTCATTTATCGATATAATACCATTACTATCGTTTTGATTAAGCTCTTTCTTTAGTAGTAGAAAAAAAATGAATGAAGCTTGTTGGTAACATTGCATTTAACTCATTTCATAGCTAGTTATAGCCCTTGTCGCTTTTGATTTAATTTTCAGTTTTAATTTAAAAATGTTTTAATATAATATAAGAAAATTACATAAAATCATTGCACTTGGTATTTTTTGGTATTGGTATTTGGTATTTAAGGTAAACATTCTATATACAAAAAAAAAACGAAACTATATACAAAACAATACTATGACAAGACACTTAAAGCTATTTGCACTGATAGACCATTATACACTTTTAAGAAAATAATAAAGAATTAAAAAATAAAAATGTATCAAATTCTCTATTAAAATCAGCTCGAATGGTTTGCAATTATCTGACTGTTTCTGGGATAGGAATTGGAATAGGAGGGTTTTGAATGTGGATATGGATGGGGAATGTCGAATTTTGATAGGGAGGGAATTCCAGAAATTGACAGAGCGAACAATAAAGGAATTTTGGAATGAGGCAGATCTGTGAGAAGGCATTTAAAGGTTAGAATGTCGAGATCTTGTGGACAGGGAATGGATTGAGGATTTGAACTGGAGACGGTTGTAGGCGTAAGAAGGACGATGGTTGTTGATGATTTAGTAGAGGAACGTACCTAGGAAATATTATCTTCGGAAGGAGGGGAAAAGCCACTTTAACTCAGCGTAGTGGTGAGAAACATGGGAGTATCTTGGGGCCCCGATCACAAATCTTACGCAGCTGTTCATTAGTCTTTTCAGTCTATCGCGGAGCTCCACAGAGAGGCCATCATACACCACACAGCTATAGCCAAAGTGGGGGAAAATGAGAGAGGAAACTAGGAGTCTACGCGTATGTTGAGGTAGGAGATGGCGGAAGTGATGGAATAGTTTGAGGAGTAGAAGGAGATTGACTGGTCATTAAGGTGAAGAATGGGAAAGTCTGTATAGGATCTAAGAAGGGTCTTGGAAGCAATGACAATGGTCTGAGTTTTGGCAGCATTTAACCTTAATCTATTTACATTTGCCCAGGCACTGATTCGATCTAGGTCTTCTTGGATCTTGGCAAATGCCCCCAGTAACTCAAGAGGGGAAAATGATAGGTACATCTGTAAACCGTCTGCATAAAGGTGGTGGGAACAATGGAGAATTAAATTAGGTAGGTCGTTAATGCAGGAGCTGAAAAGGAGAGGAGATATGCTTGAACCCTGGGCAACACCAGAGGATAAAGAAAGGAAGGCAGATAGTAGTTGGTTGGGTATGGAGATTGCTTGGGTACGTTGTGAAAGGAAAGACTGAACCAAGAGATGGAACTATTGGAGAAGGATAATAATTTCAGTTTGTTGAAAAGGATGGAATGGTTAATGGAATCGAAGGCTTTGGAGAAGTCGAGAAGGATAAGGATAGTTAACTTTTTATCATCTATTGCAGTTTGAATGTTGCTGGTGATTTTAATTAAGGCAGATTGTGTGGAGTAGCTGGGACGGAAACCAGATTTGAGAGGATCAAGTTGGTTGGACTTTTCAAGGAAGTTGGAGACTTGGGATTGCACCAATCTTTCTAGGGGTTTTGAGAGGTTGGAAAGAATTGAGATCGGGCGGAAATCTTCGGGTGAGGTCGGATTAGAATTTTTATTCAAAGGAAGGACAATGGCTTTTTTCCAAGATGTAGGGAATACTGAATTCTGAAGGGAGAAATTGTAGATGAAAAGAAGAACTGGGTGGATTTCAAGAAGACATAATTTTATTAATTTGACAGGGATGCCATCGGGTCCTTGTTTGTGTCAGGTTGCGAAGCACCCTGAACGCTTAGTAGTCATCTGCATGCCTAGTACGTCTGAAGCGTCTACGAGCAGCGTCGCGCCTCTTCTGCAGGTCTTTAATTTCCTGACACATCCAAGGAGCAGGCCGGTGACGAAATGTAGAGGTTTTGAGAGGGGCATGGGTATTGAGGATATTGAGGAGATTGGTAGTAAGAATATCAACCATAGAGTCGATAGAAGTGCAAGAATATATTTTATTCCAATCTAGGATTTCCAGGTCAGGTAATATTTGTTCTCGTGTAAGGAAATCTAGATGGCGGAAGGTGATAGTTCGAGGCTGAATAGGAGGAGTTCAGATAATATATATATATTATTTGTATCAGATCGTGAGATGACAAAAAGGATACTGGCAGTTGGGAAGAGGAGAGGAGGTTTTGTGCAGAGTCTATAATATAGAAATCTAGTCAAGTGTCGGACCTGCAAGTGGGAGTATAATGAGTGGGAGAAAAAGGAACGATAAAGAGGTGAAGGGAATAGGTGTTCTAGATAGGACCTATATATATATATATATATATATATATATATATATATATATATATATATATATATATATATATATATATATATATATATATATATTATTGGTACCATTTCATTGGTACCTCGCGCGGGCTCATTACCGCGTGTGGGAAGCGTCCCACGGGTGGCGGATGTGGGGATGGTCGGTGGAAATTGATTGGAAGTTCCTCCCGGCTAAGTCCGATGGACTCGCTGACCAACAATGAGAGGGACCCTCCAAACTTGCTGGAGGGTGTGACGTAGGATTGAACGCCCTACTCACATATCTTTAGTTCACCAAACACCACAAAAAGTCATGGATCTCCCTAAGGTAAAACGCTCATTATCCGGAGGTAAACTAGTCCCCCGTTCGGGTCTCCGGGTGGGGACTGCCTTAGGGATTCATGGCACAAGTTGAAAAATAGGGATTTAAATATTGGTACGTGGAACGTAATGACTTTAAACACAGCAGGGGGATTAAAATGGGTCGTGAATGAAGTTAATATGTACAATTTGGATGTCGTGGCTCTGCAAGAGGTTCGCTGGCCAGGGGAGGGCTCGATGAGGGAAGGAAAGTACACTATTTGGTACGGAGGAAGCGGGAATCATTGTTTAGGTACCGGGTTTCTAATTAGGAGTAGATTACTATCCGCTTTGAGCGACGTACAATTCTTTAGTGATAGAATTTCGGTAGCTATATTTCAGGGACGTTGGTTTAAAATCGCATTAATAAACATACATTGTCCGACCGAAGACAGTGACGATGAAGTCAAAAGTGAATTTTACGATAAACTCGAATGGGTTTATGATAAACTACCGCGAAACTACATGAAAATAATTGTAGGTGACGCGAACGCAAAGGTGGGAAGGGAAGAGGTTTATATTCCGACGATTGGTAAAGAAAGTTTGCACGAATATAGTAATGATAATGGGATCCGTCTGATAAACTTTGCCATCTCGAAAAACCTGATAATTAAAAGTACGACGTTTAAACATAAGGATATTCATAAATATACTTGGACATCACCGGATTCGCAAACACGAAATCAAATAGATCATGTCTTGATACAACACAGCTGGCAAAGCAGTATAATCAATGTACGGTCTTATCGCGGAGCAGAATGTGGGTCGGATCATGAATTAGTAATCCCGAAACTTCGACAAAAACTTAATATAAAAAAGAGAAAAGAAAACCGTTTCGATTTTGAGAATTTTAATTTGGAAAAATTAAAAAATCCATCCATTAGAAACCAATTCGAGCTAGATGTTAAGAATAGGTTTGAAGCTTTAGAGCTTCCTGACGAGGACCACGAGGATATTGACAAGTTATGGGTAGAGATCAGGGATAATATAAAAGCGGTCGGTAACTCGTGCCTAGGAAAAAAGGAAACTAAGAATAACAAACCGTGGTTTGATGAAGATTGCTTAAACATGTGTGAAAAACGAAAAGCCGCTAAATTAAAAGCTCTCAATAATCCTAGCGAAGACAATCTGGAATACTACCGAATCTCAAAGAACGGAACGACAAAATTGCTCAAAAATAAAAAAAGGGAGTATCTTAAAAATAAAATAATTGAAATAGAAACTAATAGAATCGAAAATAACGTAAGAGACATGTACAAAGGTATAAACAGATCACGTAAATATGTAGGGCCCGTAACGTCTGGAATTAGGGATGATAATAACAATATTCTGACCGATCCGGTTGAAATATTGAATAAGTTTAAGGACCACTTTGACAATATTTTAAATACGGGAAATTATGACCTGTGTCCTCCTTCTGAGTACCAGAGTGCTGAACCGTTAATAGAAGGACCAAGTAAAGAGGAAGTTGAAGTAGCTATCGGAAAATTAAAATCATATAAAGCAGCGGGAATCGATAATATTCCTACTGAACTAATTAAGGCATGAGGGGAAGCTGGAATTTCTAAAATACATCGGTTGGTTAAAAAGATCTGGGTGAACGAGAAATTACCTGAAGAATGGAAAGAATCTATTCTTATTCCGATTCACAAAAAGGGTCCGAGGACGGATTGTAATAACTATCGAGGAATTTCACTCCTTCCGGTATGTTATAAAATATTCACTTCAGTCTTAACCAGTCGAATCACGGAATACGCCGAGGAAATTATCGGAGACTACCAATGCGGATTTAGACGGAATCGTTCGACTATTGATCAAATATTTTCTTTACGGCAAATATTAGAGAAAAAATTGGAGTATAACGGTATTGTTCACCAGCTGTATATAGATTTTAAAAAGGCTTACGATTCTATTGACCGCCAGAAACTGTATAATATTTTAATTGAGCAGGGGATTCCAAAGAAACTAGTAAATCTAATCAGGATGTGCTTGACGGAGACACTCAATAAAGTTAGAATCGGTAATAATTAGTCCGAAAAATTTGAGGTTCGTTCGGGCTTAAAACAGGGGGATTTTCTTTCGCCTGTCCTGTTCAATTTGGCATTACAACATGCCATTAGGGAGGTAATGCGAACCGAGAAAGGGTTGGATCTGGGCGGGACAACATCCGTGCTGGGCTATGCTGATGATCTGGTACTGTTAAGCGAAGACGTTGAAACTATAAAACTAAATACGACAACGTTAATGAAAGCCGGTAAAGAACTAGGACTCGAAATAAACGTGGATAAAACAAAATATATGGTTAGCTGCAAAAATGGCGATACTACTGGTGACATCGATATAGATGGTAATATGTTTGAACAGGTAGATAAATTTAGGTATCTAGGTTCAACGATAACTATAAAAAACGAAATTGAAGAAGAGATTAAGGTTAGACTGAAGGCGGGAAATGCTTGTTATTTTTCTGTGACAAAGCTACTTAGTTCACGCCTCTTGTCCCGGAACTTAAAAATTAGAATCCATAAAACAATTATCTTGCCTACAGTTCTTTATGGATGCGAAACTTGGCCGCTTACATTAAGGGATGAGCAGCGTCTTAAGGTTTTTGAA
The DNA here is from genome assembly GCA_928085145.1 of Nezara viridula. Lineage (NCBI taxonomy): Eukaryota > Metazoa > Arthropoda > Insecta > Hemiptera > Pentatomidae > Nezara > Nezara viridula. Next base: position 111,787,131 of record OV725078.1, read on the forward strand.
AATAAAGTATTGCGTAGAATATTCGGACCGAAGAAGGATGAGTTAACCGGAGAGTTCAGACGGTTGGTTACACAACGCCGAATTGCGTGAGCTGTATCCGGGTAATATAATTGATGTAATTTCATCGCGGCGAATCAAATGGGCTTGTAAAGTTGTTGGGCTTAGTAACGAGAGAATTCCTAAAAGGTTAATATTTGCTGTGCCAAATGGTAAGCGTCCGAGGGGTAGACCGAAGCGAAGGTGGGAAGATTGCATTAAAGCCGATCTGAATCGACTGGGTTTGGACGGCGAACGGTGGAGGGAGGTGTGTAACAAGCGATTGGTGGTGTCGGCATCGAACCTTCGGGTTCGCTAAGCCTTATTATTATTATTGGTACCATTTACATTTTCTTTTCAAATTTATAAACAGTAACTTACCTGTAATTTACAATGAACAAAAACAAGATGCCGCCACTCAAGAAATAACTTATAATTGTGCCCCTTGCAGAAAAAAGGTTGTAAACCCCTGGTTTAGGTTATATTATTTTCTCGACTGTTAATAATATTTACTTTCTTTGGATATTGAGATTCAACAAAAGAAATTACATTAAGGTTTTCATATTCACAAATATAATTTATGCATACATATATATATATATATCGGCGGTTTATCGTAAATAGACTAAGAGATACTATTTTTGATGTAGGTTATCTTTCAAACAATTAGGGTATACTCCAGTTTAAATATCGAAGAGATGAAAGCCTTTAACTTTTATCAGGAATCATGTGTTTATATCATGTGTTTTTATGAGGATATCATGGGTTTTCTTTATTCATATAAAATATGATCTGTTAACAGATTATTTTTTAACATTTTTTTAGACCAGGTTCATCATTGCCTTATTTCTTCAAGTATTAAATGTTATTCTCAAATTTTGGAAATTTCAGGAAATGAAAGAGTTTGTCAACATTATTCGTACTGTTTTGTAAAATAGTGTGAATTAAATACCTGATGGCTGACCGTGGTATATTATTGAGTAAATAGACGGTCAGTTTTTTTTTTTATTATTATCATAATCAAGTTCCTCTTCATCGCTTATGCAGTGTGAGGCTGCTTTTTGTAGTGATTGGACCAGATGGACCTTTCCCGTACCAGATTCCATCTTCTGTTCCATTCTAAACTTCTCTTTTGGAACGCATCCCATTTTTTTGTATCCATCAATATCTTAGAATTTTAGGTATTTTAATGTCTTCTTAATGTCTTCTTCTTCTTCTTAATGTCATCCTTCTACCAGGTCATCTATATTTCCTGTGTATTTTCCCTCCCCTTCCCCCTCTATCTCTCAATTAAACTCTTTCCTACACACATCCGTAAGTCTTTATTTTTAATTTCATGTCCATTGTATTTTTAATTATTTTTCCTTTTTCTTTCAATCTCTCCTTGGGATCTGTAGGATTATATTTATTATTGCGTATATTACCCATCCTCCTTATTACTTTCAATTTTTCCCTATTTCTGATGATTGGAAAAAGGAATTTTAGCGGGGTAAATTAGGTGAAGTTTTTGTCTTCGTATGTCAAGCGGAGGCTCGCCATCTTCGACGTATAAGCTATTAGTGGCGCAGGAACAGAAAGAACCAGTTGCTATTCTGAGACTGGAGTTATGTTCAGTCGAGCACTTTCAGAACTGTAATCGATACCGAATTATATGCATTGCAACCATAGTCTAATTATGATCTAATTTTCTGTACAATTTTAACATACTTTTTCGATCTGCATCCCAACTAGTGTTACTGATAATTTTTAAAACATTTAAGTAACGGAGGCAATTGGCGTTTAATTGTTTGGTATGTTGAACCCAGCTAAGTGTTTTATCAAAGATCATTCCTAGGTACCGGACAATGTTGGATAAAGTGACTGATTGATTGTATATAGCCAGTAATAGTAGTGAATTAGACTGTATTTTGCTAAAAATAATCGCGACTGTCTTACTTGTTGGAATTTTGAAACCGTGATCAGCAAGTCAGGTACTGACGATGTCCAAAGCGATTTGTATGTTCTATTGTAAGGCCATTGTCTGTTTCTCCTCGGTATAAATTACAAGGCCATCAGCATAAAGCATCCCTTTAATCGGTAACTTAATTAAATTTAATACCTCATTAATGCATTTACAAAAAAGAGTGACGCTCTAAACGCAACCCTATGGTACTCCATTCTCTTGTTCGTTTTTTTTTTCGGAAAAAAACATTACCGATTCTGACCATAAAAATTCTGTTAGGAAGAAAATTATTTATAACAGCAAGGATATGACCATCAATCCCAACCGTAACCAGGGTGTTATCAGCTAGTAATTTTCTTTTGTTTTCAAAAGCATTTAAAATATCATTTTCTAAACAAACTAGGTTGTCTCTAGTGCTTCTTATTCGCTTAAACTAACTCTGACATGCTGGCTGTACACTTTTGGATTCTAAATACCATACCAGTCTATTGCTAATTATTTTTTCCATGAATTTACAGATAGCAGAGGTTAAATTGATAGATCTATAACTGTTAACATTCATAGGATCCTTATCCTTTTTCAGAATAGGAGCGGTGATAGCACTTTTCCAAATATTTGGAAAAATATCAGATAAGAAAATTTTATTTAAAAATTTCAAAACCAATAATTTGTTAGAAGAACATAGGTTTTTGATCATACCGATGTAGATCTGATTTGATCCGGGTGAGGAATCCTTTCGGGAGTTTAAAGCGGTGAGAAATCACCTCATGGAGAAGGACATATTTAATGGTTCTAATGGATTGTTAATAATAACAAATAAAATTAAGAAAGTGTACTGAATAATTTAAGGATGAGGAGGTAGTATAGAAATGTTTTCGTAGAATGTTCGCTAAATATACGGGGTCATTTTTATATTGGTCTCAATATTTTATGCAATTTATTTGAGGAGAGTGACCAAACGCCATTATTTTTCTAATCGTTCGCCAGAAAACAACAATTGGTGTATTACAGTTAACTTTACTATGATAATTCTGCCATTGATATTTGTTTGCTCCTTTTAATTACATATCTCGCATGTTTTCTGACAGGTGTATATATTTCTAACTTTTCAGAAATTGACCGGCGTAAAAAATTGTCTAATGCTTTTTTCCGTCTTTTATTGCCTTGTCACATTCATCAGTCCTCCAGAATACAGGGGCGCGGGACCTATTATTTGTGGTCTCAAATGTAGAACTATATGATATCGCTACCTGAGCCACTTGTAGCAATCTATTGTTTAATTGGTTAATTATTTGATCAGCGTCAGTTTCGGACAAATCAATGTCCACAAGCTGAGCTCTCTCTTGAAAAAGGGCCCTATCAGCTTTTTTAATCAGTCATTTGTTATGTCTTCTGGATGAGAAGCATTTATCGAGAGAGTTAATAATGATGGAAAAGTGATCGCTGCCGTGTATTTCATCTAGTGCATACCAATGTGCCGTACCTTGTAATTGTCAAATCTATTGCTGAAAGTTTTCCAGATCTGGCACAGAAATGAGTTAAATAAATATGGTTATTTATAATATTCAAATTACACCTATTTAGAAAAGATTCTATTAATTTACCTCTCTTATCCAAGTGATCACTACCCCACATTAAGCTGTGAGCGTTATAATCCCCGGCCAAGATTACTAGAGGCGGCAGCGAATCAAAGAAATCTTTTAGTTGTTGAACCATTTATTAATGGATATTTATATAATAGAAGAATAACTACATTGATTCAAATGTAACTGATGTTTTTTTATGACAGTTACTTTTGGCTAATGTGCAAAAGACAAGAAAATTATCCCTGGGGCCTTTGGTTTCTCTTCACGACCCAGCTGATACCTACTGAACTCCCTCGAGAACAAGTAGTTTTCTATTTTGGTCAAAATTGGCCACGATTAATCGCAGAAACATCGGATCAGGATATTGCCCCGCTGTAACAATAGAAAAATGATTGGAGAACATAAATCTCACAACGACCCTTGGCGATTAAAACTGATAACCTAGGAAAGGCGAATCATATTACGCTGCAAACGAACGAAAAGCTCAATAATCCAACGTAATCTTGGCATAAGTGAACAAAATGGGATTATGTATTTTTTTGCTTGAGATATTAATACATCAGATTTTGTAATCTAAGTTTCAGATGTAGGTTCCAAAAACAAAATCTATAAATAAATAAAGCTAATTGGTCTCATTCTTGATTTCCTATATTTTTTTAACCATTTCTAAATTATAATGAAATAAAAATGTTATAGTAAACTACTCATTCAATGTTTCAGGTCACGAAAAATTATCGTAAATGAAGAATTCAGAACTGCAAATAAAACAATCTGGGCCTTCGGGAACATAGCGCGAAAACATTTGGGAACTCCGCAATTTGAAATACTAGCTGGAAAGCGGGTTATCAATGTAAGTGCATGAGTGGATATTAAATTTTTACAGAAATATTACTTCTTGTACAAAAAAATTGTATTACCTTTTAGCGTGAGCTAGTAAGTCTTCACTGACACTAGATTTCTTGTATTAGACCTAGTTTCTAAAGAAGTGTTCAATATCTTCCTGATGTAACTTGTTTTGGTAATCTGTCATCAGAACCTAGGCTAAGGTCTTTAATGGGCCCCTATAGTCTTTCATTCTGGAGACATAGCCAAACCACTTTAATTGATCATAAAGGACGTCATCGAGGGTAGCTTGGAGATGGATGGCAGAATCACTCCCTCTCCCACAAAATCTAAGAGTATTTCTATGGCATTGCCTTACGCTGAAGTTTGTGAGTTGTAGGGATTCCACAAGTTACACCTTCGCATAATACAGTATTTCGAACCCGACATGGCCCTCCTCACAATCAATATGAGCTCTGTAAGAACATTCATCTGTTCTCAGGCTTGTAGATTTCTGGTCGTATTACGCTGTCATAAATAGATTGGAATTTCACAAGGAAATAAGGAGTAGTAATCTTATGTTCTTTATTCTTCTTTTAAATCATTCTTATTGTTAATATTCGGTTTACCTGGTACTTATCTTACTCTTTATCAGAATGAGAAACAAGTTTTTCGTAGACGATATTCGAGAGTACATTGTATGCCCATTAAAAGAATACTATACCGCGGTAGTTGATATGCACAACCGTTGGCCTTGTAACAGTACTTCCTCACATAGTGCTGCACCCAAGACCCTTCATGGGTTGTAGTGGTACAGGTTTTTTATAGTTAGATGATATGCTGAAGTCAATCCCCCTTCTTATGAATTCGAGATATAATTTATTTTGTCCATTCGTTGATGTAGTTATTTTTCTTCTCGTTTAGTGAGTATGAGGTGAAAAACCTAAAAACCAAATCCCCGATTTGAGACCATTCTGGTTTGTTGTCGAAGATGCTCCCTTTGTATCCCATCCTAAGCCTAATGCCTTAATATTTTTCAACTTTATGCTGACCGCTGCAACTTTATATCATCAACTAGTGGCCTAGCATCATTCTAGAGGTCTTCATTTACTCTTTCTGCCATATTTTCCTAAGTCAACTTCTTTTTAAATTGCCTCATAAAGCGTCCATCTCCTTAAAATGTAATGCTTTTCTATGAAGAAGTTACCAGCCTCTACCTATCTACCCTTCTGTGAGCCTAGCTTACAGGCTTATGACACGACCGTATTAGATTATGGCCTATCTGGTTGCTTACCGCTACATTAGATGACCCCTGTGATGTTTAAGATTTTATTTTTCTTAATCCTCTTGAAAATTAAGCTTCCTATTATATAATTAAATAATTAATTTTTGCCTCTAGGTCATTTTTAAATAAATACACTATATATATAAATATAAATATACACTGACAGGCAAAAAATGCCACCCACTTGATTTTTTTCATCTAAAAATATTTCTGCTTTAGATTGGTCAATTGTTTTTAATGAATAAATAGGTAGTTGGCCTCTGACTTTCATAGAGTGCGGTTGTACTGTGGAGTTATTCTGACTGTTTTTATATTCCATTTATTCATTTTATTTTCATGTATTTTGACTTCTTTTTTTAAAATGTAATTAATGAAACCCGGCGAAGAATTAAGTGATTCGCCCGGTGTTTCCCTCACTACTAAAACGAACGTAGACCAACTTACGGACGAATCCTGTTCTAAGAAGAGAGTTCATGAAGCTATTGATTCACCTCAATCCCGATCACCAGTTAAAAAAATGGACAAGTACTACCAGGAAATCGCTCCAATTAAAGTAAGCAATAGCTTTAATCATCTTACTGAAATTGACCTTTCATCCGATAAGCACACTACAGCAAGTACTAGTTATAAAAATAACCCAAATGTTCAATCCAATGATATTAGAATACCACCGATATTTTTACGCAGACTTCTATTAAATGACCTAAATGCATTATGTATCGGACCATTTAATACGCAACTGGCCGGTAACAACACAAAAATAATGCTATCAACCATTGAAGACTACAGAACTATGACTAAATATTACGATGAAGAAAAAATTGAATATCACACATTTTCCTCAGATAAAAATAAATATTTAAACATTGTCATAAGGAAGGTCCCTTATAGCATAACCGAAGATGAATTAAAGGCCGAGTTAAATTCCAAACAGTTCGAAGTTGTTTACGTTTCCAGAATATTGAATAAAGATAAGAAACCTACTCCTCTCTGCTCAGTGTCTATTATAAACAATGAAACGGCTAATGACATTTTCAATCTTAACAATTTATTTTCTGCTTTAATTACAGTCGAACCTAAACACAAGAAAAATGATATCCCCATGTGTACCAACTGTCAGAGATACGGCCACACAAAAAATTATTGTCATTTAGAGCCCCGGTGCGTTAAATGCAAAGAAAAACACCACTTCTCTAAATGCCCGTTAAAATTCACAGATAAGCCATTTTGTGTAAACTGTAAATTGGCCCATGCAGCTACCTACAAGGGTTGCGTCTATTATCAAAATATAAAAAATAGAGTAAATTCACCTCTAGAGCCATTCGCAGGCACCATTAGACCGATAACAAAACAATCGGAACGAAAACCTCAGGCCACAGTTAATCAAAACATTGAAATAATTTACTGTCAACAATAACTAAAATTATTATCGATGCTATCAAACCGTATTTACCACAAATTATGACACACCTATCTTCGCTCGTAGCTTCTTTATTTACTAATGGACCCTAAAGTAAACACTATCTTATCTGTTACTAACTCGTTCGAGACTAACTGCGCATTATTCCAGATCACGTATTATTTCATTTATTTCCAAATATTAATTTTTTATATATGACTGCAGAACTAAAAAAATTAAAAATTTTAAACTGGAATGCACATGGCATATCATCTCAAAGAAATGAATTTAAAATTTTTCTTGAATCAAATTTCATCGACATAGCCTGCATAACCGAGACACATCTATCTCAAAACATCACATTTAGAATCCCAGGTTACAAAATCTTACGAAAGGATCGAGAATGTTCGACTGCTTCCGGCGGTGTAGCCTTAATAATTAAGAATAATATTAGCTTCACTGAAAACATTATTGATAATATTTTAAATATCGAAGTCATATCAGTCCGTTTACATTCATTTTCCTCTACAGTCATTACGGCAGTTTATAAACCTCCAAACAAAAAACTACTCCAAGATGAAATTTTAAAACTCTTGCCTTCAGGAGACCATTCTTTAGTTCTAGGTGACATGAACAGTAAAAACATCTACTGGGGCTGTCGTAAATCAAATTCTAGCGGAAATATTTTGCTAGAAATTTGTTCTAGGCACAATATTCAAATCCATACGCCAAATGAACCTACTTTTTATAGACCAGGCTGTAATCCCGATATTTTGGATATTGCACTCACCAAAAATTGTAGGCTTCCTCTCTCATCTCACGTTATCACAGCCTTAAATTCGGACCACATCCCTGTATTAATTAATTTTTCAACTGAGCTAAATGTAGTGCCGAAGCGAAAAGCACTCATTAATGGAACGATTGACTGGGAATTATACAAAATCTTAGTAGCTGAGAAAATAAATCTGAAAAATAATTTTTCTACTGCCCTTGAAATCGAAGAAAATATAAATAAACTAAATGAGTCTATCTCGAATAGTGTACAGGAAGCAACCGTACGACCTTTCCAGTTAGTGAGGAAAAATTTTTCAAGGAGCTGCCCAAAATCAATTCTGTCAAAAATTAAAGAAAAGAACCATGCAAGGAGACAGTGGATGCGCAACAGAGATCCTACTTACAAAAAGACATGGAACCACCTCAAACACGTAATTAAAAAAGAACTGGATGAATGGGTGTATTCCAAATACCAAAATTACGTAAAAGATTTAGACCCAAAGGACCAATCTCTGTGGAAGGCTACTCGGTGTGTACTAAGCAAATTTGAGAAAATTCCTAGTCTGGAAGAGAATGGTGGATACATCATCAGTGACGCAGAAAAAGCTGAAGCATTTGCAGATTACTTTGAGAAAACGTTCTCTAACCCAGAAGTCCGCATTCACCAAATGTTGATGTTGAAGATTATTTAAAATTACCCCTAACAACTGTACAGCTTCCGATTAAATTCACAACCCCTAAAGAAATTCAAGAACTAATTAGGAGTCTCAAAGTAAAAAAAAGTCCAGGACATGACCTTATACCAGTTATTGCGTTAAAAAATTTTCCTAGAAAAGCTCTCGTTTACATTACGTCTATATTTAATAGCTGTCTACGCACTGGATATTTTCCCGAAACGTGGACGAAAGCTGAACTCGTAGTAATTCATAAGCATGGTAAAAATGCTAAACAAGTCAGTAGCTATAGACCGATAAGTTTATTACCCATAGTTGGAAAATTACTAGAGTCAGTCATAAAAAGACATCTTGCATCCTTTTTACAATGTAATAGCATTATTCCTGATTTTCAATTTGGTTTTCAGTATAGTCATTCCACTTCACACCAACTGGCAAGATTATCAGAATTCATAGTAAATGGATTTGAAATGAAAAAACATACTCTTGTCACGTTTTTAGACTTTCAACAAGCGTTTGATAAGGTTTGGCATTGTGGTCTATTGTACAAGCTAAAGAAAGTGGACACGCCCAAATATTTATATGACGTTCTGAGCTCATTCCTCAACGGCAGAACATTTACAGTTAGAATAAATAATATAAATTCAACCTTAAGACAAATCCATGCCGACACCCCACAAGGTTCTGTTCTTTCTCCCATACTTTTTAACTTTTATGCTCACGACATTATCCAATCCACAAACACCTCCATAGCTATGTTTGCCGACGATACAGCTGTCTTTTCCCAACACAATGATATATTAATAGCCAGAAATACACTGCAGTCTTACCTAGTAAATCTAGAACAATATTTTAAAAAATGGATGATTTGTCTCAACACCGAAAAATGTACAGCAAAAATTTTTACTCTTAGACGTCCCTCAGACCCACCTGAACTGATTCTCAAAAATAAAGAACTAAAATGGAACCCAGCTAGTGAAGCAGTAAAATACCTCGGAGTTTATTTGTACCGCCGCCTTACGTGGAATTACCATATAAATAATAAACTGACCCAAACATACGCAAGGTTAGCAATGTTATATCCCATAGTAAATAGAAAATCTAGTTTAAAACCAGAGACAACTGTTCTTATTCATAAAACCATACTAAGACCCTTGCTAATGTACGGATGTGAAGTCTGGAGAGCAGCTTCAGCTACGAAAAGAAAAAAACTACAATCCTTTCAAAACAAGGTATTAAGAATTGCAGTAGATGCCCCCTGGTTCATAAGAAACGCTCAACTACATCGAGAACTAAAAGTGGAAACAATAGATGAATTCATCAAAAAACGATTTAAAAAATTCCATACGCAGCTACTAGCAGTTAAAGGTGCAGTGGCCTACAACTTAGGAAACCCAACCTCATCTCGAAGACTGAAGCCCAGACTGATCCAAGACATCATGTCATGAACAATTAATAATTTTCTCTTTATTAATTGTAATTATTCAATAATTATAATGTATAAATAGTTAGAGGTGTCTTTTGCAAAGACTATACCCCACCAGAACAATATTGTTAAAAATCATCAAATTGTTACAACAACCATGTAAGGCCTACCAGGCCGATCTGGTAATAAATAAATTTAAAAAAAAAAATAAAAAAAAAATAAATAGGTAATCTTTTTGTTTATTTTCAATTATGAATGTTAATATAGAGGACAATAACCCTTAATCCTTAATTTAATGAAATTATTCTAGATTCCAATGTTTACTTTCTATGGAATCAAAATGTTTATTCAGTATAATTAGTTCAGTGCCGTTTCTTGTAGCACATTTCTTAGTCTCCAGCTTTTAATTTTTTCAATATTAAGTTTAAAAATGCCTCTTAGTGCTGAGGATTTTGAGCGTGGTGTGGCACTTATTGATGATGGACGTTCCATTAGATATGCAGCTAATACCATCGGAGTTCCATATGAAACTTTACGAGACGCCGTCAGGCGTTTTCGGGAAACTGGTTCTTACAATAGAAGGCCCGGTTCTGGACGGCCTGGGGTAACAGAACCACGGGATGACCGGTTTTTGACTTTGAGAATTTTACGAAACCGGCACCTTACCCTTGTTCAAGCGATTCATCAGCTTGAAGAAGTTCGAGGTGTGCAAATTTCTGAACGTACCGCTCGGAGAAGATTAAATGAGTATGGATTCATGGTTTTTCGTCCAGTAAGAGGACCAGAGTTGACCAGAACTCACAGAGTAACACGGCTGGCTTTTGCTCGAGAACACAGCCATTGGACTATGGACGAATGGAGTCCTGTAATTATTACAGATGAGTCAAGATTCGCTCTTCAATCTCCAGACGAGCGTGAAAGGGTGTGGAGAAGAAGAAACGAAAGATATGCAGCCTGAAATTTTCCCCAGTGCCAACCTTTCCAACGTGGTTCCTTAATGGTGTGGGCTGGGATTTCAATGGAGCGTCGCACAGAATTGGTTGTTGTTCGTGGAGGGTCTTTGACGGCCATTCACTATGTAGATGAGATTTTGGAACCTCATGTATTGCCTATCCTCAACGAAATAGGCGATTGTTCTATTCTAATGTACGATAATGCACGCCCACATATCGCCCGCATAGTGCAGACGTTCCTTCAACAGAACAATATTGAGGTTTTAGCCTGGCCAGCACGTTCTCCAGATTTGAACCCCATTGAGCATTTATAGGATAACCTCGGAAGACGAATAAGAGCGCGTGCAACACTTCCAACACACGTGCAACACGCGTGATACACTGCAGGACCTTGAAAGGGCTCTTCGTGAAGAATGGGCTATCCTCCAGCAAAGTGACATTTCCCGATTGGTGGAAAGTATGCCGAGGCGTCTTCAAGAAGTAGTGAAGGCAAGAGAAGGAAACACGTGCTACTAAACGATGATGTAATTAATTTCTTTTAGAATAATAATGGTTCGTTTTTCAATTTTTTTTTCTCTAATCTTTCTTACCCAATCACATTTTGATTATTAAAGGTAAAAAGGATTATAAAATTCCATAAATACTAAGTATTATCTACAAATACCATGTATTATATACAAATACAACTTTTTTTACAAGTGGCAGAAATATTTTTAGATGAAAACACGGAAAAATCAAGTGGGTGGAATTTTTTGCCTGTCAGTGTATATATATATTAGAAAATTAATTTTTTTCCTTTATATTGTGAAATAATTATTATTTACGGCAGTTAGGTTATTTTATTTACAATATTAATAAACTATATAAATTTGGAGTTTATTATTTTTATTTGTTAACTTTTCGATCCCTGCTTTTCTTATTTTTCTTTTTCCAGGTCTGAAGAGGTCCCCATTCTGTGTATGAGAAAAGAAGGGATCGAAACGTTAACAAATAAAAATAAAAACTCCAAATTTATGTAGTTTATTAATATTGTAAATTAAATAACCTAAGTTCCGAGAATAATAATTATTTCACAATATATATATCTATATGTGTGTGTGTGTGTGTGTGTGTGTGTGTGTGTGTGTGTGTGTGTGCATATGTATATTATATTGAAGTGTATCAATATCTCACCCTTTGAAGATAAAACATAAATAACTCGGAAGTTGGCCATCGGAGGCACATTGTACAGTATTTCGAACACTTCTTTTTGGAACTTCACTTGAGCTAAGATTCACATCTTATGCAATCCAAGAGTCCGTCCATGGCTGTCTCTGGCTCACTGAATTGCAATTAAATTCACCAGATGTATCATTGATGTAAATGAGAGCATTAGCTTGTTCATTTGACTTAATATAAATTAATATACAATATTAAGAATTGTAGGTATGTTATAATACTATGCCAATTTTAGCTCATTAGTTATTCCATTTTAAATATTTCTTTGAAAAATCATTATTAAGTTTTTATCCACACTTTTTTATAGATATTTGTTTTAAAATCATACTGATCATTATAATAAAATTCGAAAATGATTTTACATCTGCATTACATTTTGGTCCATATGTTCCAAAATCTAAACTAATAATATTCATTTGAAAATATATTTCGTATTAACCTTTTTTCTATTTAATTATTCATGCATTTATTCATTTTAATATTTTCATTTTTTTTTTATTTTGATTGATTTATGTATATATTTCATTTTTTAAATCATTTTTTAGTTGATATTAAAGGGATTAGACGAAATACCAATTCCTAAGATTTTCCCAGTAGCTCTATTAACTCCTCTAGAATACGGTTTTGTAGGAGAAACCGAAAAGTCGGCCAGATTGAAATATAAATCTGAAATTACCGTCTATGAATCTGATAATCATCTAATTCCTTATTCAGAAACAAATGTCATAGAACAAGCGTTCCAAATAAAAATTATATGCTCTGACCATTGGTACTGCTTTCACAGAGAAAAGGTAATGTGTTTATTTCTTTCATAATTATAATGTATTAAATCACTTGTGAAAGTGAGCAATATTTTTTTTTTGTAAAAAACGTAAAATGTCCTTTTTCAGTTTAACAGTTTTCAAATTCCTTTACTTTTAGCTTAGGTTTGGGCATTGATTTTTAATATGGCCTACACATTTACAATAGTAGCACTTTTCTTTAAGATTACAATTCACTTGATCTGATTGACTTTTAATGAAAGACTTTTTGAGTCTTTTGCAGAAAAATAATTATTTTTCTATGCAAAAGATTGATTCTGCACTTGTTCTTTATTTATAAGTCTCTACGCTTCAGTTAACAACATTGTTAACATAACCAAAATTAACCTAACTTTTGTCCTTTGTAAACAAAATATCGAGAACAGAAACCACAGGGTCAAATTTGAATGGCACTGATCACAAAAGTTGATACACCATATCTTCCTCTTCAATCTTAAGATCATTAGACATGGTTTCTAATTTCTAAAGGAATTCATGAAGTGTCATTTGGAATTTAAATTCCAACTTCCTCCAAGCCTTCTGGTCGCTGGATGTTGTTTTCATACCTGATTTTTCTTATTAAAGGAATAATGTTATCGGCCAATCCTCTCACTATAATGGTTCTTACATTTACATCCGATTGTTTAAACACTTTCAAGGTTGCTTCATTTTCAGGAGGAGCATCAGTTAATACTTTGAAAACATTTGCTTTCTCTAAAAGAAATTTAATACAAAAGTACCAATTACCATAAGTTTCGTTACATCCATCAAACAGCTTGATCCCGCAAGGAATATTATTCATTCCCTTTATATTATCTATCAGACCCGAAACAATAGCAAACAAAATCACTATAATCGACAAAACACAGCAAAATCCTGACGATGTGGTACAAGAGCACATGGCACCCGAGTGCAATGACTTGCAATATTTCCAAAATTCAAAAACTTCTCTCAACCGAAAATTTCTTCCTTGACATGACCCTGGGCTCAATACCTATTGACAAAGGTAAAACGGAAGTAAACAAGAAACATGTGATCATATAGTCAGAGATGTATTGAGATAGAAGCTTTGTAACATAGAGCGGCCCTATAGAACAAAGTGTACCGACCAACTGACTTTCTTGATCTGTGTTGCCGCAAAAGATAGAATATATGGTAACCTGGTATATATAGTACATATAGCTAATCATACACTATACTAATGTAGATTACATCAATATTAAACATCTACGGTACATTGAGATAAATCTTTCATTTTTTTTTTAATTGATAATGCTTAAAATATTTATACATACTTATGTTTTTAGCTGGAACGTGTGATAGGCATACATTTTCTTGGCCGAAATGCGGGCCGCTTAATTACTGGATTCGCCTCCTCATTAGAGAAGGGAATCACCAAAAGACAGTTCATTGAACAGGTGTCAATAAAGGGTTCCTCAGAACTGGTAAGCTGCCTAGTATATTTAGTAACCTTATATGTCTTCTTTTCCCTATGTGGAAATTATTATTTTTTAATATTTAGTACTGACAGCTGATCGATCAGCTAATGTGCAAGGTTGTTTCAAACTCAAGCTCTCATTATTTACTGCTTTTTCAGAAGAATATATCTTATTATCCATTTAAAACAAGTCAAGGATACACCAGAAAGTTGATATTTCTGTGTACAGTTGTACAGGAGAGGGTCACCTCCTGCAAGGATACAGATGAAAATCTCCTGGCGAAAAAGGGAGAAATCCTGCAGAGATGGAGGAGAGACTTTGGAAAAGTCCTTCATCAAGACGATGCAGAAGAGGAAGTCAGCACCATTTCAAGAACGGAAGTCCTCCCAAACGATGCAGAACCACTAGACGAGGATGAAGTCGAGGCTGCCGTTATGAAGCTGAAGAATAACAAAGGCTAGGGGCATACAGGCGGAGATGTTCGCTACGGTGGCGAGGGACTTATGAAGGAACTCCACAACCTCATCCTTACAATATGGGAAGAAGAAAGGGTGCCTCAAGTTTGGAGATAAGGAGTTATTTGTCCGCTTCACTAGAAGGGCGGCCAAACTGAGTGTGAGAGCTACAAGGGTATAGTCCTCTTTTCGAGTGCCTACAAGGTGTTGTCAAACATTAAACCAAGAGACTCACACCCATGCTGAAAGGGAGATAGGCAATTGCCAGGCTGAATTTAGAAGGGACAGATCAACCACGGGCCAAATCTTCTCCCTGAGAATGATTCTGGAAAAAGCCAAAGAATACAGAATAGTTACGCACCACCTCTTTCTGGATTAAGTTAGCGTACGATATTGTAACCCGATCCGAGCTTTACCAGGCGCTAGAAGAAATGGGCATTCCCAGGAAGTTGATTTGTCTGGTGAGGAGGCTATGTTAGGAGATCAATCGAAGAATTTCCGCAG
The DNA here is from genome assembly GCA_928085145.1 of Nezara viridula. NCBI lineage: Eukaryota > Metazoa > Arthropoda > Insecta > Hemiptera > Pentatomidae > Nezara > Nezara viridula. The sequence goes on from OV725078.1 coordinate 111,802,444, forward strand.
CCAATCGAAGCTATTTTGGGCTAGCGAAATACTTCAAGAGCAGTCACCTCTCCAACAAGACCAAGATCGGTCTATATAAGACCCCAATTTGTCCGGTTCTTACGTATGGGTCAGAGGCCTGGGCCTTCACTAGAGTGAGAACCTCCTTCTGGTGTTTGAACGAAAGATATTGAGAAGTATTTTTGGCCGGTTCAGGAGGGAGATACCTGGAAAAGGAGTAAGAACCAGGAACTTTCAAGACTGTACAGAAAACTTGATATCATCAAGTGGATCAAGATTGGAAGACTCCGATGGACCGGCCACGCGACAAGGATGAAGGAGGATGAGATCCCAAAGAGGACATTGGATGAAGAGCTTCATGGCTGGCGAAGAGTGGGTAGGCCAAATGTGAGGTAGGCTGACTCCGTCACAGATGACGCACAGATTCTCTTCAGCGCAAGGAACTGGAGAGCTGCAGCAACAGAGAGAGCCAACTGTAGGAGACTTTTAACTGGTTGTTGCACCGAATATGTATGTATGTATGTTCTGAACTAAACAAAATAGCAGGTTCCGGAAGCTACTCATGTCTGAGCAGATCGAATGACACCAACATATTGCCAGATACAGCTGATAGCTATAGAAAAATTGTGAAGTATGTAACAGAGACCAAAGCTGATTTTCTAACGTATCAATTGCGGCAGGAGCGAGCTTTAAGAGTTTTTATAATAAACATATACCCCTCAACACCAACTGAAACAATAGAAGAAGAACTGAAAACTTTAGGTTTCAAAGAGTGCCAGATAACAAATGTTCTAAAGGAGAGTAAGGAACAGCCAGGAGTAAATGTTCCTCTATCCCTATTTTTTATAGACATGGCACTGACTCCAGGGATCGAAAAAATTTACTTTAATTTAACACATTATTAAAGAGCTACTCTTTATCACTATTACTATTGTCCTTAAATGTGACAGATTATAATACATCTTGATAAAGAAGATTAGCAAAAAAAAAAATATTTAGTATTAATATTTAGCCAAATGGCAGAATAATTTTAACTTTAAATTTGTAAATTAGTGTCATGGCCGCAATTACAGTCGTATGCTTGCATCGCTCTGTCGTTGTTTCCTTTTCATCAGGTTAATGCTTCAATTTCTGCTGCTATACAGTGTGAATAGTGTGCTTTTGTACATTTGAACATTTCCACATTAAAATATTGAGGGGAGAGACATTTATTAAAATTATGTTGACTATTTAATTGATATACGTTCGGTAGAAACAGCTCAGCTGACCGATAATTCCCTTTACGGCTCTTATCATATCAAGATAGATTCACAGTCAACGCCTGGTACCAACATTCCTTCCTTCGAGTGATATCGAGTTCGTATCTAAGAACTTTTTTTTTTTTTTTCTTTTTTTTCAATTATTTTTATTTGAGACTTTTAGTTTTATTTATTTATGTACGTTGAGAAATGTTTTATTTTACCTGTAAATATTTTTGTAAATAACTTAGTTTTAAGAATTAATTTCTTTTATTTCCATTTTAATTCCATTATAACTTTTATAGACTTTTAATTATTTTGTTATCATGGATCTTGTTAATACGTCGGGTGATGAATCGGAGGAAGAGACACCATTTTCCGAAATAAGCGAGACAGATTCGCAATATTTAAAAAGAAGAACACTCCAAAAGCGCAATAGAAATTCTGCCCCTGGATCGGCGGGTAACTCACCTACTAAGAAAAAAAATAAAGCTACCAAATCAAAAAAAAATATCTGAAAATAGCAAATCTACACAAAACACCCGCAGTAAAACCACTGCAGCCAACAAATTAGAAACAGTTCCACCATCCACCTCAATCAGTAATTCTGTTACTGCCAATATTTCATCAAATAAAACTCAGGAGCCAAAAACATTTTCGGATCCAGAACCACCACCTATTTTTGTATCAAAAATTCAAAATTTTATGTCCTTCGGGCAAGAAATTACTGACTTGATAGGACAGCCTAATTTTCGATGTTATTCAAGAGTTAATGATATAAAAATTAACACTAACTCTAAAGAAAACTATAAAAAACTCATCGAGCATTTTACATCAAGAAAATTCCAATTCCACTGCTATCAACTCAGACAGGAAAAAGCGTATAGAGTAATCTTGAGAGGTCTGCATTCAAGTACCACCACAAACGCTATTAAAATCCGATTGGAAGAAATAGGCCACAGTGTCAGAAATATTTCACCCGTATTACATCCTAGGGAAAAATATCCGTTACCACTATTTTTCGTGGATCTGGAACCAGCAAAAAACAATTCCGAAATATTTCAGGTAACGAGATTAGTATACTCAACAGTCCGTTTTGAGGGACCTAAACAGAAGCCCATAGTAGTGCAGTGCACAAACTGTCAAAATCTGGGACATACCAAAGCCTACTGCTTTCACGAGGCCAGATGTGTGAAATGTGCAGGTTCACACGCATCAGACACTTGTCAGAAACCAAGGCACGAACCTGCGATATGTGCTCTTTGTGGTGAAGCCCACCCTGCGAGCTATAGAGGTTGTGAGGTTTATAAAAGTCTCCACAAGCAAAGATCCCATAATATAGCAGTAAGAAGCCAGAACCTTGTTCAGAAAAGTAACACAGAACCGCCTGAAATTGAAAATCTGGATGTTTTCCCAGTACTGCCTTCAACACCGCAAATCGTCCAACAACGGCCATCGACCACTGTATCAACGGACCTTCCTCAACAAGAATCCACCAAGCAACACCCACAAACCACTATCATCAAGCAGCAACCTCGACGTCAGGCGCCTCAGACCTTCAAATCCAAACCTAAAATCACTAATCCTCAGCATCAACCTCCACGTCAACAAATCCCACCTCATTATCTTCCCCTAACGGTCAAACTTCCGCCGGAGCATCCGCATCCAGCACAATCCCATCCAAATCTCCAGATGAACCCACCATCATATGTACCTCAGAAATTTCAACCAACTCCTCGTACCCAACAACGGACCCAACCCCCTACCAATAACCCTAATCGCACAAATTACCAACCACAACCTCCTCCTGATCCGAATCCACAGATCCTTCAAAGCCAAACATCATCCGACATCAATTCTATCCTATCAGCATTCCTGATAGACCTTCAACAGACTATCAAACCACTCATAACCCTTCTAACCAGATTCCTTTCCGAAATCCCATTCAATTTTCCTCGATGAACAAAAAGCCCCTAGCTAATCTCTTATGGAACTCTAATGGACTACAAAACCACCGTGACGAACTAGACATATTTCTTCATGACAATTACATTGACATTGCCCTCCTGACGGAAACTCATTTCACACAACGATCAAACTTTTACATAACTGACTACATCACTTACAGATCAGACCATCCAGCTAACACTTCCCACGCAGGCTCTTGCATCCTTATCCATAAATCCTTATCTCATTCCCTAATCCCTTCCACCCCAACTGACGCCATTCAATCAACCTCGGTAATCCTATCAACTCGCCCTTTCCATCTTACATTATCAGCTGTATACCGTCCTCCTGGAAATTCCCTTTCTCATGACCTTCTTGATTCCTTATTCCAATCACTCGGATCACGCTTTATTGCTGGAGGAGACTACAATGCTAAACACCAACGATGGGGTTGTCGAACATCCAATTCCCGTGGTAATATCCTATCTCATGTCTCATCTTCTAATAGTTATTCTATCCTCTCGCCCATGAATCCAACATATTGGCCAACATCCCTTAAAAAACGTCCTGATATCCTAGATATATTTATCACTTCTCAGATTTCCTCTTCCCTGACTACAATAAAATCCCTGGATGACCTTTCATCAGATCATAGTCCAGTTCTGCTATTATTACATTCAAATCTCGTTCCTAAACCCTCACATCCGAAATTGATTACAGGACGAGTAGACTGGGACAAGTTTCGTCACGATTTGGAAAATAAACTGGACTTAAAAATTCCGCTTAAGACAAAACAAGACATTGACAAATTCATAGAAAAACTCACTACATCAATAGCTATTAGTATAAATGATAACACTTCCATCAATAAAAGCAATAACTCACGATATAGTAACTTGCCATTAAATATTCGAATCTTATTAAGAGAAAAACGCAGAGCAAGATTGAAATGGCATAGGACTAGATATCCTTCAGATAAAACTTACTATAACGAATTGACTAACAAACTAAAAATAGAAATTAGAAAATTCAAAACACAAAAATTACTTAACCTAACTGATAATCTTACAACTACTGACAAATCTCTATGGACGACCACAAAAAAGATACTAAAGTTTAAAAACTTTAACCATCCACTATTAACTGAATCCCGAACCTGGTCCAAATCTGATGAAGAAAAATCTCAACTATTCGGTCAATACCTCTTCCAAACCTTTAATCCACATCCTGATATCCTTAATCCACATCAAATTGAATGTATTGAAGCAGAACTGGATATTCCACTCCAAATGACTCTTCCACCTAAAGCATTTCATCCTTCGGAAATATCTAATATCATCAACAGATTACCTTCCCGAAAAGCTCCTGGACACGACCTTATCACTTCCCAGATCCTAAAACTTCTTCCTCGGAAAGCCATCCTATTCCTCACTTACATATACAATGCTGTGCTCCGATCCACATATTTCCCTGATTCTTGGAAAATATCTATTGTCAAAATGATACACAAACCTAAAAAACCACCCGAACACCCATACTCTTACCGTCCTATTTCTCTGTTACCTATCATGGGCAAAATCCTGGAAAAATTCATCCTAAAACGCCTGTATCCCATCCTAGACTCTAATCATATTATACCTGATCACCAATTTGGATTCCACACATCGCATTCCACTATCCAACAATGTCACCGTGTGGTTGATGTAGTCTCCTCTGCATTGGAGCGCGGTATGTACTGCACGGGAGTCTTTCTCGACGTTGAACAGGCGTTTGATCGAGTCTGGTACCCGGGTCTTCTGTACAAACTCCGAAAAGTCCAACCCCCTACATACTTCCTCATTATCCGCTCCTATCTTACTGATAGATATTTCAAAGTAAACCAAAATAATGTCTTCTCATCCCTCTTTGCTCAATCTGCAAGCGTTCCACAAGGTAATATCCTCGGTCCCATCCTTTACACAGTTTATAAAGCTGACATCCCAACCCATCCTGACACTGTCATCACCACTTACGCCGATGACACATGTTTGCTATCTGTTAATAACGATCCTTTAATTATATCCCAAACTCTTCAATCACATATCACAAGCCTTGAAGAATGGTGTAAAAGTTGGAGAATAAAAATAAATTCCAACGAATCCCATCAAATCACCTTTACCCTCCGTCGTAAACCTATGACGTCTTGTCATACAGTAACTTTCAATAATACTCCACTTATTCCTGTTGAGCAAATCCGCTACTTAGGACTCCATTTGGATAAACGTCTTACTTGGAATCGTCATACTAGACTGAAACGACAAGAAACTGCTCGACGTTCCCGACTGCTCCAACACTTACTAGACAAACGCTCCAAACTTTCTATTAATTACAAAAGACTTATCTACATAACTATAATAGGACCTATATGGACATACGGAGTTGAGCTTTGGGGCTCCACCAAACCATCGAATTCCTATAGTATCCAATCCTTACAATCCAAAATCCTCCGTAAAATCCTTAATGCTCCATACTTTGTCACAAATAAAACCATTCATAAATGTCCATATGTCGCTGATTTAGCTAGAGCCAGATATCTATCCTTTCATGATAAACTTCAGTCCCATCCAAATCCGCTTGTTTCCACTCTTGCTTCTTTCTCGATTCCTGATAATCCTCCTAGGCGTCTGAAAAGGAGATGGCTTCGTGATCTTCTTACTTAAAATTATTTAGAGAGTGCTACCACTGGGTAGTAACTCTTCAAGCCTGTACATGCCATTATTTATATTTGCGCATATTTACTTGTTGTAAATTTCATTAAATAAACAAAAAAAAAAAATTTGTAAATTAGTAATACCTATATCAATAATGCTTGGTGATGCTTATACTGGTAATTCTTATCTCCCGTAGGTGAATGTAAAATATATAATGATTTTAATCCAGTATTTTTTTTTCAGGGAGTATTCCAAACAGGACTGAAATTAAAGAATGTATCTGAGAAAAAAACGATTCCATCAAGTGCAGAATTTATGAAAAAAAAAAAATACTCAAAGACTATTATACCATACCATGGTACTGAAGAACACCCATTTACCTTACAACGTATGGGTCAGGGCAAAGAATATAGTGGTGAGTTTCCCCAACCAGATGCAAATAAGCCAATAAATCCCTCACCGATTACAGGTGTATGGACTTTGAAATCGGGTCAATCAAGTGCTACTAATACATCGAGCTCAGATACACTATCTTTCAACCTAAGTTATTCGTCGTCCGATGGTTCTTTAGAATGTTATGATATCGACCCTGATCCCTCATATATTAGCATTGACGTCTCTGAAACATTAATCTCAGAATCACGTGAATCATTCCAAAGTGTTCCATGTTCTAGAAATAGTTCAGATGACGCTATATTTGAGAGAATACACATAGGGAAGACACTGCAAAATCTGAGTACTACTTCAGTATACCAGGACTTTAATGGAGAGACGAAATTCGACAATTGTCCCCGATCGCCGCCGACTTTTTCTCCTACCCCAGATGTAACCCCAGATGTACTTAATTTGGAACTTTCCATTATATGGTTTATGCTCCCATTCGTACTCGCCAACGCATCGGAGACTCTGAATACCGAAGAAATATACACTGAAGTCTCTGCCGTAGATTCTACGGAGTCAATTTCGTTCTTGGAAATGAGCGCACAGTTAGGAACAAACCCGATCGATGCACCTTATGATAACCTTAGCGATGATGATAGTCTATCGAGTTTCAACAACATGTTCCACGATTAGATATTTAGAGGAGAGTACGCAAGAACAAAATTACCAGTTTTAAATAGAAAAACAAGTTTTTAATAAAATATTATTTTTAAAATATATTTCCTATTTTTTTTAAATTACTTTTAGAACATATGATTTTTTAAAATCATTTCTATTGCTGTAAAAACAATTAACCAACTAAAAGATATATTTAATGACGTTTTTTAATACCGACTGCTGATTGATCAGCTGATGCGAAATATTGTGTTTCCTCTTCGGGTCTCAGAATTTTCTTGTATTTCAGTGGAATCTCTGAGATTATTCATTTAAAACAGGCCAAGGGTACATAAGAACAATTGATATTTACTGGGTGCACTTATAATTTTTTTTTATTTTCTTGTTTGGGATATGACCATCAGGTCATGTCTTGTAAAGCGTTTATGAAGAGAGCTAGGTCGTTAGGATCGACACCTCGTTCTTCGCATGACAAACAAAAGCCTCGTCAATCTCATCAAACACCACTAGTGTAGTGACCCCTGTTAGCTCCGGTGAACATGAAACCCACCAAGGTACATCATCGCAAGAGACATCCACCGATATTCGTAAAAAACATTTTCTGTTACTATGGTCTCAACTAAACATAATAACAGACCCTGGAAGCCACTCATGTCTATCTAGAACAAAGGATACTAAGACATCACCAGATACAGCTGAAACCTACAGAAAAATTGTGAAATCTGACAGAAATCAAAGCGGAATTCCATACGTATCAATTACGAAAAGAGCGAGCTTTAAGAGTAGTTATAAAAAATCTACACAACATATCCTACAAGGATATCAAGTCAAGATATCAGAAATCCCGAACCCAAGAAGAAGCAGAAAGATCAAGAAGAGAACCTTCCAAAATAGTAGACCCCAACATTGTCTTTTGCATATTTACTAGGAGGTAAGAACGAAATAACTAATTGTTAGACCATGCCGCAACAACAATATACACCTGAAAATTCTCAACCCCATCCTCAATATCCTACTACTCAAATTTCGCCCAATCCTCAATAATTATATCAAGACCAAATTCCTCATATTCCTCCTCCATCAAATACCATATAGATTCCATCAAATAGATTTCACCAGCTTACTTACATATTAACTCTCAGAATACAGATCTCTTGTTACTCCTTTGATATCCCTTCTCACCAATCTTGTATCACATTTTATCTCCGCCTCAGAAAATGCTTAAATGATTTCCAATAAACCTATATCTATTCTCCTTTGGAAATACTAATGGTGTTAAAATTCAAACAGACTAAATATCTGCTTTATTACTTGACAAGAACATTGACATAGCACTAATTACTTAAACTCGACTAACCACTAAACAGCTCTTCAAAATACCACAATATTTAACATATTGTACTGACCCTCCTGACGGTAGAGCACAAGCCGGCACTGCTGTCACGTATATCAATCCCCCCCCCATCACCTACTTCCATTACCTACCCAAGATTTCCTACAATCCACCGCTATCGTAATTAAAACCTTCTCTTTCCGGTCACTATTGTATCAGCGTACTGCCCTCCTAATCGATCCATAGTCAATGCCCAGTTTAGTTCTCTCTTCGACTCCTTAGAACATCACTTAATCTTCGGTGCAGACTTAAATGCCAATCACCAACAATGGGGTTCAACGAACTCGTGGCCGAGCATTGCTGTCTTCACTCAATCCCCAACGTTTTCACCTCATTTCTCTCAACTCTCCTACCTGCTGGCCCACAGATCCTAACCGTAATCCTCAAATCCTTGATTTATTCATCTGTAAGAATTTATGCAGCTCCAAGAATAGAACGGACATCCAGGCCACCAAGACAGTCCTCTAGAACTGTGAATACAATAGTGCTCAGATGTTCAAAGGAGACACTGCATCCATACAAACTCAGGCCCTGCAACAAGAACCTCAACCTCGAGAATTCACATCTCAACCTCAAGACCCTTATTCCATCTCTGAATATAAGCCTAATAGCCAGATATTCATTCCTCCTCCTTCCAATGCCACTCACAAGCATATTCTCCTCTCTGAATTCAGATCACTCATCACTCCTCTCATTTCCTTACTTACCAATATTGTATCCAACCACATCCCACTGCCAAGAAATCCATAAATGTCCCAAATCAAATCCCTCTCCATTCTCCCTTTGAATGCGAATGGTATTCAAAATCACATCAACGAACTAACAATCTTATTACGGTACAAAAAAATTAACATAGCGTTAATAACTGAAACTCGCCTTACCAACAAACGACCATTTAACATCCCCAACTATCATATCTATCGAACCGACCATCCTGATAGAACAACTGATACTGCCATAATTTTCCATCAATCCCTTTCCCATCATCTATTCTCTTTACCAACCCCGTGATAATCCAAACTTCCATTTACCTAATAACCTAAAATACCTATATCCGAATCCCAATTAACTTCCTTTCTTAACTCCTTAGGACACCACTTCCTTCTAGGTGCAGACTTGAATGCTAAACACTAGCAATGGGGAGCCAGAACCACGAATCCCCGAGGGCGAACATTACTGTCTGCACTTAATTCTCATCACAGCAACATCCTCTCACCCAATTCTCCAACATACTGGCCAACAGATCCAAACGCAATCCCGATCTCCTAGATTTTTTACATCCACAAAGGTCTAGGATCCCTTAATATATTACACATATATATATATTACATTTCAAGACTTGGTGATCTTTCCTCAGGCCATAGACTCCTAATCCTAACGGTCTTCACATCACCAATTACCAAATCACCTCCACCTTCATTTATCAGGGGACCAGTCAACTGGAACCTCTTCCGTCAAATACTGGATGATAATATTGACCTCAGAGTTTCCTTAAAAACATCTGCTGACCTGGATGAAGCAGTACATTCCATGACTATCTTGATCCAGCAAGCAGTATGGACTGCATCTTCACCTGGTCCTTCTAAAAAATACCGCAAAATAAATATTATAACCCAAGACCTACTGGACCTTATTAATAGAAAACGATGCTCTAGGACCATCTGCCAAGAACCAGTCATCCTGATGATTGGAAATCGTATAACTATTATTTTAAGCAGGTAAAACAAAAACTGGCTACGTTTAGATCCCAATCCTATAATTCCTATCTTTTCTCACTATCTGCTAGTGATAACTCCCTCTGGAATGCAACTAAAAAAATCAATAAATTTCAATCCATTTTCCACCCCCTCCGCCGTGATGATGGTTCCTGGGCTTCGTCAGACGAGAATAGAGTAGAAGAGTTCGCTAAACACATATTGTACACATTCACTCCTCATCCCGAACTCCATTCCACCCATACTGCTGAAGTTAAAGAATTCCTCTCTCCTTACCTCCTACAGCCGTCAATCCCTCTGAGGTCAAATTCCTTATAAAGAACTTAAAACCTCGGAAATTCCCTGGACTTCCGATGGACGATCTCCTTACTTGCCAGATCCTCAAACAACTTCCCAAAAAAGCAATTATATTCCTTACATATCTATTCAACTATATCCTCCGCATAACCCACTTTCTTCCGGTGTGGAAACACTCCATAATTGTCCTCTTTCCTAAACCAGGTAAAACCTGTTAATAATACATCATCCTATACATCGATAAACTTACTCCCACTCCTTTCTAAAATCTGTGAGAAAATCCTACCTACACTCGAATCCCGTAATATCCCTTCCCATCAGTTTGGATTCCGCTCAAGACATTCCACTGTCCAACAAGGAGTTCGCGTTGTGGACCATATATCCTCTGCCAGTGGCCGATCCAGAAATTTTCTCAGGGGGAGGCGCACCTCTGTACCACGTTCTTCTCCCACCCCTATCCGTTCGCCCACCACTACCCATTCTCCCCCACTTTCTAGCTGAATTTAGCCGCTCAAAAGTCCTCTTTAAATCGTTTTAACAAAAGCAAACTATTTTTATTTAGAGTAAATTTTGATTAGTTTACAGTGAAGCTATCATTAATTACTTAAATTAAATAGTTTTTTGTTATTACTTCCTATTCAACAAAAACACGTGACACATAAAAAATCACAAAACTTTAATTCCCTACTTTCCTGCTAAAAATCGAACCATTGTTTATATAAACTTTTTCGTATTTATTGAGTTTTGCTATCACTCCTTTAAATATTTCCCTCTACTTACGAGACACCCTGTATATGGGTTTAAAAATGTAAAAAACTAAATTACTAACACAGGTCACCGAAAACTTTTTACAGCCGAAAATTCCAGATTTATCTGATCTTTTTGTTTTCATGTATTACTACTAAACAGAGCATCGAAACAAAAAACGTATTCTTTAAGAAATTAAAAAACGTCAAATCGTGTGTTGAACGCGTACCTAAACTTAATCATTTGATTAAGTGATATCGTCGATAACCACGGTCAATGTACGCTAATTTTTACCGATATTGTCAAAATCTGAGAAAGATTACTGTAAATGGCCCTGGAGCTTGGAAATGAGTTCTTTGAGAGAAAAAAACTCAGAATAATTTCTGATTCCGATCATAATCAGATTCTGATAAAATCAGATACCAAATAATTAATACATGCCTTCATGAAAACAGCAGCTATTTTAATAAAATAACAACAGATTCTAATGAGAAATATACAAATTATTATCGTGACCAGTTTTATGATTCACATTGATTCTTCAAGAAGATTGTAGTTACAGAAGGTTACAATGCGTTCAGATCTATTGAAACTGAGTAAAAACTGGGTCCGGAAGAAAACCCGTATTTTCTTGTTCTTAGAGGGGGACGCCCCCTAGAAGAAATCACTAGTGCTGGTCACGATAATAATTTTTTTTTATTAAGATATTCTTGTATGAGGTTGAATTTTCCTTATATTTCTTTTTTCATTAAAAAGGTGTTTTTTTTTTTCACCATCCAAGGGAGGGTCCATGGCAGATTTCGCTAGTGCTGGTCACGATAATAATTTTTTTTTTTATATATATTACATTACAAAATTCGTCTATGAGGATGAATTTTTCCTATACTTCTCTTTTCCTTAAATAGGTGCTATTTGGATTTTTTTTCACCATCCAAGGGAGGGTCCATGGCAGATTTCGCTAGCACTGGTCACGATAATAATTTTTTTTCCATTAGGAAATTCGTGTATGAGAATGAATTTTACCTATATTTCTCTTTTTTTTAAATAGATATTTTTCCGGAATTTTTTCCACCATCCAAGGGAGAGCGCGCCCCCCTGGCAAAATTCACTAGCGCTGGTCACAATAGTATTTTTATTTTTTATATTACATTAAGAAATTCTTGTATGAGGATACATTTCTCTTTTCTTTAAATAGGTGTTTTTATCTTTATTTGATATTTTTTTCCACCATCCGAGGGAGAGCCCGCTCACTGGCAGGATTCGCTAGTGTGATCACGATAATAATTTTTTTTTTTAATATTATATTAGGAAATTCGTGTATGAGGATGAATTTTCCCTACATTTCTCATTTTATTAAATACATGTTTTTTTGTCACTTTTTTCGGAATTTTTTCCACTATCCTATAGAGGGCATGCCTCCTAGCAGAATTCGCTAGTGCTAGTCACGATAATAATTTTTTTTATATTATATTCGGAAATTCATCGTCTATGAGGATGAATTTTCCTTCTATTTCTCTTTTCTTTAAATAACTGTTTTATGGATTTGTTTTCCAGTCGCCAGAGGGGGGGGGGGCGTCCTCCGGCTGGACGTAGCTCAAGCTTTCGACCGGCACGATGGCTTGATTTTCAAGCTCAAAACTCATTTACCCCAACCCTTGTACCTAGTCCTCAAATCTTACCTTTCAAATAGCTCCTTTTAAGGCACTGAACTCTCCAAACATTATCCAATTGAGTCTGATGTTCCACAAGGCAGTGCCTTGGGCCCAGTTCTCTACATCCTCTTCACCGCCGACATCCCTTCAAGTCCTCACATCTTCCTAGCAACATTGCCTGATGATACTGTCATCCTGTCCTCCCACTCAGATCCTCTAATAGCATCCCGAAACCTGCAAATACACCTCTCCTTGATTGAGCAGTGGTGCAACAACTGGCACATCAGAATGAATGAATCAAAATGCAAGCATGTCAATTTCACTCATCGACGCAGATCCTGCCCGCCAATCCTTTTTAATTCAATTCCTCTTACCTACTCAGACACAGTTTGATACCTTGGCTTCCTTCTGAACAAAAGACTAATTTGGAACCCACATACGAGACTTAAAAGGCATGAGCTTAACCGACGATTTGGTCAACTATATAGACTACGAAACAGAACATCTTATCTTTCAACAGAAAACAAACTATTAATCTACAAGACCATACTGAAACCTATCTAGACCTACGGACTTGAACTGTGTGAAACAACTAAATCGTCAAATATCAAACGTATCCAATCTTTCCAATCCAAAGTCCTTCAAACAATACTCAATGCTCCATATTATGTCACGAACAAGACCCTACAAGATGACCTTAACATCCCACATGTCCTTGACATCATTCCATCCAGATTCTCAAACTTTCACCAGAACCTTATTCATCATCCCAATCCTCTAGCGCAATTCCTATCCAGCTCCGAGCATCCATATCATCCCCCTCGAAGGTTGAAACGGCAGTAGCCTCAAGATTTTTTGTAAATATGCCTTTGGAGTCCTGGCAATGGTCAGCTTCTCCACTCAAGTTCTGACCGTCTGTGCCACTAGTGCCCTCTTTCAGACTCCACTGCCTTATAATACTAGTGACGCGGCTGGAGAAGTGGCACTGGGATCTCCTGATGTCCTGCTTTGTCTTCCACATGTGGATGAAAAAGCCTGGCTCGGAGATTCCTGGGCGAATGTATATATTGTATATAGGTATGAATGTGTTTAGAAGTTTTTATTTTATTTTATGCTTATTTTTTTCTTATTTATTTACTTTTTTTTTTTGTCAGTATTATTTATTTACTTTTTTATGAGTGGATCAGCTGATGAGAAGGTTGTCTCCTCAACTCCTCTCTCAGTTTTTACCAATTTTATAGCGGAATCTCTCTGATTATTCACGTGATACAGTTAAAGTGTATATCAGAGCAGTTGATATTTACTGTTGGCATCTTTTTTTTTTGTTATTTTAAGAAAAAAAAAAAAAATTTTTTTTTTTTTATTTATTTATTTATTTTTCTCTTATGATATGCGGTATGATCAGCAAGTGATGGCCAGTAAGGTGCCCAAGAGGTCTCGGTCAGACGGAGTTAGCTCACCAGCCAAACAAAGGACTCGTCGCTGCCTACGAGAAATACCTCCAGTGACCAAGATGAACACTTCAGAACCAGAACCTCAGCCCCAACCAGGTACGTCTGCACAAGAAACGATTGAAGAATCACCTTTCTTTACTCCAAACCCCTACCAAGTGCTTCAAAATGACAGAGAAGTAATGGAGTCTGCAGCAATACCCAGAGAACCAAAGCCTCCTCCGATATTTGTGAAAAATATAAAAAATTTCCAGATGTTCTGCACCCAACTAAATAAAATCTGCTCTGGAAGTTATTCATGCCTTAACAGGACCAATGACACCAAAATAACACCAGATTCTGCAGAAGCCTACCGAAAAATAGTGAAGTACTTATCAGAAACAAATGCGAATTTTCACACTTACCAGCTGAGGCAGGAAAGAGCTTTACGAGTAGTGATAAGAAATTTACATTCCTCAACCCCCAAGAAGTTATTAAAGAAGAACTAACGACGCTTGGTTTCAATGTACGCCAGGTAACAAACGTTTTGAAGGAGGACAGGGAGCAGCCAGGATTACGAAATAGGATCCCACTACCATTGTTTTTCGTGGACTTGGAGCCATCACCAGGTATCGAAAAAATATATGATATCACAAGAATATACTACACAATGGTGAAAGTTGAGAAGCCATATCCCAAGAGAGACATCGTGCAGTGCCATAATTGTCAGACCTATGGCCACACGAAGACATATTGCCACCATCTGCCGCGTTGCGTGAAGTGCGGTGAACAGCACAAATCTGTAGAGTGCAACAAACCTATACAAGATCCAGCAGTATGTGCCCTATGCTTGGAGGGACACTCGGCCAACTACAAAGGCTGCCAAATTTACAAGAATCTCAAAACCAGACACCAGAAAAACCGGATTCAAGATGAAGCACTAAGAACAAGAAGAGAGAGAGAGCCTTCCAGAATTGTAAACAATGATGTATCATTCTCCCAACTACTTAGAGGTAAGACTTTAACCGATAAATGTCAAGCCCTGCCACTACAACAACCTCAAACCCAACCTCAAAATCCTCTTCATCCTAATATACCTAACCACCAACAACAAATTCCTCATATTCCTCCTCCTTCAAATGCAACAGATCTCACAAGTTTGTTAGCATCTTTCCTCACCGATTTCAAATCCCTTGTTACTCCACTCATATCACTCCTCACGAATCTCGTATCTCACCTCATCCCTCCTTTGAAAAATCCTTAAATGACTCACATCCCTAAACCCATATCCATTCTCCTTTGGAATGCGAATGGTGTTAGAAATCATACAGACGAACTATCTACTTTACTACTTGACAAGAACATTGATGTGGCACTAATTACTGAAACTCGACTAACCACTAAACAGCACTTCAATATACCACAATACCTGACATATCGTACTGACCACCCTGACGGAAAAGCACATGCCGGTACTGCTGTAATTGTACACCAATCCCTCTCCCATCACGTACTCCCATTACCAATACATGATTTCCTACAGTCCACCGCTATCGTGATAAAAACCTTCTCCTTTCCGGTCACTCTTGCATCAGCGTATTGCCCTCCTAACCGATCCATATCCAATGCCCAATTCAGTTCTCTCCTCGACTCCTTAGGTCATCACTTCATCTTGGGTGCAGACCTAAATGCCAAGCACCAACAATGGGGTTCCAGAACCACGAATTCTCGTGGCCGAACCCTGCTGTCTGCACTCAATTCCCAACGTTTTCACCTCCTTTCCCCCAACTCTCCTACCTACTGGCCCACAGATCCCAACCGTAATCCTGATCTTCTTGATTTCTTTATCCACAGCGGCTTAAGTCCCCTCAATTGTTCCATTACACGTCTAAATGAACTTTCCTCTGACCATAGTCCTCTAATCCTTAATGTTTCACTTGAACCTGTTCCCAAACCTTCTCCACCGTCATTCATTAGGGGCCCAGTAAACTGGGACCTTTTCCGCCAAATAATCTCCGATAATATTGATCTCAACATATCCCTCAAAACTCCCGATGACCTTGATAGTGCCGTAAATTCCTTTACTACCACAATCCAACAAGCCGCCTGGACTGCCTCCTTTCCAAAAGACTCCTCCAGAATTCCTATAAAGACCATTCTACCCCAACACCTCCTTAACCTAATCCGCACCAAACGCCGTGCCAGATTATTATGGCAACGTACCCGACATCCTACCGACCGCTGCTCCTATAATTACTACTGCAAACAATTAAAACTGGAATTAGCCACCTTCAGATCACAATCCTTCAACTCCTACCTATCCTCCCTCTCTTCTCGCGACAATTCCCTTTGGAAAACCACAACAAAAATCCTAAATCCTCACCGCATTTCCCATCCTCTCCGACGAGGTGATGGCTCCTGGGCAGCATCTGACGAAGATAAAGCTGAGGAGTTCGCCATTCACCTATCCAATACATTTATTTCACATCCGGAATCCCATCCTGCCCACACCGTAACAGTAGAAGAACTCCTTACATCACCAATCCCACTTTCCTTGCCCCCAAAAGCTATTCATCCTTCCGAAGTAAAATTTCAATTAAAAAAACTAATCCTCCGTAAAGCTCCTGGACATGATCTCTTTACACCTCAAATCCTTCAACAACTTCCATCCAAAGCAGTCATATTCCTTACATATATCTACAATTGTATCCTACGCACCACCCACTTCCCTCTGTTATGGAAACACTCCACTATTATCCTTTTCCCAAAACCAGGAAAACCTCTCAATAGCTCAACATCCTATAGACCAATCAGCCTACTCCCAATCCTTTCAAAAATTTTTGAAAAGATCCTTTTGAAACGAATCCT
Source organism: Nezara viridula (assembly GCA_928085145.1). Classification (NCBI taxonomy): domain Eukaryota; kingdom Metazoa; phylum Arthropoda; class Insecta; order Hemiptera; family Pentatomidae; genus Nezara; species Nezara viridula. The sequence continues at coordinate 111,819,477 of OV725078.1, forward strand.
ACCCATTATAGAATCCCAAAATATCCCTTCCCATCAGTTTGGTTTTCGCTCTCAACATTCTACTGTTCAACAAGGACTCCGAGTTGTTGATCATATTTCCTCAGCCCTAGAAAACAAGAAATACTGTTCGGGTGCCTTTCTGGACATTGCACAGGCATTTGACCGGGTATGGCACTCCGGACTGCTCTCCAAGCTTAAAATCCATTTACCTCAGTCCTTGTACCTAGTCCTCCGATCCTACCTCTCTGACCGCTCCTTTCGAGTTCGCTGTGGAACAGAATTTTCCAATATCTACTCCGTTAAAGCCGGTGTTCCCCAAGGCAGCGTCTTGGGTCCCGTGCTTTACATCCTCTTTACTGCTGACATCCCTGTTCATCCCGATACTTTTCTTGCAACATTCGCTGACGACACCGCAATCTTATCATCCAACTCTGATCCCGAAATAGCATCCTTAAATCTCCAAAGTCACCTCACCTTGATTGAGCACTGGTGTAATAACTGGCGCATTAAAGTTAATGAATCTAAATGCCAACATATTACCTTTACACTCCGACGCAATTCCTGTCCACCAGTACTCTTTAATTCCATCCAGCTTCCTTATTCAGACACAGTCCGGTATCTTGGCTTTCATTTAGACCGAAGACTAACTTGGAACCCGCATACTAGACTCAAAAGACAAGAACTCAACCGACGATACGGCCAACTATACCGACTACTAAGCAGAAAATCTAAACTTTCCATTGAAAACAAGCTACTGATCTACAAGACAATACTGAAACCTATTTGGACTTACGGACTAGAACTGTGGGGATCAGCAAAATTTTCTAACATCAAGCGCATCCAATCCTTCCAGTCTAAAGTCCTTCGAACAATAGTCGATGCTCCTTTCTATGTATCCAACAAAACCCTACATCATGACCTTAACATCCCATTTGTCCTAGACCTTATCCCAGAAAAATTCTCCAAATTTCACCAGAACCTTACTTACCACCCAAATCCTCTTGCACAATCCCTATCAAGCATCTCCCATCCCTATAATCCTCCAAGAAGGTTGAAACGGCAGTGGCCTCGCGACCTTTTGTAGATTATATAAATTGGAGTTCTGGCAATGGCCAGATTCTTCACTCAAGACATGTGTGTATGTGGCTAAAGTGCTCTCGACCAATCTCCGCTGGCTTTAGTACCAGTGACGCGGTTGGAAGAGTAGCGCAGGGTTCTCCTGGAGTTCCCTCGCCTGATTGTATATAGGTATGCATGTTATTTATTTATTTTTTTTTTCCTTAGTTTTAATTTTCTTATTTTTTAGGTTATTTTATTTTATTGTCTATTGTATATACTCTTGATTATTATTTTGTTCTATTTATTTTATTTTTTTTGTACATATGGTGTGAATGTCATCCTACCTCACTATAACCAATGTCCAACAGACAGATTGTTATAATACTCAATAAAGAAATTAAAAAAACTTTTTTATATTTATAGTTATTTCTTTATTATTTGTATATATAGTATAAATGCGAACTTTAAGCCTTGATACTTATAGCCCTCCAACCGTGGCTGATTGTATGATCATTCAATAAATAAAAGGAATAAAAAATTTTAAAAAAAGTATCCAAGAAATTTAATTTCATTCTTGAAAAAATTCGCACTTCCTTTTGTTCAAGTAAAGGTCGTATTTTCTTAAACGATCTAAACAATTTTGTCGGCGGTTTCGATATTCTTCTACTGTCTTGCCATGGGCAACGATATTATCGATATATGAAATTGTACAGTCGAGTCCATGAAGAATCTGGTAAAAAATTCTGTTAAATTCACTGGGAGCCGTCTTTATACCGAATGATAGGCGATTCATCAAATAGATTCAACGATGAGTTTAAATCATTAGAATTGCGCTGCTTTGCTGATCCATTTCGATGTGTAGATAGGCTTTGTATAAGTCCTACCGGCAAAAATAAAATGATCCTTGGAGACTGTTCAAAATTTTCAAAAATATTAACCATTTGTTTAATTCCAAATGCGTCGCAAAATCAACATTTTCAACTTCTTCAATTTTGTATGTATTCTACTTTGTGCCATTAACGTTTTTATGTAGAGTAGACAACAAGGTTCGAAGACAAACTCTTAGGACATGACCTGAAGGACCACATACCCGGGGGATAAGCTTCTGGGGATCGACATTGCAGTCAGATATTTTATGGGGACGTCCCTATCGAAGGCACATACCGATTTATCGATAATTGGGTCTAGGTCCTGAAAACTTAAATTTATCGGCTAAATTGGCATTTAGATTCCCTAGAGGAATGATCCTGTGATTTATAATTTGTCAGTCTATTTCTCCGACCTGGCTGCCGGCCTGAAAACCTATGTACGTATGTTTTGATCGACATTTATTGTTGTAGCGCTATTTCTTACCGCAGAATTTGGAAGCTTCCAATACAAGTGCCTTCTCGATTACCTCATCGAAATCATGTAATTCATATTGGAAAATCGCCTCCCTGGTATTGCTGTTATGTAGTCCTTTAATGAACCGAGTTCTGAGAAGTACGCTAGAAAAACTGGTTTTACACTTACTCGGTGATGTAGAATCACATCCATTTATATCCTGTCGCAGATCAACTGTATAATCAGCAATTGATTGATCGGATTTTTAATAAGTTGAAATGAAGCTGTGCTGAGCGACTAGAATATTTCGTTTAGGGCACAGCTATTTTTTTAGAGCTTCCGTGTTATTCCTGTATGAAGATTTTTGTGAATAGACACAAGAAGTTTGATGAGTAGCGCCAATCCAATTGATATAAAGGGTTTCTACGTTTTATAGAAAATTTAGTTTTAATTACGATAGTATCAACGTTTTTTTTCTCTGACTTACAGATCAGTATTGCCATTGTTTTTTACTTCGAAAAAAGTCGATTTTCAACCATTGTGAGGCGTCATCGAGAATCAACCGATTCTCGATTCCTAGTGAATAGACCAGTACCCATTGTTAGTGAATCGGCAGATAAAGAATTTAGCCACAAAAAGAACTTAAAAAACTTTATTGGTAAACAAACAGTTACATACACTACTAACTAGATAATGATAACTCTAATGATTGCTAATGACTGACTGCTGCCTCTAACAGAGGGGTATATATACAGGATTGCAGGAGGGGGATAATGCTGAGTCAGGTATGTAGGGAAATGCGCCATAAGTCCTCCCTTCTGAAGATGCGAAACTCCCTCCTTTAAAAAATCCTTAATGACTCACATCCCAAAACCCATATCCATTCTCCTTTGGAATGCGAATGGTATTAGAAATCACGTTGACGAACTAACAGCTTTGTTACTGGACAAGAACATCGACGTAGCACTAATTACGATAACACGACTGACCAGAAAACAGCATTTAAAAATACCTCAATACATAACATACCGTACTGACCATCCTGACGGTAAAGCACACGCCGGTACTGCTGTTATTGTACACCACTCCCTTTCTCATCACCAGCTCCCATTGCCTACAATCCACCGCTATCGTAATCAAAACCTTCTCCTTTCCCGTCACCATAGCATCAGCATATTACCCTCCTAACAGATCCATATCCAATATCCAGTTCAGTTCTCTTCTTAACTCCTTTGGACATCATTTCATCCTGGGTGGAGATTTAAACGCCAAACACCATCAATGGCGTTCTAGAACCACAAACTCTCGTGGCAGAACATTGTTATCTGCACTCAATTCCCAACGTTTTAGTATCCTTAATCCTAACTCACCTACCTACTGGCCCACAGACCCTAACCGCAATCCCGATATCCTTGATTTTTTCATCCACAGTGGCTTAGGTTCCCTCAACCATTCCCTTACCCCTCTTGCCGAACTAACCTCAAATCATAGTCCATTATTACTCCTATTATCTCTAGCTCCTATTCCTAAGTCTTCTCCACCGTCCTTCATCAGAGGCTCAGTTAACTGGAAACTCTTTCACCAAATCCTTTCCGATAAAATTGACCTCAGAATAACCCTGAAAACCCCAGATGACCTTGACAATACCGTACACTTTTTTACCACCACTATCCAACAAGCAATCTGGACTGCTTCCTCTCCAAACCACTCCACAAGAACACCTAAGAAAAATGAGTTACCTCAACACCTCATAGACCTAATCCATACCAAACGCCGTGCCAGATTATTATGGCAACGTACTAGACACCCCACCGATCGTCAATCCTATAATTATTTTTGCAAAAAATTAAAGATAGAATTGGCCACCTTCAGATCCCAATCCTTCAACTCCTACTTTACTTCCCTCTCTTCTCATGACAATTCTCTATGGAAGACCACTAAACATATCCTAAAACCCCATCATATATCACATCCTCTCCGTCGAGGTGATGGCTATTGGGCAGCGTCTGACGAAGATAGAGCCGAAGAATTCGCCAAACACCTTTCCCTTACATTCACCTCTCATCCAGAATCCAATCCCACCCACACGTTAGCAGTAGAGGAATTCCTTTATTCACCCATCCCACTCTCCTTACCGCCTAAAGCAGTTAATTCTTCTGAGGAGTTCTGCGCATGCGTTAACCTTACACATACACTCTTTATTTCGTCTCTTATAAAGTGACTTTATTAACAGTGAAATAATTCATGTTATATGTGAACAAGTAGTGTAAACTGTTAAGTTAACAATTAAGTTGAAACTGGACATAAGCAAGGTGAGTAATCACTTATTTATAACGGCATTGTGAACAGTGTAAATAGACCTGAGGTTAGTGATAGATAACAAGCCGGCCATTTATATTCGTTAATCCGACCAGTGGGCTGCTGCCCTTTGGCGGAAGCAGATCTACGTTACTTAGACTTCTACAAACTCGCGTAATATATACGTAATTGATAAAGGACATTTTTTTTTTCAAATTATTACAGTTACCTCTAATTGAATTAATATGATGTGCGCTATTTTCATATGGTAATGTCGAGCAAAGGTAACAATCCAACTTTAAGATCTAGGAGTCTCGATACCTCAAAGAGTTCACCCATCAAGAAAAGGGCTAGCCGCTCTAAAAAAAATACCCCCCCCCCCAGCTACACCAGAGAGCTCAGTTGACGAAGTTGAAAATCAACCTGGCACATCATCACAAAATATGTCAACACAAGTTATACCAATACAAGGTACGCTAGAAGAATCGCCTTTTTTTACAGCTAATCCATTCCAAGTGCTGTCAAACACACAGAATGAACAAATGGAAGCAGTACCCATCCCTAGTGAACCTAAACCTCCACCAATATTCGTTAGAAATATAAAAAAGTACCAAGTAATGTGTCAACAATTAAATAATATAGTGGGCTCAGGTAAATACTTATGCCAAAGCCGCACTAATGACACGAAATTAATGCCTGACACCCCAGATACGTACAGAAAAATTGTCAAGTATTTATCTGACACTAAGGCGGATTATCACACATATCAACTGCGCCAAGAGAGAGCGCTCAGGGTGGTGATCAGGAGATTACACCCATCAACACCGCTGGATGCCATTAAAGAAGAACTAACTGAGATGGGGTTCCGTGTTCGACAAATAGTGAATATATTCAAGGAAGATAGAGAACAGCCTGGTACAAAAAATAAAATACCGCTCCCACTATTCTTCGTTGACCTTGACCGAACGCCCCAGGTCGAAGAAATCTACAAGGTCACACGCCTTTATTACACTAGCGTTGTTGTAGAAAAGCCCTACACTAAGCGCGACATTCTACAATGCCATAACTGCCAGGCTTATGGTCATACGAAACGCTATTGCCACCACATTCCTAAATGTGTCAGGTGCGGTGATCAACATAAAACAGAGGACTTCCAGAAGTCCAGAAGAACACCAGCAGTATGCGCTTTATGCCATCAAGGGCACCCAGCGAACTACAAGGGTTGCCAAACATATAAGGAACTGAAAGCAAGAATTTATGCAGCTCCAAGAGAAGAACGGCCATCCAGGCCACCAAGACAACCCTCTAGAACTGTAAATACAAGAGTGTCCTATGCTCAGATGTTCAAAGGAGACACTGCACCCACACAAACTCAGGCCCTGCCACAAGAACCTCAACCTCGAGTATTCACATCTCAACCACAAGACCCTTATCCCATCTCTGAACCTAGGCCTAATAACCAGACATTCATTCCTCCTCCTCCCAATGCCACTGACCTCACAAGCCTATTGACTTCTTTCCTCTCTGAATTCAGGTCACTCATCACTCCTCTCATTTCCTTACTTACCAATGTTGTATCCAACCTCATCCCACTGTCGAGAAATCCTTAAATGTCCCCAATCAAATCCCTCTCCGTTCTCCTTTGGAATGCGAATGGTATTCGAAATCACGTCAACGAACTAACAATCTTATTACAGGACAAAAACATTGATATAGCATTAATAACTGAAACTCGACTTACCAACAAACGACCACTTAACATCCCCAACTATCATATCTATCGAACCGACCATCCTGATGGAACAGCACATGCTGGCACTGCCATAATTATCCATCAATCCCTTTCCCATCATCTATTCCCTTTGCTAACCCATAATTTCCTACAATCCACTGCCGTGATAATCCAAACTTCCCTTTACCCAATAGCAGTAGTCGCAGCATACTCCCCGCCTAAAATACCCATCTCAGAATCCCAATTAACTTCCTTCCTTAACTCCTTAGGACACCACTTCCTTCTAGGTGCAGACTTAAATGCTAAACACCAGCAATGGGGAGCCAGAACCACAAATTCCCGAGGACGAACATTGCTATCTGCACTTAATTCCCATCACAGCAACATCCTCTCACCCAATTCTCCCACATACTGGCCAACAGATCCTAACCGCAATCCCGATCTCCTAGATTTTTTCATCCACAAAGGTCTAGGGTCCCTTAATTATTGCATCTCAAGACTTGATGATCTTTCCTCAGACCATAGTCCCCTAATCCTAACGGTCTCCACATCACCAATTCCCAAACCACCTCCACCTTCATTTATCAGGGGCCAGTTAATTGGAACCTCTTCCGTCAAATACTGGATGATAATATTGACCTCAGAGTTTCCTTAAAAACACCTGCAGACCTAGATGAAGCAGTATATTCCATGACTACCTTGATCCAACAAGCAGTTTGGACTGCATCTTCACCTGATCCTTCTAAAAAATACCGCAAAATAAATCCTCTACCCCAAGACCAACTGGATCTTATTAATAGAAAACGATGCTCTAGGACCATCTGGCAAAGAACCAGGCATCCTGATGATCGGAAATCATATAACTATTATTCCAAGCAGGTAAAACAAAAACTGGGTACGTTTAGAACCCAATCCTATAATTCATATCTTTCCTCACTATCTGCAAGTGATAACTCCCTCTGGAATGTAACTAAAAAAATCCTTAAATTCCAATCCATTTCCCACCCCCTCCGCCGTGATGATGGTTCCTGGGCTTCATCAGATGAGAATAGAGCAGAAGAGTTTGCTAAACATCTATCGTACACATTCACTCCTCATCCTGAACTCCATCCCTCCCATACTGCTGAAGTTAAAGAATTCCTCTCTTCACCGATTCCTCTCTCCTTACCTCCTACAGCCGTCAACCCCTCTGAGGTCAAATTCCTTTTAAAGAACCTAAAACCTCGCAAATCTCCAGGACACGATCTCCTTACTTCCCAGATCCTCAGACAACTTCCCAAAAAAGCAATTATATTCCTTACATACCTATTCAACTGTATCCTCCGCACAACCCACTTTCCTCTGGTGTGGAAACACTCCATAATTATCCTCTTTCCTAAACCAGGTAAACCTGTTAATTGTACATCATCCTATAGACCGATAAGCTTACTTCCGATCCTTTCCAAAATCTTTGAGAAAATCCTTCTCAAACGCATCCTACCCATACTCGAATCCCACAATATCCCTTCCCATCAGTTTGGATTCCGCTCAAGACACTCCACTGTCCAACAAGGCCTTCGCGTTGTGGACCACATATCCTCTGCACTTGAAAACAAGCAATATTGCACTGGTGCCTTTCTGGACGTAGCTCAAGCTTTCGACCGGGTGTGGCACGATGGCTTGCTTTTCAAGCTCAAAACCCATTTACCTCAACCCTTGTATCTAATCCTCAAATCCTACCTTTCAAATCGCTCCTTTCAAGTCCGCTGCGGCACTGAACTCTCCAAACATTATCCAATTGAGGCTGGTGTTCCACAAGGCAGTGTCTTGGGCCCAGTTCTCTACATCCTTTTCACCGCTGACATCCCTTCAAGTCCTGATACCTTCCTAGCAACATTTTCTGATGATACTGCCATCCTATCCTCCCACTCGGATCCTCTAATTGCGTCCCGGAACCTGCCAAGACACCTCTCCTTCATTGAGCAGTGGTGCAACAACTGGCTCATCAAAATTAATGAATCAAAATGCAAACATGTAACTTTCACTCTTCGACGCAGATCCTGTCCGCCAATCCTTTTTAATTCAATTCCTCTTCCCTACTCAGACACAGTCCGATACCTTGGCTTCCTTCTGGACAAAAGACTGACTTGAAACCCACATACGATACTTAAAAGACAAGAGCTTAACCGACGATTTGGTCAGCTATATAGACTACTAAACAGAACATCTCATCTCTCAACAGAAAACGAATTATTAATCTACAAGACCATACTGAAACCTATCTGGACCTACGGACTTGAGCTGTGGGGGACAACTAAATCATCGAATATCAAACGCATCCAATCCTTCCAGTCTAAAGTCCTTCGAACAATAGTCAATGCTCCATATTATGTCACGAACAAGACCCTACACCATGACCTTAACATCCCATATGTCCATGAAATCATCCCATCCATATTCTCCAACTTTCACCAGAACCTCATTCATCATCCCAATCCTCTAGCCCAATCCCTATCCAGCTCCGAGCATCCATACCATTCCCCTCGAAGGTTAAAACGGCAGTGGCCTCGAGATCTTTTGTAAATATGCATTGTATATAGTTATGATTGTGTTTAGAAGTTTTTATTTTATTTTATTTGTTTATTATTATTATTTTTTCTTTTCTTTTTATTTACCTTCTTCATCAGTATTATTTATTTACTTCTTATATTTATATTTATTTCTTTATTATTTGTATATATTGTATGAATGAGAACTTTTAGCCCTAATGCTTATAGCCCTCCAGCAGTGGTTGATTGTATTATTATTCAATAAATAGATTTAAAAAAAAAAAATTCTTCTAAGGTCAAATTCCTCTTACAAAAACTACCTACCCGCAAATCACCTGGATATGACCTCCTTACCTCTCAGATCCTTAGACAACTCCCTCCTAAAGGTGTCATATTCCTTACATACATATACAATAGCATCCTTACGAACCACCCACTTTCATCTTTTGTGGAAACATTCCACTATTATCCTGTTTCCGAAACCAGGCAAACCTCCCAACACCTCAACGTCCTACAGACCAATTAGCCTACTTCCGATTATCTCAAAAATCTCTGAAAAGATCCTCCTGAAACGCATCCTACCCTTTGTGGAATCCCAAAATCTTCCTTCCTATCAGTTCGGATTTCGTTCACAACACTCTACATTCCAACAAGGACTCCGAGTGGTTAATCATATTTCCGCAGCATTGGAAAGCAAGCAATATTGCTCGGTTGCATTTCTGGACATAGCTCAAACTTTCGACCGGGTATGGCACGCCGGGCTTCTTTCAAAGCTGAAAAACCATCTTCCTCAGTCCTTATATCTTGTTCTCCGTTCCTACCTCTCAGATCGTACCTTCCGAGTTCGTTGCGGTACTGAATTTTCGCATTGCTATCCAATTGAGGCAGGTGTTCCTCAAGGTAGCGTATTGGGTCCCGTCCTTTACATCCTCTTTACCGCCGATATCCCTGTCCATCCCGATACCTTCATGGCAACTTTTGCTGATGACACCGCCATTCTATCATCCGACTCAGATCCTGATATAGCATCCTCAAACCTCCAAAGACACCTCTCCCTGATTGAGCACTGGTGTAATAAATGGCATATTAAAGTAAACGAATCCAAATGCCAATCACCTTCACGCTCCTGGAGTTTCCTCGCCTGATTGTATATAGGTATGCATGTGTTTTTTTTTTCTTAGTTTTAATTTTCTTATTTTTTAGGTTATTTTATTTTATTATCTATTGTATATACTTTTGATTATTATTTTGTTCTATTATTTTATTTTTTTGTACATATAGTGTGAATGTCATCCTACCTCACTATAACCAATGTCCAAGAGACAGATTGTTATAATACTCAATAAAGAAATTAAAATAAAAAAAAAATTTTGCCAACGTTTTGACCCACTTAGCAGGTCTTCATCAGGGCGTAGGATGTAGCACTGCGGGAGGCGGTTGAAACACTGGGCTCTAGTTTTTTAATAGAGCTGTTTTTACACTGCCAGCGTTTAAACAGCCTCCCGCAGTGCTACATCCTACACCCTGATGAAGACCTGCAAAGTGGGTCGAAACATTAAATAATACTATTTGTGTAATTTAGTATTTATTTGATCGCATTCCCCGATCAACTCCTTCTCATATTATATCACGGTCAACCATCACTACAGCATTATGCTATTTTTAATTGAACATCTGGTTTTGCTTATTTGCCATAGGGTTTCTAAGTCGGTAAATATTAAAGACATGTTACGTTTTATCACGTATGAAATATCGTTCTGTTGTAACATACTAGAATGTGGAATACCTAACTCTCAAAATTCTAGAGAATTTTCGATATCTCATGTTCTTATAGCAATGTAATTAACAATGGAATAAAGTTCATTTAAACGTCCCCACCCAACATTCCTAGTTGCATAACTTACCCATCACAACCTCCTGATCCAAAGCCACTTCCCGGTCAAACACCATCCGACATCAACACTATCCTATCATCATTCCTGATAGATCTTCAACAGACTATCAAACCACTAATAACCCTTCTAACCAGACTCCTTTCCGAAATCCCGCTTAACTTCCCTCGATGAACACAAAGTCCCTAGCTATTCTCTTATGGAACGCTAATGGACTGCAAAACCATCGTGAAGAACTAGACATATTTCTCCATGACAATTTTATTGACATTGCCCTCTTAACAGAAACTCACTTCACCCAACGGACACATTTCTACATACGTGACTACATCACCTATAGATCTGACCACCCAGACAACTCTGCTCCCGCCGGTTCTTACATCCTTTTCCATAAATCATTACCCCATTCCCTTATTCCTTCCATTCCAACAGATGCCATTCAGTCAACTTCTGTAATCCTCTCAACTCGTCCTTTCCATCTAACACTTTCAGCTGTATACTGTCCTCCTGGCAATTCCCTCTCGTATAGCCTACTTGAATCCTTAGTACAATCCCTCGGATCGAGCTTTATTGCTGGAGGAGACTACAATGCTAAACACCAACGATGGGGTTGTCGATCACCCAACTCCCATGGTAATACCCTTTCACGAGTTTCTTTTTCTAACAATTATTCCATCCTCTCGCCCATGAATCCTACTTATTTTCCACCATCCCTCAAAAACGCACCGATATCTTGGACATATTTATCACCTCCCAGATTTCCTCCTCCCAAGCCATTATCAAATCCCTGGATGACCTTTCATCAGATCATAGTCCAGTTCTACTTTTACTGCATTCAAACCTTGCTCCTAAACCCTTACTTCCTAACTTCATTACAGGACAAGTAGACTGGGATGAATTTCGCGATGATCTAGACTGAACTTATAAATTCCTCTTAAGACAAAACAAGATATTGACATAGCCATAGAAAAACTTACCACATCAATAACAACCACTATAAATGATAACACTTCCGTCAATAAAAGAAATAACTCACGACATATTAACTTGCCACAGCATATTCGAATCTTATTAAGGTAAAAACGCAGAGCAAGATTGAAGTGGCACAGGGCTAGATATCCTTCAGATAAAACATACTATACCGAATTGACTAACAAACTAAAAGCAGAAATTAGAAAATTTAAAGCTCAAAAATTACTTAACCTAACTGAAAAACTTACAACCACTGACAAATCACTATGGATGGCCACCAAAAAAGTTCTCAAGTTTCAAGACTTTAATCACCCGCTACTTACTGATTCCCAAACCTGGTCCAAATCCGACGAAGAAAAAGCCCAAATATTTGGTCAACATCTCTTCCAAACTTTTGACCCACATCCCGATATCCTTAATTCAACCTACATCGATTGTATTGAAGCAGAACAGGATATTCCTCTCCAAATGTCCCTGCCACTCAAAGCATTTCATCCCACAGAAATATCCAACATTATTCAAAAATTACCCTCCTATAAAGCTCCTGGACATGATCTAATTACACCCCAGATCCTAAAACTTCTTCCTCGAAAAGCCATCCTATTCCTTACTTACATATATAATGCTGTACTCCGTTCCACATATTTTCCTGATCCTTGGAAACGATCTATTGTTCATATGACCCACAAATCCTACCTGTTCCAACACTGTCATCACCACATATGCCGATGACACATGTATCCTATCAGTAAATAATGACCCATCAATTGCATCCCAAATGCTTCAATCACACATCATAAATCTTGAAGAATGGTGTCAAAACTGGAGAATTAAAATAAACTCCAATAAATCCCACTAAATTACCTTTACCCTTCGTCGTAAACCAACGACTCCCTGTCCTACAGTTTCCTTTGACAATGCTCCACTTATCCCTGTTGAGAAAATCCAATACCTAGGACTCCACCTGGACAAACGACTAACTTGGAATCCTCATGCTAGACTGAAGCGACAAGAAACCGCTCGACGTTTCCGATTACCTCACCACTTACTAGACAAACGCTCTAAACTTCCAATTCATTACAAAAGACTCATATACTTGACTATAATAAGGCCTATTTGGACTTACGGGGTTCAGATATGAGGCTCAACTAAACCATCGAATTCCTCTCGTATCCAATCCTTACAATCTAAAATCAATGCTCCCTACTTTGTTACAAATAAAACCAGCCATAATGACCTTAGTGTTTCTTTTGATTCAGTCTGGCCCAATCCAGATACCTATCCTTCCATAATAAACTTCAGGATCATCCCAATCCTCTCGTTTTTAACCTTGCTTCCTCTTCCATTCCTGACAACCCTCCGAGGCGTCTGAAAATAAGATGGCCACGTGATCTCCTAATGTAGACATATCATTAGAGTGCTACTATTGGGTAGTTACTCAGCAAGTGTTTTCATGTCATTATATCTATTATGTTCAAATTTACTAGATGTTCAATACAGTTGTAAATGTCATTAAGAAATAAAAAATTTAAATGTGTAGTTATTGTAACCATGTCTAATGAATTAATGATTTTCGAGGCTCGTTCGTTATGTTTATTTAGTATTTGTGTATCGTGTGTAAAGGTTTCGATTAATTTTTGTTGTATAAAATTTCTTGTTCAATATTATGTTCTAAATGATAATAATTTTGTTCTTATTTTCAAATAATTTGGTTGTAATGTTCTTTGTCAAAGGCATCCATGTTACCAGAGACCCATTTAATAGCTGTTCCAATACCGTTTATGATTCCTCGTTTTTGTCTGTTAGTTTGGGGATCACCAATAAGAGATTCAATTTTAGTTATTACACTGTCTGTGAACAGTGTCGAAAGATGTGCTGGTTTTAAAAGAGTTCAGATTTTGTTCTGTTATGAGTAATTCTTCTTGTAGGTGCGTGAAATTTATGTAATGTATTAAAGTGTGATATTTATCTAATGTAAATGCTGGTGGCATTTTGATTGCAGTTATACCTCGGGCATTAGATAAATCGGTTATTTAGTAAGTTGATATTTTATTAAATATCTATGTGAGAAGTATCAGTTCCAGTGTCTTCATTATCTGAAACAAATGGTGTTTGAGGTTTGGGTTTAGTTGTGTATGTTTTACGTTGTCTTTGAATATTGCCAGAATGTACAAGAATTTCCTTATTTTTATCCTTTAATTTATAGACTGGTTTAAAGGGGTTTTCATACTTATTTCGAGTTCTAACTCGAGCATAGGTATTATCCGGAATGTTAGGATCTTCTCTGTAACTGGTAAAGTCGGTAAGTTCTAATTGCTTTTTCACGATCAATGTTTGTTTTTATCTGTTCATGAACTATTCTTCAATTGTTATGGTACTGTTCTACTAATTTTTCCGTTACAGGAACGTTACTGTCTTTATCTTTTTGTGTTCCGAACGTAATTTCATTTGGTGTTAATTTTAACTTTTGATTAAGACTTAATAGTCCTATACAATAATTTGTATGCAATAACAGCAAGGCATAATCTCTTTTTTAAATTTTATATTTCGTTCAGTTTCCTTTAAATTTCTTAAAATTTCAATAAGTGTTGAATGTGTTCTATTTAAAAGTCCTAAAGAATTTGAATGGTGGGGAGTGACATAATAGGCTTCAATGCCTTGGGAGCTAAGTAAGTTTTCGACCAAGTTATTTTTATATATTCTACCATTGTCCATTTTGATACTATCGGGAGAGGGGAATAATTCTAAATAATGTATAATTACTTCAGAAACCTGTATGGAATTTCAAGCGTCTGTTATTTTAGCGAAAAGGAGTTTAGAAAAGGTATCTATTATAGTTGTTAACGCCGCATACGTTCTGATCTTATTTTTTTTCTCTCACCATATTTACCCTTTTAAATGTTAATGAAGAAAATGTTTATTTATTTTTTTTGGTAAAAACTGAGAGATGTTTTACGCGTTTGTGTATACGCTCCAGCCCGGCAGTAATACCCTGTCTTAGGGATTAACACACCAAAATTCTGCGATAATACTGACAGGTCTTCAGTCTGGAGCTGGCCTTTGATGACACTGGATACACGTAGTGGACGGCTACCCCCACCTTCTGCTCCAGGTTCACCTCGACTCACCAGCCTAGCGCCATTTTTTTATAACAGCTTTATCATCGCGAGTCATCGATCAGAATCGATATGCATATCGATCCCCCCACCATCGACTGCTTTGACAGCTGAACATCAGGTAACTAACCTCTTTGGAAATGTAGCCTCCAATTTGGGATATTTTCGTTCACTTCTCTCACCGTTACCACAGACATTTTTCTCTCTTGTTTGATTTACAATTTTAGAAATTGATTTCTTTTTGCTTCATTAATAATTGTCAATTTGGTTTTATGTTCACTGCGTATTATATTTAGTGTTTTTATTCATTTTAGTGAACTTCATGCCACTCTTTATTTGTTTTTTAACTATTGTATATATTTTTTATCTCAATAAATTTGTAAGCATTTAGAAGGGGATTTTTCATTTTTAATTTTTTGATTTATTGAATATTTATATTTAATATTATTTTCTTGTCCATGCATTTGTTTTTCTTTATTGTTTTACAGGTCTCATTTTTACTCTTTTTATTTTTTCCTTCTTTCCCAACATTAATTTTTCTCGAATTTTCTCACCTTTGAGGAACCTCACCGGGCAAGGGTTTGTGTTTTAATTTTGAAATACCCCCGGCCCCAACAATAGTCATAATGAATTTTTGTCCATAGTGTAAGGTGTCTATCATAAGTTCTTCAAAGGGTTTATCGGGAATAGGCGTAACACAAAATTTTGTTAATAGCTTTCGATCGTATTTAGTTTTCCGTCATACTTCACATTTGCTACAATAGTCAGTAAAATATTTTTCATACGTGGCCAATAATAATCCCGTTTGAGCTCCTCATATGTCTCTAGGCTACCTCTATTACAAGTTTTACCCAAGTAGTATGTAGTTATTATGTCCAATTGTTCGTCGTGATCTGTAATGTCTAAAGCTTTCCTTTTATATCGTTTTATTTTTACTGTTGGATAACTGTCCTGAATTGTTCGTTAAATTTTTAAAAATATATCTTCAAAATTACTGCGAACCATTTCGATGTTGGGTTCACAAAATACACCATAAGTTGTATTTGGTTTGATAATTTCCAGCAATATTTCGTTTAAGTCATTTGTCCATGAGTAAGCCGTTTCGATATAATACCGCGTTTTACAAAATGGTTTTTCTGTACGAATAGATTTTTTCCGCGTTGAATAAAAAAGGGAATCTGCATGCTGTCGTCGTGCCCTTTTCGCGTCCACCAGGTGTTTTCACAAAAAAATTTTCCGATTGAATTGAGTTCCCTCTGGTAAGGAACGTGGGTTAATATAATTTTTTAATGCACCAGTATCAATGAGCCATTTCTTTCCCTTGAAGTCTTTAAATTGAGGTAGTTGATCTGTAAAATTTAAGGGATGTTTGGGGATGGTTGTAGTTGGCCTGATTCTAAAAAATGGTCAACTCTTTGCGACAAAGCTTGGATTTGTTGTTTTACTTCATTTATTTCACTCTCTTGTGTTACGTGGTTCACAGGCGCGGCGTCTGACCTTACCGTTCTCATAGGCACGGTATTTGCTGAATCGGGTTTCAATGGCCCCGTAGGAAATGGTGTCGTTTGTCTCTGTTGTTTCCAGTTAAAGCCTGAGAAATTATTTACTGCTTGTTGATAATTACGCCTATTTTGGCTTGATTCTCTGTCTCGATTTTGGTTGGAATTATATTCATTGTTAAAATTAGAGTTATAATTTTGATTGTAATTAGGAATAGGAGTTAGACTAAAATTAGGGTTATAATTGAAATTAGTATTAGGATTATAATTATAGTTTGGATAATTATTAGGATTATTATAATGACTGGGATTATAGTTATAATTATGATTATGATTATTATGATTGGGATTATAAGTATGGTTATTATAATTATGATTGGGATTATAGTTATGATTATAATTATGATTGGGATTATAATTATAATTATGATTATTTTTTAATGATTTAAAATTTTTATTTTTATGATTATACCTGTAGTTAGGATAAGTTGGATGACCTATAATCTTTCTAAAATAAAGGAACAATCATTTTGAATCGCATTTCTAATATCGTCAATGTCAATAAGTCTTAAATGGTTTAAGAAATCACAAAGTTGGGGATGTAGGTTGGCTTTGATATGATAATTTATTTGTCTGTCTTGTAATTTCATAACGGTTTCTTGGTTTATAATGTCTTCATCTAGTGCAATATGAGAAAATATTAAAGCTATAATGTGAGCTACTCTATCAATAAACGAAATGGGATATTCATTTGGTCCCGACTTAATATTTAGTAATTCTAGCTTAAGTTGTTCAACCAATCGAGTCTTTAAAATTTTTTTGTTAGTGGTCCAAATTCTGAAATATTTATAAAAGTATTAGTCAATAAACAATGTCTAGCATTTCCTAATAATCTCGATGTGACTTTTGAAAGTATTCTGGCATGGTTTTGATTTTTTAAAGCATTACTTTCAGTGCTAACGGTATCATAAACTGCTTGTGCCGATTTCACAAAAAAAATGAAGTCCTTCGGATTACATCATATGTTGGGATGTGATCATAATCTTCTTTTGTCATTGAATATGTCATATTAGTCATATTGTTTGTTGGAATATAATTACTCGAATTATTAACAATTAATAAATTACTTAGTTGGTCTGTTATTTCACTTATATCTAGTCTAACCCTACTTTTCTTATCCTTAGGCATACAAACGTAAAATTAGTATGTACCTCAAGTTTCTTCAAGTCCGGCGGAGCTCTATCAAAAATTCTTCTTGTTGACCCTATTGAAGGGAAAAACACAAACTTCAGGTGGTTTACTCCAAGATCTGTTGTCCACAGACTATTTCTTTGGTCTTTCTTGAGATTCCGTTCGAGGCTGTCTTCTCTGATATGATCCAAAATCTGTTGGAATATTTTTTCGATTTTTCTTGATCTTCAGGAAAATTTCGTAACCTTTACTGATCTGAGGCTAATAGGGTCCCTGTTTGGTCGCCAGATAAAGAACTTAGCCGCACAAAGAACTTAAAAACTGTATTGGTAAACAAACAGTTACATACACTACTACTACACTACTAACTATATAATGATAACTCTAATGGTTTATAATGACTGACTGCTGCCTCTACCAGAGGGGTATTTATACAGGATTGTAGGAGGGGGATAATGCTGAGTCAGGTATGTAGGGAAATGCACCATAACTGACCGATACCGATTCCTAGCGAATCGACCTATGCAGATTCCTGGTGAATCAACGGATAATGATTCCTAGTAAATTATCATATTCCGATTCCTAGTGAGCCGACTGATTCCGATTTCTATTGAATCTCAATCCATTTCAATTCCTGTTGAATCGAATGATTCCAAGTGAAACGTGATTCTTTTTCGTGAATCACTTTAGAGTATGATTTTTTCAGAGAAATCGAGGAATCTATTCTTTTATTCGAACCTAGCTTCACCTGCCCATCTCTAATATCAACTTTAAAAATTCACTTAAATATTATTTATCATCAAAATATGATATCAATAAATAAATAAAAACTTGATTTTTGTTTTTCGTACTTTTTTCTTCTTTTGAATATTCAATGAAAAACCCTACAGAGCCCTTATGTAGAATTTTAGTATGACGAAATTTAAAAACTTAATATTCCTTAGCCTTGATCGAACTAAAATGAAAAATCTGGTGCGCGCAACACAACTTTCAATTAACCCTCCACTTTGAGTAGAAATTATTTTCAGGCAATGCTGGCTATTATAAAATTTTTGAAGTGCATTTTAAACCAAGCTAAAGCTTAAAGCTTACAGATAGCAAATAATTAAGACCATTTAAATTACAAATACTCTATTTATTATACTCGATCTCATTTTATAAAGCACACAACTTCAGTCTCTCAGCCTTTAAGTTGACAGAATGACATTTTTTAGTAATGTCATTTTAGTAATATTTCCATTTCGAAAAGTTATATCTATACAGACAGTGAGTAAGTTGATTCCAGAGTAGGTGATTGCAGTGTTGAAATATAGAACTGTGAATATACGTATAAATTTTGCCACTAGAAACTTCACTAAAATTGATTATAAAGAATGTCGAAATTGGAGTTAATCATTCTTTCTACCGAAAAGCTCATATATGCCCATAGAGATTTGAAAGTATATCTGAATATTTAACCAATAAATGATAATGGATTGTAGAACTATTAGTTATTAAACTGTTTTTTTCCATTGTAAAGTTTACTAAAATGAAATTACGTGATTTTCATTAGAGATGGGCAGTACTCGATTACTTTCATGATTTGAGTAATTTTATTAGGAAAAAGTATCGAGTAGTTTCTGTACTCGACCTGACAGCGGCGAGTACTGAGAGTACTCACGCAGCGTCAATCATGATTTAGTTAAGTACAGAAAATGCTCGCGCTGTTATATCGAATTACAGAAAGTACTCAGCCCAATTCCTACAAAGAGTACTTTTTATTTTTCAACTACTCTGTCATTATTACAGAGAGTAAACATGTTTTCTTTTATTTCCTTCAATAATAGCGGCCATATTCGACCTGACCAACCCTAACCCTCCATTAATCGATATTAGACTAACCATCATGTCTTGGGGGCCCTTTTTATAAAAATATACTGTCGGATTTTAGATAGTGCCCCCGGGCATCGAATTTTCATAACTTTTCCGATTAAATCGATATCAGGGTCGACTATTAGGTTTTAGGGGGTGCTTTTTATGAAAATGATATCGAATCTGAGATTGGGCCCCCCGGGCCCCGACTTTTTTTAACTTTTTGAATTAAATCGATATCAGGGTCGACTATTATGTTCTGGGGGGCGCTTTTTATGAAAATGATATCGAATTTGAGATTGGGCCCCCCGGGCCCCAACTTTTTTTAACTTTTTGGATTAAATCGATATCAGGGTCGACTATTATGTTTTAGAGGGTGCTTTTTATGAAAATGATATCGAATTTGAGATTGAGCCCCCCGGGCCCCAAGTTTTTTTAACTTTTTGGATTAAATCGATATCAGGGTCGACTATTAGGTTTTAGGGGGTGCTTTTTATGAAAATGATATCGAATTTGAGATTGGGCCCACCGGACCCCGACTTTTTTTAACTTTTTGGATTAAATCGATATCAGGGTCGACTATCAGGTTTTAGGGGGTGATTTTATGAAAATGATATCGAATTTGAGATTGGGCCCCCGGACCCCGACTTTTTTTAACTTTTTGGATTAAATCGATATCAGGGTCGACTATTAGGTTTTAGGGGGTGCTTTTTATGAAAAAGATATCGAATCTGAGATAGGGCCACCCGGACCCCGACTTTTTTTAACTTTTTGAATTAAATCGATATCAGGGTCGACTATTATGTTTTGGGGGGCGCTTTTTATGAAAATGATATCGAATTTGAGATTGGGCCCCCCGGGCCCCGACTTTTTTAACTTTTTGAATTAAATCGCTATCAGGGTCGACTATTATGTTTTGGGGGCGCTTTTTATGAAAATGATATCGAACTTGAGATTGGGCCCCCCGGGCCCCGACTTTTTTTAACTTTTTGGATTAAATCGATATCAGGGTCGACTATTAGGTTTTAGGGGGTGCTTTTTATGAAAATGATATCGAATCTGAGATTGGGCCCCCGGGCCCCGACTTTTTTTAACTTTTTGAATTAAATCGATATCAGGGTCGACTATTATGTTCTGGGGGGCGCTTTTTATGAAAATGATATCGAATATGAGATTGGGCCCCCAGGCCCCAACTTTTTTTAACTTTTTGAATTAAATCGATATCAGGGTCGACTATTATGTTTTGGGGGGCGCTTTTTATGAAAATGCTATCGAATTTGAAAATGGGCCCCCGGGCCCCGACTTTTTTTAACTTTTTGTATTAAATCGATATCAGGGTCGACTATTAGGTTTTAGGGGGTGCTTTTTATGAAAATGATATCGAATCTGAGATTGGGCCCCCCGGGCCCCGACTTTTTTTAACTTTTTGAATTAAATCGATATCAGGGTCGACTATTATGTTCTGGGGGGCGCTTTTTATGAAAATGATATCGAATTTGAGATTGGGCCCACCGGACCCCGACTTTTTTTAACTTTTTGGATTAAATCGATATCAGGGTCGACTATCAGGTTTTAGGGGGTGATTTTATGAAAATGATATCGAATTTGAGATTGGGCCCACCGGACCCCGACTTTTTTTTAACTTTTTGGATTAAATCGATATCAGGGTCGACTATTGGGTTTTAGGGGGTGCTTTTTATGAAAATGATATCGAATCTGAGATAGGGCCCCCCGGGCCCCGACTTTTTTAACTTTTTGAATTAAATCGCTATCAAGGTCGACTATTATGTTTTGGGGGGCGCTTTTTATGAAAATGATATCGAACTTGAGATTGGGCCCCCCGGGCCCCGACTTTTTTTAACTTTTTGGATTAAATCGATATCAGGGTCGACTATTAGGTTTTAGGGGGTGCTTTTTATGAAAATGATATCGAATCTGAGATTGGGCCCCCCGGGCCCCGACTTTTTTTAACTTTTTGAATTAAATCGATATCAGGGTCGACTATTATGTTCTGGGGGGCGCTTTTTATGAAAATGATATCGAATATGAGATTGGGCCCCCAAGGCCCCAACTTTTTTTAACTTTTTGAATTAAATCGATATCAGGGTCGACTATTATGTTTTGGGGGGCGCTTTTTATGAAAATGCTATCGAATTTGAAAATGGGCCCCCCGGACCCCGACTTTTTTTAACTTTTTGGATTAAATCGATATCAGGGTCGACTATTGGGTTTTAGGGGGTGCTTTTTATTAAAATGATATCGAATCTGAGATAGGGCCCCCCGGGCCCCGATTTTTTTTAACTTTTTGAATTAAATCGATATCAGGGTCGACTATTATGTTTTGGGGGGCGCTTTTTATGAAAATGCTATCGAATTTGAAATTGGGCCCCCCGGACCCCGACTTTTTTTAACTTTTTGGATTAAATCGATATCAGGGTCGACTATTGGGTTTTAGGGGGTGCTTTTTATTAAAATGATATCGAATCTGAGATAGGGCCCCCCGGGCCACGACTTTTTTTAACTTTTTGAATTAAATCGATATCAGGGTCGACTATTATGTTTTGGGGGCGCTTTTTATGAAAATGATATCGAATTTGAGATTGGGCCCCCGGGCCCGACTTTTTTTAACTTTTTGGATTAAATCGATATCAGGGTCGACTCTTATGTTTTGGGGGACGCTTTTTATGAAAATGATATCGAATTTGAGATTGGGCCCCCGGGCCCCGACTTTTTTTAACTTTTTGGATTAAATCGATATCAGGGTCGACTATTAGGTTTTGGGGGTGCTTTTTATGAAAATGATATCGAATTTGAGATTGGGCCCCCGGGCCCCGACTTTTTTTAACTTTTTGGATTAAATCGATATCAGGGTCGACTATTAGGTTTTAGGGGGTGCTTTTTATGAAAATGATATCGAATTTGAGATTGGGCCCCCCGGCCCCGACTTTTTTTAACTTTTTGAATTAAATCGATATCAGGGTCGACTATTAGGTTTTAGGGGGTGCTTTTTATGAAAATACAACCGGATTTTTGATTGCACCCAGTGGATTCACTTTTTGGAATTAGTCGATATCATGGCCGTCTATTATGTTTTAGGGAATGGATTTTATAAAAAAAAAAAAATCCGACATCATTTTCAAAAAAAGTGTTCCCCAAAACGTCATAATCAACATTGATATCGATTAAATCCGAAAGGTAACAAAAAGTCGGGCCCCGGGGGCACTATCTCAAAATGTATGAAAATGATTTGTAATCTGATATTATTTTCATAAAAAGCGTATCCCAAAACCAAATAGTCGACCCTGATATCAATTTAATCCAAAAAGATAAAAAAAGTCGAGGCCCGGAGGGTCCAATCCCAAATTCGATATCATTTTCGACCCTGATATCGATTTAATTGAAAAAGTTAAAAATAGTCGGGACCCGGGGGCCTAATCTCAAATTCGATATCATTTTCATAAAAAGCACCCCCTAAAACCTAATAGTCGACCCTGATATCGATTTAATCCAAAAAGTTAAAAAAAGTCGGGGTCCGGGGGCCCAATCTCAAATTCGATATCATTTTCATAAAAAGCACCCCCTAAAACCTACTAGTCGACCCTGATATCGATTTAATCCAAAAAGTTAAAAAAAGTTGGGGCCCGCGGGGCCCAATCTCTCATTCGATATCATTTTCATAAAAAGCGTCCCCCAAAACATAATAGTCGACCCTGATATCGATTTAATCCAAAAAGTTAAAAAAAGTCGAGGCCCGGGGAGCCCAATCTCACATTCGATATCATTTTTCATAAAAAGCGTCCCCCAAAACATAAGAGTCGGCCCTGATATCGATTTAATCCAAAAACTTAAAAAAAGTCGAGGCCCGGGGAGCCCATTTTCAAATTCGATAGCATTTTCATAAAAAGCGCCCCCCAAAACATAATAGTCGACCCTGATATCGATTTAATTCAAAAAGTTAAAAAAAGTCGTGGGCCGGGGGGCCCTATCTCAGATTCGATATCATTTTCATAAAAAGCACCCCCTAAAACCCAATAGTCGACCCTGATATCGATTTAATCCAAAAAGTTAAAAAAAGTCGAGGCCCGGGGGCCCAATCTCACATTCGATATCATTTTCATAAAAAGCGTCCCCCAAAACATAATAGTCGACCCTGATATCGATTTAATCCAAAAAGTTAAAAAAAGTCGAGGCCCGGGGGCCCATTTTCAAATTCGATAGCATTTTCATAAAAAGCACACCCCAAAACATAATAGTCTACCCTGATATCGATTTAATTCAAAAAGTTAAAAAAAATCGGGGCCCAGGGGGCCCTATCTCAGTTTCGATATCATTTTCATAAAAAGCACCCCCTAAAACCCAATAGTCGACCCTGATATCGATTTAATCCAAAAAGTTAAAAAAAGTCGGGGTCCGGTGGGCCCAATTTCAAATTCGATATCATTTTCATAAAAAGCACCCCCTAAAACCTACTAGTCGACCCTGATATCGATTTAATCCAAAAAGTTAAAAAAAGTTGGGGCCCGGGGGGCTCAATCTCAAATTCGATATCATTTTCATAAAAAGCACCCCCTAAAACCTAATAGTCGACCCTGATATCGATTTAATCAAAAAAGTTAAAAAAAGTCGGGGCCCGGGGGCCCAATCTCAATTCGATATCATTTTCATAAAAAGCGTCCCCCAAAACATAATAGTCGACCCTGATATCGA
Organism: Nezara viridula; assembly: GCA_928085145.1. NCBI lineage: Eukaryota > Metazoa > Arthropoda > Insecta > Hemiptera > Pentatomidae > Nezara > Nezara viridula. The sequence goes on from OV725078.1 coordinate 111,843,645, forward strand.
TTTAATCCAAAAAGTTAAAAAAAGTCGAGGCCCGGGAGCCCATTTTCAAATTCGATAGCATTTTCATAAAAAGCGCCCCCAAAACATAAGAGTCGACCCTGATATCGATTTAATCCAAAAAGTTAAAAAAAGTCGAGGCCCGGGGGCCCATTCTCAAATTCGATATCATTTTCATAAAAAGCGCCCCCCAAAACATAATAGTCGACCCTGATATCGATTTAATTCAAAAAGTTAAAAAAAGTCGGGCCCGGGGGCCCTATCTCAGATTCGATATCATTTTCATAAAAAGCACCCCCTAAAACCTAATAGTCGACCCTGATATCGATTTAATCCAAAAAGTTAAAAAAAGTCGGGGCCGGGGGCCCAATCTCAAATTCGATATCATTTTCATAAAGAGCACCCCCTAAAACCCAATAGTAGACCATGATACCGATTTAATTCAAAAAGTTAAAAAAAGTCGGAGCCCGGTGGGCCCTGTCTCTGATTCGATATCATTTTCATAAAAAGCACCCCCTAAAACCTAATAGTCGACCCTGATATCGATTTAATCCAAAAAGTTAAAAAAAGTCGGGCCCGGGGGCCCAATCTCAAATTCGATATCATTTTCATAAAAAGCGACCCCCAAAACATAATAGTCGACCCTGATATCGATTTAATCCAAAAAGTTAAAAAAAGTCGAGGCCCGGGGGCCCAATCTCAAATTCGATATCATTTTCATAAAAAGCACCCCCAAAACATAATAGTCGACCCTGATATCGATTTAATTCAAAAAGTTAAAAAAAGTCGGGCCCGGGGGCCCAATCTCAGATTCGATATCATTTTCATAAAAAGCGCCCCCAAAACATAATAGTCGACCCTGATATCGATTTAATCCAAAAAGTTAAAAAAAGTCGAGGCCCGGGGCCCATTTTCAAATTCGATATCATTTTCATAAAAAGCGCCCCCAAAACATAATAGTCGACCCTGATATCGATTTAATTCAAAAAGTTAAAAAAAGTCGTGGCCCGGGGGCCCAATCTCAGATTCGATATCATTTTCATAAAAAGCACCCCCTAAAACCTAATAGTCGACCCTGATATCGATTTAATCCAAAAAGTTAAAAAAAGTCGGGCCCGGGGGCCCAATCTCAAATTCGATATCATTTTCATAAAAAGCGACCCCCAAAACATAATAGTCGACCCTGATATCGATTTAATCCAAAAAGTTAAAAAAAGTCGAGGCCCGGGGGCCCATTTTCAAATTCGATATCATTTTTATAAAAAGCGCCCCCCCAAAACATAATAGTCGACCCTGATATCGATTTAATTCAAAAAGTTAAAAAAAGTCGGGGCCCGGGGGCCCTATCTCAGATTCGATATCATTTTCATAAAAAGCACCCCCTAAAACCCAATAGTCGACCCTGATATCGATTTAATCCAAAAAGTTAAAAAAAGTCGGGGCCCGGGGGGCCCAATTTCAAATTCGATATCATTTTCATAAAAAGCACCCCCTAAAACCTAATAGTCGACCCTGATATCGATTTAATCCAAAAAGTTAAAAAAAGTCGGGGCCCGGGGGCCCAATCTCAAATTCGATATCATTTTCATAAAAAGCACCCCCTAAAACCTAATAGTCGACCCTGATATCGATTTAATCCAAAAAGTTAAAAAAAGTCGGGGCCCGGGGGCCCAATCTCAAATTCGATATCATTTTCATAAAAAGCGTCCCCCAAAACATAAGAGTCGACCCTGATATCGATTTAATCCAAAAAGTTACAATAAGTCGAGTCCCGGGGGCCCAATTTCAAATTCGATATCATTTTCATAAAAAGCGCCCCCCAAAACCTAATAGTCGACCCTGATATCGATTTAATCCAAAAAGTTAAAAAAAGTCGAGGCCCGGGGGCCCATTCTCAAATTCGATATCATTTTCATAAAAAGCGCCCCCCAAAACATAATAGTCGACCCTGATATCGATTTAATTCAAAAAGTTAAAAAAAGTCGGGCCCGGGGGCCCTATCTCAAATTCGATATCATTTTCATAAAAAGCACCCCCTAAAACCTAATAGTCGACCCTGATATCGATTTAATCCAAAAAGTTAAAAAAAGTCGGGGTCCGGGGGCCCAATCTCAAATTCGATATCATTTTCATAAAAAGCACCCCCTAAAACCTAATAGTCGACCCTGATATCGATTTAATTCAAAAAGTTAAAAAAAGTCGGGGCCCGGGGGCCCAATCTCAGATTCGATATCATTTTCATAAAAAGCACCCTCTAAAACCTAATAGTCGACCCTGATATCGATTTAATCCAAAAAGTTAAAAAAAGTCGGGCCCGGGGGCCCAATCTCACATTCGATATCATTTTCATAAAAAGCGCCCCCAAAACATAATAGTCGACCCTGATATCGATTTAATCCAAAAAGTTAAAAAAAGTCGGGCCCGGGGGCCCATTCTCAAATTCGATATCATTTTCATAAAAAGCACCCCCTAAAACATAATAGTCGACCCTGATATCGATTTAATTCAAAAGTTAAAAAAAGTCGGGGCCCGGGGGCCCAATCTCAGATTCGATATCATTTTCATAAAAAGCGCCCCCCAAAACATAATAGTCGACCCTGATATCGATTTAATCCAAAAAGTTAAAAAAAGTCGGGCCCGGGGGCCCATTCTCAAATTCGATATCATTTTCATAAAAAGCACCCCCAAAACATAATAGTCGACCCTGATATCGATTTAATTCAAAAAGTTAAAAAAAGTCGGGCCCGGGGGCCCTATCTCAGATTCGATATCATTTTCATAAAAAGCACCCCCTAAAACCTAATAGTCGACCCTGATATCGATTTAATCCAAAAAGTTAAAAAAAGTCGGGGCCCGGGGGCCCAATCTCACATTCGATATCATTTTCATAAAAAGCACCCCCTAAAACCTAATAGTCGACCCTGATATCGATTTAATATAAAAAGTTAAAAAAAGTTGAGGCCCGGGGGCCCATTTTCAAATTCGATATCATTTTTATAAAAAGCGCCCCCCCAAAACATAATAGTCGACCCTGATATCGATTTAATTCAAAAAGTTAAAAAAAATCGGGGCCGGGGGGCCCAATCTCAGATTCGATATCATTTTCATAAACAGCATCCCCTAAAACCTAATAGTCGACCCTGATATCGATTTAATCCAAAAAGTTAAAAAAAGTCGGGGTCCGGGGGGCCCAATCTCAAATTCGATATCATTTTCATAAAAAGCACCCCCTAAAACCTAATAGTCGACCCTGATATCGATTTAATCCAAAAAGTTAAAAAAAGTTCGGGCCCGGGGCTCCCAATCTCAAATTCGATATCATTTTCATAAAAAGCACCCCCTAAAACCTAATAGTCGACCCTGATATCGATTTAATCAAAAAGTTAAAAAAAGTCGGGGCCCGGGGGGCCCAATCTCACATTCGATATCATTTTCATAAAAAGCGCCCCCCAAAACATAATAGTCGACCCTGATATCGATTTAATTCAAAAAGTTAAAAAAAGTCGAGGCCCGGGGGCCCCATTTTCAAATTCGATATCATTTTTATAAAAAGCGCCCCCCAAAACATAATAGTCGACCCTGATATCGATTTAATTCAAAAAGTTAAAAAAAGTCGAGGCCCGGGGGCCCATTTTCAAATTCGATATCATTTTCATAAAAAGCGCCCCCCAAAACATAATAGTCGACCCTGATATCGATTTAATTCAAAAAGTTAAAAAAATCGGGGTCCGGGGGGCCCAATCTCAGATTCGATATCATTTTCATAAACAGCATCCCCTAAAACCTAATAGTCGACCCTGATATCGATTTAATCCAAAAAGTTAAAAAAAGTCGGGTCCGGGGGCCCAATCTCAAATTCGATATCATTTTCATAAAAAGCACCCCCTAAAACCTAATAGTCGACCCTGATATCGATTTAATTCAAAAAGTTAAAAAAAGTCGGGGCCCGGGGGACCCAATCTCAGATTCGATATCATTTTCATAAAAAGCACCCCTAAAACCTAATAGTCGACCCTGATATCGATTTAATCCAAAAAGTTAAAAAAAGTCGAGGCCCGGTGGCCCAATCTCAAATTCGATATCATTTTCATAAAAAGCGCCCCCAAAACATAATAGTCGACCCTGATATCGATTTAATCCAAAAAGTTAAAAAAAGTCGAGGCCCGGGGGCCCATTCTCAAATTCGATATCATTTTCATAAAAAGCACCCCCTAAAACATAATAGTCGACCCTGATATCGATTTAATTCAAAAAGTTAAAAAAAGTCGGGCCCGGGGGGCCCAATCTCAGATTCGATATCATTTTCATAAAAAGCGCCCCCAAAACATAATAGTCGACCCTGATATCGATTTAATCCAAAAAGTTAAAAAAAGTCGAGGCCCGGGGGCCCATTCTCAAATTCAATAACATATTCATAAAAAGCTCCCCCAATAACATAATAGTCGACCCTGATATCGATTTAATTCAAAAAGTTAAAAAAAGTCGGGCCCGGGGGCCCTATCTCAGATTCGATATCATTTTCATAAAAAGCACCCCCTAAAACCTAATAGTCGACCCTGATATCGATTTAATCCAAAAAGTTAAAAAAAGTCGGGGCCCGGGGGCCCAATCTCAAATTCGATATCATTTTCATAAAAAGCGTCCCCCAAAACATAATAGTCGACCCTGATATCGATTTAATCCAAAAAGTTAAAAAAAGTCGAGGCCCGGGGGCCCATTCTCAAATTCGATATCATTTTCATAAAAAGCGCCCCCCAAAACATAATAGTCGACCCTGATATCGATTTAATTCAAAAAGTTAAAAAAAGTCGGGCCCGGGGGCCCAATCTCAGATTCGATATCATTTTCATAAAAAGCACCCCCTAAAACCTAATAGTCGACCCTGATATCGATTTAATCCAAAAAGTTAAAAAAAGTCGGGCCCGGGGGCCCAATCTCAAATTCGATATCATTTTCATAAAAAGCGACCCCCAAAACCTAATAGTCGACCCTGATATCGATTTAATCCAAAAAGTTAAAAAAAGTCGGGCCCGGGGGCCCAATCTCAAATTCGATATCATTTTCATAAAAAGCACCCCCAAAACATAATAGTCGACCCTGATATCGATTTAATTCAAAAAGTTAAAAAAAGTCGGGGCCCGGGGGCCCAATCTCAGATTCGATATCATTTTCATAAAAAGCGCCCCCTAAAACATAATAGTCGACCCTGATATCGATTTAATCCAAAAAGTTAAAAAAAGTCGGGCCCGGGGGCCCAATCTCAAATTCGATATCATTTTCATAAAAAGCGCCCCCAAAACCTAATAGTCGACCCTGATATCGATTTAATCCAAAAAGTTAAAAAAAGTCGGGCCCGGGGGCCCATTCTCAAATTCGATATCATTTTCATAAAAAGCACCCCCAAAACCTAATAGTCGACCCTGATATCGATTTAATCCAAAAAGTTAAAAAAAGTCGGGCCCGGGGGCCCATTCTCAAATTCGATATCATTTTCATAAAAAGCGCCCCCCAAAACATAATAGTCGACCCTGATATCGATTTAATTCAAAAAGTTAAAAAAAGTCGGGCCCGGGGGCCCAATCTCAGATTCGATATCATTTTCATAAAAAGCACCCCCTAAAACCTAATAGTCGACCCTGATATCGATTTAATCCAAAAAGTTAAAAAAAGTCGAGGCCCGGGGGCCCAATCTCAAATTCGATATCATTTTCATAAAAAGCGCCCCCAAAACATAATAGTCGACCCTGATATCGATTTAATCCAAAAAGTTAAAAAAAGTCGGGCCCGGGGGCCCATTCTCAAATTCGATATCATTTTCATAAAAAGCACCCCCAAAACATAATAGTCGACCCTGATATCGATTTAATTCAAAAAGTTAAAAAAAGTCGGGCCCGGGGGCCCAATCTCAGATTCGATATCATTTTCATAAAAAGCACCCCCTAAAACCTAATAGTCGACCCTGATATCGATTTAATCCAAAAAGTTAAAAAAAGTCGGGGCCCGGGGGCCCAATCTCAAATTCGATATCATTTTCATAAAAAGCACCCCCTAAAACCTAATAGTCGACCCTGATATCGATTTAATTCAAAAAGTTAAAAAAAGTCGGGGCCCGGGGGCCCATATCTCAAATTCGATATCATTTTCATAAAAAGCGCCCCCCAAAATCTAATAGTCGACCCTGATATCGATTTAATTCAAAAAGTTAAAAAAAGTCAGGGCCCGGGGGGCCCGATCTCAATTTCGATTTCATTTTCATGAAAAGCGCCCCCTAAAACATAATAGTCGACCCTGATATCGATTTAATTCAAAAAGTTGAAAAAAGTCGGGACCCGGGGCCCATTCTCAAATTCGATATCATTTTCATAAAAAGCACCCCCTAAAACCTAATAGTCGACCCTGATATCGATTTAATTCAAAAAGTTAAAAAAAGTCGGGCCCGGGGGCCCAATCTCAAATTCGATATCATTTTCATAAAAAGCACCCCCTAAAACCTAATAGTCGACCCTGATATCGATTTAATCCAAAAAGTTAAAAAAAGTCGGGGCCCGGGGGGCCCAATCTCAAATTCGATATCATTTTCATAAAAAGCGCCCCCTAAAACCTAATAGTCGACCCTGATATCGATTTAATCCAAAAAGTTAAAAAAAGTCGGGCCCGGGGGCCCATTCTCAAATTCGATATCATTTTCATAAAAAGCACCCCCAAAACATAATAGTCGACCCTGATATCGATTTAATTCAAAAAGTTAAAAAAAGTCGGGCCCGGGGGCCCAATCTCAAATTCGATATCATTTTCATAAAAAGCACCCCCTAAAACCTAATAGTCGACCCTGATATCGATTTAATCCAAAAAGTTAAAAAAAGTCGGGCCCGGGGGCCCAATCTCAAATTCGATATCATTTTCATAAAAAGCACCCCCTAAAACCTAATAGTCGACCCTGATATCGATTTAATCCAAAAAGTTAAAAAAAGTCGGGCCCGGGGGCCCAATCTCAAATTCGATATCATTTTCATAAAAAGCGCCCCCTAAAACCTAATAGTCGACCCTGATATCGATTTAATCCAAAAAGTTAAAAAAAGTCGGGCCCGGGGGCCCATATCTCAAATTCGATATCATTTTCATAAAAAGCGCCCCCCAAAACATAATAGTCGACCCTGATATCGATTTAATTCAAAAAGTTAAAAAAAATCGGGCCCGGGGGGCCCAATCTCAGATTCGATATCATTTTCATAAACAGCACCCCCTAAAACCTAATAGTCGACCCTGATATCGATTTAATACAAAAAGTTAAAAAAAGTCGGGCCCGGGGGCCCAATCTCAAATTCGATATCATTTTCATAAAAAGCACCCCCTAAAACCTAATAGTCGACCCTGATATCGATTTAATCCAAAAAGTTAAAAAAAGTTCGGGCCCGGGGCTCCCAATCTCAAATTCGATATCATTTTCATAAAAAGCACCCCCTAAAACCTAATAGTCGACCCTGATATCGATTTAATATAAAAAGTTAAAAAAAGTCGGGCCCGGGGGCCCAATCTCAATTCGATATCATTTTCATAAAAAGCACCCCTAAAACCTAATAGTCGACCCTGATATCGATTTAATATAAAAAGTTAAAAAAAGTCGAGGCCCGGGGGCCCATTTTCAAATTCGATATCATTTTTATAAAAAGCGCCCCCCAAAACATAATAGTCGACCCTGATATCGATTTAATTCAAAAAGTTAAAAAAAGTCGGGCCCGGGGCTCCCAATCTCAAATTCGATATCATTTTCATAAAAAGCACCCCCTAAAACCTAATAGTCGACCCTGATATCGATTTAATCCAAAAAGTTAAAAAAAGTCTGGGCCCGGGGGCTCCAATCTCAAATTCGATATCATTTTCATAAAAAGCACCCCCTAAAACCTAATAGTCGACCCTGATATCGATTTAATTCAAAAAGTTAAAAAAAGTCGGGGCCCGGGGGCCCAATCTCAAATTCGATATCATTTTCATAAAAAGCGTCCCCCTAAAACATAATAGTCGACCCTGATATCGATTTAATCCAAAAAGTTAAAAAAAGTCGGGCCCGGGGGCCCATTCTCAAATTCGATATCATTTTCATAAAAAGCACCCCCTAAAACCTAATAGTCGACCCTGATATCGATTTAATTCAAAAAGTTAAAAAAAGTCGGGGCCCGGGGGCCCAATCTCAGATTCGATATCATTTTCATAAAAAGCACCCCCTAAAACCTAATAGTCGACCCTGATATCGATTTAATCCAAAAAGTTAAAAAAAGTCGGGCCCGGGGGCCCAATCTCAAATTCGATATCATTTTCATAAAAAGCACCCCCTAAAACCTAATAGTCGACCCTGATATCGATTTAATCCAAAAAGTTAAAAAAAGTTGGGGCCCGGGGGCCCAATCTCAAATTCGATATCATTTTCATAAAAAGCACCCCCTAAAACCTAATAGTCGACCCTGATATCGATTTAATTCAAAAAGTTAAAAAAAGTCGGGGCCCGGGGGCCCAATCTCAGATTCGATATCATTTTCATAAAAAGCACCCCCTAAAACCTAATAGTCGACCCTGATATCGATTTAATCCAAAAAGTTAAAAAAAGTCGGGCCCGGGGAGCCCAATCTCACATTCGATATCATTTTCATAAAAAGCGTCCCCCAAAACATAATAGTCGACCCTGATATCGATTTAATCCAAAAAGTTAAAAAAAGTCTGGGCCCGGGGGCCCATTCTCAAATTCGATATCATTTTCATAAAAAGCACCCCCAAAACATAATAGTCGACCCTGATATCGATTTAATTCAAAAAGTTAAAAAAAGTCGGGGCCCGGGGGCCCAATCTCAGATTCGATATCATTTTCATAAAAAGCACCCCTAAAACCTAATAGTCGACCCTGATATCGATTTAATCCAAAAAGTTAAAAAAAGTCGGGGCCCGGGGGCCCAATCTCAAATTCGATATCATTTTCATAAAAAGCGTCCCCCAAAACATAATAGTCGACCCTGATATCGATTTAATCCAAAAAGTTAAAAAAAGTCGGGCCCGGGGCCCATTCTCAAATTCGATATCATTTTCATAAAAAGCACCCCCAAAACATAATAGTCGACCCTGATATCGATTTAATTCAAAAAGTTAAAAAAAGTCGGGCCCGGGGGCCCAATCTCAGATTCGATATCATTTTCATAAAAAGCACCCCCTAAAACCTAATAGTCGACCCTGATATCGATTTAATCCAAAAAGTTAAAAAAAGTCGGGGCCCGGGGGCCCAATCTCAGATTCGATATCATTTTCATAAAAAGCACCCCCTAAAACCTAATAGTCGACCCTGATATCGATTTAATCCAAAAAGTTAAAAAAAGTCGGGGCCGGGGGCCCAATCTCACATTCGATATCATTTTCATAAAAAGCGCCCCCAAAACATAATAGTCGACCCTGATATCGATTTAATCCAAAAAGTTAAAAAAAGTTCGGGCCCGGGGCTCCCAATCTCAAATTCGATATCATTTTCATAAAAAGCGCCCCCCAAAACATAATAGTCGACCCTGATATCGATTTAATTCAAAAAGTTAAAAAAAGTCGGGGTCCCGGGGGCCCAATCTCAAATTCGATATCATTTTCATAAAAAGCACCCCCTAAAACCTAATAGTCGACCCTGATATCGATTTAATCCAAAAAGTTAAAAAAAGTCGGGGCCCGGGGGGCCCAATCTCAAATTCGATATCATTTTCATAAAAAGCGCCCCCAAAACATAATAGTCGACCCTGATATCGATTTAATCCAAAAAGTTAAAAAAAGTCGAGGCCCGGGGGCCCATTCTCAAATTCGATATCATTTTCATAAAAAGCGCCCCCCAAAACATAATAGTCGACCCTGATATCGATTTAATTCAAAAAGTTAAAAAAAGTCGTGGCCCGGGGGCCCAATCTCAGATTCGATATCATTTTCATAAAAAGCACCCCCTAAAACCTAATAGTCGACCCTGATATCGATTTAATCCAAAAAGTTAAAAAAAGTCGAGGCCCGGTGGCCCAATCTCACATTCGATATCATTTTCATAAAAAGCGCCCCCAAAACATAATAGTCGACCCTGATATCGATTTAATCCAAAAAGTTAAAAAAAGTCGAGGCCCGGGGGCCCATTCTCAAATTCGATATCATTTTCATAAAAAGCACCCCCCAAAACATAATAGTCGACCCTGATATCGATTTAATTCAAAAAGTTAAAAAAAGTCGGGCCCGGGGGCCCAATCTCAGATTCGATATCATTTTCATAAAAAGCACCCCCTAAAACCTAATAGTCGACCCTGATATCGATTTAATCCAAAAAGTTAAAAAAAGTCGAGGCCCGGTGGCCCAATCTCACATTCGATATCATTTTCATAAAAAGCGCCCCCAAAACATAATAGTCGACCCTGATATCGATTTAATCCAAAAAGTTAAAAAAAGTCGGGCCCGGGGGCCCATTTTCAAATTCGATATCATTTTCATAAAAAGCACCCCCCAAAACATAATAGTCGACCCTGATATCGATTTAATTCAAAAAGTTAAAAAAAGTCGTGGCCCGGGGGCCCTATCTCAGATTCGATATCATTTTAATAAAAAGCACCCCCTAAAACCCAATAGTCGACCCTGATATCGATTTAATCCAAAAAGTTAAAAAAAGTCGGGCCCGGGGGCCCAATCTCACATTCGATATCATTTTCATAAAAAGCGTCCCCCAAAACATAAGAGTCGGCCCTGATATCGATTTAATCCAAAAACTTAAAAAAAGTCGAGGCCCGGGGAGCCCATTTTCAAATTCGATAGCATTTTCATAAAAAGCACCCCCCAAAACATAATAGTCTACCCTGATATCGATTTAATTCAAAAAGTTAAAAAAAGTCGTGGCCCGGGGGCCCTATCTCAGATTCGATATCATTTTAATAAAAAGCACCCCCTAAAACCCAATAGTCGACCCTGATATCGATTTAATCCAAAAAGTTAAAAAAAGTCGGGGCCCGGGGGGCCCAATCTCACATTCGATATCATTTTTCATAAAAAGCGTCCCCCAAAACATAAGAGTCGGCCCTGATATCGATTTAATCCAAAAACTTAAAAAAAGTCGAGGCCCAGGGAGCCCATTTTCAAATTCGATAGCATTTTCATAAAAAGCGCCCCCCAAAACATAATAGTCGACCCTGATATCGATTTAATCCAAAAAGTTAAAAAAAGTCGGGGTCCGGTGGGCACTATCTCAAATCCGACAGCATTATCATAAAAGTCAAGTGGTGTAAAAAAGAAAAAAAAAAATGTTCCCCAAAGTTGATTAAATCCAAAATTTTTTAATAATTCTTTATTTTATTGATTTACATTAATATCGATACTATTTTAAAAAAAACTATACCCCCAACAATGGACAATGGAACAATGGACTTAAACATGGAAGAAATATTAAATATTCTACTCCTGTAATTTTTATAATGAAATACTCGATTACTTTGAAAAGTACTCAGAGTAAAATATTGCTGAGTAGATTTGAAAATAGAAAGTACTCACGAGGACAGCTGATTATTTTTTGTACTCGTCAATCATGAGGTCGAGTAGTGATTGAAGTACTCGATACTCGAACCGGGCGAGTATTTGAGTAAATTACTCAGTAATTGTACTTTTTACTCGGAGTACAATTTTGCCCATCTCTAATTTTCATTGCCTGTCATGCCATGGATAGGTCAAAAGTTGTCACATTGATTGTAAGTGGAGAATATTGGGATTTCACAAAGGGGAAATTCATCAAATTATTCACTAATATAATTTTCTAAAAGGTTACTTAATGTTTTTTTTTTTTGGAATAAACAGCCAAAACAAACCTAATTATTTAAATATAATACCATATCTAGAGTTATTAAACTACAGTAAATGTAGGTAAGGTTATGAACATATCCATGAAATATTTTTATATTTTACTTCTTCTTTCACACAATTACAATGAAATAGTATTTTAAACAATAGCAGTGGCCTGATTCGGTGGATTTTAAATAATTTTCTTTGCTCGCCCGATTCTCTACATGTAGTCACAATAAAAGAACCTGGGCCTGCCTCTAGGTCACCTTCCCTCTGGTTTTGCTTCTAGGAACCACTTTGCATTTCGGCTATCACCCATTCGGTACACATGGCCAAACCACTTCAGTTGGCGCTCCTACATGACTTATTTTACTGGCCTTATATTCAGTTCCTCTCTTATCCTCTCGTTCCTCCAGCGGTCCTTTGTGTTTTCCCAAGAACTCCCCTGAGGTATCTCATTTCTATGGCCGTTACTTTACTTGCATGTTGATTCAGGACCGTCCAACTCTCTGCACCATACAAAAGAAAAGGCAGAAATACTGTTTTAAACAAAGCTATTATGTAGCAATATGTTTTAAAAATTAAATAATTAGGATACAAGAACAGAACTAATTTGAAACAAGAGATATTTTAAGTCAAGGATCAAAATAAATATTACAAAGAATATATATATATATATATATATATATATATATATATATATATATATATATATATATATATATATAACTTACGATCGTCTGAACAGGGAAGAATAAAAAAAAGAAAGAAAGGATAGCAAATAACACACTCGGTTGCTCGGTAAAGACTGACTTTATTCTCTCCGTAATGCTATATATATAGCATTACGGTTTGTTTATACTTTACAGATAGGATTAAATATTATATTATCTTACATCTAACCATAACTCCCCCCCGCCAGTTTATGAACATACCTCATAAACTAATGCAGGGCTACCGACATAATACATAAACAACAAAAAATAATCTCCACTAAAGTTCATACAATAGCAATAGTAATAAAACAAAATAAAATTAAAACACTGTCATCTTACAACATCCTCGAACAAAACAAAAAGAAAGTGAAACAAAATCAAATAACCGTTTAACGTCTGTCCCTAGCTTGTAGGAGGCAGAAAAGAGGATATACCACATAATTATTTTAATGACTCCGTCTCTATCGGGAGCTTTAACTGTTCTATGTGCACGGTCCTCCTTTTTCTGGGATCCTTCAGACTTTGGATTGTGCAAATATTGTGCTCGCGAAGCACGATTACCTTGAATGGTCCTTCGTAGCGTACCAATTCCTTCCCCCTATTGGATCCGACCCTCCGATAGACTATCGTCCCTATTTTCAATGTACCCATTCGATCTTTGAGGTTCAAATTAACCTTTTCCACCCTCTTCCGCTTCTCTCTCTCTATTCTCCCTTTCGTTTTCTCCCACACTTTCCTTATTTCCGCTCTGTTACACGTTATCTGTTGAGCGTGGTCCTCGCTCGTGACTGTTTCCCTCCAATCTCGACGCCGTATATTTATCCCGAACAGTACCTCGACTGGGGAAAACCCTGTAACGGAGTGGATTGAATGGTTGTAGGCCGCTACCGCCCTCTGCATTGCTACGTCCGCTTCTAAACCCTGCTCCCCCTGGTATATACGTAAGTGATCGCTTAGGGTGCTATGCAACCTCTCAATACCTCCCCTGCCCTTTGGATGTCCCGGCGTATTGAAGTGCCAAACTATATCCAAGCGCTTCGCTTCTTCTCGGATGATACTGCTGTCGAACTCCCTGCCTCCGTCGGATGTTATGCGATCTGGCACTCCGTAGAACTGAGCCCACGTTTGGAGAGCTCCCACGACAGCCTCCGACGACCTATCCTGTACCCGATGTACCATCGCCATTTTACTAAAGAGGTCTATCATTGTGACCCATTTAAAGCCCCTCCATGTAAATGTGTCAATTTGCACCTCTTTCAACGGCATATCTCCTGTAGGGGTTTCCTCTTGTAATCCTTGAGGCGGTCGTCTATCATACTTAGTGCGCGCGCAAACCTCGCACATCCCAATGACTTCCGAGATCGTTTTCCGCATGTCATCCCAGAAATATCTCCTGCGCAGTGCCTGGAATGTTTCCTGTCCCCCCGATGATTCGTCTTGCCTTGATGATGTGCCAGTGTTACCTCCTTCTGCTGTTCTCTATCCGTTACTGTTTCGACTAAATATCTACAGCGAATAAAAGACCTGTCCAAGCCCAGTTTTTCTGTTCTCCAGATCTTCTTGATTTTCTCCCATATTGTCGCATTCCCCACGTACAGATAGTGAACTTTTCCCGGCTCCGACGCGTCATGCAAGGCCCTGCAAATCTGTTCTTCCTTCGCCCCTGGTTGGGACTAAATGGTGGTAACCTTCCTCTTCCCATATTTACTAAAATCCATCTTCATAAGCCCCGATGTTCTGGTCTTCCAAATCACCTGTCGGCGCTTATCATTGATCATCTCGTCACACTCTTCCATGTCTGTGGGCCTCTCGTCCACTGAGCTTTCTTCTCCTCTTGATTCCCCTGTTCCCGCGTTCTCGGGTTCCCCTTCGCCTTCCGGTGTCAACGCTCTCAGAAACTGCCGGACGTCCCGCGATGACTCTCCTTCTTCCTCCTCGATGGCATTTATCATTATTGCTCTGGACAGCCAGTCTGCTACCACATTATCCTTGCCTGGTTTATACCTGACTTCCATATTATATTGGCTTAAGAACTGCTTCCATCGAGTGACTCTCGCCGATGATTCCTTCAGGTTGCCTACCCATTGCAATGGTTTGTGGTCGGTATGCACCTTAAACTTCCGGCCAAAAATATACGGTCTAAAATGCCCGACCGCCCATACTATGCCCAGGAGTTCCCTTTCCAGAGCGCTATACCTCGTTTCCGCTTCCGTGAGTCGCCGATTCGCATACGCTACCGGTTGTTCTCCGTCAGTTCCTTCCTGCGCAAGTACTGCCCCTAACGCATACTCACTTGCATCAGTGGTGATAATAAACACCTTGTTAAAATCGGGAAACGCAAGTACCGGCTTTTCCTGTAACCTCGCCATGCACTTCCTCACGTTGTTTTCTATTGCTGGTGTTATTACGATCTTCCGGCCTTTCTTTAGAAGATTATTGAGAGGTGCTAAATATTCCGCCATTTCCGGAACAAACCGACGATAATAGTTCAACGTTCCCAATAATCTCCGGATCCCCTTGACATCTCTGGGCATCACCATGTTTTGTATCGCCTCTACCTTCTGCTTATCAGGCTTGATCCCTTCTCTCGAAATTGAGTGTCCCAAAAAATTGATCTCATCCTGCCCCAGAGTCGACTTTTCAGCAGACAATTTCAATCCCAACTGCTTCACTCTGTCGAATACGCGGCGCAAATGACCAATATGTTCCGTTTCATCTTTACTGAAGACCAGGAGATCATCCATATATACCTGGCAGAATGCTTCATCCAGTCCCCTCAAAAATTCGTCCATAAACCTCTGGAAGGTTATAGGAGCGTTCTTCAACCCGAACGGCATGCGAGTAAACTCATAATGCCCCCTTTCAAATGAAAAAGCTGTCTTATGTTGGTCCCTGGGGTGCATACGTATCTGATGATAACCTGCCTTTAAATCGAGAGTGCTGAAGATGATGGCTCCGCTCAGTCTGTCAATGATGTCCTCAAATCGTGGGAGCGGGTATTTCTCGTCTAAGGTATTGTCGTTGAGCTTTCTGAAGTCTACCACTACCCTATACTTCTCCCCTGTCGTGGTCTTCTTCTTCACTGCCCGTAGGGGACTGTTGTACGGTGACGTGCTGTCCACGATTATGCCTTGCTTTTTCAAGCTCTCTATCTCTTCCTTGATGTTAGAGATGGGCAGTACTCGATTACTTTCATGACTTGACTAATTTTATTAGGAAAAAGTATCGAGTAGTTTCTGTACTCGGCCTGCCAGCGGCGAGTACTGAGAGTAGTCACGCAGCGTCAATCATGATTTAGTTAAGTACAGAAAATACTCGCGCTGTTATGTCGAATTACAGAAAGTACTCAGCCGAATTCATACAAAGAGTACTTTTTATTTTTCAACTACTCCGTCATTATTATAAAGAGTAAAAATGTTCTCTTTTATTTCCTTCAATAAAAGCGGTCATATTCGACCTGACCAACCCCGAGCCCCCATTAATCGATATTAGACTAACCATCATGTTTTTGGGGGCCTTTTTTATAAAAATATACTGTCGGATTTTAGATAGTGCCCCTGGGCATCGAATTTTCATAACTTTTTCGATTAAATCGATATCAGGGTCGACTATTATGTTTTGGGGGGCGCTTTTTATGAAAATGATATCGAATTCGAGATTGGGCCCCCCGGGCCCCGACTTTTTTTAACTTTTTGAATTAAATCGATATCAGGGTCCATTATATGTTTTGGGGGGCGCTTTTTATGAAAATGATATCGAATTTGAGAATGGGCCCCCCGGGCCTCGACTTTTTTTAACTTTTTGGATTAAATCGATATCAGGGTCGACTATTATGTTTTGGGGGACGCTTTTTATGAAAATGATATCGAATTTGGGATTGGGCCCCCGGGCCTCGACTTTTTTTAACTTTTTGGATTAAATCGATATCAGGGTCGACTATTATGTTTTGGGGGGCGCTTTTTATGAAAATGATATCGAATTTGAGAATGGGCCCCCCGGGCCTCGACTTTTTTTAACTTTTTGGATTAAATCGATATCAGGGTCGACTATTATGTTTTGGGGGACGCTTTTTATGAAAATGATATCGAATTTGGGATTGTGGCCCCCGGGCCTCGACTTTTTTTATCTTTTTGGATTAAATCGATATCAGGGTCGACTATTAGGTTTTGGGGTGTGCTTTTTATGAAAATACTGTCGGATTTGAGATTGCACCCAGTGGATTCACTTTTTGGAATTAGTCGATATCAGGGCCGTCTATTATGTTTTAGGGGACGGACTTTATAAAAAATAAAAATCCGACATCATTTTCATAAAAAGTGTCCCCCAAAACCTCCTAATCAACATTGATATCGATTAAATCCGAAAGGTTACAAAAAGTCGGGCCCCGGGGGCACTATCTCCAAATTTATGAAAGTGATTCGTAATCTGATATCATTTTCATAAAAAGCGCCCCCCAAAACATAATAGTCGACCCTGATATCGATTTAATTCAAAAAGTTAAAAAAAGTCGGGGCTCGGGGGGCCCAATCTCAAATTCGATATCATTTTCATAAAAAGCGTCCCCCAAAACATAATAGTCGACCCTGATATCGATTTAATCGAAAAAGTTATAAAAAGTCGATGCCCGGGGGCACAATCTCAAATTCGACATATATTTTTATAAAAAGGCCCCCCAAAACATATTAATCGACCCTGATATCAATTTAATCCAAAAAGTGAAAAAAAAGTCGGGACCCGGGGGGCCCAATCTCAAATTCGGTATCATTTTCATAAAAAGCGCCCCCCAGAACATAATAGTCGACTCTGATATCGATTTAATCCAAAAAGTCGAGACCCGGGGGGCCCAATCCCAAATTCGATATCATTTTCATAAAAAGCGCCCCCCAAAACATACTAATCGACCCTGATATCGATTTAATCCAAAAAGTTAAAAATAAGTCGGGGCCCGAGGGGCCCAATCTCAAATTCGGATCATTTTCATAAAAAGCGCCCCCCAGAACATAATAGTCGACCCTGATATCTATTTAATCCAAAAAGATAAAAAAAGTCGAGGCCCGGGAGGCCCAATCCCGAATTCGATATCATTTTCATAAATAGCGCCCCCCAAAAACATAATAATCGACCCTGATATCGATTTAACACAAACACTTAAAAAAATTCGATGCCCGGGGGGCCTATTCCTAAATTCGATATCATTTTCATAAAAAGCGCCCCCCAAAACATACTAATCGACTCTGGTATCGATTTAACACAAAAACTTAAAAAAAGTCGGGGCCCGGGGGCACTATCTCAAATCCGACAGCATTATTATAAAAGTCAAGTGGTGTAAAAAAAAGATGGTCCCCAAAGTTGATTAAATCCAAATTATTTTAATAATTCTTTATTTTTTCGATTTACATTAATATCTATACTATTTTAAAAAACTATACCTCTATAAGATAATAATGGACTTAAACAATGAAGAAATATTAAATATTCTACTCCTGTAATTTTTATAATGAAATACTCGATTACTTTGAAAAGTACTCAGAGTAAAATATTCCCGAGTAGATTTGAAAATAGAAAGTACTCACGAGGACAGCTGATTACTTTTTGTACTCGTCAATCATGAGGTCGAGTAGTGATTGAAGTACTCGATACTCGAACCGGGCGAGTATTTGAGTAAATTACTCTGTAATTGTACTTTTTACTCAGAGTACAATTTTGCCCATCTCTACTTGATGTGTCGTCGTAGCGCTTGCGGATAACGTCGTTCCTTAACATATGTCACTTTTTCCTGTTTAAAAGGAATTTCATGGACCGTCTTCCCTGTTGCAGTCAACACTTCCCCGTCTTTAAAAAAAATATCTGCGTAGTCCCTCTTTATCCTCTGTACCCAATGTTCCGCTTGTTCTATTGCCCCGACATTCCCTGTCCCGTTCACCCTCGATCGCTTACACCGATACTTCTTCCCTCCCATTCGAACAACCCAACCCGTACTCCTGTAATCTATCCTCGGCCTTACCTTACTTAATAAGTCACAACCTATTATGCCTCCGTACTCTCTCGGCATGTTCTCCGCCACGTGAACCCTCAATTTCCCGATTCCGGGCCACCCATCGGTCCAGGTCTAATTCTACCTCCCCCTCAACTCTACAAGGACCACCCAAAGTAATCAACTTACACTTACAATTCTTTATTTCTGGTATCCTCTCTCCTTTACACAATTCCTCCAGCATCTTTTTACATAATATTGTACTAGAGCTCCCCGTATCTACCAAACACTTCCCCCTCCCCACAACACTTATAATTGGCAAACCCACGCACTCACCTCCAATATTATTTACTACCGCGTGGTTGCCGCTCCACTGCTCCTCTCCTCATTCATCCGTTCTTCCTCTCTTTCCTGCACTTGCCCCTCTCACTCCGCTCCTTCTACTGATGCTGCCTCCTCGAGCTCCTCTTACCACCGTTCCCTCCTCTTCGGTTCCGGATGCTCCCGATGACTCGTCTGACTCCGATGTCGATCCTCTCTTCTTCCACAATCTTTGTGCGTTCACCTCCATCGGCTCATCTCGTCCCGTGTCTCCCCGTCTACTCATATATGGACACTGTCTGGCGATGTGTACTTCGTTTCCGCATTCGAAACATAGCGTTCGCGGACAATTTGCTACGAGGTGACCTATCTTCCCGCACCCGTGGCATTTCCTGTCATCCTTTGTCCATTTTCTTCTCTCTCTCTGACTGGTCTTTTCTCTCTCACCGCCGTCCTCTCCCTTATGCCAAACTCTCCTCTTTTTCTCCACCCCTCCGTTCTCATTCTGACCCTTCCAGTTTCTGGTCGCCTGTACACCACTCGATTCCACCCATTCTCATTCTCCTCGTCACCCCGAGCTGCTTCTTCATCCCGGGCGCTTGCGTCGATCATATCCTGAGCACACTCTACAAAATTCTTCTCCCTGGGTAACCCATCCTTTTTACCTGTATTTCGGGCCAGCTGCACTTTAAGTATTGTTGACAGGAACGCCATCCTGGCTCCTGTTTCGACCGCATCTGCTACCTCTCTCGTCTTCTCGGTTACACTGTTGAACCGTGCCAACAAATTCGCTGCGTATTGCCCATTTGTTTGGTGAGGCTGTTTCCTTTCTCGAAACATCTGCAGGATGTCTTCCTCGGGAGCCCACCGACCTCCTCCGAACGCCTTCTTCAGCCTATCCTTCACCGTGTTCCATGGGGTGTCCTCATCCGCCTGGATCATATTTAACACACTTCTCTTAACTCGGCACACCAAAGCCGCCCTCAACGCGTTCGCATCCATCGAATCTATCAAATTCTCCCCTTCTTTGGCCAGAATTCGCGATATCACCCGATCACCTCCCTTTAGAAAATGGTTTAACTCACCTACTCCTCCGTCAAACCTTTCCAAATCGGTTATCGCCCTCCTGAGATCCTGAGACGTCGCCGTTCTCACCTTCAGCCACTCCAAGGTCGTCGCGTGTGCTGACGCTAACGTTTCAGTGGGTAGCGGAGGAAAATCCCTTGCCAATGCTTCTGCCAGTGAAGGAAACGCCGGCGGTGGAGCCAATGGAAGGCCGGTGGCGGTGGCGCGATCGTCTGTGCCACCTGTGGTGTAGTCGGTACTGGCGGTTGTCCTGTTCCGTTCGGCATCCTTTCTTCTTCTGAATC
Organism: Nezara viridula; assembly: GCA_928085145.1. NCBI lineage: Eukaryota > Metazoa > Arthropoda > Insecta > Hemiptera > Pentatomidae > Nezara > Nezara viridula. The sequence goes on from OV725078.1 coordinate 111,863,843, forward strand.
TAAAGATCCCGGGTTTCGACACCACTTACGATCGTCTGAACATGGAAGAATAAAAAAAAGAAAGAAAGGATAGCAAATAACACACTCGGTTGCTCGGTAAAGACTGACTTTATTCTCTCCGTAATGCTATATATATATAGCATTACGGTTTGTTTATATTTTACAGATAGGATTAAATATTATATTATCTTACATCCAACCATAACTTATATATATATATATATATATATATATATATATATATATATATATATATATATATATAAGTTATGGTTAGAGGTAAGACAATATAACAGTTAATCCTAAGTTAATCCTATCTATGAAGTGTAAACAAAGTGTAATACTATATATATAGCATTACTAAGGCAATAAAGTCAGTCTTATTTGAGTAACCACGTGCTTCATTTCGGATCCTTTTTCCCTTTTTTTTATTGTTTCTTGTTCGAACAGACGTAAGTGGTGTCGAAACCCGGGACCTTTAGAATCAGTCGGGGAAGTAGTTTTTTTTTTGTTTTGTTTTTTTTGTTGTTGTTGTTATTAACGTCACGAGAAATAAAAAAGAGGAAGGATGCCGAACGGAATAGGACAACCACCAGTATCCACCGCACAACAGGTAGCATAGCACTTAGCACAGGTGACACCGCCGACGGCGCCACCAGCAGCAACGTTGGCTCCACCGCCGGCGTTCCCTCCGCTGTCAGAGGCGTTAGCGAGGGATTTTCCTCCACTACCTACGGAAACGTTGGCATCAGCACATGCAACTACGTTAGAGTGGTTGAAGGTAAGAACAGCGACATCGCAGGACCTTAAGAGAGCGATATCCGACTTGGAAAGATTCAATGGAGGAGTGGGTGAGTTGAATCACTTCCTAAAAGGCGGCGATCGGGTGATATCGCGTATATTGGCGAAGGAGGAGGAAAACCTGATAGACCCGATGGATGCCAACGCATTAAGGGCAGCCTTGGTATGCCGGGTTAAGAGGAGCGTGCTGAATATGATTCAGGCGGATGAAGACACTCCATGGAATATTGTGAAGGATCGGCTGAAGAAGGCGTTTGGAGGAGGTCGATGGGCGCCCGAACAGGACATCTTGCAGATGTTCCGGGAAAGGAAACAGCCTCATCAGACCAACGGGCAATATGCTGCAAATCTGCTGGCACGATTTAACAACGTAACAGAGAAGACGAGGGAAGTGGCTGGTGCGGCGGAAATAGGAGCCAGGATGGCATTTTTGTCAACCATCCTTAAAGTTCAGTTGGGGAGAGATACTGGAAAGAAGGATGGACTACCGAGGGACAAGAGCTTTGTGGAGTGTGCTCAGGAGATGATAGATGCAAGTGTTCGGGATGAAGAAGCAGCCCGTGGGGATGAGGAGAATGAGTATGGATGGAACAGGGTTTCGTATAGGAGGGCAGAAACCGGGAGGTTCAAAGCAAGACAGGAGGGTTGGAAGAAAAGAGGAGGAGAGGTTAGTACAAGAGAAAGGACGGCAATGAGGGAGAGAAAGCCAGGCAAAGAAAGGAAGAAATGGACAAAGGAAGACAGGAGATGTCACGGGTGCGGAAAGATAGGCCACCTAGTGGCGAATTGCCCACGAACCCGATGTTTCGAATGCGGAACCGAGGGACACATTGCCAGACAATGCCCGTATATGAGTAGACGGGGAGACGTGGGCCGGGATGAACCAATGGAAGTGAATGCCCAGAGATTGTGGAGAAAGAGAGGAGCAGCATCGGAGTCAGATGAGTCATCAGGAACATCTGGAACCGAGGAAGAGGAGACGGTGATAAGAAGAACTCGAGGAGGCAGAATTAGCAGGAAGAGTGGAGAAGGAGGAGCCGTTGCGGACAGGAGAGGAAGATCAGACGAATGAGGAGAGGAGCAGAGGAGAGGCAGCCACGCGGTAGTGAATAATATTGGAGGTGAGTGCGTTGGTTTGCCAATTATAAGTGTTGTGGGGAGGGGAAAGTGTTTGGTGGATACGGGGAGCTCTAGTACAATATTATGTAAAAAGATGCTGGAGGAATTGTGTAAAGGAGAGAGGATACCGGAAATAAAAAATTGTAAGTGTAAGTTGATTACTTTGGGTGGTCCTTGCAGAGTCGAGGGGGAGGTAAAATTAGATCTGGACAGATGGATGGCCGGAATCGGGAAATTGAGGGTTCACGTAGTGGAGAGCATGCCGAGGGAGTACGGGGGCATAATAGGTTGTGACTTATTAAGTAAGGTAAGGCCGAGGATAGATTACAGGAGTACGGGTTGGGTTGTTCGAATGGGAGGGAAGAAGTATCGGTGTAAACAATTGAGAGTGGACGGGACAGGGAACGTCGGGGCAATAGAACAGGCAGAACATTGGGTACAGAGGATAAAGAGGGAATACGCGGATATTTTTTTTAAAGACGGGGAAGTGTTGACTGCAACAGGGAAGATGGTCCATGAAATTCCTTTCAAACAAGAAAAAGTGACATACGTTAAGGAACGACGTTATCCACAAGCACTACGGCGGCACATTAAGGAAGAGATAGAGGGCTTGAAAAGGCAAGGTATAATCGTGGATAGCACATCACCGTACAACAGTCCTCTATGGGCAGTGAAGAAGAAGACCACGACAGAGGAGGAGAAGTATAGGGTAGTGGTAGACTTCAGAAAGCTCAACGACAACACTTTGGATGAGAAATACCCGCTCCCACGATTTGAAGACATCATTGACAGACTGAGCGGAGCCACAATCTTCAGCAGTCTCGATCTAAAGACAGGTTATCACCAGATACGTATGCACCCCAGGGATCAACATAAGACAGCTTTTTCATTATGAGTTTACTCGCATGCCATTCGGGTTGAAAAACGCTCCTATAACCTTCCAGAGGTTTATGGACGAATTTTTGAGGGGACTGGATGAAGCATTCTGCCAGGTATATATGGATGATCTCGTGGTCTTCAGTAAAGATGAAACGAAACACATTGATCATTTGCGCCGCGTATTTGACAGAGTGAAGCAGTTGGGATTAAAATTGTCTGCTGAAAAGTCGATTCTGGGGCAGGATGAGATCAATTTTCTGGGACACTCGATTTCGAGGGAAGGGATCAAGCCTGATAAGCAGAAGATAGAGGCGATACAAAAGATGGCGATGCTTAGAGATGTCAAGGGGATCCGGAGATTATTGGGGACGTTGTATTATTATCGTCGGTTTGTCCCGGAGATGGCGGAATATCTAGCACCTCTTAATAATCTCCTAAAGAAAGGCCGGAAGATCGCAATAACCAGCGATAGAGAACAACGTGCGGAAGTGCATGGCAAGGTTGCAAGAAAAGCCGGTACTTGCTTTTCTCGATTTTACCAATGTTTTTATTATCACCACTGACGCAAGTGAGAATGCGTTGGGAGCAGTACTTGCGCGGGAAGGAACGGACGGGGAACAGCCAATAGCGTATCCGAGCCGGCGACTCACAGAAGCGAAAACAAGGTATAGCGCCCTGGAAAGGGAACTCTTGGGAATAGTATGGGCGGTCGGGCATTTTAGACCGTATATTTCTGGTCGGAAGTTTAAAGTGCATACCGATCACAAACCGTTGCAATGGGTGGGCAACCTGAAGGAATCATCGGCAACCTGAAGGGTCACTCGATGGAAGCAGTTCCTAAGCAATATAACATGGAAGTCAGGTATAAGCCAGGCAAGGAGAATATAGTAGCGGACTGGCTGTCCAGAGCCGTAATGATAAATGCCATTGAGGAGGAAGAAGGGGAGTCGTCGCGGGACGTGCGGCAGTTTTTGAGAGCGTGGACACCGGAAGGTGAAGGGGAACCCGGGGATGCGAGAACAGAGGAATCGAGAGGAGAAGAGAGCTCGGTGGATGAAAGGCCTACAGACATGGAGGAATGTGAGGAGATCATTAATGATAAGCGACGACAGGTGATTTGGAAGACCAGAACGTCGGGGCTTATGAAGATCGACTTCAGTAAATATGGGAAGAAGAAAATTAACACCATTTGGTCCCAACCGGGGGTGAAAGAAGAACAGATTTGCAAGGCTTTGCACGACGCTTCGGAGTCGGGGAAAATTCACCATCTGTATGTAGGCCATGCAACCATTTGGGAAAAGATCAAGAAACTCTGGAGGGCAGAGAAAATATGTGTCGACAGGTCATTTATTAAATGTAAATACTTGGTTGAAACGTTAATGGACAGGGAGCAGCAAAGGGAGGTAACACTGGCACATCACCAGGGCAAGACGAACCATCGGGGGGTACAGGAATCATTCCACGCACTACGCAGAAGATATTATTGGGATGGCATGCGGAAAACGATCTCGGAAGTCATTGGAATGTGCGAAGTGTGCGCGCGCACTAAGCATGACAGACGACCACCTCAAGGAGTACAAGAAGAAACCCCTACAGGAGATACGCCGTTGAAAGTTTGGCACTTCAATACGCCGGGACATCCAAAGGGCAGGGGAGGTATCGAGAGGTTGCATAGCACTCTAAGCGATCATCTACGTATATACGTATATACGCAATGCAGAGGGCGGTAGCGGCCTACAACCATTCGATCCACTCCGTTACAGGGTTTTCCCCAGTCGAGGTACTGTTCGGGATAAATATACGGCGTCGAGATTGGAAGGAAACAGTCCCGAGCGAGGACCACGCTGAACAGATAACGTGTATCAGAGCGGAAATAAGGAAAGTGTGGGAGAAAACGAAAGGGAGAATAGAGAAAGAGAAGCGGAAAAGGGTGGAAAAGGTTAATTTGATCCTCAAAGATAGAATGGGTGCATTGAAAATAGGGACGGTCGTCTATCGTAGGGTCGGATCCAATAGGGGGAAGGAATTGGTGCGCTACGAAGGACCATTCAAGGTAATTATACTTAGAGAGCACAACGTTTGTACGATCCAAAGTCTGAAGGATCCCAGAAAAAGGAGGACCGTTCACATAGAACAGTTAAAACTCCCGATAGAGACGGAGTCACTACAGTAAATATGTGGGATATCCTCTTTTCTGTCTCCTACAAGCTAGGGACCTACGCTAAAAGGTTAATTTGATTTCGTTGTTTCACTTTTGGTTGTAAGATAACAGTGTCTTTTAATTTTTTTTTTTTTTTTATTTTATTATTACTCTGGCTGTTCTAGGAACTCCAACGGCGATTATTTTTTTGTTTGTTTGTGGTTGTTGTATTTTGGTTATGTATTACGTCAGTTATCCTGCATTAGTTTATGAGGAATGTTCATAAACTGGCGGGGGGGGGAGTTATGGTTAGAGGTAAGACAATATAACAGTTAATCCTAAGTTAATCCTATCTATGAAGTGTAAACAAAGTGTAATACTATATATATATAGCATTACTAAGGCAATAAAGTCAGTCTTATTTGAGTAACCACGTGCTTCATTTCGGATCCTTTTTCCCTTTTTTTTATTGTTTCTTGTTCGAACAGACGTAAGTTATATATATATATATATATATATATATATATATATATATATATATATATATAATGCTAAATCCAAGGCAATTAAACTAATAGGAAATTCATTATTATTCATTTCCACCTAAAAGAAAGATTACCTCTTTGGAAACCTCCTTTTTTAGTGGAAGCAACATCTCAACTGATTTATTGTTGACTCAGTATAATTGAACCGTGTGAGTTACCCCTTCAATATATTGCCTTGAATTATATTGCTTCAATAATATTAGCTCAATAATATTGACCGTGTAAGAAGCCCTTTATGTAGGGATAAACATAGGATACTATTATCTGATGTTAAATAAACATATTAAACCATTTTCGGCTTTCCAACACTTACTTCCAACCAGAGTTCCGAATTTACGACCCAATTGTAAAATCTAGGAGTACCTAGCAAGATACTGTAAAGAACGGCTCGATCAGGATAGGTTATTGTTTGTGTATGAGTTAACCTCCACAATTTGATTCACTCGAAATTGACCAAATAGAAGGTACTTAGTGTAAAACATTTTCGCAATACCCTAAATTCATTGTTCATTGTAAAGATAGTTGCAAATTTAAAATTGTACATAATATTTATTAATCCAATAACTCCTATTTCTAATCTATACATTTACTTGTTATGAAATGTATGTTATTTTATTGTTTTTTTTTTTTAAATCATTCACAAAGGTATTATAGTCATAATTAACTTTAATTGAATTATTGGAATACTAGTTATTAAAACAGACAAAACGTTTTTATTTTCAAGGTATATAATTAAGCAATTTTATTTTATTAATTGAAATGACACCTTAATTAAATCTAAGACACAAGATTGTTTTAGTGTTAAAATCAGGTCTCAATATATTTGTGGTTTTAGTGATCTTGTGTGTAATGTGTTTCGTTTTTAATCTGTTTCATAAACATTAATTCCTAAATTATTTTAGTAATTTATGAATTAGTGTTGCAATGAGATATTTGTAATTTTAAGTATGAAATGAATTATTCCTATAATGATTTTGTTAGTTTTATTTTGTGAATTTCATGTTTATCACTTAATACTCCTTTCTTGATTCTTTGTTAAAATTCTTTTATATTTTTATATAGAAATTCTGTTTGCTTTGTGTCCATTCCCAGCATAAATTCATAATAATTTATCTATACAAACTAAACATATTTCTCCTTCTTATGAAATAGCTGTCTTGAGTTATCATTGTTTAATCATGAAATAGTCCTGTGATTGATAAGTTTCACTCATCTATCTGTTTTTACAGATTATTTCCCTCCCATTATCGCCGTCCTCTCTCTTCTTGTATCTTTTAACGCTTTGGCTGCGGACAGGATACATGCCTTCCCATTGAGAGTTGGATCACTGGTGTGGCCGGGATATATGCCTTCCTGCCTGGGCGGTCAACACCTAAACAGGTAAGGGCAAGTCCAAGTCCCACCTTCACCATTTGACTTATGGCTTGCTCTGTGCATTCATTGGTCCCCTGTAGCTAACTTAGTGCAGTCATTCTGGATTCTGACTATTTGGGAGCTATCAGTTGGAAATTTATTCTGAACCCAAGGTATGTCCTTTTTCTGTTATTTGTGTCATATCCATGATCTTATTTATATTCTATTTAAATATATATATATATATATATATATATATATATATATATACATACACGGGACGCCTCTGTTTCCCGTTTTTATGCAGAGTTGAAGTGGCTTTATCCTTCCTACCGTCGTAAGTATTTCCTGGCATCCTTTCTCTTTCAAGTCATCCAATCCCACCGTCCTTCGTATATCTCCGAGCTCCTTCAATTCAAATCTCTGTTCGTTCCTGTAATTCTCGTTCCCGGTCTTCTGATTTATATATAAGGGCCCACCGAACCGCTGCTTTCGACAGATTGTTCATTATCCGATCCTCATCCCTATGGAACTCCATCCCTCCCCACATCCGTCAATCCAAAGCCCTTCCTACTTTTAAATCCCACTTGTTTAATCATTTCTTATCCATCCAGTCCTCATAAAATTATTAATAGTTACTACTGTAAATATGTATATAAATTATTAAATTGGTCTTCATTATTTTTACTTCATGTTTATTTTTAATTTTTTATTATTAACTGATTTAAATCAGAAAGTAACTTATAATTTCTTTTATTATTTTTTTTTATTTTGACTATTTAATTTAACTATATTCTTGTTCATGTATCTCTGAGGCTCCTTAGCCCACATTTTTGTCTTTCTGTATTATTCTAAAGAGACTCGTCCCAGAATAAATAAAACATTATTATTATTATATAAATTAAATATATATAATATATACACACACACACATACATACATACATATATAATTAAATTAAAATGTAACAATAAAAGTTAATAAATGTAAAAATATATAGTATATAAATATATAAAAATATACAGAATTAAAATGATGCTTTAGTTTTTTTATCGTTTTTCCATCCATCTAAAAACAACATATTTATATATGTTTATATTTCATATAGTATAAAAGTGTTTGAAACTCAAAATAAATGTAATTGCAATAATAAAATTTTTAACTGCACTATTTTCAATATGTATTATTATTACTGCATTATTTACTTATTTTTTGGTTTTCTTTTTTTTCTTTCTCCACATTTCTTTATGTCTATTATTTCATATTATATCCTTATTCTTTGTCTTTCAATCTCTCCAGTAGATCTGCAGAAGTATATTTGCATATATTATATATTACACTACAACAATTGTTACCATCTATTTACTTCAGTTTAGGATCTTGTTACTTGGCTTACTCTGTTTATATTTTAACGTACTTACTGTTTATAATTTAATAAGATTATTCACATTGTTTATAATTTTGTGTTTGTATTATGTAACTTCCACTATTCTGTATATCTTTTTGTATCTTTTCCTGTATTATGTAACTTCCACAATTCTGTATATCTTTTTGTATCTTGTCCGTTCTAGCCCTGAAGAAGACCTGCAAAGTCAGGTCGAAACGTTGGCTTTTGATAAAATAGTTTTTCCACTATTCAGCCTATTTATGACCGCCACCCCGGACCATATCCTTCCTTTTTAATTTCATTTTTATGATAACTTTAAAGTTATTTTGCTGTTCAGAAGTAAGCAAATATACAATAAAATGAAATGTTGCGGGATTGCTGCTCTAATTTTGCATTGCTATCTGTAGCTAGGAAGGCATATATCCCGTTTTTTTAAAGTTGAATAAAAACGTTAAAATATATTTTTGAAAGGGTGCCTCCAAATAGCATTTTAAACAAATTTATGCAAAAAAAAAGTATATTTGTACTTCTTTGTGGATTTCAGGATGCAACTTAATAAGCTCGAAACTCGCGAATATACTCCCGCAGTTCAAAGGGTTAAGGAAATCCTACTGTTTAACACTACAATGTTTTACCTTTTCTTTGCACTTCAAATTAAAAAAATATTTATCTCAAACTAGTTTGGTTGACAATTGTCCTCTACAAAAGTGTTCTCACTGGTAAGTGATTTTTTTAATTCCTTATTTAAAAAAGGTATTAGTATACAGTACAGTGTTCTTCATATAAAATAATATATATACAAAAGTTTATTTAATAAACAAAATAATATATAAAAGAGGTAATTTGTTTTAGAAAATAACAAATTGAAAAATTGTTGAAAAATCCTAAGTAAAGAAGTTATCAATTTCACATAGCAGCATTTAAAAAATTGAAAAAAAAAAATGATTTGTCCACAATTTATCCAGCAGTAATAAAAAAATTGAACATTGTTAAGGAAGCTCTCATTGTTTTTCAGTTGAATTATAGCTTCATGGAGCTCAATATCATTCCTAACCCCTCTTCTAACCTGAATGCTTTCATTTTCATTTCCATAACCATCATAGATTAATAGTAATTTTCGAAAATTTTTATTTGTCTTATACCTGAATCATTCAATAATAATGTTTTTTTTAAATGTTAGATAATTATTTAGACAAGGACTGCACGGGTTATACGCGATTCACAATCACTTCAGTCACACTTGTTTATGAAACACTGAAACCAGTCTTACGGATTAACCCGAATGCATTCGGCACTTCATAAGTATGGCTGAAGTGGTTGTGAACCACGTATAACCCATGCAGTCTTCATCTAAATAATAACCAATTTTTATATTTCACTGAAGTTTTAAAAATGATAATTTCATCTTCTTTCAAAATTTTTTTTTTTTTGCTTGTTCGCTTACTACCCAGAAAGTTGTTACATACCATCTATTAAATCTTGCCTATACCAAAAAAACCAAAAAAAAAAAACCTAACCACTTATTTTCCTTTTTCACTTTTTATATTGTAGGTTGTTTTTAAATCGTTCGTGTTTTGTGATAAAATTAATTTTTTCTTATCAGTTAAATTGTGTCTTAGCTTTCATCTGCATTCTTGAAGTTCGAAGGGGAAGAAATTGGAAACACTCTGCAAATGCTATTCCAAAAAATCTGGGGTAAAAAAAGGAATTCCAAAATATTGAGGATATAATATAATCATCCCATTCCACAAGAAAGACAACCAGAGTGAGTGTGACAACTATCAGCCCATATGCCATGCGCCTGTTGTTTACAAACTGTACACCAGCATTCTCAAAAGAATTCAACGTACAACAGAAGAAGACAATCTAGAACCAGAACAAGCTGCCTTCCAATCTCAAAGACAGACAATGGATCACATAATATCATTAAAAATGATTGTAGAAAAGGCTTGTGACCAATGAAAGATTGTATATCTCAGCTTCTTGGACCTTAAGGCACCCATTAATAATATCTCGCTTAAAGAGATTTGGGATACATTACATAGGAAAAAGATCCATCTTAATCTGAAAGAGGCTATAAAATTAGCCTTTGTCAAGCAAGGTGACAGTATAAGTCCCCTATTCTTTATAACAATTATGGATGAAGTCCTTAAGATCTATAAGAAAAAAACTCCCTGGACAATTGTCGGGCATAGGAATCATTTTCCTATTTTGGCACGGGCATTTGTATTTCTTAATGGCATATTAGAAAATAATTTAAAATAAATTATTAATGAGTTTTGAGAATATTATTTTAACTTTAAATATATACCATCAAATTACAAATTCAGTAATCTAGTGCACCATTTATTTTTAGTGTTTCAAACTGAAAATAAATTTTATAAGCTTTAATTCAGTTTTCATGGAAATTCTAATTCATGGGTAATTGGATTAAGCATTAGTTGGCTTGTCACTTTCCATTATTTTTTATCACTTTATATGTTGTATTTTATTTATTCTAAAATCTTTAGCTTTTTAATAGATATTATACATCCATATTACTCCTCTTATTCTCATAAATTAGTTTTCAACCTAAGAATCTATTTATCTCCTTTATTTAATTAACAAATTCTTTCATAGTTCATATTTGTCCATTGTTTTGAATTGTTAACAATGAGAAATGGTTAGTTATTTTAAATTTAAAAAATCAAAAATTCTTTGAGATACTACTCTCAAATAATACTCTCAAACAAACAAAAGAGGGGATTATCCTCAGTTTAATTTATTTACAGCTTGTATTTACTTCACTTTATTTCTTGTGAACCTATTTTTTTTTCACTATTATTATTATTAGTGTGGCTCTACAATCCGGTGTCAAATCGTGGCCCCCTTCAGCAGCTTCTGCCATTTGTCTCTGCCCCGTTTTATTTACTTACTTTTGATATTTTTTCTTTTCTGGAGGTTTTCCTTTTTCTTTCTGTACATGCAATTCTTTTTTCTTTTTTTTTTCTTGTACAATTATAAGTATAGTTCAGAAGATTATATTTTATATTTTAGTTGTTTTCATACTATTATTTAAGTTGTATATATATATCTTTTTAATCTTTATTAAGTTAGTTTTTGGCCAGATATGTATTTTTTCTTTTGTAACTGTTCATTATTGTTATTGTAAGGGGACATCGTCCCAGAATAAAGTTTATTTTATATTTATATATAAAATAAACTATAAAAATAGAGGTGATTTGACCGAGATCACTCTAAACCGCCAGGTTTTGCCCCTTAATTAATTATATAATTAAGGGTACCCACTTTATAAAGGCTGGGTGTGCCCCAGGAGGGGTCTCCCGACGCTGGGTCGTCCCATGGCCAATGAAACAGATAAATAAATTTTTTACCAAGAGCCGAGTACTCTACCACTGATTTTTTTTTTTTTTTCTTCGGTTGGCAAGAAGATCTTGGGCCACGAGATGTGGTCTCCTTACAGGCGTGTGATACTTGCGGGAGCTCAGATAGCCTGGAGAGGCTCACCCAATCTCACGTTGCTACGAACCATGGTGCAGCGGCAGGCCACCCGTAGCTCCATAGCCGATCCCTTTGGGGCCAATCTGGCAATGTCCTTCCCACCGACCTTCTCGGGTTCAAGGACAGTGACAAATCGGTCTAGCTCCATGGAATATGGCTGCTCGGAGTCAGCAGGCGCACAAGGACCTATATGTCTTTCCCCAGAACAGACCGTCCATGGGCCGAACCTCAGGGGGGCTATTAACATCCTGGTTAACCACATCCCGATTCCCGATTTAAGTACATGGGATAGGGTCATCAATCCTACGTCCAGTCAGTGTCAGTTGCCTTCAGTAGCCTGGCGGGCCTCACATACCGGGGGGGGGGAGACTCGGCCAGCATGGCTTTCCCTGATGGACGGTCACCCATCCAAGTAAGTACTAACCACGCTCGACGTTGCGTAACTTTGATTAACTATTGCAAGCGCCTAAGCCCGTACGGCTACCCCAACCCATATATATATATTTATATACATTCATTCATTTATTGTTTCCTTACTTTTTCCCCTTATATTGCTATATAATGTAACGTTCCCTTTGTCAACCAAAACAAACAAACGAGTTTACTTTTTGAATATACTATTTATTTTAACACATATAACATAAATCTCAGGTTGGGTTCGGACAACTGAACACTCATTCAACATTTAATAACTATAATTTACTAAATTACTAAATACATATAAAGAAACAAGATACATACATTAAGAAATTATACATTCAAAAACCTTGATTGTCCCAGTCTAAACTTTGTGGCTCTTTCTATTTTCTCAACTTGCTGGCTAGTACCTTCTCTCTTGACAGCTTGTCACATTTTCTCTTGGCCGCTAGCACCTTCCCTCTTGGCGGCCCGTCGCAGTCTGAGTTCCATGAGGCTTGCTTCCCCCACTTCCTCCCTGTAGTTCATGCTCTTGCCACTTTCGCGCCACTATTTATATACCATGTAATGTTGACATTACAATAAATTAGTACAATATCATGTGCTTGTATGGCAATAAAAACCACAGGTGGAATATCAAGTGTTAGAGTTTTTTCTACCTAGATTGGTCATTTGTCCCACTTTGCAACACAGCGAAGGAAGGTATATAATCAATCATATTGCAAATTTTATCAGCTTTAATTTTGTAGAGAACTTCTTTGTTGATGCGGTGGATAATTTTCCTGATATAAGCAAAAACCCGAAAAATGTGACTTTCTAGGAACTTCCTTCCTCCCACACCAGATCTGGCTTTTAGTATTTTTACCTCTTTACTCTACTCCAAACAATGTCCCAAAGTAAAATATTGTGTCATCTCCATTTCCTTCTAAACCCCCATACTCTCTTTTCGAGTATTCATTGACTGGACTAAATGTTAGTGATGTAAGTCAAATATGCTGTATTTTAAGAAAGAAATTTTTTTGTAAATGTACTTAAATGGTGTATGGATTTTTTGTTTTTGACCATACCACTTAACCAAATTATTAAATTTAGTCTGGCAAGTACGAGGCGGCAATCTTAAAGGTAGACGTCAGGGGTTGGCAAAAAGGACCACTATAGGCCCACTTGCCAGACAAGTTCCCCCGCCCAGTACCAGTACCAGTATATATAATGCTTGGTATGTTTATGAGCCTATGTACTTCAGTATATAATGTAATGAGTTTAGCTATTATCTCTGAAATTTAATTATTTGTAACTTTTGTTTTAACTAACTTAATTGTATATGTGCAGCAGTGTGGGAGTATTTGGTCAGGTCCCTAATCATTGGTTTTTGATTTAAGCATGGCAGATAACGTCAGTGGGAGAAATATCAAGAAAATAATACTTATCAGGATCAAAGGGGATTTCGGTGGTGGAAAAAAGTGAGAGGTCAGATGGAGATGGTTAGCGAAAAAGGAACTTAGCTCGTTAGGATCTACTGGATATTGGGTACAGGTTTTGGAGCTGACGATAGAAAGATTTTTCAGAATTGTCCATTTGAATTTAGGGTTAGGTGCTTGGGATAAAATATTATTAAAGTATTGGGCTTTGGCACGGCGAAGGGATATTTGTGTAAGATTACGTTAGGGATTTAATGATGGAATAATCCTGAGGCAGTCGTGTACATCCATAGCATCTTCTGGCAGCCTCTCTTCTCCTCTTGAGCTCTCTTATCTCTGAATTAATCCAGTGTGTGGGAGGATGTCTAAAAATACGGGTTTCAAGAGGTGCATGATGATTAAGGAAATCAAGGAGGTTAGAGGATAGAAAAAAAATAGGTTCTAAAGAAACGGATAGGGAATCGAGAAAAGGACTGATATTTTCATAATTTAAGGAATTAAGATCTCGCCAGGAATTTTTTTTTTGTATAAGTGTAGGAGTAAAGATTTCAATAAGGTCGTGAGATGAAAGGAAGGAAACAGGAGTTTCTATGGAGGATAATAGGTTGTTAGGAGAATCAATAATAAATAGGTCTACCCAGGTATCAGTGGATTGAGTATAATGGGTGGTTTCGAAGGGTACAATAAATAGGTCTAGGGAGAAAACTAGGTCAATAAGGTATGTTCTGTCCGGAGAATCAGAGAGGAGGTTGGTGTTGAGATCACCTGCAATAAAATTTTATAATATGTAAGTTGGGAGGATTCACAGAAGGACACGAGGGAGACGGCAAACAACGATGAAGAGTAAAGAAAAGGTATTAGAGGAAACTTGGATAAACAGATATTCAATATGCAGGAGGTCGGAGATTTTAATAGGACTTAGGCACTGAGACTTTCATGGGCAAACAATGCTACACTGCCACCAGTTCGATCTATCCGATCATGGAGAAAGAGTGTACAGCCTAATCCAAATAAAAATACAGTCTAATTCGAATATGGTCTAATTAAAAATAATATAAGTTTACCTACAAAAATAATAGCAAAACTGTAAGTGAAGCGAGTATTAAGTATAAAAACTAAAAAGAAAACAACGGGTTTAAAAAAAAATGAAAATAAAAAAGATATTCATAACAAAAGGATTCGGAGAAACAATCAAATCTATATCATTCCAGTACTTCCAGGTCTTCTTTTTTGTTAATTATGTTGACAGGGGAACCAAATTCTTTTCTATATTTGATTTTGCCTCCGGTGAACCAGACGTACTTTAGTCTACCTGCCACCTCTTATGTGTTGCCAATCAATATGTGTTATGGCTCATTTCTTTGCCCAGATAAATGCCTCATTTCTAAACCCAGATAAACAGTTAATTTGCATTTTTTGTTTCTCCTGTAAGGGTCTGTGATAATTTGAAAGGAGATAATACATATAAACTCACAGTTTAAAAGGTGTTTAAAGAATAATTACACTCCAAGAAAAATTGCTTGTATGAAAGCCTAAGTTTTAAGAAAATGAAATTATGTGCAAACATAAAAATCCTCCCACTTTAACTGGCAAGAATCAATTAGAGCGTATATCATGAGATAACCATCTTAAAAAAGCTTAAAACGTCCAGTGACAAAAATATTATTTACAAAACATTCACTTTCTCTAAATAATGCAAACTGTACTTAAATAACTGCTATGCTATTTAATCATGCTAACTCATTCAATGTTATTTTTGAGAACCATTAATACAAATTAGCCATGTATATATCAATAAACAAAATATGTTGTTTTCTTTCCACTATATTTTTGTGACTTATCATTATTTATTTACAATATATTTATAATTAATTTACACAGTATACATTTTTTTTTCAATAAAGGATCTTTTATTACATATGTGTGTACTTAGTTCTTTTATTGACTAGTATTTGTCTGCCCTCACAATAGCACTGGTACCCCTACAACTGATGTGATTTTTTTTCTGTTGGAACCATATTATAGCTAGGGTCCACTGTACTGAACGTTTTTACACTAATTCATAAGTACTAGATCTTTAAACAATTCATCTGAAATCTCATTATTAACTTTGTCTCTTTTTAATGATTTTTTTTTACTCTCTGATTTTGTTTGTAAATTATTTATAAATATATCTCCTGCTAAAATTAGAAATATTATCTTCTAGCAAAATATCTTCAGATTCCTTATAATATTGTTTGCATGTTTTCATCTTTTTGCATTTCTTATCCCTGCTTCTTTTTTTATGGATTTTAAAGGTTCTTCAATTTTAGGAACTGGTATTTCATCTCTAATCCATTAAAAATCTTATCTAAATTTTAATTTCCTTCATATGATTTCTTTTTAACTTTTTTCTGCATTTTTTTTTCTTCACCTCTGGCTTAATCTCCACCTCACTGACTTCCTCATCATCTTCATTTACGTCATCATGACTATTATCACTTCATCTTCAGACATAGCTAACTAAGCAAACTCTTCTTTCTTCTTTACATTGTAACAGGCTCGTCTTCCCCATAATTTGAATCTCATCCACAGTTTTTCTTCTTTTTAGATGTATCTTCTTCAACATCTGAATCAAAATCTGTAGTTCTGCACTGTAGTAGATACAGACTGGTCTTTTTAAGAAACTTGATTTCATTAAAATATATAGGAAACAGCGTTTGTTATTATGTCAGATAATGATCCACTACCTACATTAAATTTGAGCTCATTATTAGCAAAATTTCCAGTTTTTTTAGTAATATATGTTACTGTGTATTTTCTTGTTCATTTTCTACTCAAAAATAACAGTTTTCTGATTTGTGGTTACTCTTTTTACAATATTTGCTTTCATTTTTGAAATAGTAATTATAAGTTCTCTTTATTTGGGCCAGTGTTGATGAAATGGCCTGGTTTATGGCACTAAAAACAGGTTTGAGATTTTCATATTGTTTACCAGTGTGTTAATGTTTTATTCAAAGAAATTTTATAAGCAACATTATCTGCTGTTTTTAATTTTTCACCTATCTTAGTTTCTTCTGCCAAAAGTCGGGTCATTAAATTGTCAATATTTATTTCAGCCTTGGCTATTGATGGCCATGCAGTGCAAAAAGTATTGTTTTCGGGGGAGGGGAGGGGGTGAAATTGTTAAAATCTTATAAATAATCTTATCATTAGGGATTGGCTGATTTAGGGCATTTAATTAGAACACTATGTTTTTGAGTATGGTAGTATTATATGTCATATAATGGGATTGATCAATTGCATAATTAAAAAATGTTTGTTAAAGATAGTTAACCTTAAGATATGACAACACTAAGATCATTATATACTGGATACGTTTGGCCTTCCTTGGATTATGGAATTACCAGCTGGGGAAACACTGCAGCCTCGAACCTCCAGAGGATCTCAACTGTGTAAAACCAGGGGCATTGAAGTCAACGCCTATTGAAATAATGGAGTCCATTGTGAAACTCCTCTCAATAGAGGATAAGAGAGATGTGAAATTCCTGCAACTAAATTCAAAAGCAAAGTACATACCAAATCATCCCTTTCAGAAAAAGTTGAAAGAAATGAATATAAACAGGCTAAAATGGCAAAGCATACTTCATAGAACTACAAAACTTATTTCTGTAATCTACGAAAAGCAAGTGTCTGTAAAACGATCAATATCAGTAGAACATAAATTTCCCTTTTTTTAATCTCCGGAACCACAAATTGTTCTATCCATTCTTGGTATCAGAAGCAAGCAGAATATTCCCCAGAAACTTTTGAAATTTCTTTCACTTCAATATATAAATATCAAGTACCTGAAAGACTCGCGGAGTCGAGTATATACGGGTGGATTGGCCACAAATGCAACTACGAACGGTGGGGCCGATATTCATTTAAAATTTCCTGTGGTGAATATTATTGAGAAGGCTGTTTAAATGGGCATCACTTCTTTGAATTATCGGGCAGAGCAAGAAGCTATCTGTGAAGCATTGAAACTCATAAGAATACTATAGAGGCCTAAAAACTCAAAATTTGTGTTCCTTACTGATGCAGCATCAGTATTACAATCTCTCTGGTCAAAGTTGAGCAAAAGCTTGAAAAAACTTGGCAAAGGTCTTGAAGAATTGAAGTCCTTTCACAAGAAAGTTGTCCTGTAATGGGTCCCTGGACACTGCAGCCTCTCTGGAAACCAAAGGGCACACCAGCTGGCAAATGAGGGGCCTTGAGCCCTCAATTTGATTGTAAGATCAGCCTAGATGAGATAAAAACAATCAATAAGCTATTATTAACCAACATTGACTCAGAAGTCATCCACTTCAAGACCCCAGAGATGTTATGTACGGACTGACTCGCCGAGAGCAGGTCTTGATCTTTTGCTTGTCAACAGGGCACAACAGGCTCAAAGCACACTTATTCAGTAAGTTAAAAATTGGCCCTATTCCCCTCTGCAAGTGCAGTGGGGGTGAACAGAATGTGGAACACATACTACAAATGTGCAGGGTCTACTTCCAGAAAAGGAGAGTGATCTGGCCCTCTCCAACTGAAGTGGAAAGGAAACTATATGGAAGCCTGGAGGATCTGAGGATGGCTACCAAATTCTTCATTTAATTTCTTCTGTTCATTTTTCCTAATTTTGGTGTCTTGAAGTTTTTTATTTTTTACAATAAATTAGGCCAATTTTCACCAACATTTTATTGATACGCATTAATTTGACGTTTCGACCATACTAAGGGTCATTTTCAAATCTTGATGAGTCCTCCGTTATATGTTCATCATTAATGTTATAATTAATATGTTCAGTGAACACTAACTTGTCATTTCTGGAGGGACTAAAAATGACGTGGGCGAAGCCCCTATATAACATTACAAGTTAATGTTCACTGAACATATTAATTACAACATTAATGATGAACATATAACGGAGGACTCATCAAGATTTGAAAATGACCCTTAGTATGGTCGAAACGTCAAATTAATGCATATCAATAAAATGTTGGTGAAAATTGGCCTAATTTATTGTAAAAAATAAAAAAATTGCTAAAGGAAGAATGCAGAAAAAGAAGATAGTTAACCTGATATTCGTTTTTCTGACCATTAATTTTGATGATTGTATCTTCTATCATGTCCTTAGCTATTTTGCAATGCATTATATGAATGTTTACATTTTTATTGATATTTGCTTATTATTTTTTGCCTGTGCATCCTTCCTAATCAAATCTTTCTCATTTATTAGGTCTTCTTGTTGTTATTTTTATCTCCCCTAAGAATATTATCTAAACCAATAGATTGAAATACCATGTTTATTAAAGATTTCCAAAGATAGTAATCATCTAGTCGGGCAATTTTTCAATGTGTGAAACCTCATTTCCTTAATTTGTTGACGTGAATTTTACTCACCTTCTCAATTGAGTACTTTAAGTTATTTTAATCTTTTTAGTTTTATTTATTGTTTTACTTTTTGCCTGATTCTGGGCATTGGGGTTTATTTAAATTCAAAGTATCAGGTTAATAAACAAGTTTTATTGATTTTAGTTTTATATATGTTTTTAATATTGTTGACTCCCACAATGAGTGGGCTATAAATGTTCTGAAATATAACATGGCAAATATAAAAATATGAAATAAATCTCTTTAAATTTATTCTCCAACATACCATCATTTTAATTTTGTTCATCCTGTAATATACGTAAATATTTGCTTGAATCATTGAGTTAAATTGGATAAATAGTGAAATATATAAATCAACTATAATATGGCTTTAATAATTCAGAATAAAAAAAACAAAAGTTAGTCTTGTTAATAAATAGTTATTGTGCATATTGTTTCCTTATTATATTGAAATATCAAGAGTTGAATGTATATATCATACAAATGAATCATTTTTTGTATAATGTATATTTATATTATCAATGTTTTACTTATGATTTCAGCTTTTCAGTTCAGATATGAGTTCATCCTCATCATCACGAAATAAATCTGTTCTTGCTACACCTTCTCAGTCTGAACCTTCTAGCTCTGGTCTTAATCTTAATATTGCAGCACCATGTACTTCAAAGGCCGGATTTGCTCGTAGTAAACATGAAGAATGTGAAGTTGAGGAAATAGTTGAACATCAAAAAACTCAGAAAACATCAAAAGAAGGTCACTCAAAAAGAATGAAACAATTGAGAAAGGAGTTAGAGTACCTTTCTAGCACAGCATGGATGTACAAACCTGCTGAAAGTTATATTGGAAATCAGTGGTAGAAATAACTGATCTGTGGTTCTACAACAAGATCACATTAAAAAAAACACATTGATGAAATTATACTTTTTATTGATTTATTTTGTTTAGAGTTGAGAAAGAGATTGTTTAGGGCAAATTCTTGCACGGCTATGTATTTTCAAGTTCTAATAAAATACACCACATGGATATTCTCAACAGTTTTACTATTTCATTATTTTTTTACACTATCTTTAATTATGATTGTAATGTTAGTTTTTTATCTTAATATTTTATACATAGCATAATTCTTAGTTAAATTGTATATTTGAAACATTAAAATATACTATAAACTTATGTAAATATAAAAGTCACTTATTATTTTTCTTTATTTTACTGTGGTACCTGTTATCTTTGCACTTTATAGTCTAAGGGCCAGACCCTCTTACCGTGCACCCTCCCCCCACATCTCTATAAATTGCATATCGTTGTGTTCCTTATAACTATTTATTAAAAAAAAAGCCAATGTTCCCACAAAAAAAAGTGAACGCACTGCCCCAAAATGGCGTCCAAACATGGCGGATTGACGACTTTGACTTTAGTTAGTTTTTTGGTCACTGAGAATCAGCATTTGGCTTAATTTCCTCATAGTTGGTCTTTTATTAAAGCTGAATAGTCATAGAATAATAAAACATGAAGAAATATTAAAAATAATTGGCTTAGGCTATGAAAAACACCAGTAAAGTCAATTTTTTTAACAAAAAAATTTTCAAGTTAAAATCAAGCGTCGTTTGTAATTAAACGGCCTACAATAACGCAAAACGTGCTGAAATAAAACATCTGGAGAATATATTTCTCTTTCTAAAACGCTGATTATTTTTTAAAAATTTTGCACTTATGCGGCAGAAAAGCGGTACTGGCGTAGGTGCCTACAGGCCTCTACCACACCATTCAGTACACATAAATGGCTTAGTTATAGTGATATAATAACGTTTTTGGTACATTATATTGGTTTTATTAACGAACAAATATTAATGCAATAATTTAATTGTCAAAAATAAATTTAAATTTTTTTTTGTTTTTAAATTTAACTTCCTTTATTCTATACGTAGGTCGTTTAAGAAGACCTCAATTGTAAAAATGATATAATCATAATAATAAAACCTAATTAAAAAATATCTTGATTTTTTTTATTTAACGTTTGCAATTTAACACTGTGTTTTGTATATTTACTGATCCTTAGAGGTAATTAAAATTTTTATATACTTTCCAAGAAATGAGTCATATTAATACCAATAGGTCCTAAATAGGACTGTAGAATAGGAAGACCTATTGGCAGCCGTGATCCTTCTTTGTATTTCTTGAGCCATGTCATTTTTGCTATTAATTTCAGACCCAAGGTATATAAAACTTTTCACTCTCTCAAACTTAAAAGAACCTACCTCAAATGGAGAGTTCAGATCCACCTCACCACCAACTCTCATATACTTAGTTTTCCTCTCGTTGACTTCTAGACCAAGTGGTCTTGCAGCTGCTTCAAGGCCTATAAACGCTTCTCTGAGAGCCCGTTCAGACCTACCTATTATGTCAATATCATCAGCAAAACCAAGAAGCTGTGTCAGGCGATTGAAGATTATATCGTTGGTCTGAATACCGGAGTCTCTTACAGCTTTCTCCTCTGCCAAGTTGAACAATAGACAGGCGAGGGCATCCCCTTGCCTAACCCCACTGCTCACTTTAAACTCTTCGGAGTCGTCAGAACCGACGCGTATTCTACATCTCGAGCTGTCCATGGTCATCTTGATTAGGCGTACGAGCTTCTGAGGGATGCTTAGCTCCTCCAAGGCACAGTATAGTTGCGTTCTATCAACGCTGTCGTATGCTGCTTTAAAGTCCAGGAATAAATGGTGGGTGACTACCTTACGCTCCATAGTCTTTTCTAGGATCATCCTCAGAGAGAACAGTTGATCAGTGGTTGAGCGTCCTCTTCGAAATCCAGCCTGATATTTCCCCAGTTCCTTTTCAGAATACGGGAGGATCCTCTCAAAAAGAATGTTAGAGAGCAGCTTATAAGCACACGAAAGGAGTGAGATTCCTCGATAGTTAGCGCATTCTGTTTGATCTCCTTTCTTATGTATTGGGCAGATAATGGCTGTTGCCCATTCCGTAGGCATAGCTTCCCTCTCCCAGATGGTCAGCATTAAATCATGCAGAGCTTTCTTGAGTTCTTCACCTCCACATTTCAACAGCTCTGACTGGATTCCGTCCGGGCCTGGCGCCTTTCCATTTTTCAATTTCCTCAGGGCGTTTTCCATTTCCTCCTCATCCGGGGGTTCAATAGAATTCAGGGAGTCTTCCTTCATTACTCCTACTTCTCCAGGCACCGTTCCTCTGTTTAATGCGTCTTTGAAATGTTGTACCCATCTCCTTAGTACGTCATCTTTGTGGCTTAAAAGAGTTCCATTCGTGTCTTTGCATGCCGTCACTCTGGGCCTGAAAGCTGCCCTACCCTCGTTTATTCTCTGAAAGAACAGCCGACTTTCATTTTGGCCGCGCAATGCCTCTGTGTCCTCCATGTTCTTATTTTCCCAAGCTCTTCTCTTTCCGCGGAATAATCTCTTCTCTTCGCGTCTTTTTCTTCGATATGTTTCTTGGGAGAGCCTTGTGGGACGCTGAACCTTCTTTCTGTAGGCTTCATTTTTCACTTTTACTGCTTGAAGGCACTCAGCATCAAACCATGGGGGCCTTCTAGATTTAGTCTCGTAGCCAAGAGATTCTTCTGCTGCCTGTTTCATTGCGTTGCTGCATCTCTTCCACTGTTCATCGACCATAGAGCTGTCATTAATTACTTCTTCATTAAGTTTCGTCTCCACAGCTTGTTGATACGAATATTGGTGGTCTGAGTCCTTAAGTTTAGCTACATCAATCTTCTTCTTTGGTCGTTGGTGGTGGTTTTTAATCAGCGAAATTCGTGATCTGACCTCGGCAATGCTCAAATAGTGATCCGTGTCCATATTTGCACCTCTATAAGATCTTGCATTTATCATGTTGGACTTGTGACGGGCACTAATGAGTACATGGTCTATCTGTGATGTTGTTTGCCCATTTGGAGAGATCCATGTTGCTTTGTGGATATTCTTTCGAGGAAAAAGAGTTGTTCCAACAACCAGTCCGTGCAATGTAGCAAAGTTCACCATCCGTAGCCCATTATCATTACTGGTCTCATGCAAGCTGTGGGTTCCTATGGTCGGCATGAGTGCCACCTCCTTACCAACTTGGGCGTTAAAGTCACCAAGAATGATTTTAACATCATTTTTGGGGCAGCTTTCTGTCACGCGTCCAAGTTCTTCATAAAATGCTTCCTTATCCTCCTCAGGTGACACCTCTGTTGGGGCATGGCAGTTGATTAGAGAGAAATTAAAAAATTTTCCTCTAAGCCGAATGTAGCATAACCTTTGGTTAATGGGAGTAAATCGCATCACTAGCTGTCGAGCTCTGCCTCTCACAACAAATCCGGTACCGAAGATGTGATGCTTTTCATGGCAGCTATAGTAGAGTGTATGGTACTTCTTCTCCATAATTCCCTGTCCTATCCATCGGACCTCTTGGATAGCTGCTATGTCGATTCTGTATGTGTCCACTTCTGCAAGGAGCGCACGAAGTGCTCCTAGTCTATGTAATGATAAAATGTTCCAAAATCCAATTCTTAGGTCATTTAGGCGTTTCCTGGGTCTGTTACCGTAATTCAGTCCGGCTTCTTCTCTTTGAGGTTTCGTAATAAGGTACTTTAGGGGGGTGGGTTATCAGCCCACTGCCCCCGAGTCAGGTAGAGGGGCTGCCTCCTCCGAGCATCCTGACTAGCTCCCCCATCCGGGGCGGCTACCTAGGGAAGGTGACCCTAGGGTGTGTACTGTAGGTGACCTTTGTCTGTAGTGTTTAGGTGTTGTAGTGTGCTGTATAAAGTGTACTTGGTGTGTGAGTGTCGTGTAAGTGTTCCCCCAACCTGGAGGGCCAGTGGCTGGTTGCGGTACAATGACCGGGCGATGGGACCGCCACCTCCCTACGCTGTTGCGTTATTGTAGACCGTATAATTACAAACGTTGCTTGGACGCCATTTTGGGGCAGTGCGTTCACTTTTTTGTGGGAACATTGGCTTTTTTTTAATAAATAGTTACAAGGAACACAGCGATATGCAATTTATAGGGATGTGGGAGGGAGGGGGAGGGGTGCACGGTAAGGGGTCTGGCCCACCGTGTATTATGTTTAAATACTAAATAGTGTTTTAAATTATACTTAATGTAAGAATTATAATTTTGGAACAATGGTATTGAAGCTGATGTTACTAAGATGTCATGTTTATTTTAACTTATTATGCAGGGTGTCCCGTAAGTAGAGGAAAATTTTTATAGGAGTGATAGCAGACCTCAAGGCCTACAAGAAAGTTAATATAAACAATGGGCCAATTCACAGCAGAAAAGTAGGAAATCCAAGTTTGGTATTTTATGAAGCAAATCATGCATTTTGATGAATAGGGAGCGATAACTGAAGTAATAATTAATTTAAGTAATTAACAATTACTGCACTGTAAACTAGACAAAATTTACTTTAATTGAAAAGAGAGTTTGTCATTAGTAAAACTATTTAAAGAGGACATTTGCGCGGCTAAACTAAGCTAAGTTCTGTTTTAAATAAAAAACATAAATTATTCGCGATTTTTTCTGTCTTCATCCAACTATTCTACAGTTACCTCACTTCTAGAAAAAACTACCTCTTTTAATAAGGTTCAAGTTCATATTAATTTAATTGAAGTTTCTTGTGCAAAAACTTTTTTTTTTTTTTTTTTTTTTTTTTTTTTCGCCCTGCCTGGCATTGTTGCCATACGGGCTTTTGGCAGCAGTGGGTCAATACGTTGGGTTCTCGTATGACCACTGCGGCCAATAATCAACATTTATTTATCTTTAACAATAGGGATTTTTCATTTATTTAACATAAAATCAAATTAGGTATACTGTGGTGCGGCCCGGTGCACAGTTGTGCACTTTTATGATGGGGCCGCCCCTTGTCCTCCCCGCATCCGTCCGGTCCTCAGTCTTCTTCGTTCTCCTCTGGTGGTCTTCTTGCCGCTCCCAGGGAGAAATGTGCAGGGCCGATCGTGTCTCTCCACCCGTATACAAACTCCCTAAAGAGCGGGTAATTTTCTTTCTCCACTAGGCGGGGAAAATCCTGTTCTGTTAGGCTATACAGCCCTGTTTCCTTCAAGAGTTTGGCACGGCGTCCCTCCATTTCGGTGCAGGATACCAGGATGTGTTCTGCCGTTTCGGGGACTCCGCAGGGAGGGCACCGGGGGTCGATGTCCTTCCCATGGTCAGCCAGCTTTCCCCGGAACCCACCATGTCCTGTGAGAATCTGCGAGACCCAATAATCAGGGCGAACCCATGTAGCCTTCAGTCTGTCTTGGACGGTTGGGAAGAACTTCCTGAGGGTGGATCCTTTCTCGCTCGTCACCCACCGTCTGTTCCACTCCTGGATGGATTCCTCCCTGACTATCTTCTTCCATTGGTTAGGGTTCTCGCAGATTCTTCTTCGGAGTCCCTCCGGTAGCGTATCTAGTCCCTGCCTCTTAATCTCGAACTTCAAGGCGTCCTCGTTGAGAATAAGATCCAGGGGCATCGCTCCGGCCAGCACCTGCACCGCCTCGTGGGACACCGTTCTATAAGCTCTCGTGACGCCCAGCAGGGCCAGGCGTTGTATGGTGGCCAGTCGTCGCTTGTGGTGTTGCTTCAGGTTTCGGCTCCACGCGGGGGATGAGTACCTCAGGATACCCAGGATGACTCCTTTGTATATTGTCATGGTTGCTGGGTACCTGAGGCCCCAGAAGGCACCTCCGATTCTTCGTAGGCCATTCATCGTCAGGGTCACCCTACCCCTTAGGTAGTCTAGGTGAGGAGTGACGTCGAAGTTTCTTCTGATTCGTACCCCTAGGTATGTCGCCTCCTCACCAACCCTAACCCTTGCACCTTGGATGTCCAGATTGATAGGGTGAGCCCTGTCCGTGGAGCCTCTTACGAGTATAGCTTGCGTTTTTGCAGCGGCCATGGTTAGTTTCCGCTTGACGCACCACTCTGAAACTAGACTGGAGCACCTCTCCGCTTCCGCCTTTAGTCTGGCTCTGCTGTTCTCAGCCACGATTACCGCCAGGTCGTCGACGTAGGCCGTGGCAAGGAAACCCCGGTTTTCCAGTTCCCCCAGCAACTGGTCGAAGACGAGCTTCCACAGGGCTGGACCTAGGACTGAGCCCTGCGGACAACCCCTCTCTATCCTCCTCTCGACGTCGTAGTAGTTACCCCTGATCCTGACGGTTCTTTGACTGAGGTAACTGCCTACTAGTGAATAAAGGTTACTGGGGGTGTCGAGCTCTTGCAACCGCTGGAGTACGCAGGGCCACCATACACTGTCGAAGGCGGAGGATATGTCAAACAGTATCAGGAGGACGTACTTCTCCGCCTTCTCCTCCACATCCCTGCGCACTCTAAGCAGTGCATCTGTGGTTCCCTTGCCACGTGTCGAGCCGAACTGCCGCGGATGGCTAGCTGCATTGAGGATCGGTCTCAGGCTAGCGGCCATCATTTGTTCCAGGACCTTGCTGACGACCGGGAGAAGGCAGATAGGCCGATAAGCTTTGGGCGATTCCTTGTCCTTGCCTCCTCCCTTGTAGAGCAGTCTCAGGTCTGCAATCCTCCACTTGCTTGGGAAGTAACCCTTGTCCAAGCATTCATTCATGATGAGGAGGAGTTCCTCTTCTATGTGAGGGGTACTTTTCTTGAGGATCGCAGCGTCTATGCCGTCAAGTCCTGGAGCTCGGCCGATCCTCTGCTTCTCCACGGCCAGACGAAGGTCCCAAATGTCCCATGGTGGGCATAGGTCGGTACCAGGCGGGTATGACGTGGTGCGTCTCACCATGCTATCAGCTTCGCTATCCTGGGACGGGTCATCCCTGGGGTAGGTGTAGTCCACATACATTGCTGCACATTCCTCGAGGGTGGCGGCCTGGACTCCAGCCACTCTGATAGCAGCCATCATCTGCTGCTGTCTTACTTTGTCCAGTGCCAACCTGTATGGTATACCCCAGGGATTCTTTTCCGACTCCTGCACTATGAACTCGTCCCAAGATTTCTTCTTCTCGAGACGCACGCCGTTTCGGTATACCCTATATCTATGCTTCGACTCCTCTCTGAGTGCAGGTCTTCTTTCCTCATCTCTGCACTCTTGGCACCTACGCCTAGCCCTGTAGTATTCTCGTTTCAGCTGTGTCAGGGTTGGCGTCCACCATGGGACCGGACGCGCTCTCGCCCTTCGACGCTGGAGGGAATTTTCAGCTGCTTCCGTGATGGCGTCCATTAGGTTCGCCACCCGCTCATCGATGTCCGCCGTTTCCTCAACGGGCACCCTCTCCTCCATTATTCCCTCCAGTGTACTGGAGTAGGTATTCCAGTCCGCCGAACGGGTCACGAACCCCCTCTCGCATATGGGGACTCTGCCTTCCTCCTCCACTACACTGAAGGCTATGATCCGGTGGTCGGAGCTCGTGTCAGACCGTAAGGTCCAGTCAGCTACCCTCCTTGCCATAGCGGTCGTGGCCTGTGTCACGTCGATATTGCTACTCTGGCCCCTTGTTCCAACAAATGTGGGTCCAGAGGGCTCGTTCATTACGACGAGTTGACATCTCGCCACGAGTTCCTCTACCGCTCTTCCCCTGGCATTCGTGCTGACCGAACCCCAGGCCGTGCTCCAAGAGTTGGTGTCGGAACAGACTATCGTACTTCTATATCGCTGTACGACAGCCTCCAAGGCAGTAATATTCTCCTCTATGTCTGCCTGCCCAGGCGGCATGTATGAGGAGACTAGGGCAAAGGATATTCTGCCCCATTTTACATAACATGCCGCCTGGTCCGCTGTGGTGAAATTCTTCAGTTCCATTACGTCGAGGGCGGGGTTCACTATCACTATCGCCGCTCTGGGCCTCCTCTCTCCACTGCCCAAGGCGACCACCCTCGATCTCACACCAAACCCTACCACCACGTTGTTTCGACACGATGGTTCCTGGATGACCATAATGTCGATTCCTCGGGCGAGAGCTCTCAATTCGTCCGCCACTATTCGTCTTCGGCCCATGTTGAGCTGCAAGATTCGGAGCCTATCCATATCTGGTCAGTTTGGCCTGCTTGACCATCATCTCCAGGTGTATCGGGCACTCCCTGCTGCCCGCACAGTGCTGGGAATTTCCCCCCTTCCTGTCTTGCGCCTTGCAGTTCCGGCAGCATGGTGGCACTTTTTTCTCCCTTTCTGGGCATTCCCTGGCTTTGTGCCCGGACGCCGTGCACCATCTGCACGCCAACTCCTTCTTGCAGGACTTTGCAGGGTGGCCATATTCCTGGCACCTCAGGCAGATCAAGGGGTCCAGGTAGTCCCTGATGGTCAGGCTCCACCAACCTCCATCCAGGTCGGCCCTTGGGATGTTCCTCAGAGCAGTCCTAATTATTGGATGCACCTCTAGCACCCACATCGAGGTTATTCCTCCTCTTGAAGGAGTCGAGAAGCAGGTTCGTATCCAGCCTCTTCTTTCCTCGGTCTGGTTTCCTACCCCGCTCTTCTTCCATAGGAACTCCTCCAAGATCCCTGCGTCCCAGTGCCTGGGTACTCCCTTGACCTCCAGTCGGGGGCGTCGCGATGTGGTCAGCCTCGCCTCCAGTCCTTGCTCCCTGAGGCGATCCCACTCCAAGATTTTGTTGGCCTGCACCAACCCCTCCGTCCTGACTAGGACCCCTTTTCCATCGCTCAGTGGTCTAACAATTTTGGCGCTGACGCCAATCTCCTGCAGCTCCTCCTCGGTTGGCAGCTGCTTGTGGATGTCAGCCATCGTCCACCCCTCCGTCACTCCCTTGAGCGTGATGAAGGTGTTCGTGCTGTCTTTCTTCTGTGAGACGGGCACGCTGGCCAGGACGTTGGCAAATGTGAGCTTCTTCTCTGTGGTTTTATTCCCTTCTTTCTTCCTTCGACGCCTTTTTCCCACCACGCTTGTGCAAAAACTTGAGATTCACCTCAAGTTGTGTAAACAAATTATGTGATTTTCTAGTCTTCTAAAACCAAGATCAATAAAACTACCAGGTTCGCTCCCTCAGAAATGGGTGGTGGGAGAACTTGAAACGTGACGTAAGGAATAGACTGTCAGACCTACCTATTACTCGTTCAAGCCTATCAATGAAGGTTTATTTCAACATTATTGTTCTTTTTTTTTTTTTCTTGAGAAGAATACTTTTCTGTGTTTTTGACGATTGATTGAAGATTATTTCAAGTAGATAAATAAATAAATACCGCTATCAATCTAGAATAAAATGCTATGAAAATTACAGGCCAGGCCTGAAACGAAATTCATATTAGGATTATTTATAAATTCTTTATTTCAAAATTTCTGTAAATAATATATAAATAAATTACATAAATAAAAAATAAATAGAAAAAACTAAGATTTATATTTATATAGAGAACATTTTAGCTCAATGTTTGTGTAATTTTGTTTGTAGATCTCGTGGGTATTTCTTTTAATATTATAACGATATTATAATAATATTATAAGGGTTAAGATCTATGTCAGGATTTGTAGTTAAAATTTAATTAAATAAATAAATTTAATATAAAAAATAAACAAATTTTACTGCAAATCCTGATAATTTATTTTCACCGTATAATCTTAACAGTCAACTACTTTGACTTGGCCCAATCCAGATACCTACCCTTCCATAACAAACTTCAGAACCATCCAAACCCTCTCGTTTCTAATCTTGCTTCCTCCGCGATCCCTGATAACCCTTCAGGGCGTCTGAAAAGAAGATGGCCTCGATATCTCCTGTTGTAAATACATGTTTAGAGTACTACCAGTGGGTAGTTTCTCAACAAGTGGTTTAATATTATTATATCCTTGTTTTCACATTTACTGAATGTATTTTTATTTCAAATACAGTTGTAAATATCATAAATAATAAAAAAATATCATTGTTAAAACCATTTAAAGAAGACTGTTGGGCGGCTAAACTTGGTTAAGTTCTGTTTTAAAAAAAGTCATTAATAATTGGCAATTTTTATTTATCATAATCTAACATATTACAATATTACAATTTGTCACAGTTAAGGACACTTATAATAGAGTTCAGAGATTGCATTCATACCGTATATACAAAAATATAAATAAATAAAGTAATAACAAAAGAATAAGAAGAAAGAACAAAAGAGTAAAGAAAAAAAAAATATATATATATACACATAAGTAAATAAAAATAGAAATAAAAGTAAAACAAACACCTTATATAAAACATACATTATTTACAATTTGCCAGGTGATCTCCGAACCAATCCTGTCCCCTCCACATGTGGAGGGAAAAGGGAGGCTTAGGAGATCCCTACGCCTCTCCCTCAGCCACTTCACTGGTATTTTAAACCAGCGGAGGATGAGTAAGAGCGCTACAGCCACAGACACTCATGACTTGAGTGGAGAATCTGGCCATTGCTAGAACTCCAAAATATCCATATTTACAAAAGGTCTCGTGGCCACTGCCGCTTTAACCTACGAAGGGGATTGTAGGGATGGGTGGTGCTTGATAGGGATTGTACAACGGGATTTGGGTGATGAGAAAGGTTCTGGTGAAATTTGGAAAATTTGGCTGGGATAAGATCAAGAATAAATGGGATATTAAGGTCATGGTGTAGGGTTTTATTGGTTACATAGAAGGGAGCATTGACTATTGTACGGAGGACTTTAGACTGAAAGGATTGAATGCGTTTGATGTTAGAAAATTTGGCTGTTCCCCATAGTTCTAATCCGTAAGTCCAGATGGGTTTCAGTATTGTCTTGTAGATCAGTAATTTGTTTTCACCAGAAAGTTTAGATTTTCTATTCAGTAGTCTATATAGCTGGCCATATCGTCTGTTAAGTTCCTGTCTTTTAAGTCGAGTATGTGGATACCATGTTAGTCGTCTGTCTAAGAGAAAGCCAAGATACCGGACTGTATCTGAGAAAGGAAGCTGGATGGAGTTAAAATAAACTGGTGGGCAGGTATTACGCCGAAGGGTGAAGGTAATGTGTTTACATTTAGATTCATTTACCTTAATGCGCCATTTCTTACACCAGTGTTCAATCAGGAAGAGGTGCCTTTGTAAGTTTGCGGACGCTGTTTCAGGATCTGAGTTGGAAGAAAGGATAGCAGTGTCATCAGCGAAAGTTGCCAGGAGGGTATCGGGATGGACAGGAATATCAGCGGTAAAGAGAATGTAAAGGATGGGGCCCAAGACGCTGCCTTGAGGAACGCCAGCCTCAATTGAGTAACAGTCGGAGAATTCGGTGCCACAGCGAACTCGGAAGGAGCGGTCGGAAAGATAGGATCGGAGTACTAGGTATAAGGACTGTGGTAGATGGATTTTAAGCTTGAAGAGTAATCCGGCGTGCCATACCCGGTCAAAAGCTTGCGCTATGTCCAGAAATGCACCCGAGCAATACTGCTTGCTTTCTAGGGTTGAGGATATATGGTCAACAACTCGGAGTCCTTGCTGGACAGTGGAATGTTGGGAACGAAATCCGAATTGATGAGTAGGAAGGTTATAGGATTCAATTATAGGTAGGATTCGTTTCAGTAGGATCTTTTCAAAAATTTTTGAGAGGATTGGGAGTAGGCTAATTGGTCTATAGGATGCTGCATTGTTGGAAGGTTTGCCTGGTTTCAAGAAGAGGACGATGGTGGAATGTTTCCATAAAAGAGGGAAGTGGGTAGTTCGTAGGATGCAATTGTATATATATGTAAGAAATATGATGGCTTTAGATGGAAGTTGTCGAAGGATCTGTGGGGTTAGAAGGTCATATCCAGGAGATTTGCGAGGTGTGATTTTCCGTAAAAGGTATTTGACCTCAGAGGGATTAACAGCTTTAGGTGGTAAGGAGAGTGGGATAGGTATTGAGAGGGATTCTTCTACTTTTACTGTGTGGCTGGGATGGGATTCTGGATGAGGAGCGAAAGTATAGGAAAGGTGTTTGGCAAATTCCTCAGCTTTATCTTCATCAGATGCTGCCCAGGAGCCATCATCTCGTCGAAGAGGGTGGGAAATATGATGGGATTTGAGGATTTTTCTGGTGATATTCCAAAGGGAATTATCATGAGCAGAGAGTGTGGTGAGGTAGGAATTGAATGATTGGGATCTGAAGGTGGCTAATTCTTGTTTTAATTTTTTACAGTGATAATTGTAGGAGTGGCGGTCGGCTGGATGTCTGGTACGTTGCCATAATAATCTGGCACGGCGTTTTATGTGGATTAGGTCAAGGAGGTGTTGAGGTAAATTATGTTTCTTAAGGATTTTTGAGGAGTGATCAGGGGAGGAAGCAGTCCAGACTGCTTCTTGAATTTTGGTAGTGAAGGAATGTACTGCATTGTCCAGGTCTTCAGAGGTTTTCAGGGTTACTCTGAGGTCAATTTTATCGGAGAGGATTTGATGAAAGAGTTTCCAGTTAACTGGGCCTCTGATGAAGGACGGAGGAGAGGGTTTAGGAATAGGAGCTAATGATACTTGGAGTACTAATGGGCTGTGGTCTGAGGAAAGCTCGTCAAGACGGGCAACGGAATGGTTGAGAGCACCTAAACCATTATGGATAAAGAAATCGAGGATATCGGGATTACGGTTAGGATCAGTGGGCCAGTAGGTAGGTGAGTTGGGTGGAAGAAGGGTAAAATTTTGGGAATTGAGTACAGACAGCAATGTTCGACCACGAGAATTCGTGGTTCTTGAACCCCATTGTTGATGCTTGGCGTTTAAGTCTGCACCCAAGATGAAATGATGTCCTAAGGAAATGAGGAAGGAACTAAATTGGATATTGGAGATGGGTTGGTTTAGAGGGCAATACGCTGATGCAACGGTAATAGGAAAGGAGAACGTTTTGATTACGACTGCGGTGGATTGTAGGAAATCGTGCGTAGGCAGTGGGAGTAGGTGATGGGAGAGGGATTGGTGCACAATGACTGCAGTACCGGCATGTGCTCTACCGTCAGGATGGTCGGTACGGTAAGTTATGTATTGTGGTATTTTTAGGAGCTGTTTTTTAGTCAGCCGAGTTTCCGTTATTAGGGCTACGTCTACGTTCTTGTCTTGTAGTAAGGCTGTTAGTTCGTGTATGTGATTTCTAACACCATTCGCATTCCAAAGGAGAATGGATATGGGTTTGATGGAAGTCATTTAAGGATTTTTTAAAGGAGGGATAAGGTGAGATACTAGGTTAGTGAGAAGTGATATCAGTGGGGTAACAAGGGATTTAAATTCTGAAAGAAAGGATGTCAATAAGCTGGTTAGATCTGTAGCATTAGGCGGTGGAGGAACATATTGGATTTGATGTTGGTGAGGTTGTTGTTGATTAGGTACATTAGGTGGGATAGGATATTGAGATTGGGGTTGAGTTTGTTCTTGCGGCAGGGCCTCACATACATTAGTCGGGTCTCTACCCCCAAGTAGCTTGGCAAAAGAAACCTTAGAGTTCACAATTTTAGCGGGTCCTCTTCTTGGTTTAGGTGTATCATCAGGGTCCCTGGGTTTCATATATCTCGCTTTAAGATTTTTATAAATTTGGCAGCCTTTGTAGTTGGCTGGATGGCCTTCCAGGCATAGGGCACAGACTGCTGGTTCTGTAATTGGTTTATTACACTCGCCAGACTTGTGTGTTTTACCACATTTCACGCAGCGTGGTAAGTGGTGGCAATAAGACTTGGTGTGGCCATATGCTTGGCAATTATGGCACTGGATGAACTCTCTTTTTGGGTACGGTTTTTCGACCTTTACGCTGGTGTAGAAAATTCTATTCACATCGTATATTTTTTCGATCCCAGGCGATGGCTCTAGATCGACGAAAAATAAGGGCAATGGGATTTTATTCTTTACACCTGGTTGTTCTTTATTTTCTTTTAAAACATTGGTTATCTGACGTATTTTGAACCCTAACGCCGTTAACTCTTCTTTAATCACTTCTATTGGGGTTGAGGAGTGTAAATTTCTTATTACAACTCGTAGTGCTCTTTCCTGTTTCAACTGGTATGTGTGAAAGTCCGCATTTGTGTCTGTTAAATATTTTACGATTTTTCGGTACGCTTCAGGTGTGGCCGGTATTATTTTTGTATCATTTATTCTGTTTAGGCATGTATAGCTACCTGGGCAGATTTTATTAAGTTGAGTACACAACAACTGGAAATTTCTCAAATTTTTGACAAAGATAGGAGGTGGGCGTGGTTCTCGAGGTATAGGTGCATCTTCCATTTCTTCCCTGTCATTTTCAAGCACCTGGTATGGATTAGGTGTAAAAAATGGAGATTCCATTTCTTGTGAAGACGTACTTGGCAGTGGTTGAGACACAGATACTTGAGTGTTCGCTGGAGGAGTTCCGGGGGGTGTTAATCGCTTACTACGACGTGTTTTCTGTTTAGGCGGTGAATTACGTGGGGTAGAGCCAACTGAATGGGACCTCTTAGTTGACATTACTTGGTGGTAATATCGCATATAAAAAAAAAAAGAAAGGGGAAAAAAAATAAATA
Organism: Nezara viridula; assembly: GCA_928085145.1. Taxonomy (NCBI): domain Eukaryota; kingdom Metazoa; phylum Arthropoda; class Insecta; order Hemiptera; family Pentatomidae; genus Nezara; species Nezara viridula. The sequence continues at coordinate 111,898,228 of OV725078.1, forward strand.
AATAAAACTACGTCTGCGTGTTATTACAATGGATGAACCACCGGCTGAGAACCAGCCAGTTACGTGGCTCAGCCACAACTGGAGAGGGGAGCCGTCAGCTGTTATGGCTATAGAGATTAAGCCTATAGACGCTAAATCACTAAATTCACTGTCTGTAATAGTACACAGTAAATAACAACACTACTCACTGTGGTGTTAGTCCATTGTTGTTGTTTTGATGTCTGCTTAACTAGTTTTTTTTTTAAAAGTAAAACTGAGCACTTATTCTACTAAAAAATAGTAAAACTGTGGGACACGACGTGAAATGTGGGTATTCAAATCAAGCGCATGCGCAGAACTCATAATCTAACTAGAGTACAGTTAACCTACTTATAGAAAAACTACCTCGTTTAGTTTAATAAGGGTTAAAATTATAATAATTAGGCAAATACTTGAGATATACCTCAAGTTTTGTAAAGAAATAGGGTAATTTTCAACTCAGTCTGCTAAAAGTATCCTTTTTTTTTCAGAAAAAATGACAACAATTGACAGTTGCAGAGCTTTCATTTCTTGTTTTTCCATGATCTGGGATGTATTCTAATAAAAATAATTGCCTAAATATATATTTTATTTAAAATAACGATTTTATAAATATTTTTCATGTAAGGTGGTTATGAAATTATGTTTTTTGGTACTTGTGAACGGTCTAGTCACTGGTAAACCTCCCTTCTTATCTTATGTTACGTCACATAACCTGCCTTTTTATCTGGTATAAGCTGTTGCAGGTGCGTTATTGATTTGGATGATATTACATTGTGGGAATCGCCGTCTTCAGAAGAGGCTATCAAATATTTTTAAGACGCCGGCATAATTGGAATGGTGAAATATTGTGAAGGTCATGAAATGAAGTTCGACGAGAATACGAAATTTGAGATGCTTTCGTAACACTTGTAAGAAAAACGTATCTATAAGGAAAAGGACGTGGTTAGAGAGATCGAAAATTACCTTTTCAACCGCTTTAAAATTAATTTATGGGTGATCTCGTAATTTGACAACAATACAGTGGGGCAAAGAGCAGCTGAAACTATCGAACAGATGCATCATAATGTGGAACAAAATAGAAGTGTTCAATAAAATAAAATATAAGTGTTTTGTTATTATTACATTTGTATGTACATGGGTAAAATGAAAGTGTTTTGTTATCTGTATTTCTTATTATTAAATTACAATATTATTATATTTATATTTGTTATTAATATATATATATTTGTTTGTTTTTGAATTTCATATGAAGATATGGATTATCAGTGCCTTTTCACAATTATTAGTGATCAGGTTATGAATATTGGCAGATAGCAGTCCATTGAGACCAGACTGTTCACAACTACCTGTTTTTCTTCCAGATCTCTGTCGTAGGAGTTGATCCGTATTTAAAAGTGACAACCTTAATGTTTCTAGCCCTAATATTTACGTTTTCTTGAAAATAATTGAAGCAATAATTAGGTTTCTTTATTCTAAACGTCAATTTTAGGACTAGAAGCATTATATTTTTCACTGATAAATGCAGATCAATTTCTATGACAGAAATATGGGAGAAAAACACAATTTCATAACCACTTTATACGTAAAATATTTTAAATATCGTCATTTTTAAATTTTTTATTTTTAATAATAAAATGTGTATTTATTTAATTATTTTGATTACAATACATCCCTGCCAAATCATGGAAAAACAAGAAATAAAAGCTTTTCAACGGTTAATTGTAGTCTTTTTGCTGGAAACAAGGATAGTTTTAGAACAAGGTCAGTAAAACTACCAGCTTCGCTCACTCAGAGGGAAAATGGTGGGGAGGAATTGAGCTCTGACGTAGCCAAAAGACAAAGAGAGGTTGATTTGATATTTGGTTTATTCTGAAGCAAATAAAATGTAATTTAATATGTTGATGTATGATTTTTTACAAAGTACCACAATATAACTTATTACATATTTGAAATAAATACAGAGTATAATATAAAATAATAGAAATATTGAAAAAAAGAAAAAGTATTTAATCTAACATTAAAGAAGCGTTTTCTTTCCGTGAATTTTTGTAGATATTACATTTTATGTCATAAGTAATCCTATGTAGTGATTTTTCTCAAGTTTTTTGGACTTTTTTTGAAACAGAACTTAGCCAAGTTTAGCCGCCCAACAGTCTTCTTTAAATGGTTTTAACAATGATATTTTTTTATTATTTATGATATTTACAACTGTATTTGAAATAAAAATACATTCAGTAAATGTGAAAACAAGGATATAATAACATTAAACCACTTGTTGAGAAACTACCCACTGGTAGTACTCTAAACATGTATTTACAACAGGAGATATCGAGGCCATCTTCTTTTCAGACGCCTTGAAGGGTTATCAGGGATCGCGGAGGAAGCAAGATTAGAAACGAGAGGGTTTGGATGGTTCTGAAGTTTGTTATGGAAGGGTAGGTATCTGGATTGGGCCAAGTTAGAAACATAATGAATGTTTACTTTACTATGCCAATCCCTTCCAAGGCTGTCAGGGATATTGTCATAATAATTCTGCTTTAAGAGCTGGTGTTAATTTATTGCTGTGGACTGTAAAATTAGAGGAGTTAATGGATTGAAGAAGTGAATGAGTAAAATTGATTGCTATATTTTATTACATGTATTTTATAAGGAGGTTAAATATAGGTGGGTTGGGATACTTGCATTTTTTCTTTTCTTCTTGTTGACAGTCTTCTTGTTCATCTTCTCTCTCTTCCTTTCTTGGCCCCTTGCCGGCCGCTGTAGTGTTTTACTCCATGTTTAATAAATCAGTGGAATCACAAAATTTTCAACTGGCCAGTCTATTCAATCACGGTACGTGAGCGTCTACGCTTCAACAATGGCGGCGTCACAACAATGACTAAGGCATACATGCAGCATTTCTGAGATAACAGCTGTGATGTGCTTACTTGATTTGATTCAAATATAAAGTTTGATGTGTTCCCTAAACAAGCCGCCCACCTAAATTAAGCTACGCTAATTTACAATGAAAACAAAAGCGTAACATAGTGCTGTGATGTGCTAATACAAATTTGGTAATACAAAATAAAAAAGCTTGTCATCTTGTTTGATGAAATTAAAATAAGCAATCATGATTAATTAAGGAAGTTAATGGTAATTGTAAATAAAATATAAAAAGAAAATAATCGCACTTTGATTGGTCAAAATAACAAAATTGGTTAAACAAAACACGATTGGTTAAACAAAATAAAAAATTTTGGCACTTATATTTATAAAACTAAGATTAACAATGAATATAAAAGGAAATAAATTGCTTAAAGAATATACAAATAAAATATATACAACTAAGAGGGAGAGTAACCATCACTAATGAAAGGGAAACAATGGATTGAACGACGCAAAGAGGCGAACAGGAAACCTACCATATGTACTTGTTTAAGATAGTGATTGCTCTGGACAAGATCTGGTCGGACCCTCTGGACAATCTGATCATGCTAGCAGTGTACATTTAAGCTACCATTGGAGAACTTTTGAGTTGGCTCTTCATGGTAATGTTTCCATTGCTGAGGTTCAAAGTGGTTTCGGAGTTTCGAACGATAGCTGCCTCGTTCGTTGGAGTGTTACCCAAATGTTTACCCATGACTTTTGATGTCGAGGTGACTGATGAGCTCGCATTTCTTGCGACTTCATAGCGCTGAGACTTCAGATAGAGTGAATGAGCCTCGAATGATTGTGTTTCTGATTGTACCTGACTAAATGCTGAAATTCGTGCTGCTGCACTTAATATTGTCGCGGTAGTTGCCGCATTGAGTGCTGGCCCAAGTGCGTTAGATGTTCTTGGGAACGCTGCTTCGCAGTGATGTGGCGATATTTGCTTTGCGAAACGTGGTGGAAACTGCTGCTGCGCCAAGCGTTGTACTATATGATGTGAAGGTTTTTGATTCCGAATGTCATGTCGAGAATGCTGCTTCATTGAGTGCTGGATTTGGCGTAGAAACTGGTGTTGCTTTTGCAAATGATGATTCTGCCATTGCTGCTGTACCTGTTGCTGCTTCTGCTGCGGTGAAATGCTTAATCGATGGTTTGGAGAGGACGTGTAATGCTGTATTGGTTGACGGATGGTATTCAGGACTTGCGATCGCTGTTCTTTATGAACCGCTACATCCGAAGTGTTCGTGTACCGTATGTGAGGTTTGGTATTCAATTTGTCATTTCTGTTGTTTACAAAACTATGAGAAATAGGGTTTGGCATTAGGAATGCGTGATCTCTTTTGTCCACAGGGCATTGACTTAAGGACAGAAGAACATTGACTGCTGATTTATCTTGCTTCGATAAGGTACTAAAAGGCGAGATAGTAGGTGCCTGTGGTTCTTCTGTTTCACCAACTTCGCCGCCCACCGTTATCTTGGCCGGATTGTCAGTTGTATCTATTTTCTCCCCTTTGATACTTATCTGGAATCCAGTCAAGAGCGAAGATTTAGTTGGATTTGAAAGGCATGCTGTCTTCCCCATTACTACTAAGCCAAACACTGTTGGCTGAAGGAATAACTCATCAACACCAGAGCTGAATGGAATTCCATTGATGATTTGAGGATATAGATCAATGCCTATCAAAAGATCGATGGTGCCGGGTGTATGGAAAGTTTCATCTGAAAGCTGGTATCCAGATAATAGCTGGATAACATACGGTTCCAATGGAGTGCTGAGAAGTGGTGGAGAGATGGTATCCACAACGATTGCTGTTGTATTGAATTCATCACTGCTAAAAAGTGATTTGAGGGTGCAATCAATTGAGCCTTTTGGCTTCACAATTGGATTACCGCCAAGACCAGCAATGCTAATGTTCACAGCTTGTGAGATGAAGGAGTGCTGGCTTCCGGAGTCTATTACTGCTCGGATTGTGTGCAAACTATGCTCAGGGTCCAAAATGCTGAGTTGAGCCGTTCCTAGTACATAATAGGATTCAGTGTTATGGTGTTGGGAAGTTGAGCCAAATCCTGCAAAATGTGTAGAGGGAGAAGTGCTGCGTTCATTTGATTTAACCTCGTGCAGTAAGCTGTGATGCCGAGCCCTGCAGAAACGACATGTAAAGTTTGACTTGCACTCTGATGTCTTATGATTTTGGCGAAGACAATTCTTGCAACATTTCAGACTGCTAACGAATGCTATGCGATCTTCTACGGAGATGTTGCAAAAATTAAAACAGCCTGGCAGATCATGTTGTTCTTTACAGAACGGACAACATCGTGGTGGACTTTGGTATCTGGCTGTCCGAGGAGTAGAGAAAGGTGATTTGATGCTGTTAGGAGACGTGCTAGAACACCGGTTAGTTTGAATTTTAGTATGCATGAAGCTTGAAGCTCTATACTTCGGTGATCCTCCTTTTGGAAACTGTGATTGCTGGTACTGTGCTTTAACCCGATCGCCTTGAGTAGTGCTTGAAGAGGAAGCAACGTCTCTTGAGATTGTGAGGGCTATCTTCCTTTGTCTGACAAAGGTGATTACGTCGTCTACTGTTGGGAATGTGCTTGTTGAGGCCCTTGCTATCTCAAATTGCCTTCGAGTCTGCGAATCGAGAGCCCTTAATGCCAGAAACGCCAACAGAACCTCGGATGAATGTTCCAAGTTCAGAGCCTTATAACCTTGAATGTTGTCGGCTACACCTATAAGGAAGTTCTCATAATTCTGCAGCTCGTTCCTTGTATTTTTGGTTTCAAAATCCAATATCTGCTGAAGAAAATATGTCGCTAGTACCCTGGGATTGTCATAAGTTTGCATCAATTTATCCCAAGCTAGGACATATGACCTATCTTCTATTGGAATATTTGAAACCAAAGCTGCGGCTTCACCCTTTAGTGCCCCAAGTAGGTAGTGAAATTTTTCGGTGTTGGTGAGTGATGTCTGGTGATGGACTAGTGATTCAAAGGTGTCCTTAAAATGGGTCCAATTCTTTATCTCACCAGAGAAAGTTGGTATGGGTATCTGCGGTAAATAGGCCTTAGCGCCAATTGTCCTGCTCGTGGTTGGTTCCATAGAACGATTTACAGGATCCTGAACTGCTGGATTCAATTCCGCTGCTAGCTTCCGATTTATCTGGAGCATAATAGATTTTGCTTGTATTACTTCACTCCTACAAGCGTCGTAAATCTCCTGCATACGTGCACTCGGGAAATCTTCACCCGCAAGAGCGTGAATGGTGTCACATTGCTCCCATTTTTCGATAAACAGCGCCCAATCGGAATTTGCAGCATCTAGTTGAGCTTCAAATAATGGAGCTTTCTCAAGATCCGAAAGTGCTGCCGAACCATAATCTGAACATCCCACGATGTTCCGGTGTAAACCTCTGAGCTGTCGCTCCAGGGTAGTGATTTGAGTGTTGTAATCAGTGTTAACTGGTGGCATTTTCATAAGAAAAAACGACGAAGCAAGGGGGTACAAGGAAGAGAGAACCGATGAACACAAAGAAGACTGCAATGTAATAAAGAGAATAGAGAGACAACTATAAACAAAACAAACCAGGCATGAATGTGCTAAAGAGACCATGCAGAAACTGCTGTAAGAAAAAAATCTGCAATTTAAGCAATAAAAATTTAAATGAATGAAAAATGAGGTATCTAATTATAAACCATACACATATATTTATAATCAAATTAATTGCTTTTAATTTGATATAGAATGCTAAGTTATAAAATATGTGTGTATATATAAGAATAAACATCAAATGAGTGCGTGATGTTTTTATCCAATAGAAGTTGATATAACAAAGAGAAATTAAAAGACTGCTACCTCTTTATTTAGTGAATGAATCAATAATGAATGCTTAACTTCAATGGCTGGACATTAGATATTAACATTGAATGATTATGATTACGACTAAAATACTTATTAAAGACAATAAGTGCTAATTAATTTCTGATAATATATAAACAAGTAATGTAATTCAGTAGATAAATCAATAAATAATTGGAATACAAAAAAAATTATTAAATGCCTGGTAAATAAATGTTTCTCAATTAAGGTAGCGGTTGTTTTAAAGAGGGCTACAAAAATGATAATTCATAACTGATATGGATTCATTATGCATCGAAACCTAATTCAAATATCAGAAAAAGAAATAGGCCAATGAATAGAAATTAATTAATTAATTGCTAAATTTGATGTGATAAATAATATAAGAGGTAATTACAAAACTAAAATGAGAACAAATATAAATATGAGTGCCAATATACTACGTTTAACCTGAATAACATAAGAAAATTTTGTATGATTTAATCTTTAAAGATTTTAATGATATCGGGGCTCGGTGGACCATATGTTTGATTTATTATTAAAGATTTTAATAATATCAGAGCCCGGAGGACCAAATGTTTACTAAACTATGCCAATCCCTTCCAAGGCTGTCAGGGATATTGTCATAATAATTCTGCTTTAAGAGCTGGTGAAAATTTATTGCTGTGGACTGTAAAATTAGAGGAGTTAATGGATTAAAGAAGTGAATGAGTAAAATTGATTGCTATATTTTATTACATGTATTTTATAAGGAGTTTAAATATAGGTGGGTTGGGATACTTGCATTTTTTCTTTTCTTGTTGTGCCAGTCTTCTCGTTCATCTTCCCTCTCTTCCTTTCTTGGCCCCTTGCCGGCCGCTGTAGTGTTTTACTCCATGTTTAATAAATCAATAGAATCACAAAATTTTCAACTGGCCAGTCTAGTCAATCACTCACGGTACGTGAGCGTCTACGCTTCAACAATGGCGGCGTCACAACAATGACTGAGGCATACATGCAGCATTTCCGAGATAACAGCTGTGATGTGCTTACTTGATTTGATTCAAATATAAAGTTTGATGTGTTCCCTAAACAATGAACATTAAGATTGTTATGGATGATTTTATTTGTGACAAGTATGGACCATACAAAGTAAGGATTGGATTCAAGAGGAATTAGATGGCTTAGTGGAGCCCCAAAGCTCAAATCCATAAGTCCAAATTGGTCTTATTGTAGTAACATTTATGAGTCTTTTGTGATTAACTGGAAGCTTAGAGCGTTTGTCTAGTAAGTGCTGGAGTAGTCAGAAACGTTGAGTGTTTTTTTGTCGTTACAGTCTGGCATGAGGATTTTAAGCTAGAAGTTTGTCAAAGGTATCTACAGAGATAAGTGTGGTATTATTAAAGGATACTGTACGATAGGAGTTCATAGTTTTAGGGCGAAGGGTAAAGGTGATTTGATGGAATTTATTGGAATTTATTTTAATCCTCCAGTTTTGGCACCATTCTTCAAGGTTTGTGATGTGTGATAAAAGAGTTTAAAATGCATTGTTTGGGTCATTATTAACGGATAGGACCCATGTATTATCGGCATACGTGGTTATGACAGTGTTAGGATGTCAGTTGTATAAACTGTAAAGGATATGACGTAGGATACTACATTGGGGAACGATAGCGGACTGAGAAAAGAGGAATGAATAAGCATTATTGTGATTTACTTTAAAGTATTTTAGTACAGTTAGGTACAGTTAGGTAGGAATAATGAGGAATGATGTAGGAATTTACGGAGTTTGTAAAGCAGTCTCGGGTGCCAGACTAGATCAAAGGCCTGTTCTACGTCTATAAAAACTTCCGTGTAGTTTTTCACATTCCACCCTTCCATGCAGAGGAGACAACACCACACGATGGCATTGCTGGATACTGGAATGGGATCTGCGGAACCCAAATTGATGATCTGGGATAATGTGATTGGAATCTAGGATGGGGTACAGGCGTTTTTCTAATATTTTGCCTAGGACGGGTAAAAGGGAGATAGGACGATAAGAGGATGGGTGTTCTGGTGGCTTTTAGAGTATATGTATCATTTTGATAATAGATAATTTCCAAGGGTCAGGAAAATATGTGGATCGCACTACAACCCATGAAGGTTCTTGGGTGCAGTACTATGTGAGGAAGTACTGTTTTAAGGCCAACGGTTGTGCAGGGAGGTGATGGTGCCGATATAACACTCAACCGCCAGGTTTTCCCTTTTAATTATTTTTATAATTAAGAGTACCCACTTTATAGAGGAGATTATTCCGCAGAAAGAGAAGAACTTGGGAAAACAAGAACATGGAGGATATAGAGGCATTGCGCGGCCAAAATGATAGTCGGCTGTTTTTTCAGAGAATAAACGAGGGTAGGGCAGCTTTCAGGCCCAGAGTGACGGCATGCAAAGACACGAATGGATCTCTTTTAAGCCACAAAGATGACATACTAAGGAGATGGGTACAGCATTTTAAAGACGCATTAAACAGAGGAACGGTGCCTGGAGAAGTAGGAGTAATGAAGGAAGGACTCCCTGAATTCTATTGAACACCCGGATGAGGAGGAAATGGAAAATGCCCTGATGAAATTGAAAAATGGAAAGGCGCCAGGCACGGACGGAATCCAGTCAGAGCTGTTGAAATGTGGAGGTGAAGAACTTAAGAAAGCTCTGCATGATTTAATGCTGACCATCTGGGAGAGGGAAGCTATGCCTACGGAATGGGCAACAGCCATTATCTGCCCAATACATAAGAAAGGAGATCAAACAGAATGCGCTAACTATCGAGGAATCTCACTCCTTTCGTGTGCTTATAAGCTGCTCTCTAACATTCTTTTTGAGAGGATTCTCCCGTATTCTGAAAAGGAACTAGGGAAATATCAGGCTGGATTTCGAAGAGGACGCTCAACCACTGATCAACTATTCTCTCTGAGGATGATCCTAGAAAAGACTATGGAGCATAAGGTAGTCACCCACCATTTATTCCTAGACTTTAAATCAGCATACGACAGCGTTGATAGAACGCAACTATACTGTGCCTTGGAGGAGCTAAGCATCCCTCAGAAGCTGGTACGCCTAATCAAGATGACCATGGACAGCTCGAGATGTAGAATACGCGTCGGTTCTGACGACTCCGAAGAGTTTAAAGTGGGCAGTGGGGTTAGGCAAGGGGATGCCCTCGCCTGTCTATTGTTCAACTTGGCAGAGGAGAAAGCTGTAAGAGACTCCGGTATTCAGACCAACGATATAATCTTCAATCGCCTGACACAGCTTCTTGGTTTTGCTGATGATATTGACATAATAGGTAGGTCTGAACAGGCTCTCAGAGAAGCGTTTATAGGCCTTGAAGCAGCTGCAAGACCACTTGGTCTAGAAGTCAACGAAAGGAAAACTAAGTATATGAGAGTTGGTGGTGAGGTGGATCTGAACTCTCCATTTGAGGTAGGTTCTTTTAAGTTTGAGAGAGTGAAAAGTTTTATATACCTTGGGTCTGAAATTAATAGCAAAAATGACATGGCTCAAGAAATACAAAGAAGGATCACGGCTGCCAATAGATGTGTCTTTGGACTTGGCCGACACTTAAGAAGTAGGTACCTCTCAAAGAAGACCAAGCTAATCATATACAAGACTCTTGTTCGGCCTGTTTTGACATATGGCTCAGAGGCTTGGACGATGACCAAAAACGATGAGATGAAGCTGAGTGTGTTTGAGCGAGGAGTCCTCAGAAGGATTTATGGTCCAGTAAAGGAGGGTGATGTCTGGAGGAAAAGAAAAAATAGGGAGCTCAGTTCTCTCTATGCAGACATCGACGTAGTCACCTATATTAAACTGGCCAGACTAAGGTGGGCAGGGCATGTGGCCAGAATGAGCACCGTTGAGATACCCAAGAAAATAATGATGGAGGAGCTGCACCTCGCAAGACGGTAGGAAGGCCGAGGACGAGGTGGTTGGACAACGTGGCCTATGATGCGAGAACCCTGCTTGGTGTACGGAACTGGAGAGCTGCAGCAGAAGACAGAGCCAACTGGCGGAGGCTCTTGGAGGAGGCCCAGTCTCGGTAACGGGATGTCGTGCCACACATGATGATGATGACTTTATAGAGGCTGAGTATGCCCCAAGAGGGTCTCCCGATCCCAGGCTCGATCCACGGCTAATGAAAAATTACTAGTCATTAGCCGGATTCGAACCCAGGACCTTGAGCTCTGGAAGCCAGTGCTCACCCACTAAGCTACCCCGCTCCCACAGCATTATATATATAAGTAAGGAATAGGATGGCTTTCCTGGGAAGGAGTTTTAAGATCTGGGATGTAATTAGCTTATGTATGTAATAATTAGCTTTGCGGGAATATTGATTGGTATTCAATATTTCTGAAGCTTGAAAGGCTTTAGGTGGAAGAGATATTTCATCATCATCATATTCTCTCCTCTAGTACCGCCTATGCAGTGTAAGGATAAAGACTAAAAAAAATTTTTTTTATTATTCTGGCGCCCCCAAGTACGCAACAAAGCAATAAACGGCCTAAGTTATATTTAAAACAAAACTAATTAATACGTGAAATACGAATATCAACCCGGAAGTAGACGATCTTTATATAACATCTCATAACCTACTAGGCAATTTTTCCTCCATTAGGTACTGCAAAACATCGCTAATATGGCAAAAAAACTATTTAATCGTGTCCGCTGGACCAAAATGTTTAGGCAACTTTTCAAATTAAGGCAAGGCAAATAACTCTCATAAGTTCTTAATAGGAAACATTCAAAATTTATCAAACGAGGAACATTCTACTTTTATGCAGTGGACTGTATTTTAATGGATTGGTGGGTTATACTGATTGTGCAAAAATAGCTTACCACAATATTGCGAATGTATGGACCGTTCTCTCGGTGACACCGGCAGACATTGTTCGGCATACATTACGATATTACCAAGCGGGGCAAGACCTATTACTTGTATGTGAGAAATAAAACTATTTAAGAATGCATTAAACACTTATCTGAAACAGAACGTATAGGTGCCGATAGGAACCTCGTTTTGTGTTCCGAAATCATAGGGACTGTTAGAGACCCTGAGAGGCAAAAATAATTAGTGAAAACTTATCACGAAGGTAAAACCAACCATCAGGGAGTCCCTGAAGTCCTTGCCGCGTTACGCCGCCGATATTACTGGCACCATACGTACCGATGAATTCGCGGGGTTTATCAAGCATATATGGTGTACCATCGTGCGAAATATGATAGATATCCCATTACTGTTCATCCAGAAGTGTCTCATACTCCTAATTCACTGTTACGTTCGACGTTCGGGTCGATATCTTTACATGGGAAGGGTTACATTGGCTTATAGTCCTGGACAATTTCAGCAAATTAGCAAAGGCATATCCGCTACCTAATAAAATGAAAGAGGCTGTTGGGGATGTTATGTTCAGCTGGATTTCATGCTATGGAGTTCCTCAAAATATTACGTCAGACGGTAAGAGGAAATTTCGGTACACCCGTATCACTAAGGAATGCTCGGATTTAAACATGAATTTTCAATTTCCCAAGATATTACACTAGTGGAAGTAGTATTCGGTCATTCACTACGGAATCTGGAGACTTACTAATGACTGCGTACACACATCGACGAGACGCTATAATTCACAAACGTAAACAACTCGCCCTCATATTTCAGCGAATTCACAACAAACTTTTTCGGGAAAAATTTCTAGAGCGCACCGGCACTGCTTGGCTTTACCGGACGAATACCACTAGATTTCATCAGGCATGACGGTAATCTGCCAACCACCATCCAGATCAACGATATGTAGGGGCATTCAAAGTTGTAGCGCTGTGAGAATATAACATTTTGTCTATTCAGGAGTTAGCGGTAGCTCAGATAGTGAGACACAGCCATATGCCTTATCGATACTTGTGAAGAACCCGGTCGGGATAGACTGCCATCTGCCAATGTTTATAACCAGAACACTGATAATTCTGACAAGGCACGGATAATCCCTATCTTCGTATTCATATTTATGGAAATTGAAATAGACAAAAACAAATGGCATATATATGGAAATTGAAAAACAAAAAAACAAATGTAATAATAACAAAACACTTTTATTTTACAACATACACATGAAATAGACAAAAAAAGAAAAGCCATATTTGTGGAAATTGAAATAGACAAAAACAAATATTATAATAACAAAACACTTTGATTTAAAATTGAAATAGACAACAACAAATGTAATAATAACAAAACACTTTGATTTGAAATTGAAATAAACAAAAACAAATGTAATAATAACAAAACACTTTGATTTGAAATTGAAATAGACAAAAACAAATGTAATAATTCCCACAACAATAACAAAACACTTTTATTTTACATACATTATTATACATCACACTTCAGCTGCGCTTTGCCGTTTTTGTTAGAACTGCTACGAAAGCATCTCCATTTCATCTTCCTGTCATTTCACGACCTTCTTCACAGAATTTCACCTTTGGAATTATCCCGGCAATTTGGAAATATTTAATAGCTTTTTCTTCTGAAGACGGCAATTCCCACAGAGTAATAATATCCATTTGAACAATAAACAATGGAATAACTCACATGTAACAAAAGGATATTATCAGCTTACATGAGATAAGGGAGGAGGACGTAAGATAAGTTAAGAAGATATGTGACGTAAGATAAGATAAGAAGGAAGGTTTCGGTACAGACCGGATTCTTCACAAGTACCTAATTATCTTTATATGTACAATTACGCCACTAGCAGTAATACACGTCTGCTGGACAAATAGAATTGATGACGCTACTAACTAATTTATCTTAAACAAGATGGAGTGACTTTGCCAGTATACAAACTAAGAATATAATAAAGGAGAGAGTATAACTGTTTCACCATGCTGATATACAGAGAATTTCGCAATTAGGTATGCCTGAGAGATGTACATTACCAGTTGATGGTTAAGCAGTATCATACACAGGCACTGATTTGAACTATAAATAAAGTAATATTGGAACTACTTGTCATTTGGTGGGACTGACTCGCCTAAACCTCACTCTTGCATACCATACAGTGAGAGTTTAAACGAACTTTGAAATTTTACTAGGCCACATTTCAAGTCACTTACTATCTCTACAAAGGATGTTGCATTACATTTCTTATATTTTAAAGTTGTGTTTATCCTCCTAGTTTGGCGGTTGGCCCCACTGTGCTGTTGGGCTCTGATTTAAGTTTGAATGGGCCAAAAATTTAAGATTTGTTTTTTAAGTGTCACGTTTGTGGTTTAATTATAAGCAACAACTAAATATTTTTTATATTTTGCCTTGAAAGATGGTGTACCATTTGAATAGATGCGAAATGTAATAAATTAAATTAAAATCACTATTATAAAACTATTGTTGATATTTGATAAGTTCTATTAAGGACTACATTAAAAAAAGTATTGAATTCTATTGTTCATGCAAAATGACATCCTCAATCCTCACATGAAACAAAATTTAACGAAACTAATCGATTAACATAAAACAAGGCTTTCTTTATTATTCATAAAAAACATAAATTAAGTGTGATATTAACAAAGCTTAATGAAATGTATTTTATTAATCAGTTTTAATATCAGTTATTAATTATTTATTTGTCATTAGATGTTTATACACTTTGACAGTCGTAATGAACCATATTAATCCTTTGATGTCGAAACCTGAATTTGTAAAACGTGATCGCTATAGCTGTTAGCAATAATACACCGAATCCCAAAACAAAAATATTTAGAGTTGTACGTTCTTGATGATGCGAATGATTCATTTTTTCTTCATAAAACTGCATGGCTTGTCCCGTATCTCTCTTTCCAAGTTTTCTGTGTTGCTGGTATTGCCCTGAAAAAAAAATCATTTCATTTCTTGGTATTAAGCATTATGGCTCATTAAGATTGCTTATCTGTTGTAATTAATAATGCACAATACTAGCACATACAGGATGTCCGGTAATTAAAGAGAAATATTGAAGGAGGTTTGATTATAGGAGACCTTAGGAGCTACAAAAAAAGGTTTATATAAACCATGGTTCGATTATCCGCAGAAATGGCAAAAATTAAAATTAAATAAAGTTTCACGTTTTTTATTTAATTAGAATCCATAGCTAAAAAATGTGGTGCGCGCAACAGACAACTTTCACTTACTGCTCTACTTGAATATAAACTATTTTATGTTGAGCTTTTATGAAATATTTTAAGTACATTTTTAACCGAGCTAAAGCTTAAAGCTTACGCTCTACTTGAATATAAACTATTTTATGTTAGGATATAAAGGACGAAGCCCAAGACTCTACCTTGAGAAACATCAGGTAATTAATAACTGCTTTATACTAGACTGGAAAATAATTACTTCAATTGCACGTAAAGTTTGTTATTGTCATTTAAAGGGAATTTTTAAACGACTAAAGTAAATTTTTTTTTTAAAATATAATCATTGACTATTCACAACGTTTTTTCTGTCATCCTGCAACTAGACTACTGATACCCAATTTTTAGAAAAAAATTGTTTAACTAGCTTTAAATCAACATTAGTCTATCAAATCGCTCACTATCCTCCTCACTGACTCCTTTCCGAAATCCCGTTCAACTTTCCTCGATAAATACAACCCCTATCTATCCTTTTATGGAACGCTAACGGACTACTTAACCACTGAGACGAACTAGACTTATTTCTCCATGACAATTACATTGATATTGCCCTTCTGAAGGAAATTCACTTCACTCAACGGACACATTTCTACATACATGACTACATCATTTATAGATCTGACCACCCAGATAACACTTCCCTCGCTGGTTCCTGCATCCTTATCCATAAATCTTCATCCCACTCCCTTATTCCTACCACTCCAACTGATGCCATTCAATCAACTTCTGTAGTCCTGTCATCTCGCCCTTTCCATCTCACATTATCAACTGTATGCTGTCCTCCTGGTAATTCCATCTCCTATAACCTCCTTGAATCCTTATTCCAATTCCTCGGATTGAGCTTTATTGCTGTAGGAGACTTTTTTTTATTATTTTTTTTTATTATTTTTTTTATCCCCCTACCTGGCCATTTCTGGCATACGGGGTAGCTGTAGGAGACTAAAACGATGGGGTTGTCGAACATCGAACTCCCGTGGTAACATACTTTCACGTGTCTCATCTTCCAACAGTTATTCAATCCTCTCGCCCATGAGTCCTACTTATTGGCCAACATCGCTCAAAAAACGTCGCGATATCCTGGATATATTTATCACCTCCCAAATTTCCTTCTCACAAACCATAATCAAATCACTCGATAACCTTTCTTCAGACCATAGTCCAGTACTGTTTTTACTACATTCAAGCTATGCTCCTAAACTATCATCTCCTAAATTGATTACCGGAGGAGTAAACTTGGGCAAATTTCGTGATGATTTGGAAAACAAACTAGACTTAAAAATTCGGCTAAAAACAAAAGAAGACATTAATGGTGCCATAGAAAAACATACAGTATCAATAACAGACAGTATAAATAGTAAAACCTTTAACAGTAAGATTAACAATTTACAAAAGACAAACTTGCTACAGCATATTCGTATCTTATTAAAGGGAAAACGCAGAGCAAGATCGAAGTGGCATAGAACAAGATATCCAACAGATAAAATTCATTATACCCAACTGCCTAACAAACTAAAATCAGAAATTAGAAAATAAAAAATTTACTATATTTTATTGGAAAACATTCACCTACCGACAAATCATGGTGGACGACGACTAAAAGGCTCCTGAAAGTTAAAGACTTTAATCATCCACTTCTTACTGAAGCTGAAATTTGGTCCGAATCTGACGAAGAAAAATCCCAAATTTTCGCTTATCACCTCTTCAAAAACTTTAATCCACATCATGATATCCTTAATCCAAATCAGCATGAATGTATTGAAGCAGAACTGGATATTCCACTCCAAATGATTCCTCCTTCTAAAACATTTTATCCTACAGAAATATCCAATATTGTTCATAGATTATCCTCCCGCAAAGACTCTGGCCACGACCTAATTACATCCCATTTCTTTAAAATACTTCCTCGAAAAGCCATTCTAACCTTACTTAACGCCGTTCTCCGTTCCACATACTTTCCTGACCCTTGGAAACTGTATATTGTGAAAATGATACACAAACCTAAAAAGGGCCACCAGAATGCCCATCCTCTCACCGTCCCATCTCTCTTTTATCTATCATGGGCAAAATCATGGAAAAGCTCATCTTAAAACGCCTGTATCCCATCCTAGATTCTAACTACATAATTTCTGATCACCAATTTGGATTCCGCACATCCTATTCCACTATCCAGCAATGTCATCGTGTGTTAGACGTTGTATCCTCGGTATTAGAGTGCGGAATGTATTGCACTTGAGTCTTTCTCGACGTTGAACAGGCGTTTGATCGAGTCTGGCACCCGAGGTTTGCTTAAGAAACACCGTAAATTTCTTCTCCCTACATATTTTCATATCATCAGTTCCTACCTTACTGATAGACACTTCAAAGTAAATCACAATAATACCTATTCATCCCTCTTTTCTCAATCCGCCGGTGTTCCTCTAGGTATTATCCTTGATCCTGTCCTTTACACAGTTTATACAGCTGATATCCTAACCCATCCATAAGCCAACACTGTCATCACTACGTATGCTGATTATACATGTATCCTGTCAGTTAATAATGATCCATCAATTGCGTCACAATCTTTCCAATCCAACATCACAAACATTGAAGAATGGTGTCAAAACTCTAGGATTAAAATAAATTCCAATAAATCCCATCAAATCAACTTTATCCTTCATCGTAAACCCATGATTTGCTGTCCTACTTATCCTTTAATAACACCCCACTTATTCCTGTAGAACAAATCCGATGCATAGGACTCCACCTGGACAAACGTCTCACATAGAATCCTCATACATGGCTGAAACGACTAGAAACTGCTCGACATTTCCGCTTACTCCAACACTTACGGGGCAAACGCTCTAAACTTGCAATTAATCACAAAAGACTCATATACATGACTATAATAAGGCCTATTTCGACATATGGAGTTGAGCTATGGGGCTCCACTAAACCATCAAATTGCTTTCGTATTCAATCCAAAATCCTTCGTAAAATCCTTAATGTTCTTTCCTTTGTCTCAAATAATCCAATCCAGATACCTATCCTCCCATAATAAACTTCATAACCATCCGAATCCTTTTATTTCTAACCTTGATTCCTCTTCGATTCCTGATAACCCTGCAAAGCGTTTGAAAAGAAGATGGCCTCGTGATCTCCTCATGTAGACAAATTATTAAAGTACTACCAATGGGTAGTTTCTCAACAAGCGTTTTCATGTGATTATATTCCTCTGTACACATATACTTGATGTATTTATACTAATACAGTTGTAAATATCATAATAAAAATTGTTTAAAAAAATGCACGTTATTTAAGTTGAGGTTTGTTACAGAATATATTGAGATTCATCTTTATTTCTGTGTAAAAGGTAAGTGATTTGATATTCTGTTACTCACAAATACCTGTGTTTTCAACAAAAATGAAACAAACTATTTATAAATTGTAGGTTATTTTTTTTCTATGACTTGGATGTATTATAATAAATTTAATACAAAAATATAAACTTTTATTTCATTTTAAAAAAATATATTAAGAAAAACCACTTTTTTAAATGTTTTCCAAAGCTCATTAAGCAAGAAAGATTTCTGAAAGTAGATACTTGTTGTCAAACTTTGAGGATAGAAAAAACAGTGTCAATCCATAATTTTGTCAAAACCGAACCTATTTTTAGTTTCGTTTAGTCGCTTAAAAAGGGACTTTAAATGGTATTAACTAAGTCAATATCTGCTTGCATATGAAATAAATTTTGTCTTATTTACTATTAAGCAATTGTAAATTACCTGAATTTAATATATTTTTACTTATTGCCTATTAATTTAACAACATCAAACATAAATTTCTTGTTTTTCTTCGAAATATGGAATGGTGGTTTATATAAAGATTTTTGTAGCCAACGTGGTCTCATATCTTTAAATATTTCTCTCCACTTATGACATCCTGTGAATATATTTATGTGTATGCCAAATCAGTGCCGGCCTTAGGGCCATTGCCACGGGGCGCCGGCCGGTCTTCAACGGTGTTCACTACTTGTTATAAATTTTATAAAATATAAAAACGTCTTAAAACAATTGATTTTACCCTATCGATAAATTAACTGTATCTGAGAAATATTGAATGAAATAAAAATCAAATATTATATAGTATACAACTGCTTAAAAAATAAATTTAATTTTATTAGGGGGAGGTTGAGCTGAGGTAACGTCATTGTCCGGGAGCACGTAATGTCTAAGGCCGGGACTGAAACAATTCAGTATTATGTAGTGTAGCCACTTTTCACATCAAGAACCTTGATGATTATTAGAGTGTGGGGAACTGGGAACTAGTAGCCATAAAAATATTTTAAAAAAAGAAAAATACTTATAAACTAAAATCAAAACTACAGTGAAATAACTTCATTAAAAACACAAAAACTATAATATAAAATACTTCACTTACAGGTGTGAAAGGAATGATAGCGTGGGTTCTCATTTCTATGAAAATCTTCACTAGATAATATATTTTTCTCTTTTATATCCTCTGGTCTTGTAGTTACCGAAGTTATGTCTCCCTGATCAGTCCCTTGGCAATGCTTATCTTTAGATCCTGGAAAACAAGGAGGAACTACACCTTTCGAAAATACTTCAGAAAAATCACCGGTGCATATTGGGCCGTCTGGTCCTGATGAACAACCGGACGGAAGAGATTCTGGTTTATCATTCCTAGATTCATCATAATTTACAGGGGGTAAATATGTTGGCGGTACCTTAGTTGAAGAATGGAAAGACTTAGAGCATCTTGGATCAGATGAACCTACATAACAAATAGGAATTAGTTGGTTTAATAACAGAGTTTGTTGACATCGAGGGTCTTTAGAACCTGGTAGGCACGAAACCTCTTCAACTGTTTTTGCTGAGTTCGATGTAGACAAATGATAATTAGTAGGCAAATTAATGATTGCTGGAAATTGGGAATTATTACAGGTACATAATATAGGTATACCAGGAACATGATAATGTGGAATGGTTGTAGGAGTAGAGTGAAAAAAATGTTTCGTTAAAAATGATTCTGAGCACAAAGGGTCTTTAGAACCAGGCCAACACTTAGGTGGCTTCTTCGTAATTCTAGGAACTTGTGGACACCTTCTGTCTGACGAACCGGGGTAGCAGCTTGGTGGATTCTCAGTAGATTTTGGTGGTTGCAGACATCTTGGATCCGATGATCCGGGATAACAGAAAGACTGTGGTGAAGAATATGTAATTTTTGGACATTTCGGATCAAGTGAATCAGGATAACAACTAGGTGGCTTCTCAGTTGTTTTCGGTAGTTGAGAGCATCGTGGGTCTGGCGATTCGGGGTAGCAGCTTGGTGGCCTTTCAGTAGATTTTGGACATGTAGGGTCAAGAGAACCAGGATAACAGCTAGGTTGCTTCTCAGTAGTTCTTGGTGCTTGTGAACATCTTGGATCAAGAGAACCAGGATAGCAGGCAGGCGGATTATCTATTGTTTCCGGTAGTTGAGGACATCGTAGATCTGAGGAACCGGGATGACAAGCAGGCGGTGGTGAAGTAGCTTTAGTTTTTGGACATCTTGGATCAAGAGAACCAGGGTAACAGCTTGGCGGCTTCACAGTCGTTTTCTGCGGTTGAGGACATCTTCGATCTGACGAACTCGGATAACAAATGACGGACTTCTCAGTAGTTTTTGAAACTTGTGGACATCGTGGATCTGCCGAACCTGGATAACAGGCAGGCTGTGGTGAAGGAGTTATAGTTTTTTGACATCTTGGATCAAGAGAACCAGGGTAACAGCTAGGCGGAATCAAAGTCGTTTTTGAAACTTGTGGACATCGTGGATCTGACGAACCGGGATAACAGACAGGCGGTAGTGAAGGAGTTAGAGTTTTGGAACATATTGGATCAAGAGAACCAGGGTAACAGCTAGGCGGCTTCACAGTCGTTTTCGGCGGTTGAGGACATCTTAGATCTAACGAACCCGGATAACAAATGACGGGCTTCTCAGTAGTTTTTGAAACTTGTGGACATCGTGGATCTGACGAACCTGGATAACAGGTTGGCTGTGGTGAAGATGTTATAGGTTTTGGACATCTTGGATCAAGAGAACCAGGATAACAGGCAGGCGTTGTTGAAGAAGTTATAGTTTTTGGACATCTTGGATCAAGAGAACCAGAGTAACAGCTTGGCGGCTTCACAGTCGGTTTCTGCGTTTGAGGACATCTTCGATCTGACGAACCCGGATAACAAATGACGGGCTTCTCAGTAGTTTTTGAAACTTGTAGACATCGTGGATCTGCCGAACCTGGATAACAGGCAGACTGTGGTGAATGAGTTATAGTTTTTGGACATCTTGGATCAAGAGAACCAGGGTAACAGCTAGGCGGAATCAAAGTCGTTTTTGGAACTTGTGGACATCGTGGATCTGACGAACCGGGAAAACAGACAGGCGGTAGTGAAGGAGTAAGAGTTTTTGGACATCTTGGATCAAGAGAACCGGGGTAACAGGCAGGCGTTGTTGGAGGAGTTATAGTTTTTGGACATCTTGGATCAAGAGAACCAGGGTAACAGCTAGGCGGCTTCACAGTCGTATTCGGCGGTTGAGGACATCTTCGATCTGACGAACCCGGATAACAAATGACGGGCTTCTCAGTAGTTTTTGAAACTTGTGGACATCGTGGATCTGACGAACCTGGATAACAGGTTGGCTGTGGTGAAGGTGTTATAGGTTTTGGACATCTTGGATCAAGAGAACCAGGATAACAGGCAGGCGTTGTTGAAGAAGTTATAGTTTTTGGACATCTTGGATCAAGAGAACCAGGGTAACAGCTAGGCGGCTTCACAGTCGTATTCGGCGGTTGAGGACATCTTCGATCTGACGAACCCGGATAACAAATGACGGGCTTCTCAGTAGTTTTTGAAACTTGTGGACATCGTGGATCTGACGAACCTGGATAACAGGTTGGCTGTGGTGAAGGTGTTATAGGTTTTGGACATCTTGGATCAAGAGAACCAGGATAACAGGCAGGCGTTGTTGAAGAAGTTATAGTTTTTGGACATCTTGGATCAAGAGAACCAGGGTAACAGCTAGGCGGCTTCACAGTCGTATTCGGCGGTTGAGGACATCTTCGATCTGACGAACCCGGATAACAAATGACGGGCTTCTCAGTAGTTTTTGAAACTTGCGGACATCGTGGATCTGACGAACCTGGATAACAGGTAGGTTGTGGTGAAGATGTTATAGGTTTTGGACATCTTGGATCAAGAGAACCAGGATAACATCTAGGGATCTTCACAGTCGTATTCGGCGGTTGAGGACATCTTCGATCCGACGAACCTGGATAACAGGTAGGCGGTGGTGAAGGTGTTATTGTTTTTGGACATCTTGGGTCAAGAGAACCAGGAAAGCAGCTAGGCTTCTTTTCAGTAGTTCTAGGTGGTTTTGGACATCTTGGATCAAGAGAACCAGGGTAACAGGCAGGTGTTGTTGAAGGAGTTATAGTTTTTGGACATCTCAAATCAAGAGAACCAGGAATGCAGCTAGGCGGTTTTTCTGTAGTTCTAGGTGGTTGAAAACATCTTGGATCAAGAGTACCAGGATAGCAAGCAGGCGGCTTATCTGTTATTTTCGGTGGTTGAGGACATCGAGCATCTGAAGAACCAGGATAACATATAGCAGGCTTCTCAGTCGTTTTCGGAATTTGTGAACATCGCGGATCCGACGAACCGGGATAACAGGCTGGCTGTGGTGAAGTAGCTATAGTTTTTGGACATCTTGGATCAAGAGAACCAGGGTAACAGCTAGGCGGCTTCACAGTCGTATTCGGCGGTTGAGGACATCTTCGATCTGACGAACCCGGATAACAAATGACGGGCTTCTCAGTAGTTTTTGAAACTTGTGGACATCGTGAATCTGCCGAACCGGGATAACAGGCAGGCGGTGGTAAAGGAGTTATAGTTTTTTGACATCTTGGATCGAGAGAACCAGAGTAACAGGCAGTCGTTGTTGAAGGAGTTATAGTTTTTAGACATCTTGGATCAAGAGAAGCAGGAAAGCAGCTAGGCGGTTTTTCAGTGGTTCTAGGTGGTTGAGGACATCTTGGGTTATCAGAACCAGGGTAACAGCTAGGCTGCTTCACAGTCGTTTTCGGCGGTTGAGGACATCTTCGATCTGACGAACCCGGATAACAAATGACGGGCTTCTCAGTAGTTTTTGAAACTTGTGGACATCGTGGATCTGACGAACCTGGATAACAGGTTGGCTGTGGTGAAGGTGTTATAGGTTTTGGACATCTTGGATCAAGAGAACCAGGATAACAGGCAGGCGTTGTTGAAGAAGTTATAGTTTTTGGACATCTTGGATCAAGAGAACCAGGGTAACAGCTAGGCGGCTTCACAGTCGTATTCGGCGGTTGAGGACATCTTCGATCTGACGAACCCGGATAACAAATGACGGGATTCTCAGAAGTTTTTGAAACTTGTGGACATCGTGGATCTGACGAACCTGGATAACAGGTTGGCTGTGGTGAAGGTGTTATAGGTTTTGGACATCTTGGATCAAGAGAACCAGGATAACAGGCAGGCGTTGTTGAAGAAGTTATAGTTTTTGGACATCTTGGATCAAGAGAACCAGGGTAACAGCTAGGCGGCTTCACAGTCGTATTCGGCGGTTGAGGACATCTTCGATCTGACGAATCCGGATAACAAATGACGGGCTTCTCAGTAGTTTTTGAAACTTGTGGACATCGTGGATCTGACGAACCTGGATAACAGGTTGGCTGTGGTGAAGGTGTTATAGGTTTTGGACATCTTGGATCAAGAGAACCAGGATAACAGGCAGGCGTTGTTGAAGAAGTTATAGTTTTTGGACATCTTGGATCAAGAGAACCAGGGTAACAGCTAGGCGGCTTCACAGTCGTATTCGGCGGTTGAGGACATCTTCGATCTGACGAACCCGGATAACAAATGACGGGCTTCTCAGTAGTTTTTGAAACTTGTGGACATCGTGGATCTGACGAACCTGGATAACAGGTTGGCTGTGGTGAAGGTGTTATAGGTTTTGGACATCTTGGATCAAGAGAACCAGAATAACAGGAAGGCGTTGTTGAAGGAGTTATAGTTTTTGGACATCGTGAATCTGACGAACCGGGATAACAGGCAGGCGGTGGTAAAGGAGTTATAGTTTTTTGACATCTTGGATCGAGAGAACCAGGAAAGCAGCTAGGCGGTTTTTCAGTGGTTCTAGGTGGTTGAGGACATCTTGGGTTAACAGAACCAGGGTAACAGCTAGGCTGCTTCACAGTCGTTTTCGGCGGTTGAGGACATCTTCGATCTGACGAACCCGGATAACAGGCAGGCTGTGGTGAAGGTGTTATAGTTTTTGGACATCTTGTGTCAAGAGAACCAGGGTAACATCTAAGCGGCTTTACAGTCGTTTTCGGCGGTTGAGGACATCTTCGATCCGACGAACCGGGATAACAAATGGCGGGTTTCTCAGTAGTTTTTGAAATTTGTGGACATCGTGGATCTGACGAACCTAGATAACAGGCAGGCTGTGGTGTAGTTGTTATAGTTTTTGGACATCTTGGATCAAGAGAATCAGGAAAGCAGCTAAGCGGCTTTTCAGTAGTTCTAGGTGGTTGAGAACATCTTCGATCTGACGAACCCGGATAACAAATGACGTGCTTCTCAGCTGTGTTTAGAACTTGTGGACATCGTGGATCTGAGGAACCGGGATAACAGGCAAGCGGCGGTGAAGGAGTTATAGTTTTTGGACATCTTGGATCAACAGAACCAGGAAAGCATCTGGCCAGTTTTTCTGTAGTTCTTGGTGGTTGTGGACATCTCGGTTCAAGAGACCCAGGATAACAGGCTGGTGGCTTCTCTGTTGTTTTCGGTGGTTGTGAACATCGTGGATCTGACGAACCGGGATAACAGTCAGGCGTTGTTGAAGGAGTTATAGTTTTTGGACATCTTGGATCAAGAGAACCGGGGTAACAGGCAGGCGTTGTTGGAGGAATTATAGTTTTTGGACATCTCAGATCAAGAGAACCAGGAAAGCAGCTAGGCGGCTTTTCAGTAGTTCTAGATGGTTGAAAACATCTTGGATCCAGAGTACCAGGATAGCAAGCAGGCGGCTTATCTGTTATTTTCGGTGGTTGAGGACATCGTGCATCTGACGAAGCAGGATAACATATAGCAGGCTTCTCAGTCGTTTTCGGAATTTGTGAACATCGTGGATCTGACGAACCTTGATAACAGGCAGGCGGTGGTGAAGGAGTTGTAGTTTTTAGACATCTTGGATCAAGTGAACCAGGGTAACAGCTAGGCGTTGTTGAAGAAGTTATAGTTTTTGGACATCTTGGATCAAGAGAACCAGGGTAACAGCTAGGCGGCTTCACAGTCGTATTCGGCGGTTGAGGACATCTTCGATCTGACGAACCCGGATAACAAATGACGGGCTTCTCAGTAGTTTTTGAAACTTGTGGACATCGTGGATCTGACGAACCTGGATAACAGGTAGGCGGTGGTGAAGGTATTATAGGTTTTGGACATCTTGGATCAAGAGAACCAGGATAACAGGCAGGCGTTGTTGAAGAAGTTATTGTTTTTGGACATCTTGGGTCAAGAGAACCAGGAAAGCAGCTAGGCTTCTTTTCAGTAGTTCTAGGTGGTTTTGGACACCTTGGATCAAGAGAACCAGTATAGCAAGCAGGCAGCTTATCTGTTGTTTTCGGTGGTTGAGGACATCGTGCATCTGACGAACCAGGATAACATATAGCAGGCTTCTCAGTCGTTTTCGGAATTTGTGAACATCGTGGATCTGGCGAACCGGGATAACAGGCAGGCGTTGGTGAAGGAGTTGTAGTTTTTAGACATCTTGGATCAAGTGAACCAGGGTAACAACCAGGCGGGTTCACAGTCGTTTTCGGCGGTTGAGGACATCTTCGATCTGACAAACCCGGATAACAAATGACGGGCTTCTCAGTAGTTTTCGAAACTTGTGGACATCTTGGATCAAGAGAACCAGGATAACAGGCAGGCGTTGTTGAAGAAGTTATAGTTTTTGGACATCTTGGATCAACAGAACCAGGAAAGCATCTGGCCGGTTTTTCTGTAGTTCTACGTGGTTGTGGACATCTCGGTTCAAGAGACCCAGGATAACAGGTTGGCGGCTTCTCTGTTGTTTTCGGTGGTTGGGAACATTGTGGATCTGACGAACTGGGATAACAGGCAGGCGTTGTTGAAGGAGTTATAGTTTTTGGACATCTCAAATCAAGAGAACCAGGGTAACAGGCAGGTGTTGTTGAAGGAGTTATAGTTTTTGGACATCTCAAATCAAGAGAACCAGGAATGCAGCTAGGCGGTTTTTCTGTAGTTCTATGTGGTTGAAAACATCTTGGATCAAGAGTACCAGGATAGCAAGCAGGCGGCTTATCTGTTATTTTCGATGGTTGAGGACATCGAGCATCTGAAGAACCAGGATAACATATAGCAGGCTTCTCAGTCGTTTTCGGAATTTGTGAACATCGCGGATCCGACGAACCGGCATAACAGGCAGGCGGTGGTGAAGGAGTTGTAGTTTTTAGACATCTTGGATCATGTGAACCAGCGTAACAGCTAGGCGGGTTCACAGTCGTTTTCGGCGGTTGAGGACATCTTCGATCTGACAAACCCGGATAACATATGACGGGCTTCTCAGTAGTTTTCGAAACTTGTGGACATCTTGGATCAAGAGAACCAGGATAACAGGCAGGCGTTGTTGAAGAAGTTATAGTTTTTGGACATCTTGGATCATGAGAACCAGGGTAACAGCTAGGCGGCTTCACAGTCGTATTCGGCGGTTGAGGACATCTTCGATCTGACGAACCCGGATAACAAATGATGGGCTTCTCAGTAGTTTTTGAAACTTGTGGACATCGTGGATCTGACGAACCTGGATAACAGGTAGGCTGTGGTGAAGGTGTTATAGGTTTTGGACATCTTGGATCAAGAGAACCAGGAAAGCAGCTAGGTGGCGAGGGAATTGTTGAAAATGAACATCTCGGGTCTTTTGAGGTATTGTCACAGGTTAGAATCGGCTTCTTACTTTGGTGAGTGCTCTTGTTTTTGCACCTTTCGTTCTCTGGATCTGTGCATTGCATGATTTCTATTTTTGGTTTTTGTAGTGATTCTCTACACCCTATGTTGCATTTTCCCTCGCAGATCTGAAAATGATTATTGTTTTAATTTTTTTAATAGTATACCATTTTTTGGTATTTTTTTTTTTGTTATACTTATTTTATTTATTTGTTTTACGACCATAAAGGCTATTGATTCCTCTTTTTTTTTATTACTTCATTTATTGTTAAAAAAACTTATGGATATGTTAAACTCTTTTCACTACTCCATGTAGTTATTGTTGGCCATTATATATTGGTATGGTACTGATAATGATTTATTTCACTGAACTTTTGTGTAAATGTTTGTAGTTATTATGTTAAAAAGTGACAAAAGTTAAATTTTTTACTGGAACTGTTTTTGAAATCGTGAAAGAAATGACATGAAAATAGTTCTTGTTACCTCGAGTTCGCTTTTATAGAAATTTAGAACAATTTTATTAATTAAAATTTATTTGGTTGTGTTAAAATTTCGGGAGGGTGACTTCAGCCTTGAAGACAAAGAAGGTCGTGGAAGGACTTCCTTTCTTGATGACGATTTTCTGCTTGCTTTGGTGGAAGAAAGCCGCAGAGCAGCTGTTAAGGAACTCGCAGGGAAACTTAACCTTGGCGAATCGACCGTCGATGGCCACTTCAAGGTAAAAGCTTGAAAGTTGGAATCCACTGACATTAAACGATCGCCAAAAAAAAAACAGCGTTATGAAGTTTGTGGTACACTTCTTTATCGAAAAAAAAACGAACCTTTTAAGTCCAGAATTGTTAGAATAGAATAGAATAGAAAATAATTTTATTCTGGGACGAAGTCCCTTCAGAATAACAAAAAAGTGCAAAAATTAAAATGTTATATCTGGCCAAATAAAAACAAACATAAAAAGTAAAGATAAAGATAAATCAGTAAAAAAATATATATATTAGTTATACATACTATATACAAAATAAAATAAAAAAATCTATATACAAAACTCTTGAAACCATACCAAGATACTTAAAACTATGTACAATGGTAAAATATAAATAAACACTTTTAGAAAAAATAAAAAATACAGAAAAAAAAAAAATGTAAATTCTGTGTTTCTGTTGAAAAAAAAAAGAAAGTCGAATCTATAATAAGTATTTAAATTATGAGCTATATGTGAATATATTATTATATATAATATTTAATTTTACATAAAAGGTTAGCTGGTATCTGACTTTGGGACAGGAATTGAAATAGGAGGGTTTTAAATGTAGATAGGGATGAAGAATGTCGAATTTTGATAGGAAGGGAATTCCAAAAAATAACAGAGCGAGAAATAAATGAATTTTGGAACGAGGCAGATCTGTGAAAAGGAATGTAATGTCGAAAGGTCGAGATCTTGTGGAGAGGGAGTGGACTGAGGACTTGAATTGGAGAAGGTTGTAGGCATAGGAAGGACGAAGATTGTTGATGATATGATAGAGGAATGTACCTAGGAAATATTGTCTTCGAATGGAGGGGAAGAGCCACTCTAAATTGAGTCATGGAGGTCATTAGTATAGGAACTAAAAAGGAGAGAAGATATGCTAGATCCTTGGGCTACTCCAGAGGATAAAGGCAGGTAGGCAGATAGTGATTGATTAGGAATGGAGACTGCTTGGGTGCGTTGTGAGAGAAAATATTGGAACCAAGAGATGGAGCTATTGGAGAAGGAAAGTGATTTTAGTTTGTTGAAAAGGATGGGATGGTTAATGGAATCGAAGGCTTTAGAGAAGTCAAGAAGTATTAGGACAGTTAATTGTTTATTATCTATTGCAGTCTGAACATCATTGGTAATTTTGATTAAGGCGGATTGTGTGGAGTAGCCGGGACGGAAACCAGATTGGAGAGGTTCAAGTTGGTTGGACTTTTCGAGGAAATTGGAAATTTGGGATTGCACCAATCTTTCTAGGGGTTTTGAAAGATTGGAAAGAATTGAGATTTGGCGAAAGTCTTCGGGAGAGGATGGATTAGGCTTTTTATTTAAAGGGAGTACAATGGCTTTTTTCCAAGAGGTAGGGAATATTGAGTTCTGTAGGAAGAAATTGTAGATGAAAAGGAGAACTGGGAGGATTTCGGGGAGACATAATTTTATCAATTTTACATGAATGCCATCTGGTCCTATGGAATTGGTGTGGGATTTCATTACTGACTCATCATTAAATGATGACTCAGGAGCAAAGTTGGAAGAGGAGGGAAGAGAAGAGGTAGAGGAGGCAGAAATAAAATGTAAATTTAAATCGTCAGGTGAAACGGGAAAGACCAGTGAGGAAGGTGATCTGGAAGGTTCACAGAAGGAAATTTTGCGAAGGATTAGCCATTTAGATTTGGGATCTGGGGCAGATGAAAGGGCTTCATGGAAGTAGGAAGCTTTAGTTCGCCGAATTCTTGTTTGTGTCAAGTAGCGAAGCACCCTAAATGCTTGATAGCCATCTGTAAGCCTGGTACGTCTAAAGCGTCTACGGGCAGCACAACGCCTCTTCTGCAGATCCTTAATTTCTTGACACATCCAAGGTGCACGCCGGCGGCGAAAGGTTAAGGTTTTTATGGGAGCATGGGTGTTAAGGATGTTGAGGAGATTGGAAGTCAGGATCTCAACCATGCAGTCGATGGAGGAACAGGAATATATTTCGTTCAAGTCTAAGGTTTCAAGGTCAGGTAGAATTTTTTCACGGGTGAGAGTGTCTATCTGACGGAAAGTGAAGGTTCTCGGATGAATCAGAGGGGTTTGGATATTATATGTTATTAGGATCATGTCATGAGACGATAAGAAGGATACTGGCAGTTGAGAAGAGGAGAGGAGATTTTGTTCAGAGTCTATAATGAAGAAATCTAACCAAGTGTCGGCCTTGCGGGTGTGGTGAGTAGGATAGGAACAATAAAGAGATGAAGGAAAAAAAAACAGGTTTTCTAGAAAAGGTTTTTTCATCATGGACAAATATGGCCACCCCACCACCAGTCCGGCTGACCCGGTCGTGGCGGATGAGGGTGTAATTAGATAAGGAGACAGATGAGGACGGAATATAGGGTTTGAGCCAGGTTTCTTAGATTGCGATGATGTGAAAAAAGATTTGAGAAAAGTGCTGTAGGAATTCATCATAATGGGCGGAAAGGGATTGCGAGTTAACGTGGCAGGTGATTAGGATGCTAGACATGGGGAGGATTTGATGGGAAACAGTCAGAAATTAGCATAGAGGAAATGAGGCATGTATCATATTCTGAAAAAAAATTAAGATAAGTACTGATAAGCAAAATAAAAGTGAATATTGAAGAAATAAGTGAGTAATAAGAGTAAGAAAATAAACAAATTAGTAAACAAGAGCTATGAGACATTTTAACCAAAATCTTCAAAATTATTTGAACACCAATGAAGATAAAAAATACTTTGATGAACGAGAAGAAGTGATGAAACCTGTACAGTCAGGCGAAAACTTCAAGATTCGATACCTGATTAATCAAGATTACTTGATGGCCGTCGTCTTTTCGGCATTTCACATTACCGGCAGCAGACCATACGTATCTTATCTTCCCGGTTGCTCTCTTCTGCCGGGCTAGCCAGTAGAGGTGCCTATTCGTTGAGGTCATCTCCTCGCCGAGATAAATTCGGTGGCAGTCGTTTTCCTGCCACCCGATATCACGCGTCGAGAAGTCCCTCTTCATTTTCCTTCTCGCTATCAGGGCGACCCTCACTAGCTTTCTGCAAATACCTATACCCAGTATCGAATGCAAAAAATTTAGTTTTTGAAGTTACACTGTCATTTTTTAAGCTTTGAAACTGCTTTATTATTTGTGAAATACTTTACCAACCCACAAAACATTAAATTAAACTCGGCAAGAAAAGCGCTGTTGTACAGTTTATTTTGAACGTTTCTTCTTTCCTTGACGATTGTTCTGATGTCCTGGCAAATCACTCACAACGTTCCGACAGTAGTCTGCGAGCTTTGGAGTATTCCACCGACCTTGATATCTTCATTCCATCGAGGTTATTATATCTTGGTGAAATCGCTCAACATGTTCGTCACTTACAAATCCACAATTTTCGGGAAAGAAGTGAATCCAAATGAAAGTGAATCTTGAGTGACATGTTACAACCGTGATCTCTATACTTCTCAAGGAGGGTTTGGACTAAGAAAGCATAATTTTCCTCTCTTTTGTTACTCAAGAAATCATTAGCTAAAGCTGTAAATGCTTCCCAGGCTGCTCTTTTTTTACCCTGAATAATATTCAAAAATTCCCCGTCATTAAGAAGCTCACGGATTTGTGGACCAACGAATACACCCACTTTAATCTTGGATTCACTCAAGCGAAGAAATGTTCTTCTTAAGTACTTGAATGCCTCTCCTGATTGGTACATTCTTATGAAAACTGTTTCATGAGTCCTAATTTTATATTTAGTGGAGGGATTTTTTGTGGATAAAATGATTTTTTCAGAACCCACCAGAGGGTTGTAGAGAACATTTTTTCGTCCAGGGATCAGGACTTCTCTTTGGGGCCATTTTTTCCTGATGTAATGGCGTGCTCTGTCCCGACTGTCCTACTCACATAAGAAACAACAGTTCTTAGTATATCCCTGTTGCATACCTAAAAGTATTGCCATTCCTTTAAGGTTCCCACAGATTTTCCCTTGGCAGTCCTGGTATTTGATAGATTTTAGAAGGGTTTTCATGTTTTGGTAAGTTTTCTTCATGTGGATAGCATGGCCAATGGAGATAGAGGGAAGTAAATTGCCATTGCGCAACAGAACTACCTTGAGGGATAGCTTTGATAAATCTATGACCAGCCTCCATTCAGGTCGGTTGAGATTTAATGTTGTCATCAGACCTGGGACATATCAACAGGCAACAAGGTTCTCATACTTTTTGAAAAAGGGGATCAAGTCTTTCTAACGATTTCAGTACATTGTAATCTCTACAACAGGTTGTAAGAAGTTCCATTGCTACAATCTTGAACCCAAGTTCTGCTTTCTTTTTAGGCAGATCCAGGTCTCGAATCAAGTCACTGAGTTCAGCTTGAGTAAACAAGTGGGATTTTCGTTCCTCTTGTTTGAAAGAAAAATCAGAATCATCCTCATTCAAGTCATAGTGTTCAGAAGCATTTGGAACTGTCAATTCGGCCACTTATGGCAGAAGGAATGTCAGGGTACTTCACTTCAGATTTCTATTTTCGAGATATTCCATGATGAAGATGTGGAGTTCTATGCAAAAGTAGCAGTTGTCAGTTTGATTAGTAGGCTCCCTCCACACTATGGGAACAGCAAACGCATTGAACGACCTGTCTTGTTCAATCATTCACTTAAGGTTACGCAACATGTGATGCAGCAGATGTGCGGGACCCAAAGTTTATCTTGGTCACCAACCTTCACCCTAAAATTCTTGTGGTATGCTGCCTTGATCATCTGAGTGATACGACGTTTTTGACATGCAAAGGTTACTTCCCAACGAATGTAAAAAAAGTTGTCAGGAGCATTCACACGCTTCTTGGGCATTGTAACTTCACCAAACTACTGGATTATCACGACAAAATCGTTGAAAGAATGTACTGTACAGAATCATGTCAAGAGTAACTTGAAGAGAAACACTGCATACAACTGTCAGCAAAATGGTGCAGTGATTCACAACTAGTCGCTCCCCGCGATTCACAGACAGAAATCAATCCTACCAACCCAGGAGCAGGATTTGCCCTTGAATTTACCCATATTTCGCAAAAACTGACTATATTTTTGGAACTAGAGCTAATTGGTGATTTTTATGCGGAAATTCGAACTTCTCACACCAAAAAAGATGGAATGAGGCTGTTTTCAAGTGAGATACAATATCAATGTCGAGCAGTGTAATGGATTAAATACAGTTTTGTACTAAAATAGTTTTTTGCATGATAAAGGTTGATTTTTATTTTATTTCTAATTACATAGGCCTCAAGGCCCAATTACCGGACTTGTCCACCCACCAGTACGAGTACAAATATACTCAACAGTTTGATTACCCTAAATTGTCATATTACAGTTCATCTAAGAAGTAACCTCGATTCTGAAAAAGGTCACTTTTATAAAACCTTCAATCTCTTCTCTGAGAGGTTTGTTTACAACAACAAGAAACCTAATACCTACCAACATTCTAGCATGACATGAAATGCATTATGTACTGGTACCGAAACATTAAAAAAATCATTCAATTTATTAGAATTTCCACAAATCTTCATAATACTTCATAATTAAAGACGCGTAAAATACCTTTTGGTTTGGTTACCTCAATGTTGCATCTAAGAAGAACTTGTTGTTTGTCAGGGAATTTAAAAGCCGTCAAATTGTTGTAAGCCAATGTCGTTGCCCCAATACTCCTTGAACCAGATGTTGTTTTCCAATAACCTATCAATTTAGATTTTCTGAAAATTGTTAATACTTTGTTATGAAAGTTGCACGATCTATGATTCAATATACGTAAAAAATAAGTTAATAAACCCTATATGTGATATATATATATATATATATATATATATATATATATATATATATATATATATATATATATATATATATATATATATATATAGTATAAGTCTTACTTTGGACAACCATTATTATCGGTTAATTGAAGTCTAGTGGTAGATGGCGAATCGTAATCTTCGTTGTCATATGCATAACAATCCCTAACCTGGATGTCGAATTTTTGTTCATCACTTTTTAAGTAAACGAAAACTGTTAACTTCTCGCCAACTTTTATTATCCCATCAGCAGGTGAATTCTGTCGACAATAAAGTTATTAAAAATTCAATAAAAATTCTACTAAATGCTAGCTCATATTAATGGTGATACTAACGTTTGGGTATTCTCCTCTTTGAATATCCATCCAACACTCTAGCGTACCTTTGTTCATAGGCAAAGAAACGACTTCCAGCATATCAACAAGGATAGGTTTAAAGTATATAACTCTTTCACTTTTTCCTGGTATTTCACATGATATTTTGCGAGCCATATCCGATGCTTCCTGTATGATAAGACCATTATCTAATTTTGTAATTTAATAAGAACGTCATTTAGTTTAATTTTACTAAAATTATATATTGCATTATTTAACAAATAAGGTTTCATAAAATAACATATATTTTTACGTGGTGTAAATTTATTAATTACAATCCTTCAAGGCAGTGGTTTCTGGTTATTAGCTACCTAAAAATACCTCTATTAACACTTTTAATACTTTTGTCATTGAAATGAAATGAAAATATATTTTATTATTCTGGGACTGTTGTCCCTTTAGAACAAATTATAAGTACTGAATAAATGTAAAAGTGGTCATAAATAGAGTTTGTTTATCTTTTTTTTAATTTATCGTTTTTTTTTTTCTCAAAAATATATATGAGCAAGCATAAATTATAATTGCAAAATGCCTTGTTGAAAAACATTCCGTAGTATATAATGGTCTGCATATGAACCATCTGCATGCATATGAATTATCTGATAGCTGGTCTATGAACAAAACTAAAGATGGATGTAAGGAGATGCAACTCTACACTGCATATTTTTAATAGCATATTTTATTTTATTTATTTATTTTTATTTTCTTCCCACATTATGATATTTTATTTTTTTCTTATTTCGCTGTATATTATTTTTTTATTACCTTATTTATTTATGATTCTGTAAATATGGTGTGAATGTGCTCTCTGAACTATATTATAAGTGTCCTTCATTGAGGCAGATTGTAATATTTATCAATAAACGAGTAATCTAAAATATATGTTATTATGAATTGTACTGAAAAACTTACTTGTATGTATTCATCAGTTTGAAAAATAATGACATTTTCAGCATCACTTCCACACGAGCCCTTTCTGCATGGCCCTAGTTTTTTGGTACCACATTTATTTACCGGTATATTAAATCGAAATTGAGTTTGTCCACTTCCAGAACGAACATATCTGAAAATATTAAACAAAGTTCACATTATTAATATTATAAGTTAATTAGGAACAGTGAAGTAAATAAAATCACCGCGGTGCGAAAGTGTTACCAGTGGGTGCAAGAGATATCAAGAAAAAGAAAGAACTAATTCAAACGAACCATTTTAATTCTGGTGGTGAGGGGTTTCTGATTTGAATTGAGAAATAAGAAGAGTATTACTAGGCTAAATACTCTAGGAATCATCAACACCGATCAAGAATGGACTTGAGGTCTGGATTTAAATAAAATGGCGGACAAAATTTCGACTAAAAGAAAATACGAGAAATACATTTTCTTTCTTTTTCAATCTTTAGGTAAATTTGTTATAATACTATATTCATGATCAAAGGAATTACCTATCCACTTAATGCTATTTAGTAATTCCTTATCTGCATACATTGTTATCAATTTCCATTTAGTCTATTATAGTTATTTTGTTTTGATTTAAATGTCCTTAATACTTTTTATTTACTGTGTTAGTTATTTTCTGAATTTATATATCGTAATATCTCGTAACTCATTGTTCCAAAGTTTTGTATCTTCTTCTTTCTAGCCCTGATAAAGACCTGTTTTAGTGGGTCGAAACATAGCCATAATCTTCCTATCATAGTAAATAAATGGTCATGTGTTCATAAATAATATTATAAAGAAAATCTGTGTTATCAATTATTATGTTTTAATGACACTATTGGGGCTGCTGGTCTCGATATTTCTTAGCATCAGGCAAGAAGTAGAATTTGCATTATCTGGGTATCACCTATATGAGTAAATTAATTAATATTGAAAAGAACATTGAAGTATTAAATATTCGAAATTATATGTTTGCAATAATTTTTGGATATACCTGCATTCTGGATCGTTGTAATGTCCCTTACTATATATAATGCCGTTGAAGGGATGATCTGTTTTGACAAATACAGATATTACTTCACTTCCGCAAACGATTTCTTTCACCTCCACTTCAAACTTGGGAGATCTAGCGATTCTAGAAATTTCATTTTTAGTCCGCATAAGGACGCCATCTCCTAGGACCCCCTTAAAACAAAATTACCTTTCAAAACTAGATCATTATTTTTAAAATTAATGAATGTTCGAAAATCAATCTAAATTATTTTAACTATCATAAGACGAAATTGAGATTATATTTCTTACTTAAAAAAAAAAAAGAAACTTAACATCTATATATATATATATAAATAACAGCTGTTTTAAATATATATACTTATTTATATATATGGCGCATTATTGAGCCAAAAAAGTTTAAATAAGCATAATACCAAATCAGTACATGACATCGCAATTGAAATTCCAGACATCACTCTGTACCGATTTGTCGGCGACGATTTAGCGATCTAGTTGTTTGTTTGTTTGTTTCGATGTCTAGGCGCAAAACATCTAGGTTATCAGCGCTCTATCACCTAATTAACGCTACTTTTAAATTATATAGGAGGTAGGACAAAAAAAAAAAATAAAATAAAAGACTAAACAAATTAAATACACTTAAATATGATAATAATCTTGTTGAGTTACTATCTACTCCACTATCACATTGCACTCATAGAGTGCGATCTTCCGCAGCAAAACAAACAAAGAGGTCGCAGGTCGCCGTGACAGAGCGCGTTATATGCGCATTTGTCTAGAAGAGTTAAATAAAGGATCTCCAAGCCTAACTAATAAGGTATCAGAGGACTTAGATGATATTGTACATCTTGGTTATGCCCTACTTATAGACTTATCATGTCAATCAATAATTATTGTAATATCGCATTCGCTAATTTTTTTTAGTAAAAAGAAATCCGTACCACTTCAACCCAACACAGTATAGGGTTCAATACTGTGTGAGGAAGTGCTGTTTCAAGTCCAACAGGGAGGTGATCACGTTCAACCGCCAGGTTTTCTCCCCTCATTTAATTAATTTGATTAAGAATACCCACTTTATAAAGATTGCTCCAAGAGGGTATTACGACCCCTTGGTCGATCCTCGGCTGATGAAAAATTACTTGTCATCAGCCTTATTCAAACCAATAACCTTGAGCTTTGAAACTCAGTGATTACCACTGAGCTACCCCGCTCCCTCTGTTTCGCAGGATTTGCTAACCTGTTTTAATACTAATAGGTGTAAATAAAATATTAAAACAGTAGAAAAAAAATATATCGTATTAGGATTCCTTGTTATCGAAACATTTTTCATGTATTTATTCTCAACTATGCTGAATCAAAAAAAAGGTAAATTGTGACTCTACAATAACTCGGATTGATGTACAGACAGTATTATTGATTTTTTAATATAATATATATTTTTTATCATTCACAATTGAAATAATTGCTTCTCATGCGTAAAATCAATATGAATTATAGGTAAAGGCACTAGGTGGACCTTCTCCCCCCTCTCTTATCCTTAGATTCGGTCCTCTAAAGACATATGGATCACAAGTAATATCTTGTAATTCATTTTGTTTTAAAATTATATATCCTCTATTAGATACCACTGTTATTTATTAATTTATTGTGATTATATGACTGCTAATAAAATTTTACACTTAGAAAATTTCAAAGTTAACATGAAGCCCAGAGTAAATCTATTCTTCGTATACTAAATTTTAAATAAAGCATTGAAAACCAATATTTACATCGAGATACTGAACCATTCATTTTTAATAGCGCCACGGACTTTGCATGGACCATGACACTTTCATAACTATTTGTTCTAAAAACAATCTTTCTGGACATTTTCTGAAAGAGCTTGCAATAAGCTAAACTATATTAAGTTGGGAGCTTTAAACTTTAAATGAGGAACTTAAGCAACCAGTTAAAGACGGAGGCTTCCCTGTACAGCAACAGGTTCCTCTGGAAAGTGGCTGGCCCATGACCCTCAAAAGCTTATGTAATTCCTTCCTCACCCCTCCCCCCTCCTTCCCTACCAATTTATTTTAACAAGAGGTTGCCAACACACTCATGACATTTGGCGTGAAATAAGAATTAGTCATTTATATCTATATAATTCGTGGTTAATTTGCATTGAGAGATTTCTAGAGTTTAAACATCACGAATAGATTCTCTACGAGGATTTAATTGGATACATGGCATTTGTGACTCTTTAGAATATCTTCTTAATACATTCCGTAGTACAGACCCATTTTTATCAAATTATTAACATCCGTCGGAAATTTCGTGAATAGCTTCATCTCATCGTAACCAATAAATATTTTATTTGAGGCTTTTTCAATCTGGAGATAGGCAAAATTTGTCTATCTAATAAGGTACTAAAAGCTCGTAAATAAACATTTGATTTCCACTAGGATCGTAAGACAATTTTATTACAAAATCGAAAAAAAAATGTGTATAATCTGTATAACCTCCTTATTTTGACATTTTGGAGTTGGAGGTCACTCCAAACGGCCCAATATTTTTGTATTTCACCTTTTTTCTCGATTTCGTGCTCCAATTATCTTATGATCAAGTGGAAAGCAAATGGGTATTTACGAGGTTTTAGTACCTATTTATTTATTTATTTATTTTTTAAATGTATTTAATCAGAAATATTACAATCTGTCTCTAGGACATTTATAATAGTGTTCAGAGAGCACACTCACAATCCATTTACAATAAATAAAACAAATAATACAGAAACTAATATTAATAAAAGTAAATGTATATAAGCAAAAGAACTAAATTAATCAAAATAACAACTAAAACACATGCATACTGTACAATATTTACAGTGTACCTGATTAAACAGACAAAGTTTGCCTATCCCCTGATTGAAAACGCCCCAATTCCGAGAATTTTCGTAAATAAAATAGTTGTACGATGAGATGAAGCTATTTACGAAGTTTCAGGCGGATGTTAATTATTTGATAAATCGGACTAATAGACCGATTTACCAAAAATGAAAAACGAAGGAGTAGATTAAAATGTTTTTCTTATTGATTAAAAAGACGTAGATCTAAAACAAAACTGAAAAGCTACGATGGAAGACGTTTCCGGAAGGGAAAGGTTCTTTTGTATTGGGGTAAATTATGAGCTGACCTTCTAGCATGTCGTGTGCAAAAGTTAATGCATTCAGTAACTTATGCTGATTAAATAATAGATCAGATAATAATTGGTTATAAAAAAATTATCCTTGCTATGCCCGTTTTCGGTTTCTTATTGTATTCTACCCAATTATCACCTATACTGTTGAATAAAGCTGTAGAGTTTGTTGACGTCAACCCATCAATCTTAGAAACCATCCGTCCGATTTGAAAAATTCTTTTTAGAGATGAATGTATATTTTTGTTGGATTTATATGATAGTCAGGATATTCAGTCTAGATTTGTTTTCTTTAACTTGCCGAAGCATGTAGGTCATCATGAGGGCTAAAAATTAAAAATCACATCATAAATTCAGAACTGTTTATTTTCTCATGTAATGTTTAAATTTTTAGCCCTGATGATGGCCCACATGCTTGGGTCGAAGTTTCTGTAAGTCGCATAAAAAACAAGAAAAACTACCAAATATTTATTCAGGTCCAGGAAAAAATCATTAAGCCTAATTTCGGACCCAAGTCCAGAGTCCGATTCCACTCTGAATGGAATATCTGAAAAAAGATAATCATATTTTTTTTTTGTAGGAGATATGTCTATGATATAAAAAAAAATAAAATAAATGTTTTGGGCATTTTATTACTCTATTATTTTTTCTATCTGAACAAACTAAATTTCGTTAATTTATTCTAAGTTTGTTTTTTGTATTGTAGCCTAATGCAATACGGCTTTAATAAACCTATTGTGCACCATGTTATTCCGTTTTATAATAAAACTGAAATTTTGTTGCAACCGCGCCAATTCGGCTTTAGAATCCACCAATCGTTCCTCAACAAACAGCTTGATCCTATGATTATAAAAACCATAATTTATCAACGATAACTAACATGAAATAGTTTTACTTGTTTATTTTTCAAATTATACATCAATACACCTATTAGAAATCATTTAAAAAAGAAATTAATTTATAATAATTTCACTGTTATTACTCAGTTAAATTTCATGTCTAAATAACTATGTATGTTCATAACAGCAGAATATGAAGTTAAAGTTCTTTTCAAGAAACGAATTCAACATAAAAATGAACCTATCTAACAATTATTATATTTAATGAATTATTTGAGATGTTTCATTTGTGGACATCTTAAAAATGACATTTGTAAGATTTTTTTCTGCCCCAAATGAACACTTGGTAGTTTTTTATTTTTTTAAATTAATCCTGAAATAATGATGCATACTTAAAAAATAAATAAGTACATATGTAATATATGTTTTAAAAATAGAGTAGATTAACAAAATTTTGTTTTTGAAGTGGGAAATATAATAAAGTATTGAAACATCTTCAAATTCTACCTTTTTTGGTAGAGCATATCTTCTGGAACAAAAAAGAAAATCATGATTATCTTTGTCTTTTTCAGATCTTCTATTTATTGTAGAGCTCTAAACTTTGCTTTGTATTTATACTTAATGATTTTTCATCGCCTTAAATAAGCATTCAGTAAATTCTATTATTTTTTTTTATATTATTGCTAATACATTGAAGTATATTTACATAATATTGATGTATATAATAAAACATCGGTTGAGAATTAAAGAAGGATATGTTTTTTTTATTGGAAAACGAATTTAGTTATCTGCAGCTGAGCGATAAAAATTGCAATAACTCTAACGTTTGAGATAGAGCGAAAAAAATGGTATGTCTACTTCCACGGAATAAAACAACCATGTCAAGATTGATCCAAATGTGACAAGTTGGGTTTCAAAATATTTTTGATAT
Source organism: Nezara viridula (assembly GCA_928085145.1). Classification (NCBI taxonomy): domain Eukaryota; kingdom Metazoa; phylum Arthropoda; class Insecta; order Hemiptera; family Pentatomidae; genus Nezara; species Nezara viridula. The sequence continues at coordinate 111,939,068 of OV725078.1, forward strand.
GGAATAAAGTGGTCAATAAAAAAATAAATAACTGGAGGAGCGTGGCAACTCAAGGAGTAAGGTATTATGCTTCTATGCTGCAGTTCTCGGATTTGAGTCCGGCTGATTGAGGTAATTATTTATTTGTCTTCATCAGGCGTGGATCGACCCTGGGGTTAGAGCTCCTCCTGGAGCACACCTACCCTCTATTAATTAGGTATTCTGACTTTTAAATTCAATGGTTTAACACTGAATAAAGGGGAAAACCTGGCGGTTGACTACAATTTTCACCAGGTAAATGAACCTTAATTTTGCCTTATGTCGCCCCCTTGTTATATGCTTATAGGTTCTATCCGCTCGCCTCCCACTGTTAACGTGTATTTAAATTACATATAGTTAGTTCGTGTTTATATTTTGGGTAAAATAATTTAAATTAAATACATGTATATTTTCTTATTTTATCCATATACAATTTTGAAATGAAACTTCGTTTTCCTTGATTTGTCTCTTCTATTTTTGTATTCTGTTCTTCCGAATTTACATGTTTTTTTCTAATTATGTTTATTCCGGGTTGCCGGGACAATCCGCCCACTTGGACACCTCCCCTACTCGCCATTTACTGAGGAATAAATATTGTTAACGAATGATAGATCATATATTTGTAGACAAGTAAGCAGAAAACTAAAATATTAGGACTAATTTGATGTCCTGATAAGTTAAATTTCTTTTTCCTGAGCTCTCTCAGTCCTATACTTATTCTGCCGAAAACTACAAATTAGGCAATCTAAATTAAAAAATCAGGCAGTTATAAATCCATATTCTTTCCACATCATTTTTCCTGCTTTATTTTCAATGGTTTATTTAAGTTTGGCAAGGAACGAGTTGATAAAAATTCCTCTTCCCCTAAAACTGATTAACTTCAGGGAAAAATCGATTTGCCTTCTGTGTACAGGAGAGAAAGAAGGCTAAACACATCCTTAGGAAACATGGTTCCCGTATTTAACTGATATATATATATATATATATATATATATATATATATATATATATATATATATATATATATTTATACAGGATGTTTCAGGGTTAAATGGACAAACTGAAAATATGAATTACGGACCTCAAGACAAGAAAACAAATTTCTATGAAGGTACGTCCGCGAATGCTTTGTTTAGGAGATATTCACACCTAAAGATTTTCATTATTATGAATTACTTACGTTATATTAAGTAAATAAAACTTATTTATTTGTTCCAACTACTTTATTGATTAAACGTAAATATTAAATTCATAGGGAGTGGGGTAGCTCAGTGGTAGGCTACTGAGCTTTCAATGCTGAAGGTTATTGCAGGTTCGAACCCCGGGTCATGACAGAAAATTTATTTATCTGTTTCATTGGCCGTGGGGCGACCCTGGGTCACACCTGGGACACACCCAGCCTCTACAAAATGGGTACCCTTAATTAAGGGAGAAAACCAGGCGGTTGAGCGTGATCTCGGTCAAATCGCGTCCTTGCACAACCGCTGACCTAGAAACAGTGCTTTCCCTAAATAGTACTGAGCCCAAGACCCTTCATGGATTGCAGTAGTACAAGTTTTTTTTTTTTTTTTTTTTTTTTTTTTTTTTTTTTTTTTTTTTTTTTTTTAAATTCATATTAAATGTTGTTCAAAGTGATTTCCTTGAGCATTGAGACAGGCTCGGTATCTTTCTTCAACAGTAGCAGTGGCAGAAAGGCACTGGATATGTGTTATTGTTTCACAAGATTCAATTATTATTCTTCGTAAGTAATTAAGGCCATTGACCGGACTTGCATAGACTTTTTGTCTAATGTCACCCCATATAAAAATATCCAGTGGTGTCAGGTCTGGAGAGCGTGCAGGGCAATCATCTAATTGAAGCCGCATGTCCCATCTCAGTTTTAGTGGAATATGTTCAACTAAATCATAGTAATCATTATTTATAAATTCCAGAAATGTGCCCGCATTTAGTAGAGGTGGCATGAAATGCCTATTAAAATGGACCTATTAAAACATTATCTATTATCTGCAACCACATATTGCACTGAAACTGGTGCTGAAAATGATGTTCACGAATTGCATGTGGATTTTCCTGCGACCAGAGATGATTATTTTCAATCAGAATTGAAGATAACTCTTTTTTTGTAAAGGTAGCTTCATCTCTCACTCTCCCTCTCTCTCTCTCTCTCTCTCTCTCTCTCTCTCTCTCTCTCTCTCTCTCTCTCTCTCTCTCTCTCTCTCTCTCTCTCTCTCTCTCTCTCTCTCTCTCTCTCTCTCTCTCTCTGTATATATATATATATATATACAGAGATGTATATATATATATATAGCCTGTATATATATATACGGGCTCATTACCGCGTATGGGGAGCGTCCCACGGGTGGCGGATGTGGGGATGGTCGGTGGAAATTCCTTGGAAGTTCCTCCCGGCTAAGTCCGATGGACTCGCTGACCAACAATGAGAGGGGCCCTCCAGACTTGCTGGAGGGTGTGACGTAGGATTGAACGCCCTACTCACATATCTTTAGTTCACCAAACACCACAAAAAGTCATGGATCTCCCTAAGGTAAAACGCTCATTATCCGGAGGTAAACTAGTCCCCCGTTCGGGTCTCCGGGTGGGGACTGCTTTAGGGGATTCATGGCGCAAATTGAAATATAGGGATTTAAATATTGGTACGTGGAACGTAGGGAGTTTAAACACAGCAGTGGGGCTAAAATCGGTCGCGAATGAGGTAAATGGGTACAATTTGGATGTCGTGGCTCTGCAAGAGGTTCGCTGGCCAGGGGAGGGCTCGATGAGGGAAGGGAAGTACACTATTTGGTACGGAGGAAGCGGGAATCATTGTTTAGGTACCGGGTTTCTAATTAGAAGTAGATTACTATCCGTTTTGAGGGACGTACAATTCTTTAGTGATAGAATTTCGGTAGCTACATTTTAGGGACGTTGGTTTAAAATCGCATTAATAAACGTACATTGTCCGACCGAAGACAGTGACGATAAAGTCAAAAGTGAATTTTACGATAAACTCGAATGGGTTTATGATAAACTACCGCGAAACTACATGAAAATAATTGTAGGTGACGCGAACGCAAAGGTAGGAAGGGAAGAAGTTTATATTCCGACGATTGGTAAAGAAAGTTTGCACGAATATAGTAATGATAATGGGATCCGTCTGATAAACTTTGCCATCTCGAAAAACCTGATAATTAAAAGTACGACGTTTAAACATAAGGATATTCATAAATATACTTGGACATCACCGGATTCGCAAACACGAAATCAAATCGATCATGTCTTGATACAACACAGCTGGCAAAGCAGTATAATTAATGTACGGTCTTATCGCGGAGCAGAATGTGGGTCGGATCATGAATTAGTAATCGTGAAACTTCGACAAAAACTTAATATAAAAAAGAGAAAAGAAAACCGTTTCGATTTTGAGAATTTTTATTTGGAAAAATATAAAATACATCAATTAGAAACCAATTCGAGCTAGATGTTAAGAATAGGTTTGAAGCTTTAGAGCTTCCTGACGAGGACCACGAGGATATTGACAAGTTATGGATAGAGATCAGAGATAATATTAAAGCGGTCGGTAACTCGTGTCTAGGAAAAAAGGAAAATAAGAATAACAAACCGTGGTTTGATGAAGATTGCTTAAACATGTGTAAAAAAAGAAAAGCCGCTAAATTAAAAGCTCTAAATAATCCTAGCGAAGACAATCTGGAATACTTCCGAATCTCAAAGAACGAAACGACAAAATTGCTCAAAAATAAAAAAAGGGAGTATCTTAAAAATAAAATAATTGAAATAGAATCGAAAATAACGTAAGAGACATGTACAAAGGTATAAACAGATCACATAAATATGTAGGGCCCGTAACGTCTGGAATTAGTGATGATAATAACAATATTCTGACCGATCCGGTTGACATATTGAATAAGTTTAAGGATCACTTTGACAATATTTTAAATACGGGAAATTATGATCTGTGTCCTCCTTCTGAGTACCAGAGTGCTGAACCGTTAATAGAAGGACCAAGTAAAGAGGAAGTTGAAGTAGCTATCGGAAAATTAAAATCATATAAAGCAGCGGGAATCGATAATATTCCTACTGAACTAATTAAGGCATGCGGGGAAGCTGGAGTTTCTAAAATACATCGGTTGGTTAAAAAGATCTGGGTGAACGAGAAATTACCTGAAGAATGGAAAGAATCTATTCTTATTCCGATTCACAAAAAGGGTCCGACGACGGATTGTAATAACTATCGAGGAATTTCACTCCTTCCGGTATGTTATAAAATTCACTTTAATCTTAACCAGTCGAATCACGGAATACGCCGAGGAAATTATCGGAGACTACCAATGCGGATTTAGACGGAATCGTTCGACTATTGATCAAATATTTTCTTTACGGCAAGTATTAGAGAAAAAATTGGAGTATAACGGTATTGTTCACCAGCTGTATATAGATTTTAAAAAGGCTTACGATTCCATTGACCGCCAGAAACTGTATAATATTCTAATCGAGCAGGGGATTCCAAAAAAACTAGTAAATCTAGTCAGGATGTGCTTGACGGAGACACTCAATAAAGTTAGAATCGGTAATAATTTGTCCGAAAAATTTGAGGTTCGTTCGGGCTTAAAACAGGGGGATTCTCTTTCGCCTGTCCTATTCAATTTGGCATTAGAACATGCCATTAGGGAGGTAATGCGAACCGAGAAAGGGTTGAATCTGGGCAGGACAACATCCGTGCTGGGCTATGCTGATGATCTGGTACTGTTAAGCGAAGACGTTGAAACTATAAAACTAAATTAATTGTATAATTGTATAAACGTGGATAAAACAAAATATATGGTTAGCTGCAAAAATGGCGATACTTCTGGTGATATCGATATAGATGGTAATATGTTTGAACAGGTAGATAAATTTAGGTATCTAGGATCTACGATAACTAGAAAAAACGAAATTGAAGAAGAGATTAAGGTTAGACTGAAGGCGGGGAATGCTTGTTATTTTTCTGTGACAAAACTACTCAGTTCGCGCCTCTTGTCCCGAAACTTAAAAATTAGAATCTATAAAACAATTATCTTGCCTACAGTTCTTTATGGATGCGAAACTTGGCCGCTTACATTAAGGGATGAGCAGCGTCTTAAGGTTTTTGAAAATAAAGTATTGCGTAGAATATTCGGACCGAAGAAGGATGAGTTAACCGGAGAGTTCAGATGGTTACACAACGCCGAATCGCGTGAGCTGTATCCGGGTAATATAATTGAGGCAATTTCATCGCGGCGAATCAAATGGGCTTGTAAAGTTGTTGGGCTTAATAACGAGAGAATTCCTAAAAGGTTAATATTTGCTGTGCCGAATGGTAAGCGTCCGAGGGGTAGACCGAAGCGAAGGTGGGAAGATTGCATTAAAGCCGATCTGAAGGGACTGGGTTTGGACGGCGAACGGTGGAGGGAGGTGTGTAACAAGCGATTGGTGGTGTCGGCATCGAACCTTCGGGTTCGCTAAGCCTTATTATTATTATTATTTATATATATATATCTAAGATCTTTTATAGACGTGATTTATTCAATTAAAGTAAAAGAATTTAATTACACGTTATTACAACAAAAGTTAATTATAACACTAATCCAATATAACAATACAAGAAGGTATTTTCTAATAAATAATCATTAACATCTGATTTAAAGATAAGTAACAGTTGAAGTGTTTAAAGGTTGCTCAAGTAACCTTACACCTCCCCCCTGGAGGTAGCTTCTTGAGGCGGCGGCGGGAAGTAAGGAAGCAGCTTGCTGGAGGGGAACAAGTTTGAGACGTTCTTCCTCTTTCCGCTGGCTACTTCATAGAACAACGAAGAAATCCGTCTGACGACTGGGAATGGTCCAATCCGAACTGGATCAAGCTTATTGCGACTTAATTTATTGCCATTCTCGACGTAGACTAAATCGCCAACCTTGAAAGTATGTTCCGTTCTATTCCTGTCAACGCGTTTCTTATTGATACTGAAACTCCTCGTTGAATTCCGGAAAGCTATCTTGCGGTCTTCTTCAAAAGAGGATGGAGTGTTTCCAAGTGGAGATATAGAAGATGGAACTATGGATGGTATTATTGTATTCGTTCACACATTCTTCTGCCAAGGTAGACCAGGCTCTTCTATTGCCATTTTTTATCTTACATCGCAGGCGATTCACTAAGGTCTGATTCAATCTTTCGTTTAATCCGTTGGAACTGGGATTGAGAATGCATGTGAAAACGATCTGAGTCCCAAAACTTCTCAAATATTTCAGGAAAAAAGTTGAGTTAATACCTGTATATTGGTCAGCCAGTAGAATCGAGATATTACGTTGTATAACTACAGGATCGATTAAATTTATGAAATCTTTAGCTGTTTGACCCTTTGTTGTAGAGATCCATGCAAATCTTGTGAAGTGGTCAACGAGAATGTGCATATACCGTTTGGAAGAGCGGTTCCCTCCGAAACCTCCGACACTGTCGAGCGACATGATCTGGAAAGGCTCTGTGGCTGGGCTGAGACGGGAGAGCAGGCCGATGGCACGACTACGACGAGTTTTGTTCTCAATACAAATCTTGCAACTCCTATAGAAATCATTAATTGCTTTATCTAGGGCCTTGAAATAGTAATATGGTCTGATAGTTGCTTTCATGTGAGATGGGCCGATATGGCCATAGTGTTGATAAATGATTTTAATAATTTCTTTTCCAAATGCTTGGGATACAAAAATTCTTGATTTCTTCCTAATATTTTTGAAAATTATGCCCTGCTTTGATAAAATCTGGTCAGTCGCTCTCAGCTCTGAAAAATGATCAGCCTGGTCTTTTTTTATGGCTGACAAGTCTATTAAGTTGGTAATCCGGATTGAATCTTCATTCTCGAAGTGTTCAATGACTGGATTTCTGGAGAGTAGATCAGCCAGAACGTTATCTTTTCCCTGTTTATAGATAATATCAAAGTTGAACTGGGATAAATAAAGAATCAAATCTCCCAGAATTTCATCAGATCTGGCTTTTGTCCTCAAGTTTTCTAAAGGCTTGTGATCACAGCAAACTGTAAAGTGACGTCCAATTAAGTAGTATTGCCAGAACTTAATCGCATCTTTAATGGCTTTGCATTCCAAGTGAATAACATCTAAACGTTTCTCACGTTCTGAAAGCTTGCGTGAGTAGTAAGCGACAGGATGAAGTAGGCCATCTTCTTGTGGTTGCTTTAGGGTTGCTCCGATACCTTTTAAGCTTGCATCTGTCTCTATGAAGACAGGCTTCTCAATGTCATATATAGCGAGGACCAGGGAACTGCACAAAAAGTTTATTATCATATTGAAAACTTCTTCACATTCATCTGACCACTCGAATTTAACATTTTTCTTCAATAAACGATGCAATGGTTCTAGTTTGACAGCACTTTGTTCTATGTACTTCAAATAAAAGTTTATGGAGCCTAAAATGCTCCGAACACCTGACTTGTCTGAGGGCCTCTGGAGTTTCTGAATCGATATTAAATTATCTTGGGCGGGTGACACTTTATTTTTCGAAAACTTGTGTCCTAGGTACTTTACTGATTTCGCACCAAACAGACATTTTTCTATTTTCAGTTTGAAACCTTCAGTGATCATAACTTCTAAAGCCTTGCTGATATGCTGAAGATGGTCTTCCCAATTCCGAGAAAAAATTAAAATATCATCAATGTAGTTTATGCAGAAATTGTCCAGGTTATTTCTTCTTATAATGTTGGATAGTATTCTCTGGAATATAGCGGAAGCATTTTTAATACCAAACGGAAGAACTTTAAACATAAATTTTCCATATTTCGTAATAAAAGAGGTCTTTTCCCGATCCCGCTCACGAAGCGATATGCACCAAAATGCAGAATTGATGTCCAAAACGGTGAAGAATTCACAATTAGCTACTCTATCAATTACATCTTGAATAGTAGGAAACGGGAAACATTCAGGAACTACTAATTTGTTTAGCTTTCGGAAATCTATGCAGAGTCGAGATTTCCTCTTCTCTTCCTTTTTGTAGGCCAGTGTGACGGGCGAAGAAAACGGGGAGTCTGATTCTTCGATGATCCCAGCTTGCAAGAGTCCTTTTATTTGGCTTCGTATTTCTTCGTCATCCGGGATAGAACATTTATAAGGGCGAGAAGTGACAAACTCATCTCTGATTAGTTTTATTTCTGCTTCTCGTGAATGAACTTTACCTATGTCGAACTTGTCTTTAGCAAAAATATGTTGGTATTTTTTTAGTAAATATGAAATTTGTTTTTTGTGCTCCTCTTGTTCAATATGTTGTACACTTTTTAAGTTCTTACAAGTAGTTGTATTCTGATTTTGAAGAGGACCGTATGTCTCAATCTGATCAAGTTTTGACCGTGTTAAATTTATATTTCTATCTTTTCTATCTATTCTATCAGAAGAGAGATCTTCTGATGTTATGATTTTTGTGTCATTGGTACGTTGCAAAATTCTTAGATTCTCATCTTGTAGTAATTTAAATTTCTTGATGGCATCTATACCTAGTAATAAATCATAGGAGAAATTATTATTCTTGACTACATATGTTGTAATGTAATCAGTAATGTCTCCAATACGGAGTCTAATTTTAGCTCGGGCTGAGGTGAAATTAAGTCCGCCGATAGTTCTTAACGCTGCTCTTTGTTTAATTAACTTCAACTTCAGCAAATCAGCAATTTGTTGATTTATTAATGTTACATTTGAGCCACTATCATAAATAGCCTTAATTTTAATACTGTCATTTATAACAACATTTAGTTTAATCAGCGGATCTAACTTCGCCCGGCTTTCTAGTTTAAATGTTCTGAATCAAGATCGATTTCGCTTAAATCGAGATCAGTTTGATTTATTTTTGGTTGGTTTGGAGTTTTATTTTTGTTACGACATTCAGACATTAAATGATAACGATTGTGAAAACCGAGGGTTTCGCAGTGAGAACATGGCTTACGCTGATAATTACTCTTATGCTGTGGTTCGCCTTTTTTATAATAATTTAAAGCGGGATTCACAATAGATTTTGGATTTGATAGTTTTTCTTCCTTCTTTTTTATAAACGCATCTTCTAATTTTCGTAGTTTTGAGTGTAATTCATACAAATTACAAATTTTTTCTCGATCGAGTTTCAACTGAGCCTCATTTGGCAAACCGAAAACAATCTGGTTTATACGGGAGATCTCCGTGCCTTTAGGCTCTATGTCAAGTAATAATCTCTCCTTGGTGAGGGCATAGTCGACTAGGGATCCGCCTAAATATTTGTAGCCTAAAGCTCTTTTCACAAGAGACCAGCCTTTATCAACAAAAATATTCTTAAAAGAGTCCCTCCATATGCCCCATGAATCGTTCAGACCAATCTTCTTTAAATTATTCTCATACCAATCATTAGCCGGACCATTAATGAGATAAAAACGTAACGCTTGAATTTTTAAATTATCGGATTTTATCTGAAATCGACAACATTCTTCTTCGAACCTACGTAGCCACTCTATAGGATCTGATTGCTTTTTATCAAATGGTTCTAAAATAAAATTGTTTTCAATATGATGCAGTTTAATTTCATTTTGTTCCGAATTAATTTTTAATTGCATCTCTAATCGTTTAATATGATCTTCTAATTCTGATTGAGTGTCTGTAGGTCTGCAAGGAATTGTTTTTGGAAGACATTCCTCCAATGGTAACTCTCTAAAACAAATATTAGATGATTCATCAAAATATTCCTTTTTAATGTCATCATCAATCTTAACCCCTATTGTTCTATAACCATTAACATTTTTTATAGCATACACAGCATTTAATAAAGGTTTCTTACTTGATAGAGACGTATGAAATTTCAAGTCCTGGGTGTCTTCTGGTAATAAAAACCAATTTCTTTTGTCGACTGAAACACAATGAACCACAAAGTCTTCCTCACTTCTCTTCACAATTTGAACGTATAGAAGAGTCATTTCTTATGTGTTGAGATCTTGTAATTAAATTTCTAAGATCTTTTATAGACGTGATTTATTCAATTAAAGTAAAAGAATTTAATTACACGTTATTACAACACAAGTTAATTATAACACTAATCCAATATAACAATACAAGAAGGTATTTTCTAATAAATAATCATTAACATCTGATTTAAAGATAAGTAACAGTTGAAGTGTTTAAAGGTTGCTCAAGTAACCTTACATATATATATATATATATATATATATATATATATATATATATATATATATATATATATATATATATATATATATATATTTAAACATAACTATTTAATTGGGAATAAGGTCACTTATTAATTATTTAATAAACTACTGAATGTTCATTTCCTCTATGTTTATTGACGTTTCGATCCCGGTATTTTCTTTTTATAAGTCAACGATGGGATCCTCTTCAAAGCTAGAATTTTAAAAAATAGAGCTTCGATCAGGCCAGGGACACACCGACAGTCTCAGCACCGTCCACTAGCACATATATTAAGCTACACATATATATACAGTAGCTTAATATATGTGCTAGTGGACGATGGTGAGACTGTCGGTGTGTCCCTGGCCTGATCGAAGCACTATTTTTTAAAATTCTAGCTTTGAAGAGGATCCCGTCGTTGACTTATAAAAAGAAATTACCGGGATCGAAACGTCAATAAACATAGAGGAAATGAACATTCAGTAGTTTATTAAATAATTAATAAGTGACCTTATTCCCAATTAAGTAGTTATGTTTAAATTTAATACTCAAAGGTCGATTAAGGAAAAGTTGTAAATATATATATATATATATATATATATATATATATATATATATATATATATATATATATATATATATATATATATATAATAGATGTTTCAGGGTTAAGTGTACAAACTGCAAAAATTATCTGAGTATCTCAAAACAAGAAAAAAAATTCCTCTGAATGTATGTCTGCAAACGCTTTGTTTAGGAGATATTCACACCTAAAGATTTTCGTTGTTTTTTGCATTATATGAAATAAATAAAACCTATTTTTTGTAACTACTTTATTAATTAAATGTAAACATTAACATTCATATTAAATGTTGCTCAAAGCGAAGGGATGTCCGCAAACGCTTTGTTTAGGGGATGGATTAGATAGAATACTAATTTGGCCTTTTATCCCTAACTCTATAAAAACTATTGACAACATAAGGATTAATGCTATTTGGAATTAGCATTGGGAGCTCTCAATAACATTTATCAGTTTGTAAGAGGTTTTCGCAGAGATGTCATTATACATAAGGGCCATAAATATCATTATGCCTTCCATTTATACTAATGGCGAATATGCCAATATGGTGTTTCAATGGTAATACTAATGCTGCCCGCTGTGAACATACCAGACGATTTCCGAACAGAAGATTACCAAACAAGTCTATCTTTAGCTCCACGTTTCAACGTCTTAGAGAAACTGTTACATTTGCTATAATACCACCTGCTGATGGTATTTTTGCCCCTTCACGAAATTAAGAAAGGATTGCGACCATATTACAATATTTTGATGATAATCCATCTGGCAGTGTACGAAAAGCTGGAGCAGTATTAAATATAACGCTAACTACAGTATTCAGAACTCTTATTGCAGATGGACCTCACCCATATCATTATCAACAGGTACAAAATTATGTATGATTTACGGTACTTTTATTTCTAATGTTTTCATGAAGAGGAGAGCAATAAAATATCTTGGGGAGGAGAGAGGGGAGTTTCATGCGCCATCGGCCTTTTGGGGGATTGACACCCCTGCCTCACAGGCTAATATGAATAGCTATGAGCGATCATATCGCTCAACTCGCTAATATATGGATCATATCGGAGGGGAATCCGAAAATGATCCATATTGATCGATCTGTAGATGAATTTCTCATCTCTAAACGTTTTTAGGATCTTAAGATCATTATTTTCCAAGGAATAGATCAGAAAAATTAATTTTTTGATCTAAAAAAGATATTTCAATAGAATAGCAAATATAATAATATTTCTAAATTATGAACATTGTAAAAAAATAAACATGAAAAACTTAAATTAGAATTTTAAGAACTAAAATTGCTTGATAAAAATAATATATTTATGTCTGTCAACAAGTTCATCTTTTGGAAAAAGTAACATCTATAGTGAAAAGAAAATAACAAATATCATTAAAATGAATAAATAATTTTACTGCATGGGGATCTTCCTGAAATATTCTGTTGTTTACTAAGAGTTTTTCTTACCTGAAAGAGCCATAGGAGCGCTAAACCCCAGATCATCAATTGTATTTTGGAAATCTGAAAAAATTAAATTATTATTAGGCTAAAAAACAAACAACTTAAGACGAAATAATGAAGAAATGGAATTTCTTCCATTTAGAAGCAGTTATTTATTTAGTAAATAAAGCAGTAGTTATTTTTCAGTAAAAATTATCAACCAAATGAAATGTTGGATTCATTGGAATTCATGTAAAATTTCTTAACACACGATATTTTTAACAGGAAACCATATTTTTAACCCTTTATTATATGGCAGGAAGGTTGATTTTTAGCGATTAATAAACGTCACATTAAATTACAATTATGAAATTTTTTAACTAATGATCAGGATTAGGACGTGATCTGAAACAATTAATTATACCAAATACTATTCAGCGGTCTAAACGAACGAATAACAATCATATCTTTATAAAGTTTACAATAACATAAACAAAAAATAGTGTATATCGAACACATTGCGTAAGAAGGAATAATTTGTTTTTTTTTTTTATTACCAGAAAAACTGTTATTGTTAACACTATGACGAATAATTAAAAACAATCCGTGAAATAAACTGTTAAAAATTATTCAACATAACACAATAAACTCGGAAACCTCATAAAAACAAGTGAGACATGCGGTTAGACTATCTTGTGCAACATAGTCGTTATGTTTAAGCACTCTAATAATATGTCTATATTAGAAGATCACGTGGCCATCTTCTTTTCAGAAGCCTCGGAGGGTTATCAGGAATCGAATAGGAAGCAAGGTTAGAGACAAGAGGGTTGGGATGGTTATGAAGTTAATTATGGAAGGACAGATATCTGGATTGGGCCAAATCTGATACATAAGGAACATTAAGGTCATTATGGATAATTTTATTTGTAACAAAGTAAGGAGCATTGAGGATTTTACGAAGGATTTTGGATTGTAAGGATTGTATGCGAGAGGAATTTGAAGGTTTGGTTATTATGATTTAAAAAAAAAAAATCTTTTCTAAATTGACCTAGCTATACGATAGTTTGGTACGATTTGAACTCATAAATTATATTACTAAAGCTCATATTCATTAAAATGTCTAAATAAATAAAATATGTAGAAAGTATCTGAATGTTTCGTCACCTTATAATTTTTTTTTCTCGTCTTCCATTTTATACCTTTCTTCCTTTCACACTGGATTACACAGAAAGTCTTTTACCTCTGGCTGACGTGATATTCGGAGGCCTCTTATTGGGAGATTGCTTTTTGTTTCCAATGATAGAAGGAATTTATTGCATAGTTAACAATCGTTTGAAAACTCTTAGTATAGCAGAAAGCAGACGATTATACTAACTCTTAAAAAAGATAACCTATACCACAACTTATGGACCAATAAAAAGAAATGTAATAAAAGATTTGTTACAAAATACAAAAGTTAAACTTTATTATTTTCCTCCTACCTTACCTGTCATAAGCCTTTAGATGTGTCTTCCATCTTTGTCAAGAATAGTGATGAAATTCTTTTTTTCAACATGAAAAGTTCGTTACTTGATAATGGCGTACTTTCCCTTGACCAGACAGTTATACAAGGGGATGACTTGGTCAGCAACAACGATCAACCCCTTAGCTTTATCTTCAGCCCCATGAATTGCCAGCCAGAATTGCACTGGTACTGATATTACAAAAAGTTGATTTCTACAGCCATAATCACCGAGAACAGTAGTTTGACAACAGAATCGAATCTGAAGCCTCTGGATATCCGGTCTACAGATGTAAGGCTCACTTATTGCCGTCACATGAAAGAATGCTTACACAAAATTTTAGATGCATTTACTAAATCGTTCAAATATAGGTTATTTAGATACACATGTTCCAAGCTGATCTCGTTCTCAGCGCAAAACTATGTTCAAAGTTAACTACACCAAATGAGAATCTTTGCCATGAACAAGCAATCACCCACTAGTACAATAATTCATTCCTGATTGTGAGAGATAGGTACTTTAATAAACTAAGGTCACATAAAGTGTCTGTGTCACACGCAGAGGTACATTACATAATGTATTTGCATGGTTAAGTTATTTCTTTCCTGAGTGAAGCAAATCCAACCTCTATCCATGAAAGTAAGGTGTGAAAATTGCGTGGGTTCTATTGTCTATGGCCCATCTTAACTCCTCTCTTCCCTATCCTGATCCCTTATCACTACAATTATATATATATATATATATATATATATATATATATATATATATATATATATATATATATATATATATATATATATATATTCCATTTAATAATAAACATTAAAACTAAAATGTAATGATTTAAAACAATAAGTAAACTAGAATAATAAAAACTATATTCACACATTAGTAGCCATGACTTTTAACATTTGAATAAACCATGATCAGAAGATTATACTGACCTTTCAGGATAGAGGAAATGTTAGTTAATCATCCACTGGTGAAGACCAAATCCACAATAAAGAAAAAATGAAAGATATCTGATGAGAGTTGTGGAGAGATACAATGTTGGAAGTTGCAAAGAGGATTCATAGACTCTTCTGAACGTTCGTGATCGAAAAACTGCAGCAGAGGGTAAGGTCAAAATTATTGGTTTTCAGAGGTTGCTCAAAAAATTAAGAGTCATGCTGGAAACTATCAACAAAATCTATCAACATTTGATGGTATTGAATTATTTATTATTAGCATAGGTAGTACATTACAAATAAATTCACTTGAGATAAAATAATATGAGCTAGAAATAAAAATTGAAAGGATTATCAGGATATTATTGGAAAATTCCAACACAATGATTTTGTCTTACATGCTAAAGAATTTATATTCTTATTTGGTGATTGTTTAGATTTTTTTTTTCATTTTAAATTGCACAGTAGTGAATCTAGGATTTAAGTTAGTGAGTCTTTTTTTTTTTTTTTTTTTTTAATAAGTTAATAACTGTAGAAGAAAATGGATGATAAAAAAATATTTAAATGGTCCTTATATACCGGTAAAAAAAAACCTTTTGTTTGCATGGACAATAATGCATTAAAGAATATTTTAGCTTGACGCGGGCTTACATTCAACAATTCAATAATAATAAAAAGTTATATTTAAATCGAGTGTACATTTTGATTTTTTAAGCTATTTTAACCTATTTACCTCAGATCACTCCAATATGTGTGTATATATATCGTTGGTTTATTGAAAAAAATCATTAAGTGACATTTAATAACCTCAAATAATTAACAGCTGATGATTTTTTTCTTAATGAAATCAGAAAATTGTGCAGTCATTGTAACTATGTATGATAAGCAAAATTGTGTATACCATTTTCATGCACTTGAGGTGTTTTTACATACATAAATAAGGTCGAAAGTAACAAAAACATTTTTGAAAGTTAACCTACGTCAAAAATGTAGTTCGTTACTTTTTGCAATAAACCGACTATATATATATATATGATTTGAATGGTTAGGGGTATATAAATAAATCTAATACCAATAGCCTTTAAATATGGTAGTGTATTATTATTAGAATGTAGTATTTTTTAATAAAAATAATTTATCATTAAAAAAAATAAATTTTACAGGTACTAACTGTTGTCTGCATTTATTTAATCTCATCATTTTTAATGATAAATATGCCTGAATTTGTGATACAATAGTTGGTTTTTTTTTAAAACATTTGTATCTACGTAAATTCTATCTTTATTTATATTGGAAAATAAAATACAGATGAATATTTACCCTATAATATCATAATATTTTTAACAGCTTCTGATTCATTGAGAGAGTCTTGACAGGTGTATGTTTCCCTAAAAATAATTCAATCTGGTGAGAAATAAAATAATTTTGAATAACAAATGATTGCTTTAAATTAAACGATATTGTGAAAATTAATTGATTCTAAAAAAAGTTTAATTAAGCAATTAAACTTATAAAAAAAATTCTTAGGTGCTAAACTAAGCTCTATCTATATTAACCACATCCATTGCGTGCTATATTTTGCATTTTTTTTTAATATTACTTTTTTTACTTATTTTGAATAAATAATACATATCAGTTGATGATATTACGAAAAAAAGATTCAGGCTCCTAAGCAAGTTGAAGGGGACCCTTAATTGCGTCACTAATATCGAAAGCTGGTGGAGATTGGGCAAGAGCTGTTGACGATGAAGTATTTCCCTATTGTTTTAAAAACGATTAACTTCAACTTCGGGAGATTATATGGACAAGTGAAGATGACTGGAGAAAGTATTTAGGCAGCTACTGAATGGAATGATGGAGTCAAGCGATTGCGGTGCTTGGAGTGAGGATGATGTTCAGTAGCTCACTGACCGTCACTTACTTCATCACATTCAGGATTTTATATATATATTTTTTTTTGGTGGGAGTGTCTTTGCTGTTTTTGTTTTTTTATTACTCTGAAAGAAACGAGACTGAATTTTAAATTCTCCAAATTTCATGAAAATTATATCATTTGTCAAAAAGGTGAAAATAGCTCCTTTGCTTCACGAGCGGATCCAGGATTGAATCTGGGGGAGGGTGCTTTGGTAATTAATTATTACTAATTAATTATTATTATTTAAGTATTAATTATTATTAATTACTAATTAATTATTATTACTAATTAATTAGTAATCTTAATTAACTACTATTACTAATTAATTATTTGGAACTAACTACCTATATGAAATAGTGTTTAAGTGATACTTGAAGTCCTATTAAATGTAATTAATTACACGAACAATATACTTTAAGAGCTTTTTTTTTTTTTTTTTTTCATTAAACAGGATCACATTTTACCATTTTGGGAGGAGCTTCAGCCCGAAAGCTCCCCCCCCCTCCCCCCCGTATATCCGCCTCTGCTTTGCTTCACATAATATCTAGTGGATAATTCTTGGTATATCTAATGGCCTAGGGGGCGGGGTGGCCGAATAGGCTAAAGCGTGTGTAACAGCACCGCTAGTTGCCTGGCAACCGGATAACAGAGATTTGAGATGATATAAAAAGTACGAGTTCGCGTCCCGGTGCCGGAGGGGATTTTAAATTTCCCCGCCCTCACCCCCCGGCCCGGGAAAATCCCGTATAGCCTAAAGGCTAGGTATAAAGGCGAGGTAGGGAAGAACAAAAAAAAAAAAAAAAAAAAAAAAAAGGTATATCTAATGGCCGTACTCATAATATGGCAAACATTTGCCAAATGTAGCGGTCACACTGCTTGGCCATTATAGATTATTGAACACTTAAGCAAATTTTGTACTGTTATTTCAACCGTACTGTTATTTCAACAAAATAAAAAAAAGGCGGTTCTGCGCCTTCACCAGAACTTAGGATAACTTGCTTTTGGTGTTTGAAAGAAAAATACAGAAGTTCTCTTAGGAAACATCGACAAACTTTATGACAAGTGGAGAGTAGTTCGGCCTAGTGTGAATGGACCAATTCAGTTCGTTTTGAAACTTGAAAACGAAAAATACTACAACAACTGACCTATTCAACTAAATGAGATCCAGACTCAGCGATGAGTTTCGACGCCACTTATGATCACGATGGTTGATAAAAACTTATTTCATAAAATTTGCAGTCTACAATCCTTTCGGTATACTGATAAACTCTTAAGATTTTTTTTTCGTTTGGCACTATAGACCATGAAGATCTTTGGCCACCAGATGTGGTCGTATATTGCTTGCAGGAGCATACAAAGCTTAAGGGGGTCACTCAACCTCATGTTGCTACAACAGTGGTTTCTATGGTGGAGCGGAAGGCCACTCGTAGCTCCATAGCCAATCCCTTTGGGGCCAATCTGGCAGTGCAATCGGGTTCAAGCACAGTGACAAATCGGCCTAGATCCATGGTTTATGGCTGCTCAGATTCAGCAGGTGCACGAGGATCTATATTTCTTTCCCCGAAAGGCCTTTCCTTTCCGACCAATCTTTATGTGTACCACATCCTGATTCCCGATTGAAGTAAACGGAGCAGGGTCATCAGTACTACGCCCGAATACTCGTGAGAATTAGTAGGCTGTGCCTCTACAATAGCAGGAAAGTTATATAATTTAACTTTTATTGTCCCTGCCCATCATTCCAAAAAAAAAAAATAATGGAAATTTAAAAGCCCGTGCCATTACATCCCGCGAAGTCAGTACTAGTTATGGAAGTACAGTTACTTGGTCAAAGGCTGTACGAGGAAGTGATTTGACCGAGATAACAATCAACCATCAGGTTTATATCTTTATTTATTTAATTAAGGGTACCCTCTTTATAGAGGCGCGGTGTGCTCCATTAGGATTTCCGGATTTCAGGGTCAATCTTCGGCTTTTGTAATAGTATAAATAATTAACTGCTACTCCTATAAGGAATGATATTTTTATAAATTGATATTTTTCTGGAAATTTTCTACCCATTAAATTTTGCTAGCTTTGATAAATTGCCCCTAACCTGCCTAATTTAAGTCCTAACGTGAAAGCATAGTCCAACACTTCAGGCAGAGCAGGTGTCCGTCGCTCTTAAAATCAGACATCATAATGCTTTATTGCTAATTAATTTCTTGGGTATATATTTCAACTGTATTCTGTTCTTTTAGGTTGGCATTGCGGATCTGGGTATTATTAATGCAAAGGCTTTGTTATTTTCCCATCCACTAATGAATCCAAGAGAGTCATAGAAAATAGGTGGAAAATATTAGCTTTGCATTTGAGGAGGAGGCCTAAAGGTTATAAAATACTTGTAATAAAAGACTAGAAAAAAAAATTCCTTTGACATAGAATGAAAAATAAGAATAGCGGATGGAAAAGGGTAATAGATATGCTCAATTCAGTATATCGGAATAGGGTATGGATATTTTTCGTTTAACCAAACCAAGTATCTTTAAAACCATAATGTTGATAATTATAACGGCAGCTAAGGATATCTAGATTAGATAAAGTAAAATATGTAGTATTGTACAATTTCCTAAACGTTTGATTTTGACATTAACGGTTCGACATCTTGCACCATGACTGCCGAAATATTACAATCAAATAGAGTTGGCGTACTATTTTTACAATAAGATGCTATCGTAACTGAATGGCTTTAGTATTTTAAGCAGGGGGTTAAAACTTTTATAGTTTCCTTATACTATAAAGAGCCCTTGCGCGATATTATTGAGTCATTATAGAATATATTGACCGTCTGAGGGATTGTAATATGTATACCATGTTCAAAAATACTGCTTTAATAATATTATATCAGTCCTGAGCATCTGTGGCTCTAGTTCCCTCCTTCAGCCTCCACTGGCTGACCAGTGACGCGGCTGGAAGAGAGGCACTGAGATCTCTTGGAGTCCTGCTTTGCCTTTCACTCTTGGAGGACAAAGCTTGGCTCGGAGTCCCCTGGGCGAATGTAAACATTGTACATAGGAATGAATGTGTTAAGAAGATTAATTTTTAATTAAACTTTCTATTGAAAACAAATTACTTATCTACAAGACAATACTGAAACCTATATGGACATACGGACTTGAACTGTGGGGGACAGCAAAAGCTTCTAACATCAAACGTATTCAATCTAAAGTCCTTCGAACAATAGTTGATGCTCCGTTCTATGTAAATAACAAAATCCTACACCATGACCTTAATATTCCATTTGTCCTAGACCTTATTCCAGAAAAATTCTCCAAATTTCACCAGAACCTTACCTATCATCCAAATCCCCTTGCACAATCTCTATCCAGCACCACCCATCCTTACAATCCTCCTCGAAGGTTGAAGCGGCAGTGGCCCAGAGACCTTTTGTAAATAAGCATCTATTGGAGTTTTGGCAATGGCCAGATCCTCCACTCAAGCCCGAGTGTGTATGATTAGGTTAGTTCTTTTGTTTATATACATTTATTTTATTTTATTGTATTTATTTTTATTTTATTTTATTGTATTTATTATTATTAAGTTTCTGTATTATTTATTTTTTTTTTTATTGTAAATAGAGTGTGAGTGTGCTTTCATTGATCACTATTATAAATGTCCTTGATGTGACAGAATGTAATATTGCTAAATAAACAAATATAAAAAAAAAAAAAAAAATTTATTTTTACTTATTGATTTATTTCTTATTTCGCTTATGTATTATTTATGTATGCTATTCTCTTTTCATATTTACTTTTTCTTAGTTTACTCGTTTTTTTTTATTTATTCATTAATTTATTTTTCATTTCCCTATTATATGTATATATGGTATGAATGAACACATTTAGCCTTGTTACTTGTTGTCCTTCAATGTGGCAGATTGTACTATTTACTGTTCAATAAAAAAAATAGTGTTTCGATAATATTGACCGTTTAAGGTGGACATTGAATTCATATGGTGTTTCCTATTGTAATTTGAACAAATACGTTTTATGAATGCATAAAAGCATAAACAATAAATCAGGTGTTGAAAGTTTTTTAAAAAGTTTCATTTCAACAGTTTTTGAGAAACTTTTTAGAGAAAAAGTTCCATTTTAATAGTTTCTGTTAAACTTTTTGGGAATAATAATGGGAATAATGTTCTGGAATAATGTAAAGATAAAAATTCTAAGAAGCTGTTTTTTAATAAAGTTACAGATTTATGATAAAAGTTTAACTTTTATTTATTCCAATTCTTAAAAAAAAAAGTTCCGTTAAATGAAAAATAAGCAGTAACTAGGCTCAAATAATAATTACAATTTGTATTAAATGATTTACACATGATTCTAATGTGGTCATTTGTTTGAGTAGCTATGAATAAAAGTATTTTTTTGAGCAAATTCGACAGAACTTTTAAATAGAAATTTTTTTAAGACCTTTACTTGAAAAGTTGCATAGCCAAAGTTCTAGTTCCGAAAGAATTGAAAACCTACCGACAATAAAAATTCTGATGATACCGAAACTTTTTAAAAATAAAATATTTTTTCCCGTTTCAAATCCTGATTTTAAGATATGATTGTTTCAATTCATTCTACCCATCCTTGCCCATAATATGTCAACATATTATCATCATATTTATCGATATAATAATTAAAATGGTTTTATTCGGTTCGATACCGGAATTTTCTCTTATAAATATAGTCATAGCTGAAATGTAGGTCTCTAAAATCCTGTTGAGGCTAAAGCATCTCGACAGATATATTATACAGTAAGCAAATAATATTCTATTGAATATTATTTATGATTTTTAAAGCTTTAAATGTAAATTTAAACACTCAGCGACAGAGAAGATTTCCATACTATCAGCAGCGTAACTAAGGTCGATTAAGGGCCGAGGCAAACAACTAAAGGTCGCCTCTGCCGATTCATAAATATTTTCTCCCGCCTCATTCGAGATATTTCAAACTAAAAATGCTGATCGAGGAAACAGTTATATCCAGATATTAATATCAACCATAAAGTTTCCCCCCAAAAATAATATAATGACACACTTTTGTTATGAATCTGTTTAATTTAATTAGTTACAAAAGGCAAACTTTTGTACAAAATGAGCCTGATCTAATTTCCACCCTTTTTAAGAATTTCCTCCTAATTTCCCCGAATTAAATTTTCGTGCTCTTACATTTTCAATACTTAAAATCTCACATTGCTTAATCCAGTAGAACCCATTTTACTTATCAATTAATATCTTATAATTTCAAATATTGAAACTGATTTTTCGTTATAAGTTAACATATGATAATAGGCCTAACATTCCACCCCAATAACAGGATCTGCGTAGAAGGAAAATCGTTCACGAGAGTAGACTTATTCAAATACCTCGGCTCCACAATGGCCTCAATGAACGATCAATAATCGGAAATAAACCAGCCTATAACTAGCGCAAACAGAGTATTTTTTTTCTTTCAAAAATATCTAAATCTCGAAAAATCTCAAAATTACATTACAATGTTATATTATGATAAAGATAGATCTGATATACCCCAGCGAGACCCACTAGCAGATCCAGGATTTAATTTTTTTTTGGGGGGGGGCTTCAGCCCGAAAGATTTTTTTTTCATATACATCTAACAATGATTAATTAGAAAAAAATAAGAAAGAAATTAACTACCTATATGAAATGGTGTTTAGGTGGTTCTTGAAGTCCTATTAAATGTAATTAAACGAACAAGAATACTATAAGAGATAGTTTTTAATATTTTTTTCTGTAAAACATGGTTATATTTTACCATATTGGGGAGGGCTTCAGCCCGAAAGCCACTCCTGTAGATCCGCCTGTGGCAAGACCTGACTAATAACCAGCATCCTAGAAAGAAGTATTGAAAGAATTGGAAATGAATACTTCGCACGAGGATCGATCTGGGATCCAAGTTCTAACTAGGAGGAGAAAGACCAATGAAGAACTGTTTATAGAAACTGGTTAATCAATATCTCTACATATGAAGGCAAGGGTGTTTAGATGGGCGGGCATGTAGCTCGGAGCGGTCCATCAGGAAATGGCTTAATGGCTTAATGGCCTAAGTTCTAACTAGGAGGAGAAAGACCAATGGAGAACTGTTTATAGAAACTGGTTAATCAATATCTCAACATATGAAGGCAAGGGTGTTTAGATGGGCGGGCATGTAGCTCGGAGCGGTCCATCAGGAAATCTCTACGCCTCAATAGTAGGCAAGAGACCACGTGGGAACCTAAAATACAGATGAATAGATCGAATCAATAATGATGCAATAGAGCTGCATGCAGACAACTGGAAAGAAATAGCACAAGATAGGCAGAGATGGAGAAGTTTGTTAAGCAGGTAGAAGGTTTACAAGGTATGTTATGCCAAGAGAAAAAAAAAACAAAAGTTAAAGTAACAGTTATTTTAAAGAAAATGTCACGACATATAGATGTATGAATGAGAGGGGGAAAACTGTTATATAGAGATAAAAAAAAAAACTAGAGATATTGTAATTGGTATGAACTGTTTGAATTAATACAGCAAACGAAAATAACACTAATAATATATTTATTTTATTAGAAAATTTCTCCTAAAGAGCTGTGGTTTGTAAGTAGGGGAACCAAACATCCCTCTTACTACAAGGAATTTCTCATGTAGGCTCGGTGTTATAAGGGAACAGATGGAAACCATGGCCGAAACCATTATTTTAGACCAGTTGGGAATCCTTCATTACTACTTACAGTCGCGGTCATAGCAATTACATCCCCCAGTAAAAATTGTATTAAATTTTATTACATTTACCAGAATGCTATATGCAAGATCTCCGGATATTTTTTGCCAGTTTTAAAACGATATTCTAAAAACAATTGTACCATCGAATTCCTCTCGCATTCAATCCTTACAATCCAAAATCGTTCGTAAAATCCTTAATGCTCCTTACTTTGTCACTAATAAAATTATCCATAAAGATCTTAATGTTCCTTATGTTTCAGATCTGGCTCAATCCAGATACCTATCCTTCCATAATAAACTTCAGAATCATCCCAACCCTCTCGTTTCTAACCTTGCTTCCTCTTCAATTCCTGATAACCCTCCGAGGCGTCTGAAAAGAAGATGGCCCCGTGATCTCCTAATGTAGTCATATCACTAGAGTGCTACCATTGGGTAGTTACTCAGCAAGTGTATTCATGTCATTATATCGATTATTTCCAAACTTACTTCATGTATTTATGTAATACAGTTGTAAATGTCAAAAAGAAATTAAAAAAAAATTGCACTATTATGCGGTCAAATATTTGGTTTTTGTTATTTTTTTTCTCCTCCCGGTTCTATATTTTGCTTTATGGTGTTTTGTTTTTTCTAAACTATGACTACCGTTGATGGATAGTATATCCATAGATCCTATATTCGTTACTATTTCTCGTGAAAATTCCTATACTTCATGTGACGTCACAACTTTAATGTTTTCTGACGAGGACAGTTTTTGAAACAGGTCATAATTAGAGCTTTTATCATGGCATTAGTTAAAACTGAACTGAGAAACATTGCTAATGTTTCCTTATAACATTTTTAAGTAAAGCAAAACAAAAAAAAAAAAAAATAATGGAATCAACGTTTTCAACATTGTCGAAAGAAATCAGCGATGCAACTGTATATTAATCTGTTTCTTCGTTTATTCCATTTTAGATACTATTCTTACCATTCGATATGTTAAAATCGTCATGACTAACTCTTTGTGTAGATTTTTAAATTATATATCTGTTGACTGATGGGCATTCTGTGTGACTCAACAATTCAACAGAGTTTCACAGCAGTACAATATTATTGCAGTCACTCTTAATGT
The DNA here is from genome assembly GCA_928085145.1 of Nezara viridula. NCBI lineage: Eukaryota > Metazoa > Arthropoda > Insecta > Hemiptera > Pentatomidae > Nezara > Nezara viridula. The sequence continues at coordinate 111,963,517 of OV725078.1, forward strand.
TTGTTAATTAACCTCAAGAACTGTTTTTATTATTATTTTATTTGGAGGAATTTGTTATATTTCAATTCCGGTCGCGTGACGTCCCCTCGCCATAATATTCAAAATATTAACTGATAATTTAATTGTGACATGATCTTAATTAAAAACATAAGACTATATTATCATTACAACCATAATTTATTAGGTACCAATATGTTTTTATATTATATTGTATTGATCGTATTTCAGTAGATAATTAATTTTATTGAGTCCATTCTAGAATCAACAGATGAACATCTTGGAAATAAATAAAAAAATAAATGGTGACATTACTTTTCCAATCTCAATGATCTTTAATAAATTACGTCCCTTCACGTTAAGCACAAATATACGAGTAATCAGATTGATTATCTAAACATTAACGAACGACCGTGCTAGATTAGTTCATTAAGCATTATAAGAACAAGCACGAAAATTATATGTTGAATATCCAATTCAATGCAACAAATATCAACAAGATAACCCCGTTTATCCGGAATAATGTGGTTGGATATGATCAGCTTACTTGAGTGAATGTTAACATTTGTTTGAAGTTCGAAATGTTTGTGTTTAATACATATAAACTACATAAATTCTTCCTTTAACAATTCAATTTTTAATACATTTTTATGTATATGTAAATGTTTTAACAGAGTCCTGCTTTTACCTCTATAGTTGGAAGGACAAGCCTGGCTGGGGGTTCCCTGCCTGATTGTATATATTGTATATAGGTATGGCTTTTTTAATTTACTTATCTTTAGGTTATTTTATTTTTTATTGTACATAGTTTTTGATTATTAATTTAGTTATTATTTTACTTTTGTTAATTTTATATTTTCTGTATATATGGTGTGAATGTGTTCATATATCACTATAATTATTGTCCTCGTGACAGATTAATATATTTCTAAATAAATAAATTAAAAAAATATATATATATATATTTCAGATGTGATTCATATTAAATATATAATTAAAATGAGAAATAGAACGTGTAATGTCATTTTTTATTCTTTTCAACGAAATAGTAAGAAAAAGTATTGCGATCGTGAAAAAATTCATGTTTCAATGTCTTCAACTTGAGCCTAAAAAATAACTAATTATCGCCAAATACTCTCTGTGTGTTTTTTAACTGCATAGCTAAAAACCGAAAAGTCGTACGACACCGAAGTTACGTATTTAAGTGAAGTACGCGCCTGGGATGTTACAGCAACTTTTCCCTTAAAATCGACTCACAGGAAGTGTCACTTTATATAATTGATTTAATACATTTTTTTTTTTCTCGAAAAGGACTCTCAAATATTCTGACTAAGCCCGTTATACCGATGTAAAATTAAGTTGTCATTATCAGTTACATACAAACTCGTATAATTTAATATCTACTGTTATTATTAAACAGAAAATTAATTTTTCTGATTGGAGATAATATTGAAAATAAATGGAAAAATTTTAGATTTATTTTTAGTTGGACAAACAAAAAATATATAATACACAAAACTGTCATACTTAACATAAATTGTCGTAAGTTTGTATTCATAATTACAATTATATGTGTAAGCTTTATTAACTATTTAAAAATTAATTTTTACTGAAATTGGGGTAGTGAGTAGAAGTTGGGTGATGCACCGCCCATGTTTTTTTTTTTTATAACCGCATCTTGAATTGCGTTGTTAAAATTTCATATAACTTTACCTTTGATTGTGAGATAAAGGTGTGAATAGGCACTTTAAGGAAAACACAAAAAATAAATAAAACATTATTATTATTGATTGTGACTCCTTAGTTAATGAATTTTGTTTACACGTTGTTTTTTTTTAATCTTAATTTTTTATCAGCTTCTTTTAAATTACAGAAATAACATTAAAAATAGTTCAAACTTTGTGTTTAGGTTGTAATATTTTCTTTACAAATGTATTTTTGTTTTCGTCATTAACTTTTATAATTTTTTTTTTCTGGAAAGATGATTCAAAACATAAACTGAAATATTCTTGAATTGAATCATTTGACGACCAAAAAGATGATCAATTTAGTTATTCATCCTTCTTTGGTGTCAAAACTAAACATTAGACTGATATATATATATATATATATATATATATATATATATATATATATATATATATATATATATATATATATATATATATATATAAAATACGCTTTATAATTAATAATTGTTTTTGGGCAATTTTAGCTTCTTCGATTTTAGTTAATTTTTTCTTAATTTAATTTTGTTAAAGAAATCGAAAACAATATACGATTCCAAAAAACTGACGATAATCTGATAATAGAAAATATTAGGCGAGGGGGGGTACTTACCGCGACTGAAGTCCAATAGATAGTAACGCCTAACGGCGGATTGTGAAAGTATATATATACAGCTTTAGCTGCCTCTTTCGTCATCCTCAACTCTTCCCATGACAACGTTTGATGCATTGACCGAAACTTCTGCTTCAATGATCTCTTTGGCCTCAAGATATTTAATGAATCATAGTTTCAAGACACCAATATACATAAAACTGAAATTTCATCAGGAGCATTTTCCTTATCGAACGTCGGCTAAAATGATTAAAAAGAAAAAAATTAATGATATTATCAACATTATAACTTATTAACATTTCACTGAAAACCTCATAACATTTACAATTTAGAAATTAGGGGCAAAACGGACAGTTGTTCCGGATGGCAGTATTTAGAGGGTGGAAAATATTTGGGCGGAGTTGAATTTTTAGGTCAAGTAAAAATTGTTATATTCCACTATTTGATTGTTTTGGTGTTATTCAGTAAAACAAAATAAATAAAAAATATTTTAAAAAAACAGAAAATTTTATGAATAGAAATTTTTGTTCAATTCCATTTCTTTCGCTATCTTTAAATTCAGCCAAACCACAACAGAAATCATGAAGAGGTCATTCTATTGAATTTTATTTTATTTTATTTTTTAAGTTATTGAAAAAAATTGAACATCATGAGATATTACCTACTTTAAATATAAAATTAAAATACAGTTTTATTTACAATTTTTTCAGAGAATCAAGAATAAAAATAATCTAACTAATATAACTATTAATATTCAATTCAAATGATTGTATAATATTCAATTATACGAGCTCGATTATTCCTATCTCTGCCGGCATTTGCATTTTGAAGAGTTCATCGCCGTAATTTTTGTTCAAAAGTTTGGTATGAATTCTGGTATACAACAAAATATTACTTAGTAGCGTCTTAAATTCTGAGATCTGGAAGAGTTCTCTAAGTGTTTTATCCCAACATAAGACAAATGTAGCACATGGCATTATGAGGTTCAACTATGATATAAAAAAGAAAAAAATAATTTATGAAAATCCCTATTGCAAATATAAGGAAGTCTTAGGTTGTCCCATAAGCTCTTTCCTTTTTCTTTATTTTTTGTTTGATGTTGATTTATGGTATTATATATGAACCATTCTGCTCTATTACCTTCTTCCATCTCTCAGGAAGTCTCTTATAACCTTCGAAATTTTTAAGACTTACATGCAAAATATTCATGGAGATGCGTTTTTATTTCATTTTCGAGTTTGTGACATTTTTCACGGAGAGAATTTTTTAAAATTAAAGAAACAAGTAATAATCGGTTGGGCCAAGGTCTGGGGAGTACGGAGGATGAGTTAGAAAGCCCTAATCAAATTGTAAACCGAGTTTCTGTCTGCTGCGGCATTGGCCGCAAGATTTTTTTTTTTTTAATTTTTTTTTTCATTGTAATATATTTATTTTTATGAGTTATTTAATACTTTATAAAATAACAATATATTGTCATTTTAAATTATAATATTGCATATACAGCTACTAAATGTAAGCACATGACAAAATAATCTATTAAAAATGTATATCTAAAAGCATTATTGTTCTCGTAGTTTTGTATTTTTTTATAATTTTTACTTTATTTGTAATCGCCACTTAAACATCATTTAATTTATTTATTTTTTCTTCCAGAGTAATTACCGTTAGTAAAAGAAAGCAAAAAAATCTTCCAAAATTAAATCCAGGATCCACGATTACCCCTTAACCTCTGAAGCAGTAATAACAAGATGAGGAACCTAGATAGAGCCAGTTCTAATTATTCAAGTAAATTTAATAAATTTACAGAAATAGTAGAATGTTTAGAAGACACTCTCCCTAAAAAAAAAAAATGCAGTTAAATGGGAATTGGTACAATTTAGTGCAATCCTGACAAAATTTCTAAGCAAATAATCCCTCCTTGAATGCTCAAATCCATATTATAAAATAATCAGAAAAAATGTGTTTTTTTAAATATAATATAATGATTAAGTGAAATTTAAATTATGGATAGTTTAAAGTTGTAAAAAAAACAAAAACGAAAAAAACAACGATTATTATAAAAATTAATTCAACTAAAACCATGTTTCAATAAAAAAAAATCTGAGAAGCCGGTGCCTCATTCACTACAGCCAACCAATCTCCATGATCTTGTGCTATCTCCGTTCACCTTCTAATACCCAGCCACCTCAGATCTTCCTCCACATCTTCTAGCCTTTTGATCCGAGGGCGTCCTCTACTTATTTTGCCATCTTGTTTCCCGTAGATCATCCTCTTTGACATTCTTTGATCGGACATTTTTTCTACGTATCCTATCTATCTTATTTGGTTTCTTTTTACCAATGTCACAATGTCGGGTTCCACAAACACTTCCAACAGCCCAACAGTCTTCTCCTTTTAACTTATCTCTGATTGATAAATCTCAAAAAATCAATAATAATAATAGGAAACACTAATATTTTAAGCTCATATAAACAATGTACAAAAGAGTAGATATTAAAATTCTTTTTTCTCTTCTAAAAAATATAATAGATAATGGGAGGCATACCTTGATAGAAAGACGATTAGAAATGTACATGTGAATAAAAAAAACTACGAGAGTCTCAAAGATTGTTAAAAAAGATTTTTTAAAATGTAATTTACACAAACTTTTGTCATATACCATCATGTTATATTTCAATTAACAAGTTTAAAAAGTTTGTTTTGGTAATGAGTAAAAGAACGAGCTGAAAAATTAAACTTTTCCCTTCTGATAAAACTCTTAGATTGAAACTCAATGAAGTCCTACAAAATTGACCGAAACGTCGGCATATAGTATAACATTATATTGCCTAATAAATGTGTATTTCATTTACGACTGCAATCCTAATAGTCTTCTTAAAATTTATCTATAACTAATAATTATCCGAAAAGTAATAGGTAATAATAGAAAACCCTAAACTAAAATTTACGAAAAATTAATACTAAAATGTACATCTACATTTTATATATAATAGAAATTGTAAATAAAATTTAAGAACAAAAATAGTTCCAATCATTTCATATATCCTCAAATGAACCTAATTAATTGAATATTTAGCAGTTTGAAGAAGAGATGGGACTTGAAAATAAAAAAGAAGGAAAAGTATCAGATAGAGTTTTTCTTATTAAAAGCATGAAATAGCTAGGCTCGTTCGATCGATCGTTGCTGGACGGAAGAGAATGAAGTTAAAACTTTAGTAATATTAAAAGGGGAATATTAAAGTGCCTGAAGTGTTTTCGACGAACGGAAAAAAATTAAGAGTTTTAGCTTGATAATGATAAGAGATTCGGCTACAACGAGAAATCGTCTGAGGTAGTGCGTTCATCTGCTACTTCAATCTACTATCGAGTTGAACAGACTTCCGGAAACCAAACTGCGGTAATCAAAATCAGGAAATGTTATGGATGAGACCAATAGTCGAACAAGACAAAACGTTGAGATCGATTGAGGAGTGAAAGGTCAAATAATGCCTCAACGAAATTTCGTTGAGTGAACAATAATAGAACCTACGTCTTCAACATATGAGCTTCAATTTATCTGTGAGATGAAGAATGACCTTAATAATTATATTCACCAGTCTAATTCATAAAAATGGATTAGATTACTTAGAAAAATATTCTTCAATATTGATTTTATATTTAAATATTTTTTATAAAAATATTCTTCAATATTTATTTTTCTTTTAGTCGTTCAAAAGTGAAATAATGAACTATCAGTAGTGTTAATAATGCAAATGCGAGGAACAGGGGCGCATAGTGGTCAAAATTTAAGCAAGTCGGCATTTTGTTTTTCCAGGTAAAATGTTTATATTTTATTCATGTGAATTTTGACGTAATAATTTATAAAAAAGATTAAAGTGTCTAATGGAGCAATAAAAGGGATCACAATTTTTTTTAGCTATTTTCCAAACTAATGAAAATTTCAAAGTTTGATTTATACCATCTCATCTCATAGAAAATTTAATTCTGAGAAGAAAATATTATATTTATTTTTTGCGAAAACCCCTTCTGAAGAAAGATATGATGGAGAATAACTTTTAAAAAAACGGGAAAATTTATGATTTTAAAATTGCAATATCTTTTAAGGGGGGACGGGTTACAGAATGTGACTTATGTCATTTTGTTGCGCATAAAACAATAAACCAAAACCATCTAATTTGATTAGGTTCTAGATACATTCAGCTGAGATATTGATATAGAATAGAATAGAATAGAAAAATAATTTTATTCTGGGACGAAGTCCCTTCAGAATAACAAAAAAGTACAGAAATTAAAATTTTACATCTGGTCAGATAAAAACAAACATAACAAATTAAGATAAAGATAGGTCATTAAAAAAAAGAAAAGAAAAAAATATTGGTTATACATACTATATACAAAATAAAATAAAATATATATATATAAAAAACTCTTGAAACTATACTAGGATACTTAAAACTATGTACAATGTTAAAATATAAATAAACCCTTTTAGAAAAAATAAAAAATACAGAAAAAATAAATATATATTCTTCTTAACAGTAAAATCTGTTTCTGTTGAAAAAAAAAAAAGAAAGTCGAATCTCAATATACAAAGTTTTGCATTTATAATTCCACATAACTTTTAAATCTTCCACCTAAAAGCGCCAATAGTTATTTCCATCATTAATACTTCAAGAAAAAAAAAGAAAGAAGAAATCCAGAGAATTTTAAAGAGAAAATATATCTTTTAGTTGACCACATAAAACAAGGTTGGGTAAGAAGTAGTGGTGGAAATACTCCTTGACGTTTTTTCGTAAATCCATAACTATCAGTATTCATCACAGGTCGACTAAAAGACACATTTCCTCTTTAGAATTCGCTTGAATTTCTTTGGCCTTTGTTTTTCGATTCGACGTTTATGTTCGTCAGTTAAGGCTGCCCCTTTTTTTAATGGGCAAATTATAGGCTGCATAGGTTAAATTTTCAAATATTCTTTTACATGCGTCTGATGATGAGATTCCAAAGATAAATTTTAAATCGCTTGGGGCTTTAAACTTTAAAGCTTTTAGGCAAAAAATATACTATATATATATATATATATATATATATATATATATATATATATGTATATATATATATATATATATGTAATATATATTTTATTTACTTATTATTTGTTTTATTTATTTAAATTATCTGTATTTATTTCCCTTTTTTATATACACATTGTATGAATGAAAACTTGTAGCCCGATTACTTGTTGCCCTTCATTGAAGCAGATTGTTTACATATATATATGTATATTTCATATGAAAATAAAGTGTTTCTCTCTATATGTATTCGTATAATGAAACATTTTCGTTACAAACTTCCTGTATTATTTAATTTATAAAATATTTTAGTGTGTCAACTCATAACCTACTATTTCCATTATATTCATAATATAGATTAATTATAACTTTATAGGTCAATTCAAAGAAATTTAGAAAAATAATGATTATAATATTCGTTATTATATTGCTCTCTATAAACATAGAGCAACTATAGCACTCTATACTACTATAGAGCCATAAAATATATATTTTTTATATTTGTTTATTTAGAAATATTACATTCTGTCACATCAAGGACATTTATAATAGTAATCAGAGAAAGCACACTCACAATCTATTTACAATAAAAAAAATAAATAATACAGAAACTAATACAATAAATAATAAAATACATAATAAAATAAAATAAATGTATATAAACAAAAGAACTAACCTAATCATACACACTCGGGCTTGAGTGGAGGATCTGGCCATTGCCAAAACTCCAATAGATGCTTATTTACAAAAGGTCTCTGGGCCACTGCCGCTTCAACCTTCGAGGAGGATTGTAAGGATGGGTGGTGCTGGATAGAGATTGTGCAAGGGGATTTGGATGATAGGTAAGGTTCTGGTGAAATTTGGAGAATTTTTCTGGAATAAGGTCTAGGACAAATGGGATATTAAGGTCATGGTGTAGGATTTTGTTATTTACATAGAACGGAGCATCAACTATTGTTCGAAGGACTTTAGATTGAAAGGATTGAATACGTTTGATGTTAGAAGCTTTTGCTGTCCCCCACAGTTCAAGTCCGTATGTCCATATAGGTTTCAGTATTGTCTTGTAGATAAGTAATTTGTTTTCAATAGAAAGTTTGGATTTTCTGCTTAGTAGTATGTATAGCTGGCCGTATCGTCGGTTGAGTTCTTGTCTTTTGAGTCTAGTATGTGGGTTCCACGTTAGTCTTCGGTCTAAATGAAAGCCAAGATACCGGACTGTGTCTGAGTAAGGAAGCTGGATGGAATTAAAGTGTACTGGTGGACAGGAACTGCGTCGGAGTGTAAAGGTAATATGTTGGCATTTAGATTCATTAACTTTAATGCGCCAGTTATTACACCAGTGCTCAATCAAGGTGAGGTGGTTTTGGAGATTTAAGGATGCTATGTTGGGATCAGAGTTGGATGATAAGATTGCGGTGTCGTCAGCGAATGTTGCAAGAAAAAGAGCCATAAAATAACGTACATTATAAAAATTTTCAGCAAATTCTCGGGATTGACATAAAAAAGGTATAATTGATTCAACTTTTGAACCGTTGAAGATAAACTAGTAAAATAATTTATATTCTTGAAGAAAATTTAATGATTAAAAACGTTCTATTCAATGACTTAATCGTAGAACGAAGCAATCAAGAGTTAGCTAGTCAAATAAAGTTAAAAACATGAGGTAACATTTTTTTTTCCTAATTAGCGATATCTCGGAAACTAAGCGATATAGTGAAAAAAGGTATATACTCAGTCATATTAAAAATTTCATCAGCTTTAATTTTGTATAGAACGTCACTGTTGATGCGATGGATTGTTTTCCTTATATAAGCTAAAACCCGAAGTACAGCAATTAACATGAGGCAAACATTTTGTCTTAAAAATTAGCCGTAGTCGAGGACGGATATCTCGAAAACTAAGCGAGGTAGCGAAAAAGATATATAATCAATCATATTGCAAATTGCATCAGCTTTAATTTTGTATAGAACGTCACAGTTGATGTGATGGATTGTTTTCCTTATATAAGCTAAAACCCGAAATACAGCCATTAACATGAGGTAAACATTTTGTCATAAAAATAAGCTGTAGGTGAGGACGGATATCTCGGTAACTAAGCGATGTAGAGAAAAAGGTATATAATCAATCATATTGCAAATTGTATCAGCTTTAATTTAGTATAGAACGTCACTGTTGATGCGATGGATAGTTTTCCTGATATTAGCGAAAATCCGGAAAAAGTGACCTTATAGGCAACTCTCCCAGTTGCTTTACCTTGCTATAAGTATCTTTACCTCCTTACTAGTCCAAACAATGTCCCAAAGTCCATTTCGAGCATTCATTGTCTGGACTAATAATCGAATTGATCAAGAAATATAATGAATGAACAGTTAATCGAAATAATATATCAAAAGCGGATGAGAAAATAATCGCTGACCAATCTTAATGTTAAAACTAAAAATAATATTCCTGTTTTAAAAAAATTAAGTATGAAAAAATAATGGAGGCACCGTAAGGAAACGTGCACAGAATGAAACTATCGTGCGATCATATTTGCTGATAGCTGTTCAGTTAGTAGAAGTTTTGAATAGGTTTTTTTTTTCGTGATATATATTATTTTTAAATTGTCTTTATTTTATTTTATTTTTTTTATAACATTTAATGTTTGTGAAGATTTTCCTCAGCGTTACAAATTGTTTATAAGATTGCTTGAACAATAAAAAACAAATAATTGATTACTTAAATCATTCAAAAGAGCCATGATTTGATTTTGTTGCTTATTATGTTTTCTTTAAATTTATATGATTTACTCACTCCATGTCCAGAACAGACTTTGAACGCCTGTTCCATATCCTAAAAGTTAGTAATTCCTCTATTTTATTTTTTAATAAATCTCTTTTTTATTACTTTTAATTTATACCTTGTTGGATGGAAGTATTAAGGAATTTATAATTATTCATAGTGAGCTTTTACTTCCCTTTTTTTAAGATATATTAGTTACATAACCGTTTTAACATATTTGGAACGTTTCCGGGTCTTGACCCCATCGACCACATTTCGACGGGGTTATGATTTTTCGGAGTGAAAAGTCCAATCCAATCCAATCCAAGGATCAAAGGGAAAACATGGACCAGACCATCGCAAATATATTTGTATATGATCTACGATTTTTTTTAATTCTACTTTCGTTTGGACTGTTTTTAAGAAGAGGGAGCAATAAAATTTCTGGGAGGGACGGGAGAAGTGCATCGACGTTGGAGGGATGGACATTCCTGCCATCATCTGCATATAATGATTTACTTTTATTATCTTTACCTGCTTATGTTATACTTCCATTATTACACAATTTTTTAATGTAATTATATGAGTATCTAACTACAACTTCTCATAACTGAGCTTGAATGAAGGGACCAATAGTTAGACACTTCCGTATAATTTTAAATTAAATTAAGAAGAAATTATATAATTAAGGACTAGTTGGCGCGTGCAAATAATTCGCAGAAAATTTTGTTTAGTGAAAAAATAGCAAAACAATATGGAAATAAGAAGTAGTTCGTATGTATTATGTAAGGAAGGAATTAATATTTTTTCCTTGGTCGATTACAATATTCCATTAAATATAATAGACCAAAATATATGTACAAATTGCTTTGCTAGGACCTATTTTTAAACAGTGACTGGAAAGATAAAAAAAAGTAATAAAGGCAAAATAATTGATCATGGGATTTTCTAAATTATTAAAAAAAATAAAATGTACAAACAAAAAATACCTTTAAGAAATAACAAAGTATATATCAGCCATGAAATAAAAACAACAGTAGTAGAATAGTAAATGCATTATCTTTAAAGAGAAAAAATTAGTTAGTATTAAAAAAATAATGGACTATATCTTTGTTAATAATTGTCCCATATTTACGATTTTTTTTTTTATTTTGTAGGTTATTTAGTAATATTTCTAATTATCATCGGTATAACCGGAAAAAATGCATAATTTTTGAGTTATTCGCAAATAAAGCTTCTTTTCCTCCATAACTTTTTTCCCCAGAAATTTCGTGGGGATAGGACTATTTTTCGCATGTGAAGGAGAAGCATATCTTCAAAATGAATGGCCAGTCATTGGATTTGATGAAGAATTGACGAAGTTATAGCGTACCGACAAAAAAAAACACCTTTTATAACTAATATATACAATATTGATATAAGATTATGATTTAAAAAAGAAAATATAATTTAAAGAAATCGGTCATGATGAAATTAATACTTCGAAACAATAATGTTAAAATTACAAATTGGTTGTCTTATTAATTTTTTTTTTTTTTTTTTTTTTTTTTTTTTATTTCAATGGAATTTACAACTGTATTACATAGAGAATACAATAAGTAAATGAGAAATTTGTAACATGGCATGTACAACATGAAGAGAAACTACCCATTGGTAGAACTCAAATTAAAGTTCTATATTAGAAGATCCCGAGGCCATCTTCTTTTCAGACGCCTCGGAGGATTATCAGGGATCGAGGATGAAGCAAGGTTTGAAACGAGAGGATTCGGATGATTCTGCAGTTTGTTATGGAAGGAAAGGTATCTGGATTGGGCCAGATCGGAAACATATGGAACATTAAGGTCTTTATGGATGATTTTATTTGTGACAAAGTAAGGAGCGTTGAGGATTTTACGAAGGATTTTGGATTGTAAGGATTGGATACGAGAGGAATTCGATGGTTTAGTGGAGCCCCAAAGCTCAATTCCGTAAGTCCAAATAGGTCTTATTATTGTCATATATACGAGTCGTTTATAATTGATTGAAAGCTTAGATCGTTTGTCTAGTAAGTGCTGCAGTAGTCGAAAACGTCGGGCGGTTTCTAGTCGTTTCAGTCTGGTATGGGGGTTCCAAGTGAGTCGTTTGTCAAGGTGGAGTCCTAAGTAGCGGATTTGCTCAACAGGAATAAGTGGAGTATTATTGAAGGATACTGTAGGACAAGAGGTCATAGGTTTACGACGGAGGGTAAAAGTGATTTGATGGGATTTGTTGGAATTTATTTTTATTCTCCAATTTTTACACCATTCTTCAAGGCTTGTGATATGTGATTGAAGAGTTTGGGATGCAATTAAAGGATCGTTATTAACTGATAGGATACACGTGTCATCGGCATAGGTGGTGATGACAGTGTTGGGTCTTATTAATAAATCATAAAAAGAAAATAAAAGCACACCATGGTTATTAAATCTCTCCTTTTGGTTTATTATTAAATGAACCTTTGTAATCAACCAATGAAAAACAATAACCCTCACCACTCAAAGTTAGAGATTTTACGTTTCAAGATGCGCAGAACCCGAAAAAAAAAATCAAAAACTGTTGGTCCGTCATCTTTTGCTTTTCTTCGAGGCAATCGTTAACATTTTTTTTTTAATTTGGTACCAATGTCACAAGTCACCCTAAGATGCTCCTTGGAATTTGACATTACCATCCGCCATTCCATTTCAAGATGGAGGTCCCGAAAAACTTGTTTCCATAAACCGTTGTGCCAAAACGGATGCAAAGATTTCGATGAAACAATTCCTAAAGGCTCTGAAGTTCTGATAGGAGGGAGACCTACAAAAAAGTTTCTAAAACAATGGGCCAATTTTCAGCAGAAAAGTCGGAAATCCAAGTTTTGTGTTTTTTTAAAAGAGTCATGTTTTTTGTTGAATAGAAACCCATAACTAAAGAAATATTTAATTTAAGTAATTAAAAATTACTTCACTGTAAACTAGACAAAACTCACTGTAATTGCAAAGAATGTTTTTTTATTATTGAAACCATTTAAAGAAGCCATTTGAGCGGCCAAACCAAGCTAAGTTCTGCTTTAAAAAAATCATAAATTATTCCCGATTTTTTTGTTATCATCATCCAACTATACTACAGTTACGCCAATTTTAGAAAAACTACGTCGTTCAATAAGGTTCTAGCTAATATTAATTAAATTAAGGTGTATTAGTTAAAAACTTAAGATTCGTCTCAAGTTTGTAATGAAATTATGTGATTTTCTATTCAGTCTCCTAAAAGACTCCTCCCGTGTTCTCAGCAAAATTAACTACAATTAACTCTTGCATAGCTTTTATTTGTTTTTTCTTGATCTTGGATGTATTCTAATAAAATTTAAAATAAAGATTTTTTCCATGTAAAGAGGTTATGAAATTGTTTTCCTTCCAGATCTCTGTTAAAGGAGTTGATCCGTATTTAAAATGACAACCATAATATTTCTTGCCCTAATATTTACGTTTTCATGAAAATAATTGAAGCAATCAGTAGGTTTCTTTATTTTAAACGTCAATATATATATATATATATATATATATATATATATATATATATATATATATATATAAATATATATATTTTGATAAATAATATAAAAAAATTATTCATCAATCTCCCATATGTATATATATATATATATATATATATATATATATATATATATATATATATAAGATATATAATGCATGAATGAATAAAAAATAAATTTAATTCTGCGACTCCTTGTCACCTTAGAATAATACAAATATCCAATTCCATAGACATGTATCTGGCTTCTGATAATAATTATGAAATAAGATTACAAATTAAATATTTACTAGCATAAGTAAATAAATTAAAATAATTTAATTATTTAGATAATTATATAGTTATTATTATATTATATAATCATATTGATACTCACATAAATATATACTACGTACTCGTATCGAGTCATACACAGATAGATATTAAGATAGACATTTGCTTGTTTAGACCCTTAAATAATGAAATGTTAACAAAGAAATAGCTAAAAATTGAACAAACGAAAAAATATATATATTATTCATCAATCTCCTACATATTATATTATATTATATTATTATATTATATTTAAAGATAGAGATAATTTATATTTGAAGAGATGGGTAAATAATTAATATAGTGGTTCATAATCGTGGGCTATTTTAATTCCTATTTTCTCCTCTCACCTTGCATATAGGTCTAATTTTATAAAGCAAACACTTGTAATTTATAGTTTTTCTTTCAGTTAGGACATAGCATCAATACTGAAGCTCTATGTAAATAATCAATAGGTACCAAACATAGCATGATGGTTTAATATGTGATTATATACTGAGAATAATTTAACCGCTATTGTGAGGCCAGGTTCACGGGATGACATTTGGCACGGAGAAACATAGAAGAGAAACCTTCAACTTCAACCTGAGGTGCCTCAAGCCGCTGGCTACGTCCCTAATTTTTACAACAGACATGAATAATCAAGGGGCGAAAATTTGGAAGGAGGACGTTTTTGTCGACGAACACATCATTTCTTCCTGCCGTGTTGTAAGTTTTAAAGACTCTAATAATTTATTAATTTACGTACAATAATTGCCTAAAAAAAACCAAAAGTGAAACTTTAAGAGTAGAGTGAAGTTAATTGATATAATAGAGTATAAATTAATTAATTAAATCTATTTCAGATTTATATTTATCTATTTATACACACACATACATAAATAAATATCCACAACATTGTTCCATTCAATTCAGTTATATACCGGTGACGCCAATCAATAAAATAACGCAATCTGTGTATGACCTCCATCCCCCGAATTCCTTCTTAAGTTGAGGTTAAACATTTATTTTGCATTGCCGCAATATCGTTCTTAATCACGCGACTGTGAATTAGTGTCATTAAACCCCCGACCATCAGGAAAAGACATAGTCTCCATCTTTTTTATGTACAAATATATATATAAGTTAAACGCTGCGGGCTTCAAACACTTAAAAAAAAGAGTAAAGGATTCACAAATAACACGCATGAAGCCAGAAACAAGACTGCTTTATTGCTCCTTATAATCTCCTATATATACATTCTGAGTTGTTTACATAAATGCTTTAGGTATTAAAGCTAATAATGTCCCGCTCCGTACCTTAACTCCCCACCACCAGTTTACGGATACTCTTCGTAAACTCAAAAAAAAAAAAAAGACATAAAAACCAAAGTACAATTCTTATATGTACAACGACAAGATTCTCTTGTCCACATTATAACACAGGTACGGAGTGTTCAGTACTTACAACCTAATCTAATGAAAAACAAGCAAAATTATTCCTTATATAATAAAATTAAAAAAAAAAATAACACACTTTGCCCTATACCTTTTTCTCACAAATGAAACTTCACTGCATTTGCACTTTTCTTTCAAAATATACACAACGTTATGTCAGAACACTATATACCAAACAAACAAAACAAACAACAACAGAAAAAAAAAATCTTCTTTCCGGAGACGAGGGCACTCCAGTTCTAAGGTTGCTGTGGCTCTGTAATCGGAAATTTTAATTGTTCTATGTGAACCGTCCTTCGTTTTTTTGGTTCGTTAACACTCTCAATCGTCACCACATTATGCTCTCTAATGACTATCACCCTGAATGGACCCTCATATCTCCGCACTTCCTTCTCCCTATTCGAGCCTAATTTGCGATACACTATGGACCCGATTTTCAATCCTCCTGTTACTTCCTTCACTTTGAGATTTTCCCGCGCCACCCTTTTCCGCTTTTCCCCCTCTATTTTATCCTTAACCTTCCCCCAGAGATTACCCAGTTCCATTTTGTTACTAACCATTCTTTCTGTCATTTGCTCGTCCGTAGCTGTACCTCCCCAGTCCCGTTGCCGCCCGCGTAATCCGAAGAGGATTTCGAATGGAGAGAACCCTGTTGCCGTATGTATAGAATGGTTGTACGCTGCCACCGCCTTCCGCATTGCCACATCCGGTGCCAACCCTTTTTCCACCTGATACACCCTTAGATGGTCACTAAGAGTGCTGTGCAGCCTCTCTATACTTCCTCTGCTCTTGGGGTGCCCTGGAGTATTAAGATGCCAGCTTACACCTACGTTCTTCATCTCTGCTCTGATTCTGGCATTGTCGAACTCTCTGCCCCCGTCGGAGGTGATGCGATCGGGTACTCCGTAACATTGGAACCACGTCTGGAGGGCTCCTAAGACTGCCTCTGCTGACCGCTCCTGTACCAGGTACGCCATTGCCGCTTTGCTGAAGAGGTCTATGAGCGTGACCCACTTATACCCTCTCCATGTGAACGTATCCACTTGCAAGTCGCTTAGTGGTGCATCGACCGTGGGTGTCTCCTCTTGCATCGTTTTCGGGGGGTGCCGATCGTACTTTGTGCTCGCGCACACCCTGCAGGATCCTATGAGCTCTGCGATCATTTTCTTCATCCCCCACCAAAAATATTTCCGACGCAACGCTTGAAACGTCTCCTGCGCCCCACGATGGTTGGTCTTGCCCTGGTGGTAAGCAAGCGTTATGTCCTTCTGCTGTTCTTCATCCCGCACTGTATCCACCATCAGTTTGCACCGAATGAACGTCCTATCCATCCCTAATCGTTCATCCCGCCATAGCCTCTTTATCTTCTCCCAAATCGTTTCATTTCCTACATATAAGTGATGAATTTTCCCTGCTTTCGACGCGTCTTTGAGAGCTCTGCAGATCTGGTCCCCGCTGGCCCCTGGTTATGACCAAATGGTTGTTATTCGGCTGTTGCCGTACTTACTATACAATATCTTCATCAGACCCGACGTCCTGGTTTTCCAGATGAACAGGCGGTTCTTATCGTTGATGATTTCCTCCCGTTCTTCCATGTCCACTGGCCTCTCTTCCGCTGGACTTTCTTCTTGTTGGGTATCAACATTTTCTTCCACCACTTGTTCCCCCTCTCCTTCTGGCGTCCAGTCCCTCAGGAATTGTCTCACGCCTCCCGATGATTCAGCTGTATCCTCCTCTATGGCGTTTATAGTTAGCGCTCTCGATAGCCAATCCGCCACCACATTCTCTCTTCCGGGCTTGTACACAATGTCCATGTTGTACTGGTTTAGAATCTCCTTCCAGCGTGTGACTCTAGCCGAAGATTCCTTTAGCTTGCCTACCCATTGTAGGGGTCTATGGTCCGTCTGCACGCGGAATTTCCTCCCAAAAACATATGGTCTAAAATGGTCGATAGCCCATACGATCGCTAGCAGTTCTCTCTCCAGCGCACTGTATCGCGACTCTGCCTCCGTAAGTCGCCTGCTGGCATATGCTACGGGACGGTCCCCCCCATTTCCATCCTGGGATAACACAGCCCCCAACGCGTATTCGCTAGCGTCCGTTGTGATCGTAAACACTTTCGTAAAATCCGGAAATGCTAATACTGGCTCCTCCTGCAGCCTCGCCATGCATTTCCGAATGTTGTCTTCCATTATGGGGGTTACTATCACCTTGCTGCCTTTCTTTAATAAATTGTTGAGGGGTACGAGGTATTCCGCCATTTCGGGCACAAATCGTCGATAATAATTAAGGGTTCCTAACAATCTGCGGATCCCTTTTACATCCCGAGGTATTGCCATCTTCTGAATCGCCTCCACTTTCCGCGCGTCAGGTTTTACACCTTCACTCGATATCGTGTGTCCTAAAAAATTTATGTGGTCCTGCCCTAACAGACATTTCTCGCTGGACAGTTTCAGCCCAAATTGTCTGACTCTCCCAAATACCCTTCGTAGATGCTCTACGTGTTCCGCCTCGTTTTTACTAAATACCAACAGGTCGTCCATGTAAATTTGGCACATCCCTTCGTCGATTCCCCTTAGGAACTCGTCCATTAGCCGCTGGAACGTTATAGGGGCATTCTTAAGACCAAACGGCATTCTCGTAAATTCGTAATGCCCCCTCTCGAACGTGAATGCTGTCTTCAATTGATCTTCCGGAAGCATCCTAATCTGATGATATCCCGCTTTCAGGTCAAGAGTACTGAATACCGTTGCCCCGCTTAACCGATCTAAAATGTCCTCAAACTTCGGGATTGGGTATTTTTCATCCACAGTATTCTCATTAAGTTTGCGGTAATCGATTACCACGCGGTACTTCTCCTCTCCGGGCGCGCTTTTCTTCTTAACCGCCCATAGCGGGCTATTATATGGCGACGAGCTATCGACAATTATCCCCTCCTACTTCAGACTCTCCAACTCAACCCAAATGTATTGGCGCAGACCCTGCGGATACCTCCTCTCATTCACGTACCTCACCTTTTCGCGCTTCAGCGGGATCTCGTGCACCGTTTTGCCCGTCACCCCCAACGTATCTCCCTCCTTGAAAAAGATGTCTTCGAATTCCCTTCTCACGACTACTCTCCAATCCTCCGCCCGACTTATAGCTCCCACACGTGCTCTCCGGTCCTCATGCCCCTCTATTGCCATCGTACTCGTATACCTGATTATCCCCATCTTTATTTTCCACTCCTCCCTTCTATATGCGATTCGCACGCCCACCTTCCCCAACATATCACATCCTATGATTACCTGGTATTCCCGCGGCAATTCTCCCACTACATGCACCGTAAGTTTACCTCCCTTGGCTGCCCACCTCCTCAAACCTATCTCCACTTCCCCTTCTACCCCACACGGGCCACCCTGGGTGATTAACTTACAATTACATACCTTGACTTGGAGTGTCCTCTCTCCATCGTACAGCTTCTTCAACACTCCCCGTGTCATGATGGTGTTGGAACTCCCGGTGTCTACCAGGCATCGCACTCCTCCCACCTCTATTATAGGTAACCAGCAGCTTTTACCTCTAATGCTACAACTCACTAGCGTGCGGTCACCCCTCGCCTGACACTCTCCTCAGATCCTCTCCACGGTTTGTCGGCGTCCACTCCTTCCGCTGCTTCTTCCTCGACTCCTCTCGTTCTCCCGGCCTACTGGGTCCTCTATTTCTTCTTCTGTCTCCGTGGCCAAGGATTCCTCCGACGAGTCTCTTGATGACTCGCTCCTCCTTGTGTGACTCCTTCTTCTCCTCACTCCCTGGGCATTTACCTCCATCGGCTCAACCCTCTGCAAGCCTCTTCTGGAATAAATGTACGGGCATTGCCTCGCAATGTGTCCCTCAGTCCCACACTCAAAACATTTCGTGCGGGGACACTGTGCCACCAGGTGTCCACTCTTTCCACAACCGTGGCATTTCCTGTCCTCTCTCCGCTGCCTATCTCTTGCTCTACCCTGCTCTGGTCTTCGTTCGGCTCCGGTAGTCTTTTCTCTCCCGTTGTGTGCGGGCTCTCTCCTTCTCCAGGTCGTTGGTGAACTCCTAGGTCTCCTGTAGATCACTCTATTCCATCCTGGTTCCTCCCCCTCGAACCGGGCTTCTTCATCTCGAGCGCTGGAATCTACCATCTCTTGGGCGCATTCAATAAACGAACGTTCCCGGGGTAGGCCCTCTTTCTTCCCTGTTTCCTTCGCCAATTGCACCTTCAGTATGGTGGACAAGAAGGCCATCTTCGCTTCGACCTCCGGGGCTCCAGCTGTCTCCCGCATCTTCTCGGTGACCCGGTTGTAGTGAGCTACTAATGTTGCCGCATACTGTCCGTTGGACTGCCGTGAAGACTTCACCTCGCGAAACATCTGATAGATGTCTTCTTCCGTAGTCCATCTGCCACCACCGTAGGCCTTCTTCAGTCTCTCCTTGACCATTTCCCACGGCGTCTCTTCATCTGCCTGAATGTGGTTCAGGATGCTCCGTTTTACCCTGCACACCAGGGCCGCCTTAAGGGCCTCCGCATCCCCAGCGTTGACGAGGTTCTCGCCAATCTTCGCATTAATTCTCGCCACGAGCCGATCTCCACCCTTTAAAAAATGGTTGAGCTCACCTATTTCTCCCGTGAAGCGCTCGAGATCGGATATAGCCTCCCTGAGGTCCTGTGCAGTGGCTACCCGGATTTTCATCCACTCTATCGCGTTCGCATGCGCCGCGGCCAAGGTTCCCTGCGGCAACGGAGGGATCTCCGGCGCATTCATGGTAGCCGGCTGTCCTATAGCAAACTCAGGCATGCTCGTAACTGGTGGTTTAAAAAAAACGTACCTCTGTACTCTCACCTTCCCGGGTTTCGGCACCAGTTAAACGCTGCGGGCTTCAAACACTTAAAAAAAAGAGTAAAGGATCCACAAATAACACGCATGAAGTCAGAAACAAGACTGCTTTATTGCTCCTTATAATCTCCTATATATACATTCTGAGTTGTTTACATCAATGCTTTAGGTATTAAAGCTAATACTGTCCCGCTCCGTACCTTAACTTATATATATATATATATATATATATATATATATATATATATATATA
This sequence comes from Nezara viridula, assembly GCA_928085145.1. Lineage (NCBI taxonomy): Eukaryota > Metazoa > Arthropoda > Insecta > Hemiptera > Pentatomidae > Nezara > Nezara viridula. Next base: position 111,984,080 of record OV725078.1, read on the forward strand.
TATACATAATGGAATAAACAAATTTTTTTTTTATTTATTTATTTATATGATATTTACAACTGTATACAAAAAAATACATCTGGTAAATTCGCACATGGATATAATGACATGAAACACATGTTGAGAAACTACCCGTGGCCATCTTCTTTTCAGACGCCTCGGAGGGTTATCAGGAATTGAATAGGAAGCAAGGTTAGAAACAAGAGGGTTGGGATGGTTATGAAGTTTATTATGGAAGGACAGATATCTGGATTGGGCCAAATCTGATACATAAGGAACATTAAGGTCATTATGGATAATTTTATTTGTAACAAAGTAAGGAGCATTGAGGATTTTACAAAGGATTTCGGATTGTAAGGATTGGATCCGAGAGGAATTTGAAAGTTTGGTGCAGCCCCATAGCTAAACTCCGTAAGTCCAAATAGGCCTTATTATAGTCATGTAAATGAGTCTTTTATAATTAATTGGAAGGTTAGAGCGTTTGTCTACTAAGTGTTGAAGTAGTCGGAAACGTCGAGCTGTTTCAGTCTGATATGAGGATTCCAAGTTAGTCGTTTGTCCAGATGGAGTCCTAGGTAACGGATTTGTTCAACAGGAATAAGTGAGGTGTTGTTAAAGCATACTGAAGGACAGGAAGTCATTGGTTTACGACGAAGGGTGAAGGTAATTTGATGGGATTTATTGGAATTTATTTTAATTCTCCAGTTCTGACACCATTCTTCAAGGTTTATGATGTGGGATTGAAGGGTTTGGGATGCAATAGATGGGTCTTTATTAACTGAAAGGACACATGTTTCATCAGCATATGTGGTGATGACAGTGTTGGGATGTCAGCTGTATAAACTGTGTATAGGATAGCACCTTGAGGAACAACTGGAGACTGGGAAAAGCGGGATGTATAGACATTGTTGTGATTTACTTTAAAGTATCTATCAGTAAGGTAGGAACGGATAGTGAGGAAGTATGTAGATGGTAGGAATTCTCGGAGTTTGTACAGCAGTCCCGGGTGCCAAACTCTATCAAACGCCTGTTCAACGTCGAGAAAGACTCCCGTACAGTACATACCGCTCTCCAATGCAGAGGAGACAACGTCTACCACACGATGGCATTGCTGTATAGTGGAATGGGAGGAGCGGAATCCAAATTGGTGATCTGGGATTATGTGATTAGAATTTAGGATGGGGTACAGGCGTTTAAGATTAGTTTTTCCAGGATTTTTCCCATGATGGGTAACAGAGAGATGGGACGGTAAGAGGATGGATATTCTGGTTACTTTTTGGGTTTGTGGATCATTTTGACAATAGATATTTTCCAAGGATCAGGGAAATATGTGGATTACAGCATTATATATGAAAGTAAGGAATAGGATGGCTTTTCGAGGAAGAAGTTTCAAAATCTGGGATGTTATTAGTTCATGTCCAGGAGCTTTGCGGGAGGGTAATCTGTGAATGATGTCGGATATTTCTGTGGGATGAAATGCTTTAGGTGGAAGGGACATTTAGAGAGGAGTATCCAGTTCTGATTCAATAAATTCGATGTGGGTTGGATTAAAGATATCAGGATGTGGGTTAAAAATTTAGAACTGATGTTGACCGAATAACTGGGCTGGGATTTATCTATTTCTTAAGTATCGACGACTATTTACTAATGTACCTAAGAAAAAAACAAAAAAAAAGTACCTCTACAATTCATGTAAGGTTCAGCATTTTGTAAGGGAGTGCTTTTTCAAGGCCAAAGGTTGTACAGGGAGGTGATTGGGCCCAGAGCATGTTCAACTGTCAGCTTTTTACCTCTCAATTCATTATTTAATATTGAGAACCCAAATTTATTAAGGATATAGTGTCTTCTTGTCCCAGGATCGATTCACTGATGATGTAATAGAATAAATAATTACCTGGCACAGCCGGACTCGAATCTGGGAGTTTGAACATTGGAGCTAAACACCTCTCGCTGTGCTATCCCGCTTCTTTTCTTATTCATGAATCACATAATAATAGAGAGAGGACTACAATAATATCCCATGGCTGCTCCACTGTCTTGAGTTGCTAAATCACACTGCATACTCATCAGTCAACAGATATTATTTAAAACCAAAAAAACAAGAGAGTTAAGTGCGGGACTATTTTAATACATAACAAATATGTAATGCAGTGAACAATTTAACAGAATAATTTAAGCGAACTCAATGATCTTTGATGATGGAGGATTCAAAACGAATCTAAAAATAGTCTCTGTCATAATTATGGTATGTATTACTTACATATTTCCTCTTTCTCTGCCTGCATTTTAAAGTCTTGATCTTGATCGTTCGTTTCAAATCTGATTGTGGGCTTGAAAACTTTATCTTGACAAAATCCATATATATGTATTTGCATTTTATTTCTAAAATACAAAATACATAATATGTATTTTAGTTTGTATTTTAAATACACTATCGAATTGAGAAGACTCCTTTAAGTTATGCAGCAAGGCTGATCATTCGTACAAGAACTCTTCCATGAAAATTGAGCTTAATTTTTTTTTAAGTAAATGGTAAGTCGATTTTTAATAAAATTATCTTTGACGATAAAACTGGTAAATAGTTCTCTAATGTGTCGGATGCTCCAGAATAAAATCGTTGAATGATCAATTGTTTGAGGAACGGGTATTATACGAAAGCTAATTGGTAAAAAGTTTGGTTTGAAATTACTAACTACGTAGCGTATTTATTTGGTCAATTATAACTCTTTTAACAAATTGTTCTGTAAAAAAAATGTTCATTGAATAAAATATTTTTTCCTCAATTGATTGTTTTAAAACTACATCTACTGTGCCCTTCTTTCATAACAGCTTTCCTTACAAAAATAAATAAATAAATAATAATAAAATTAAAAAATCAAATAAGAAAAATATAAAATAATAATTTATAATTTTTTTATAAATTTATACAAGGAATCAGTTGTAAAGTGCAACTAGGTACACGTGAGTATTTTGTATTTATATTTTGTTTTTTTGTATTTTAAATACAAAATATTAAATGTATGAAAATAATTAATGTATAATAATAAAAAAATTATTACAATACACTGTATTTTAAAAACACTAAACACATGGTATTTTATATACTGTATTTTAAAATAATAATTAAAATACATTTTGTTCAGGTCTGTTTCAGGCCCATCAAAGCTTGGCAAGTTACTAAAGATCTTAGTTAGTAAAATTTTAAATTTCTCGTTTTTCAGAAGCCACTTTATCTTGAAATTTGATATTTGAAAAGGCCCCGCTTTCGGGTCAAGTATCTGAGCTAAATACTTAAAACATGACAATATGTATTCTTTTTAAATTATAACGCATATACAACTAATAAATTTAATCACGTATCAATGAAAAAACTAACCCTTAGAAGAGTTATTGTGCCTGTTATCGCCGTTTCTGTTTTGTTTTTTGTAACCGGCCTCAAGAACTACTTAAACATCATTTTATATATATATTGTTTTTTAGTTTTAAAGTGTCAAGTAATAAATGAAAATAAATTACTGTAAAATCCCGAGCTACAAATGTATATTTTCATTATCTGGTTTGGAAGTATTATTCAATATCAAATATCACTTATTCATTTCAGGTGTCATCTTGTAAATATTAATTTTGATACTAGGAACTGCAATAATTAATCGATATTCGTTCCTTTATATTCCCTTCAAGTGATAGATTTTAATTTATTTGTATGCAATGATTATTTGGCTGGATCCCCGACAATAACCTCTTATATTACTCGTTAAATATCTTTCCTCTATAATTATATAATATCATATATCATTCCCTTTGATGATTTAAAATTACAAACGGTCAATTATAATGTACGTTTGGTATATTGAATCCAGGAAAAATGACTGAGCAAATTCTAGTTAGCTCACAAGGCGAAAAATGCAAATAAACTCTGGCATCTGAGCCTGTTGGAGAAAGCTAGGAGCCACCTGTTGTGATTGGTTAGAAAAATCGCGGTTTAAATTATTTGTTCTTGTTATCTTTCAATCATTTTTTTTTTGTTCTTTTTAAATTTAGATGCCTAAAATGTTTAATGAACATTTTCTCCTTTTTTTTATTTATAAGTTATTCACTTTAAAATTCATTACCTGGTAACAATTTCTGGTATTAGAGTAATTCAGAATTTTTATACATTGAGAGCTGCAAACATGTCCCATAGTTCATAGCAAATTTATTATGGCAAAATAGAATAGAATATATATTTATTTGGTTTCGGCACTGGCCCCATATACAAATTAAGTGAGTGCACACATTGTTATTTTTACAATACAATATTAGTAAATTAATTTATTATACTTAAATCAAAGTATTCTTTTGGTAGCAATTTTTTAGCTACACAAAACACATTAATCAAAAATTAATATTACCTATTATAATATTATACATATATATATATAGAATTAAGGGATAAATTATTGTTTGCTAGAATTATGAATTATTTATTGGTTTCAATTTTTGTCTCCTTTTACTATTTTTAGTTGAAGTAAAGACATGGGCATTTTTCGGGGGATAAAATATCAAAACGCGAATGATATTTGCAAAACAGTGAAAGATTATTCGAAATTAATGAAAAAGCTGTCACATTTGGAATCGCAGAGGGTGTTTCTTCTAAAATTAACAAAATACAATATGTTTTCACCACACAATTTAGATAGCACTAATGAACGTTGATAAGCTTATTCCTGACAGTTCCAAGTTCATAATACCGTTAGAGAATATTATATTGAGAACACAGAGCTAAATTTTAAAATTAGAAATAAAAGAAATTTGTTCGACTCTGAAATGTATCAAATATAAAATAGATAGCATTCGTGTATAACTTTCTGGCAAAGTTGACCAAAACTGAAAAAAAAAAAAAAAAAATAAGTGACCTAATTCCCAAATTAAATAATTATGTTAATATATATATATATATATATATATATATATATATATATATATATATATATATATATATATATATATATATATATAACGAGGTATAATTATTCTAATAATTATATTATATGACACTATTGGTGCTTATTACTACATAGCAAATCTAAATAATTTACAATTAATTAATATATAACAGAAAAAGTATTGCTAAATTAAAACTAAAAGTGATCTTAAAATGAGGGTATAAAAAATACAATAATACAAACTGGATATCTGTTTTTATAAATAACGTAAACATGCCATGTCATTGAATTTAATATGGGTAATAGTTCTAGCCTATAGGATTTATAAATAGGGACAGGATATGAAAAGATGATATAAATCTTTCCTTTCATTCAATTTAAACAATGAACATAAAATTTATGTTTTGAGTATTGTAGTGTGTTTTTTTTTATGACTCAGCTTAATAAACTTTATGTTTGAAGTTCTTACATTCATTATAAGTTTTATAAATCTGAAGATGTAAGGACCTGAGTTACTAAATCTAGGTCAAATATTAATCTGTAATTGGACAGTACGTGGTGGACTCCATGTTTTGGATATTCCTATTCCTTGAATTGCATTTAAAATTGTCCATGATAGTTTTAATGTGCGCAGTTCTTGATGAGTGATTATGATGGATATGATGCCTCCTGAGGAAGTGTCTCACGTATAGTTTTTAAGAAAATCCTGATTTTGAAAATCTAATCCCCAAGTATGAAATTGTGTATAGTTCCTCAATTGCGCGATAATTATACGTGAATGTTTTCTCTTTATTTGGCCTTCCTCAGCAGAATTTTATAATTTTTGATTCCTCAACATTCGCACTCAAGTAATCATTATCACTTAGACTTCAGGATGAATAAGGTTTCTTGCATGCCGTAATGCGATTTTGAGAAGATGATTATGTCATCAGCATACAACTGTAATACAACATTAAATTCATTTATTTTATTTCCCCTACACCCATCGATTATATGACTCTCTCAGTCTCTCAATATCAGTATGAGTCTCTCAATACCCCAAATAAATAAATGAAAAATGTATGGACTAAGTTATCTTACCCTGCAGGAGGAACACCCTCAGTTATTATTTTAATTTCTGTGACCATGCCCTGATTTATAGGTAGTGCTGTCTGGTCATAAACTGCTTTGAGGACTCGGACTAACTTCGCGCCGAAGTATATGTCAAATAGTATTTGTCATAATAGGGCATGAATGAGTTAAAGGTCCTCGGAAATTTACTACCGCGTATAAATTATTACACTTCTTATGCATAATTTGTATTATTGAGATTAGGTTGTCAATACTTCGGTTTGATCTAAATCCCTCCTGGCATTCTTGGATAACCTCTGTTTCATCTGCCCTTATTGCTAGCATGTACAGAAGTATTTGAGTAAATGGTTTTAGAATGGTATTGCCTAAGGTTAGTTTCCTGGATCCTTAGGACTGCCTTTTTTTAAATAGCATTATGTTAGAAAGTCTCTTCCAACCATTTAGAATTAATTCGTTGGACAAGATTCTATTGAAGAGAGCCTGCATGTAAAGTTTCAAGCCGGGGACTATTTCAGGAAGATTTTGGTAAAATTCATAAGAGATGAGATCTTGAACATCACTCTCACCTTTTACTCAAAATTGCCATTTCGACTTCTACAAATGACATGTCAGGGGAATGAAGAACCCCCGTAAGGTGGGCTCCCAAAATAATTTTTGAAGAGAATAAACTTGAAAAATAAGAGCATAGTTCTTCACCAATAATGAGACATGCTTGATTTGAATTTTTACTAAATGACTTAATTGTTCACCAAAATATTTTTGAATTTGGGGATAACATTAATCACCTGCTGACTGTAAATAATGGCATTTTTGCTTTTAAATAAATATTAATTTTTTTTTTTTTGTTAATATATATATATATATATATATATATATATATATATATATATATATATATATATATATATATATATATATATATATATATATATATATCTCCACAGCATCAGCTGAAAAAAATCCTATCTTGCGTTTCCTAACTGCTTTACCAACACTGATCTGTAAGAGTACATATTGATAATCAAACCAGGGCCTGTTACTAGTTCTAACAGTATTAGTTCTGGCTAATTTCATTATTCCTAACTGTTGTGTAAGTTCATATATGAAGTTAATGAAATTTTTGTATAACCAATCAACTGTAGAGTAGAACTGGTGAAATTTATATATATAGTTGGTTTTCATCTTTAAAAAGCAACGTGTTTAATAAATATCAATGAGCTAATAGGTAACTTCAAGAATCTTGCGCAAGACCAAGATTCGTCTTGATCTTGCATTTGGGGAGCACTAGATATATCGTAATAAAAATATCAATATTACGATATCCTTGCCTTTATATTCTCTTTAGATCTTTGGCCGCCTGAGCCAGCCTTCTCCTCTTTTATCAGTCTAATTCATGCAGCAGTAGAGTGTCTTTGTTAATTCTGATTTTTGGCATCCCACATGGTCTCTTGTCGTCTATTGGGCTGGCAAATAAGTACTTTCGGTTTTTCAAGGTGAAATGAAACTCAATGTACCATAGAAATAAAATTAATTTTAATCTGCAATATTGTATATACTGGAGTTCTGGCAATGGCCAGATTCTCCACTCAAGTCATGAGTGTCCGTGGTTGTAGCGCCCTTACTCAATCTCCGCTGGCTTTCAATGCCAGTGAAATGGTTGAGGAAGAAGCGCAGGGATCTCCTGAAGCCTTGCTTTCCCTCCACGTGTGGGGGGATAAGTATGGTTCGGCGTTCCTATGGCCGACTGTAAATAATGTAAATAGGTATGCCTGCGTCTAAGATGTTTATTTTCATTACTTTTTTTTTCTTTTTTTTCTCACTATGATATTTTATTTTGTTCTTTTGTAGCTTTATATTATTTGTTAGCTTATTTTTGTTTATTATAATTTTTTTTTTAATTTGTAAATATGGTGTGAATGTGCTCTCAGAACTCTATTATCAATGTCCTTTATTGAGACAGATTGTAATATTTATCAATAAACAAAAAAAAAAAAATAAAAAAATAAAAATAAAAAAAAAAATAATAAAAAAAAAAAAAAATCTGCAATATATTGACCATTATTTAATATGACTTTTTCTCATCTTTCCCCTAACTGCATAATGTCATGTTCATAGAATGTCTGGAGTCATAGTTAAAACACTGATCGAAGTGTTTTTGTATGTCCTCTCTCTTTTGGAATCTCTTTCCATTTATGGAGTTATGAGGTGTGGGGCCTAGCTTTGTCTTGGTGGAACACAACACCCTTCCGATCATTCATAACTCTTCAGGATGTTCTCTAAATACGATGTTACTATATCCGTTGGAAAGCTGAATTATTCCTCTTCAAAGCCGTATGAATGGTTTTTTTATTTAATGCCTACATAAGGAATAGATAAACAAAAACTCATTATAGATTTTTATTTTTTATCTCCATATGTAGTTTGCTTACGAAGGTCTTGTTGCTGTAATTTTGTGTAGTTTATGTGGTCCTAAATTCCTGCTAAATTTCTTGTAGATGCCTAAAGTCGTATTGAAGTTATAACATTTTTTGTGATTTTCGAATGAAAATCATGTGGGGGACCCAAACATTAAGCCTGGAAACATAGCCGAGCTTGTGCAAATAGTTTTCAGTTCTTGTGTGCGACACATTTAGGGCCATAGCAATCTCTCGTACTGATTGGGTGGGATTTCGATCAAAAATGGCCAGACCATTGAGCATTATTGATGTCAAAATTTCCTGAATAAAATTTGGCAAACCAATTTTGACAGTTGCGTTCGGTTAAGGCATCATCCTCATAAACACTGCAAATTTTTCTAGAGCTTCTGCAGCGCGCTTATCTTTTTTAAATAATACAACAAAATATGCTGATAATGTGTGATATTTTCTTCCATAGTTACAGTGCAATAGCAAACACAATACAAAGCTAGTTTCAACAAAAGTTAACAGATATAGTAGTTGATATATCACAAACAGGATAAATAATCCATCTTAGGGATTAATTCTTCAGAAAAAATGTATCATAGTGATATAAAAAGAAAAACCGAAAAGACTTATTTGGCAACCTAATATTATGGCATTCCCTGTTTTATAGAGGCTTCGTGATGAATGGCTTCAAGCTACATATAATGTCATTATCAAGCTGAGATATACTGCCATACAAATATAATTATTATAATGAATATAGATATACAATATATTTTTCTTTCTGTTGGCTTTGCAGAACAATCTTTTAATCCTCTGAATTCGATTCTGAATGTTTAAAATATCCTAACAATTATTTTAAGGAATGCATTAGCAATAATATTTTTTTATTTTATTCCATCGTGAAATAATAAATAGAGCTACAGTTTCCTTATAGAACAGTTCACTGCTATTAAAATGAACGAACATCATTTCTTCTAAGAGTGATTGAGTTAAAAAGGTACTAGTTGTTTATTCAAGCGCTCTATTTACATTTCCCTCGGATTATTTACTTTTTATCTCTCTTATTAACGTTCTAGCTAATGGTATAAACATGTTACTCATCATTATCTCTAACATATTTTTTTGAATTTTGGCCAGCCAGGTTCACAATTCGCACAGTTCGGTTGGATTTCCGGTGCTGTTGGACTTCTTTTTCTACGGATTCCTATCTGGTAGTATCTTATACCTGGTATCTGCTAAATTAGTAGTTACAACTAATTTTTTTTTAAATACTTACTAAATTAAAAAATCATGAAATATAGTGAAAGCATTTATTAACAATCGTAAATATCCTCGGTTCATAACAACATTTTGATAAATGTAACCTTTAGCTTCGTTAAACACGCCTTAAAATTATTTTCTTTAAGTTGCTGATATGTAAACAACAAAACCGTACACCATGACCTTAATATCCCATTTGTCCAAGACCTTATCCCAGAGAATTTTTCCAAATTCCATCAAAACCTTAAATACCATACAAATCCACTTGCATAATCCCTATCTAGCTCCAACCATCTCTACAATCCTCCTCGAAGGTTGAAGCGGCAGAAAACTTTTCTTAATTAGCATATATTGGAGTTATGGCAACGGCCAGATTCTCCATTCAAGCCATGCGTGTCTGGTTATAGCGGCTCTGCTCAGCCTCCACTGGTCCTTAATACCAGTGATGCGGCTAAGTAAGAGGCGCTGGGATCTCCTAGAGTCCTGCCTTTCCTTCCACGAGTGTGGGAAAAGGCATGACTCGGAGTGTCCATGATTTAATGAATTTTGTAAATATTTTACAAAAGCATGTTTGTATTTAAGTTGTTATTTTAATTAAGTTATTTTTTATGTTTTGCTAACATACATTTAGTTTTAGTTATATTATTTTTAAGGAAAGAAATGTTCCGGGGTGGCGGTCATAAATAGACTAAATAGTGGCAAAACTATTTTATTAAAAGACAACGATTCGACCCGACTTTGCTGGTCTTCTTCAGGGAGGTGTGTTCAGCGAGGAGTTTCACTTAGAACTATAGCAGTTTTAGAACTCTAGCAGTTCTAAGTGAAACTCTTTGCTGAACACACCTCCCTGAAGAAGACCTGCAAAGTCGGGTCGAAACGTTGGCTTTTAATAAAATAGTTTTGCCTCTATGTAGTCTATTTATGACCGCCACCCCGGACCATCTCCTTCCTTAATAATACAACGGTCAACTATTAAGTATTCATTATATTATTTTTGTTTTAATTATATTATTTATTGTAAACAGTGTGAATGTCCTCTCTGAACACTATTACAAATGTCCTTTGAGACATATTGTAATATTTCTCAATAAACAAGTTCTAAAGGAAATAAATTGCTGATTGGAGAAATTACCTTTGAATTGAGTATTAGATTGGTGTTTTTCAAAACTATATCTTGTATGACGCTTTATTTAATTGATAGTTTTATTTAATTGATATTTCTTTTTGGAATAACATAATTTTAAACTTTTATTAATATTTTGTTTATTAGTCTGTATATTTTCAACTATACAGTCAAGTAATGAATGTATAATTAATATACTTATACATAATAAGTAATATACTATGTATAAGTAATATACTTATACATAATAAGTAATATACTATGCATAAGTAATATACTTATACATAGTATAGTATATTGTATACTTGTACTTATAAACAGTATAGTCTAACTGTAAGCCAGCTGTACTGGTAAGTAGAGGCCGGGATTCGTTCCTATGATCTTCTATTTATAGTACAGCACTCTAACCACTCTGCAATACGATCCTATGTTTATAAATTAATAGCATGTAATTTATAATAAGACAAAACCTTAAATATTCCAGATGTACGGAAGACTCGAGATAATATTTTTAAATTTTCCAATAATATTCTAATGATAGTTTTACTCATTTACTTCATTTTTCTTTCTTTCATAATACATAATAAAAGAATTGATTAAATTATTTCCGTGTTTTAGGGAGGTCTCCCATAAAGCTCCTCCTAATATTTAGGGTACACCATCTGAACCCCCCCATGTCTCTTATTAAACTGTTGGTAGGTCCGTTTAAACTTTTATAAAATCATTGCTAAAGGGTCGTTATATGATTGTCAACTCATGGCATGTGGAAGTTCTTTTTTCAAAGATTGGGGTGGGGTGATGTAAATTTGTAATCACAATTACCTTGTCGTAGTTAAAAAAAATTATTCTATTATCTTAAATATAAATTATAATTACCTAAATCATATTGATATCCATAGGTATCAACGATCAAGTAATACTCCAACTGTCGAAACGAAAGTATATCCTTATTATTTAAACTCTCTTTTTTTTATTATTTATTAATGAGATTTACAACTGTATAAATCTAAAAATACATCCAGTAAATATGCACACAGTAATAATACAATCACATGACAAGGCTTGTAGAGAATCTACCCATTGGTAGTACTCTAATAAACTATCTAAATTATGAGATCACGAGGCCATCTTCTTTTCAGACGCCTAGGAGGGTTATCACGGATCGAGGAAGAAGCAAAGTAAGAAAAGAGAGGATTAGGATGAAGTTTATTATGTAAGGATTAGTGTTGCCCAAATGCGAGACCGAGACGAGTCTTGGTCTTGCAAACTCAGTCTTGGTCCTGGTCTTGTTCTTGCGCAAGAGTCTCGCAACAGTCTTGCAGTTACTTATTAGCTTATTACTATAGAGATATTACTGTAATTTTGAGGAGTTAAATGCAAAAGGATATTGGTTAAATCAAGTATTAACATATAGCAACTAAGATTGTCAAGTATAAGTAACTATTTTGCCTTAATTTTTATTTTAGAAATCTATTGTTTTTTACCAGTCCTGGTCTTGGTCTTGCAACAGTTAGGCGGCCTTGGTCTTGGTCTTGCAAAGTGCAAGACCAAGACCGATTTTGGGCAACACAAGTAAGGATAGGTATCTGGATGGGTATGATTTTGTTTGTGACAAAGTAAGGAGCATTGAGGATTTTACGAAGGATTTTGGATTGTAAGGATTGGACACTAGAGGAAATCGATGGCTTACTGGAGCCCCGAAGCTCAATTCCATAAGTCCAAATTGGCCATATTATAGTCATGTATATGAGTCTTTTGTAATATATAGAAAGTTTAGAGCGTTTGTCTAGTAAATGCTGGAGTAGTCGAAAACGTCGAGCAGTTTCTTGTCCTGTCAGTCTTGTATGAGGATCCCACGTGAGTCGTTTGTACAGATTGAGTCCTAGGTATCGGATTTGTTCAACAGAGATAAGTAGGGAATCGTTAAAGGATACTGTAGGACAAGAAGTCATAGGTTTATGTCAAAGAGTAAAGGTAATCTGATGAGATTTATTGGAATTTGTTTTAATTCTCCAGTTTTGACACCATTCTTAAAGGTTTGTGATATGTGATTGAAGAGCTTGGGATGCAATTGATGGATCGTCATTAACTGATAGGATACATGTGTCATCAGCATATGCGGTGATGATAGGGTTGGGATGTCAGCTGTATATACTGTGTAAAGGATAGGATCTAAGACACTACCTTGAGGAACACCAGCAGACTGGGAAACTCTCTTTTAGAAACATAGGTAATCATGATACAACTTTATTTTATTTATTTATAATTTATTTTATTTTATTTTTTCTATTATCTTGATATAATATTTTAAATACGGGAAATTATGATCTGTGTCCTCCTTCTGAGTACCAGAGTGCTTAACCGTTGATAGAAGGACCGAGTAAAGAGGAAGTTGAATTAGCTATCGGAAAATTAAAATCTTATAAAGCAGCGGGGACCGACAATATTCCTACTGAACTAATTAAGGCATGCGGGGAAGCTGGAGTTTCTAAAATACATCGGTTGGTTAAAAAGATCTGGGTAAATGAGAAATTACCTGAAGAATGGAAAGAATCTATTCTTATTCCGATTCACAAAAAGGGTCCGACGACGGATTGTAATAACTATCGAGGATTTTCACTCCTTCCGGTGTGTTATAAAATATTCACTTTAATCTTAACCAGTCGAATCACGGAATACGCCGAGGAAATTATCGGAGACTACCAATGCGGATTTAGACGGAATCGTTCGACTATTGATCAAATATTTTCTTTACGGCAAATATTAAAGAAAAAATTGGAGTATAACGGTATTGTTCACCAGCTGTATATAGATTTTAAAAAGGCTTACGATTCTATTGACCGCCAGAAACTGTATAATATTCTAATCGAGCAGGGGATTCCTAAAAAATTAGTAAATCTAGTCAGGATGTGCTTGACGGATACACTTAATAAAGTTAGAATCGGTAATAATCTGTCCGAAAAATTTGAGGTTCGTTTGGTTTCAAAACAGGGGGATTCCCTTTCGCCTGTACTGTTCAATTTGGCATTAGAACATGCCATTAGGGAGGTAATGCGTACCGAGAAAGGGTTGGATCTGGGTGGGACAACATCCGTGCTGGGCTATGCTGATGATCTGGTACTGTTAAGCGAAGACCTTGAAACTATAAAACTAAATACGACAACGTTAATGAAAGCCGGTAAAGAACTAGGACTCGAAATAAACGTGGATAAAACAAAATATATGGTTAGCTGCAAAAATGGCGATACTACTGGTGATATCGATATAGATGGTAATATGTTTGAGCAGGTAGATAAGTTTAGGTATCTAGGTTCTACGATAACTAGAAAAAACGAAATTGAAGAAGAAATTAAGGTTAGACTGAAGGCGGGTAATGCTTGTTATTTTTCTGTGACAAAACTACTTAGTTCGCGCCTTTTGTCCCGAAAATTAAAAATTAGAATCTATAAAACAATTATCTTGCCTACAGTTCTTTATGGGTGCGAAACTTGGCCGCTTACATTAAGGGATGAGCAGCGTCTTAAGGTTTTTGAAAATAAGGTATTGCGTAGAATATTCGGACCGAAGAAGGATGAGTTAACCGGAGAGTTCAGACGGTTACACAACGCCGAATTGCGTGAACTGTTTCCGGGTAATATAATTGAGATAATTTCATCGCGGCGAATCAAATGGGCTTGTAAAGTTGTTGGACTTAGTAACGAGAGAATTACTGAAAGGTTAATATTTGCTGTGCCGAATGGTAAGCGTCCGAGGGGTAGACCGAAGCGAAGGTGGGAAGATTGCATTAAAGCTGATCTGAAGGGACTGGGTTTGGACGGCGAACGGTGAAGGGAGGTGTGTAATAAGCGATTGGTGGTGTCGGCATCGAACCTTCGGGTTCGCTAAGCCTTTTATTATTATTATTATTATTATCTTGATATAACTATCAGATTTAACCAATAAACGATTAATGTTTTGCAAAAATACAACATTACTCTTATATATTTTATTTCATTAATAAAAGTCTACTTAACAAGAAGTTTTATTTCTTCTATATTATAACGTTTCGCCATTAATTGTATTTTCAAATATATTACAATTCATTACAATAAATTAAAACAATTATTTTGAAATTAAAAGTTGTAAATTAATATTATAAATTTACTTGTTTTCTTATTCACAATTACCTTGACTTTTATCTCATTTTGTTAAAACGCATCAACTTATGTAAAAATACTTTTTATACAAATTACAATTTATTAAGAAATCTTTTTTGTGGGGAAATTTATTCTATCACAAAATTATTACTAATTATGTTTATTACTCTCCCCCATAATGACTCGTAAAAATTCTCAAAGAATCTCGCGTCGGGTTTTGATGGAGGGAGGGGAAGATGAACAGAAAAATGATATTTTTTGGGGAATATCTTAAAAACCATGAGGTTTTTCGCAAAGATTATTCAGTACAATTTTAAAATCTCTATAAAATATAAGTCTATACATTTTTTTCCCGAATACATAAATTCGCGAAGAATCCTTGATTTTATGAAAAACCGACTAATTTACCGTAGTTTAATTGCTTAAAAGTCCCCTTTAAATGGTTTTAAAATAGATAAGATTTACTTGTATTAATGTAAATTTAATCCAGTTTACTATGAAGTAATTGGCTGTAACCTAAATTAAACATTTTTTTAGTTGTTGCTTATTATTCAACATAAAACGTGATTGGCTTAAATATTAAGAAAAAAAAAGTTCTCTTTATGTAATGAGACCATGGTTTATGGTATCTTTTTATAAGTTTTAATGTCTTTTATCACATATTATCAATTATATGAAACTAATGTCAATCTAAACTTCATATCAATATGAAGAAATTCTTTTATTCATTATCATGTATTGATATCGAATATTGATTGATATTGTTGTCAATGACTTTTTAGAATCATTAAAAGGAACAAACTTTGAATAAAAATTTGAACGATCAAAAATGTTAAAAACTAATTAAACTTCAAAAACGTATCTTATACTATTAACAACATCAATTTTGTGGTTTGAAACAACATTTGCTTAAAGTGGAAATACAATAAATGTAATCTCATAAATATCTTCGTAACCATTGATTTTATCAAATAAATGTATAGGGTCATTTTTATAGAAATTTTAAAGTGCTTTAATATTGCACTGCACAATCTGTACGAAAAACCTTATAATGTTTGAGATATTCTAAAAAAACTAAATAAATATCAGTCTTCTGTCCTTCACCTCCTCCCATCAAAACCCGACCCGGGATTCTTTGGAACTTTTTACCAGTTATTATGGAAAGGATAATAAACAATTTTTGACAAGTTTTGCCTTTGTTTTTTAATATTGGGGTCAATCCCTATTTTTACTGGAGTAGATAGATCTATTTCAATACTGAAACTGTTTTTAAAATTTGTTATTTATTAGTTAAAAAAGAAAATGATAAGGTAAGTTTTTTGTTTTATACTTTTTTTGTAATGGAATAAATTTTGCATCAAAAAAAGAATTTTTAATGAAATTAATATTTTTATAAAAAAATGTTATAGATAAGTTGTTTAATCATGACGTTAGAAGTAATATATATAATTTTCAAGAAAAATGTTTTCAACAAAAAGGCCGAAGTAATTGTGATGAAATGGGAATGAGAAAACAGCTAAATTTGTAATATTAATATAACAATTACTTATAATAACAATTTAACAATATTCTGGTATACTAAAAAAAATGTTTATTCGTATTCATGAATTTTTATTTTTTTTTATAATATTTGAAAATGGCATTAAAGCCGAAACGTTATAATAAAGAGAAAATAAAACTTCTTGTTAATCTTTTGTTTGTTATGGAAATAAAATCTGTGGGAGTAGTGTGGTATTTATGTTAAACATTAGTCATTTATTGATTCAATTTAAGGAGAAGTAATTATCAAACTCCCTACCTTGAAATGGTAATATTGGTATGACTTACATTCACTTCACACTTAACCATTCAAGAATTCGATTATTCAGAGATACCTGAAATTCACTTCATCAAACGATAAACTACGCATACATATATGTATGGATATAATGTTGTTTAAAAACAATACAAAAATAAAAATTGTTGTGTTTTAGCTGCTTCAATTATATTTTCAACTTTAGTCTGAAATGTTAATAAGAATAATAATGCCAGCTAGGCAACAACTTTGGAAATGTCAAAAGGGCGGGGATTATGAGAGGCCATAGCGGTGGAATTCTCACCGGAAGAAAGAGAAACGTTATTAGGATGGGTCGTCGGTGGCATATGGAGTTACGAAATGCCTTAAGCTATGTGCAACTGGCAAAGCAATGAATAAAACCTGTCAAAGTTATTTTAAAGTATTTTTAGGTTCAATTGATAAATTACTTCTTTTTTTTTAGAGGAAAATAAAAATAAAATAGCAGAAACAATAATTATCTTTTTAACATCTTAAAAATATACATAGATACATTAAAATGTGTAGTTTCGTTGTTTTATAAAAAGTTGAAAGTAAAAAAAAAAAAGATATACATTGTTATTCGACATAAAATTCAACATTTTTTTTATCATCATTCTCTCCAATTGGAGTATTATCTAAATATCCCATCTTTTACTTTAGACGGCTTTAAAATTATATTTAGAACTGACAAAGGTTTACTACACCATTTTTGTTTTTTCAAGTGATTTTATTAATTCTAAAGGCGCCAAAAAACAATGAATTTTTCTACTGACTGAATCATTATTCAATGTGTTTTATTTACTTTCATTACATGTAGAGGTCGAATTGGAAAAGGAGATTTCGTTTCGTATTAATCGTAAAAATGTTCAGTCCAGTTCTGGAAATGAACCTCCTTAAAAAAAACATTCAATTACTTTATATGGCTTATTATTTTGGCCTATTGTGAGGGATCCCACCTTTGACTTTTAAGTTATAATAAGTTTAATTTGTCATTTTCTAATTCTTACTGAAATAATTTTTATTCCAGTGTTAAAATTGTTTCCAAAATGAAAATTTAATTTATAACATTCCATCACATATAATAAACATATGTGATATTAAAATTAATGTTAAATACAGTTGTAAAAATATTAGATGTACCATGAAAATGTCTCTGAATAAAAAAAAATATTTTCTCGCTTATAAAAGATTGATTGATTATTCTTTCGTGCAAAGTTGATATTTATTTAACAACCCATAATACACTCTATCTATCACCCAGAATTTTGACGTACGATTTAAAAATTAAGTATCCAAATTTCTATTTCGTCGCATGCCATATTCCACGTTTCCTAATAGTAAGCACGATCTTCAGCGAATAAAATTTTTTTTTTTTATAGTAAATTCCGAAGGATAGTGTATTTTTTATTTTGGCCGTGACAGGAGTCGCGAAAAATGTTATGCATGACATAGAGAAAACATCGTCAACGCGATTTTTTTTTTTTTTTTTTTTTTTTTTTTTTTTTTTTTTTTTTTTTTTTTTTTGTCCGTAATAATATAGAGCAAACCCTTCTATGATCTATTGGGAACTACGGATAATAGAGAAAGAAACTTCATATTTATAATAAATTAAAAAATATATACGGCTTCTATATTCCAGTAATAGAGTTCTACACAGCTAGTAAGTGAGCGAATAACAAGTCAATGCTCTTTTATACCACACAAATAGGTATTAAAAGAGTATAATAATGGACTAGCTCAGGAATAGCTGTGTCTTATGGCTTAAGTATTTCACTGTAGGGTTTTTCTCCAGTTGCGTAAGGTCATCACATATTAAGTAAATTGCCACTTTAACAGCCGTTGTAAAGAATGATATTTCACCAATTTGAACATGATATTAAATAGACTGTCTTGATACTGTATTGTACATATGAATACAACGCGTTTTATTGATTTCCCTTATACGTCGAATAAATTATGGAGCAGGATTGTTATATCATGTAAATCTTTTAACTGGGATATACTGGTATTTGATTCCATTCGTAGAAACTTTATTCGTAAAAATATTTTGAATACCAAATAAAATTTCTACACATTAAAAAATAAGTCACATGAAAAAATAAAAACAATCTGTTGACACAAAATTTTCATTTTCGACCACACTTATAAGATAAATTAATTTTGTAAGTAATCAATTTTTTATTTATTTATTGTATAATATAAGATTCTGTCGCTTGGACAATGGTTATAGGGAGTTTACGACTACATTAACACTATATGTACAAAAAAATAAAATTAAATAAACAGAAGCAAAATAAAAATATAAAATTAAATACAGTAAATTAAAGATAAATCAATTTTTAAAAACATATACATACCTATATAAACTTTATGGGAAATCAATAATAAACTATACTCTGTGTAAGGTATATTTTTTGGTTCGTCAAGATGAAAATAAGTAAGCCCCATTTATTCCTGAAGGAAATTGCATGGAAATATTTATTTTTGATTCAGTAATACATAATAATAATAGAAGTAGAAATTATTAACTACAACAAAAGTCAATAGGCTTTGGTCATTCTTTGTTTCTTACAACTTTATATATTAAATAATAAGTCTTCTAAAGTCTTTAGCTTCTCAACAGTCTATGATGACTCTATATTTCGATTATTATTTGAAGCCTGCTTTTCCCTCCATAGTTGGGAGTTCTCGGAGTTATCTTGCCTGATTGTATTGGGTTGGCAAAAAAGTCCTTTCGGTTTTTCAGGGTGAATAAAATTCAATGTATTATATAGATAAAATTTATTTTAATCTACAATATATTGACCATTATTTAGTATGACTTTTGCTTATCTTTCCACTAACTGCATAATGCCATGTTCATAGAATGTCTTCTGCAGACACCGGATAAGTGGTAGTCACTTGGAGCTAGGTCTGGTGAATAGGGAGGGTGGGGCATCCATCCAAGGTCCCATCTAAGGCTCAATAATTTATTGAGGTGTGGGGCCTAGCGTTGTCTTGGTGTAACACCACACCCTTCCGATCGTTCATATCTCTTCAGGATGTTCTCTAAATCCGATGTTACTAGATCCGTTGGAAAGCTGAATCATTGCTATTCAAAGCCGTATGAATAATTTTTTTGATTTAATAGCCACATAAAGAATAAATAAACAAAAACTCCTAATAGGTCTTTATTTTTTATCTCCATTTGTAGTTTGTAGGCGAAGGTCCTGTTGATGGCATTTTGTGTAGTTTATATGGCCCTAAATTCCTGCTAAATTTCTTTTAGATAATAGCTAAAGTCGTATTGAAGTTATAATATTTTTTGTGATATTTGAATAAAAGTCATGTGAGGGACCCAAACATTAAGTCTGGAAACAGCAGAGCTTGTGTAAATGGTTTTCTATGCTTGTGTGCGACACATTTAGGGCCATAGCAACCTCTCGCACTGATTGTGTGGGATTTTGATCAACAATAGTCTTAACATTACTCGTTTCAATTTCATGTGGGTGACTTGACCGTTGAGCATCATTGATTTCAAAATTTCCTGAATGAAATTTGGCAAACCAATTTTGACTGGTGCGTTCGGTTAAGGCATCAATCCCCATAAACACTTCAATTTTTTCTATGAGCTTCTGCAGCACGCTTACCTTTTTTTAAAATAATACAACAAAATATGCCGGTAATGAATATTTTTCTTCCATGTTCACAGTGCAATAGCAAATACAATACTAAACTAGTTTCAACAAGAGTTAACAGATATAGTTGTTGACATATTACAAATAGGATAAATAATCCACCTTAGGGATTAATTCATCGGATAAGAAGTGTATCATAGCGATATAAAAATAAACAGAAAAATTGAAAAGACTTACTTGCCAACCCAATAAATAGTTTACATAGGTATATAGGTATTTATGTATTTTTTTATAATTCATTTACCTTTATGTTATTTTATTTTATTTATTGTATATTCTTTTTTTATTATGATTTAGTTATTTTCCTTCTGTCTATTTTTTTTTTGTACATATTGTGTGTATGTTATCTTACCTCCCTATAACCAATGACCATGTGACATATTGTTATATTATTCAATAAATAAATGAATAAAAAATTATTTGAGGAAATTTGTTATTACCCGAGAAACTTTCTTTCTTAAGCTAATTATCAAATCCTTTCTTAGTTTATACTTATCCACTTTTCATTACTTCTACGAATAAAAGACCTTTAATCATTTCTAATAAACAAAATTAAAGGTACTTGAGAGGAATACATTTTTAAAAAATCGGCTTTTAAGCTCGATTATGCTATTTCAATGAGGATAAGCTAAAAAGTTGCTCTAACATCCCAGCATATACCTGACATAAATGCGTATTTTCAACGTCATAGGTCTTTTCGTTTTTGAGATATCCTGTTCACAAACAAACACACCCATACACACACATACCTTTTTGCAAGACTTGGCTAATTTGACACATGTAATTGCCACTAACAACGGTTCTGAATTAACTAAGTTCAACGTTCCTGCGTCTTAAATTTTAATGATTCTCAAAATGGCAAGCTGGAAGAAATTCAAACAAGAGGTACTGTGTATTTTTTTTTGTCGATTTAAGGCAATTCGTGTAATGGGATCAAATTATTTACTACTATTTGAAGAGTCGTAAAATCCTATATAAATTTTAAAATTTAAATTTACGTTTCAGCTTTCTTAAGACTATTTCAGCAATCTCTGATTGATAGTCTCCCTCCCCCAAAAAATAAATAAATTACTTTTGGAACCCGTTTGAAATATGATTAGCTTTTCCAACAAATACGTATGTATGGCTCACTTTAAAAAATATTTCATAATTGTAAAGTCAATAATCAAGGTACGATTCACTTTGCATAGATGTGTATGTGTTTAAAATAAATTGAAAAATATATAATTTTTTTCTGCATTCGTAATTAAATTTACGAACTTCTGTTAACACCATATGGTGATATAATTTCATATCACATCATTTAAGGAATAGTTATATGCAATGAAGTTTTCTTTTAGTGAATAATTCGACTTTGTTACCTCTTCCACTTCTTAACGCATTTAACTCTGTAATTTCTTATTAATTAGTTTTTTTTTCTTCTAAATATACATTTTTGACGTTCTGAAGGCGTTAATTGACAAAATCCGTTATATTTATATATACAGGGTGTCCCGTAGGTAGAGGAAAATATTTATCTGAGTGATTGCATACTTCAAGAGCTACAAAGAAGTTTATATAAAGGTAGGTCCAATTTTCGGCAGAAAAGTAGGAAATTTGAGGTTTGTCTTTTCTTATGTAGGTTACGTTTCTTGTTGAATAGGAATTGATAACAAAAGAAATATTTTATTTAATTAATTAACAATTGCTTCACTGTAAACTAGACAAAATTTACTTCAAAAGAAAATAGAATTTGTCTTCGTTAAAAAGTACATATAAACATTGATACAATGTTTCCGCAGAAAAGTTGGACTTTTGACTTAAACTTAAACTAAGCTAAGTTCTCTTTTTAAATAAGTCATAAATTATTCGTGATTTTTTAAAGTCATTTTCCTTCTTTCTCGTTCAAAACTTTCTCGTTTAATAAACTTCAAGTCCATATTATTTAGGTTGATGTTTATCAGGGAAAACATTGAGATTCATCTCAAGTTGTGTAAAAAAATGATATGACTATATAATTTTGTCACCTAAAAGTTCCCTTAAAGTACTAAAAAGTACCCTAAACTTAGTTTCCTCGCTCAAAAGTCCTCTTTAAATGATTTTAACAAAGACTAAAAGAAGTTCTATTTTACGTAAATTTTGTCTATTTTACAGTAAAGCGTTTGTTAATTACTTAAATTAGATATATCTTTATCTGCCGCTTCCTATTCAACAAAAATCATGACTTTCTTAACTTAAAACATATAACTTAAATTTCCTAATTTTCTGCCGAAAATCGGATCAACATTTATATAACCTTTTTTATTGTACTTGAGGTCTGCAATCACTCATATAAATATTTTCCTCTACCTACGGGACGTCTTGTATATATAACAACTATTTGGTAATCCTGACTATCGATTTGGATGGGTTGGGGTGTCAGCTCTATAAACTGTGTAAAGAATAGGACCTAGGATATTACCTTGCGGAACACCAGCAGACTGGGAAAAATATAATAATTAAATTTAATTTATTTTTAAATACTCGTAATTGTCTAATGGAGATTTCTATGTTTTCTTCTATACAGTATAATATAATAATTTATTTTCGCATTCTAATATTTTAGGCAATCGCTATGTTTATTTTTTATATTACACTTCTCTCTACTTGATAAGATTATATTATCCTGAAGCATTAAATTAATAACCTCTAGCGCAGCTTTCCATCCATAAAATAAAGACTTTAGCGACCTCACCTTGGCCAACGGTAGTACCATCGTTAATTATTCCAAGAAACGAAACTCCAGAACAGAAAAGAAATATCCACGACGATTGAGCGTGTAGACAGGTGGGTTCAAGGAGAGTGCAAAGGTGGAAGCGTCTATTATGCGGCAAATGATTTGTTGTCCCTCTTCGATTCATTGACTCATTAATAGGTTAAAGTAACCAGAACCGTCATATTCAGCAATCTAGGATTATTAATAATATTATTAATTACAAGAAAAAAACATAATTAAAAAAGAAGGCAGGCCGGATATTATCCCCCATGTACCAGTTTCTGAAATGAATGAAAATCTGAGGTTAAAAAAACACAACTAAAATCATGAGGAACAAAAAAATATGGTTGTTATTTACTTTTAGAAAATACATATCAAATTATACAACGTAAAGTATAAAATAAAGACGCCTAATATTCCAGCGCTTTCAATAAACGAAACACAATTCGAAAAGTAATTTTATAGATATTGTAAATGAATTTGCTTAAATTTTTTTGGATAGAGTCAAGAGGAAATTTTAGATTATACTAACGAACCTAAAATATAACTAACTTTTGCAGTACACACATCACTTTTTTCACACAGCAACAAACATTAATTGACTAAAAAAATAAAAACAATAATAAAACAAACAGTCTATGTCCTTAAAAATAATAATAATAATAATTCAGTATTTAGGTATTTGATATGCAAGCAGCTACGGAAAATCGAGGCGCAATATAGAGTCCATTCACGTTCATCTTTCATTGATTGATGTGCATGTAGATTTTTGTATTTACATATCAAGAAGACGTATGGCTCTCTGTGTAATACAAGCATAGTTCTCTTGAGAGATACAAGTATTGTGCAATAATACCGATACATGTAGTATCGATAACTATCTAAAATATCGAAATATCTATCCAAAAAATATATCGATATTTCAGGCCTCAATGTTTATAATATTTGAAAAAAGGAGATAAATTGAATCAAAGTTTTATATTTGTAATGGCTTTAACTGGAACGATTAAATGTCTGTATCGGCCTCTGCCTTGATGGCCAACATGCACAGGTCAAAAATCTCCAACAAGAATAAAAAAATTTAGACTGCCAATTCTGGCCCTACATCGTTCTAAATAATTTTCAAAAAATAGTCAACCAAAAAATCCATCACTAAATATATATAATTTATTTGGTTGCCTCTACCTCTTAGATTCGTCGGAAAACTTATAAAACCTATCAAAAATAAATCAATTGAATTGCTTAAACAGAAAAAATATTAAAAAATAATTGAATAAAATCAATATTGCATCAATTACTAAAAATATATAGAAGTATTAATATTTATTAACAAAAAGGCAACTAAGAACTAGAGAAACATTGATTAAATTGTTAAACATTACAAGGAAGAAAATCAAAATTGAATTAATAACGTCTAAACCTTTTGAAATAATTTACATTTTCATTATAAACCAAAACAAAAATTTACATTTTCATTATAAACCAAAACAAACTATAACTAAGGTATTAAAATAATAATTAATAATTACGGCATTTTCAAAAAATCTGATTTTTAAGTGTCCGTAAGTTAGGCGGCTTTCTTTTAGACATTTTAAATTATAGTTTATTGTCAGTATATCATTTTTTTTTTCGGTTTTCGTATTCAAATTTTAATATCGTTACAGAAAAACAATCGGACAAAAATATCGATAAACTTTTGTCGAATCAGAATCATGTTTAGGTACGCTGAGTTCTAAATAGGGCAATTATTGTTAATCTGATCCAGAATTCGGTACAGAATCAACTTCTGAAACAGTGTAATTTTTTTAATAATTTCTGATTATTTTAAATGATTAATGGTCTCATTAAATAATATTTATAAAATTAATTAATTAATAGCATGAAAGAAAAGATTATAAAGGCTACCTGGACACTTAGGGATATAAACAGATATATATTGTTAATTGAACGAGATAATTTTTTTTTGAATAGTTAATAACGAAAACAGGAGATGATGTACCGGGAACTTCGTTTACTTTTAGAATATATCAACTACAATAAACCGAGAAAAAAACTCACCAACACATCAATATCACGTTGTTTAACCCTGAGTTTTTAATCAGTCATTAAGTGATTTTATACGCGTTATTTTAAAGTTATTTGGTTCATGAAAGCGAAGATTTCGACAATATTTCCGTTGAATGCCCGGTGATTTTTTTCCATCGATGCTTGACTGGATCAGAACTCGTCTTTGGCAAGTAGAGGGAAACAGTAAATAAAAGCATTGCATACTGAATATTTGTATTTTTATTTAGAGTATAAATAATGAGTCGGGAAGAACGGGTTAAACCACCGGAGTGAGTTGCACTCAGGAAAATGATTTTTAAACCTCGTATGTTTTAATTGGATTTTTATACATTTAAATTGTATTGGCTTATTTCAAATAAACAAAATTTCACAAATTAGAATTTCGGTACCAGCATTATGCTTTTCTGTACAAAAGATTGAATAAAAATTACATTCAGATTATAACACATGTTAGTTGTGCCTGTAATCATCACAGTGATTTCATTATTATTTTCGTTTGTATTATTAAAGTCTTACGAAATTCCAAAAATCCTTCACATTGAGAATGTGCAAATATGTTGTTTTTTTGCAATTGGAATGTTACAGATGCTACTGAGGAATATCGGAAACAGCTTCCTCATCACAGACATCTTGATAAAAAGGTTCAAAGTTTCCTGATAAAAAAGGATCAGTATTCAATAAACTGTACAAAAGTGAAACACTCCCTTGTGCTATAATATCCGAATGAGCTACTCGCCTAGGCTTATTAGAAGTAGAAAATATTCTTGATCCACTAGAAGATAACCCATCAGCTCATTCCACAAGCAAGAGTAATAAACGAATTCCACGAGAAAGGCTTGTATCTAGTGCAAACCGTAGGCCGTGTAACCGGGGCACCGACCTAAAGGGATGTCCATTGTGGGCGCCAATTGTTAGGGACACTGCACTTTTTAAGAATTTTAATATATATATATATATATATATATATATATATATATATATATATATACACACAACTTATTAAAATAATTAATTTTAGTCTATTAATAAAGCAACTGTATAAGATAAATATTGAACAAAATAAAATTCAAATATTACATAATATAAAACAGCTTGAGAAACAAATTTAATGTTTTTTAATGGGGGAAGCGATGACTTCATAGCCCAAGGTCGCCAAATGTCTAAATCCGGTACTGCTTGTATCCGTACCATGTACAGAGAGTGCAACAGCTGCAACCTCGTATGGAATTTTGTTGGTGGATAAATGGCACGCTTCGTGTTGTTCGTGTTCTTCATCTAGCAGCAATTACCTGTGATGGCATTGATAACACAACTCCCAAGTGTAGACCGACGAAAATCCCTAAGCAAACGTCGAAAGCAATGTTCAACATAAGTTTTAGGTCAACGTGTGGTTTGGTATTGTCCATGGTTATTTAATTGACCCTTTCATTTTAGAGGATTGCATCACAGAATACTTAGTTTTTTTTTTAATTTGAATTACAAGGACTATTAGAGGATGTTTCTCTAAACATCAGAATGCAAATGCACTTTCAGCATGACGGCGGAGCTCCATCTCATTTTGCATGTAAGATGAGGCAACATTTGGACGAAACTTTTTCAGATCGTTGGATTCCTTTATCATTAAAAGAAGATATGAAACAATCAGGAGATCGACTTTCGCCCTTCGAAAATTTTTAAAAGTCAATGGTTTTATTGTCGAACATTTATAAAAATAAATCTTCGATAGCTGAAATGCTAACACATGTATGAAATATTTTTTATTTGTAATAAGCCAATACAATTTAAACGAATGAATATCGGATAAGAAAATATGAGTTTTTATATTAATTTTTCTCCGTGCAACCCAAACCTGAAATTTGACCCGGTCTTTCGCCTCACTCTGTATATCTTAATGTTTTTATTTATTTTTTTAGTGTAAAATATCTTTATTAAACTGTTTTAAAACATCATATATATTTTTAATGGAATATTTCTCTAAAATTTAGTGTCCAGTTGTTTTTGTTCTTTTAAAGGTAGAGTGTGTAGTAATATTACTAAGCTCTGAACCATGGCCTCTGACCTATTGTATTTATAGAAATACATTGGTTCCTCGTCCTTGATTCTTAGCATTTAGAACTTATCTCATTAAATGTCGGATTAATTTTTCCCATCTCCAATTCTGGCAGTAATACCTTATGTTCATACATTATGATAAACACACACTCACACCAGAGGTGATAAAAAATTTAATTATTATATTACATTGAATGGCTATTAATGAAGTTAGTTAATTTCTGTCATATTTTAAAATGTATTCAGATTAAATTGAGTAATGGATTAAAATAAAATTTTGTTTAGTCCCGGTTTTTTTTGTTTTTTTTGTTTTTTTTTGTAAAGTAAAATTTGATTCTTATTTTTATTTTTTTGTATATTGATTACTCATCTAATGTTTTAATATTACTCAAAAGCAATTTCGGATTTTATATTTATACCATTGAATAAATATTTAAGGTTATAGAACGTATTATTACTTTGGTACTTGAATTAAGAGTTTCTGAACCGCTGTGTGCGGGAAAATCTAGCGAGACAAAAGTCCAGTGAATATTTTTATGGAAAATGACATTAACGTGTGATTATAAGGTGGTGATAGAAAAAGAAGAACTAGACCTAACGAAAACGAACTATACCATTGAAGAAAATCGTAGATAATAACCGCGTCAGGAATGAACGCATAAGAGAAGATCTGGAGGTACGGAGCTAAGGACATTACTGGAAAACCGACAGTTGAATTGGTTAGGCCACGTTTGTTGGATGGAGGAGGACAGAGATCCGCGAAAGGTTCTGGAAGCTCGACCCAAAAGGAGGAGCCCGAGGGGCCGTCCCAGAATTTTTTATCAGGAGTATATGCAGCGGATTGGAGAGAAGAGAGACAAAACCCTCTAGGAAATGAGGCGGCTTAGTAGGGACCGAAAGTCATGGCTTCATTGGATAGAGGCTCCTCGACGCTAGTAATGGCACGAGGAGGAAGACAATGAAGAAGAAGTAGATAATACAAAACTGAGATTTGAGAGCCAGTTACCAAGTAAAAAGTAAAGTTAGCAAAAGTTCAACTACATATACACATATCATTTCAAACTTTGAAAGGTTTACAATACTAATATCAATATTCTGAATGTTTCACTATTTTTCTATAATGATAAATATAAAAGATTTTAAAATCATTTACCTAATGTTTTTAAATTAATTTATAAATTGTCCATGATGAATCAGGAAATTTTAAAGGAAGAAATTTTAAATTAAAAGAAATTAGGATTACTTCTTCGAAGTTTTAAAAATTACTATGTACTGAATAACTATAATTGCACACTTTATTAGTCAAATTTAAAATCAGTTGTAAGACCGTAAATAAAGTTCAAAGTGTGGTTCTAAAGCGAAACGGAGGAAGCTAGATTGGCGGCTAATCAAGGCATGACCTCTCACAAGGAGAGGATACAGTCTGTGGGTCACCGATTTCAGCCATTTTTTTTTTTTTTTTTTTTTTTGTCATACATCAAAAATATTAGACACATGTCCCGGCGTTCTTTCCAATGGGCTCTAGGAACCGAGAAAATTTTTTTCTATAATTTCAATCAAAATGTATGTTATTTATTTTTGCCTTTGCTTTGCCCGGGTTTTTAGGTTACTATATATCAATCGTTTTAAAATAGATACCAGAACGGTTTTTAATAAATATTTTATGTGGCTCATAGCTACAAGTATGGACACAATTTGGACTAACCGACGTAGCAATGTGGGAATAAATATTTTTTTAGAGAAGAACATTCTTTTTTCGCACCTCAAAAAAAAACAACTTAAAATAGAATTTTTATAGCTATCGGAACATTAAAATTTTCTGCACGAAATTTTTGCCTAGCCTCGACCCTTGGTAATTTTGTCAACAACCACAAAACTTGTGATAACTATAAAACGACTTCACTTATCCACACAAAAATTGATAGGGATTTAGGCCTCTATGGGTCGCACAATACGGTATAACCCGATCTTCGTAAACACGTAAAAATTAAAAATATAAAATAAAAATAATAATAAGAGTTAAAAGTTTTTCTTAATATCTATCTTGAAAAAAAAATTAAATCCAAAAATGATTGGTGTCAGTTGGAAGAGCAATAATTCAGCTTTCCAACGGTTGTATTTTTTTTTTTTTTTAAATATTTGTTTATTTAGAAATATTACATTCTGTCACATCAAGGACATTTATAATAGTGTTCAGAGAGCACACTCACACTCTATTTACAATAATAAAAATATATAATACAGAAACTTAATAGTAATAAATACATTAAAATAAAATAAATGTATATAAACAAAAGAACTAACCTAATCATACACACTCGGGCTTGAGTGGAGGATCTGGCCATTGCCAAAACTCCAATAGATGCTTATTTACAGAAGGTCTCTGGGCCACTGCCGCTTCAACCTTCGAGGAGGATTGTAAGGATGGGTAGTGCTGGATAGAGATTGTGCAAGGGGATTTGGATGATAGGTAAGGTTCTGGTGAAATTTGGAGAATTTTTCTGGAATAAGGTCTAGGACAAATGGGATATTAAGGTCATGGTGTAGGATTTTGTTATTTACATAGAACGGAGCATCAACTATTGTTCGAAGGACTTTAGATTGAAAGGATTGAATACGTTTGATGTTAGAAGCTTTTGCTGTTCCCCACAGTTCAAGTCCTTATGTCCATATAGGTTTCAGTATTGTCTTGTAGATAAGTAATTTGTTTTCAATAGAAAGTTTGGATTTTCTGTTTAGTAGTCTGTATAGCTGGCCGTATCGTCGGTTGAGTTCTTGTCTTTTGAGTCTAGTATGTGGGTTCCACGTTAGTCTTCGGTCTAAATGAAAGCCAAGATACAGGTCTGTGTCTGAGTAAGGAAGCTGGATGGAATTAAAGTGTACTGGTGGACAGTAACTGCGTTGGAGTGTAAAGGTAATATGTTGGAATTTAGATTCATTAACTTTAATGCGTCAGCTATTACACCAGTGCTCAATCAAGGTGAGGTGGCTTTGGAGATTTAAGGATGCTATGTTGGGATCAGAGTTGGATGATAAGATTGCGGTGTCGTCAGCGAATGCTGCAAGAAAAGTATTGGGATGAACAGGGATGTCAGCAGTAAAGAGGATGTGAAGCACGGGACCCAAGACGCTGCCTTGGGAAACACCGGCTTTAACGGAGTAGGTATTGGAAAATTCTGTTCTACAGCGAATTCGGAAGGAGCGGCCAGAGAGGTAGAATCGGAGGACTAGGTACAAGGACTGAGGTAAATGGATTTTAAGCTTGAAGAGCAGTCCGGAGTGCCATACCCGGTCAAATGCCTGTGCAATGTCCAGAAATGCACCCGATCAGTATTCCTGGTTTTCTAGGGCTGAGGAAATATGATCAACAACTTGGAGTCCTTGTTGAACAGTAGAATGTTGGGAGCGAAAACCAAACTGATGGAAAGGAATATTTTGGGATTCTATAATGGGTAGTATTCGTTTCAAAAGGATCTTTTCAAAAATTTTTGAAAGGATTGGGAATAGGCTAATTGGTCTATAGGATGTTGAGATATTGGGAGGTTTGCCTGGTTTTGGGAAAAGGATAATAGTGGAGTGTTTCCATAACAGAGGAAAGTGGGTGGTGCGTAGGATACAATTGTATATATATGTAAGGAATATGACTGCTTTGGATGGAAGTTGTCGAAGGATTTGAGGGGTAAGGAGATCATGTCCAGGAGCTTTGCGGGGGATTAGTTTTTTTAATTGAAATTTCATTTCGGAAGGATGAATAGCTTTTGGGGGCAAGGAAAGTGGGATTGGTGATGTAAGGAGTTCTTCTACTGTTACGGTGTGGGCAGGATGGGATTCCGGATGTGAAATAAATGTATTGGATAGGTGAATGGCAAACTCCTCAGCCTTATCTTCGTCAGATGCTGCCCAGGAGCCATCATCTCGTCGGAGGGGATGGGAAATGCGGTGAGGATTTAGGATTTTTGTTGTGGTTTTCCAAACGGAATTGTCGCGAGAAGAGAGGGAGGATAGGTAGGAGTTGAAGGAATGTGATCTGAAGGTGGCTAATTCCAATTTTAATTTTTTTCAGTAATAATTATAGGAGCAGCGGTCGGTAGGATGTCGGGTACATTGCCACAATAATCTGGTACGGCGTTTGGTGTGGATTAGGTCAAGGAGGTGTTGGGGTAGAATGGTCTTTTTAGGAATTCTGGAGGAGTCTTTTGGTAAGGAGGCAGTCCAGGCGGCTTGTTGGATTGTGGTAGTAAAGGAATTTACGGCACTATCAAGGTCATCGGGAGTTTTGAGGGATATGTGAAGATCAATTTTATCGGAGATGATTTGGCGGAAAAGGTCCCAGTTAACTGGGCCCCTAATAAATGACGGTGGAGAAGGTTTGGGAACGGCTTCAAGTGAAACATTAAGGATTAGAGGACTATGGTCAGAGGAAAGTTCATTTAGACGTGTAATGGAACAATTAAGGGGACTTAAGCCGCTGTGGATAAAGAAATCAAGAAGATCAGGATTACGGTTGGCCACTAATCTGTAGGCCAGTAGGTAGGAGAGTTGGGGGAAAGGAGGTGAAAACGTTGGGAATTGAGTGCAGACAGCAGGGTTCGGCCACGATTATTCGTGGTTCTGGAACCCCATTGTTGATGTTCGGCATTTAGGTCTGCACCCAAGATGAAGTGATGTCCTAAGGAGTCTTGGAGAGAACGGAATTGGGCATTGGATATGGATCGGTTAGGAGGGCAATACGCTGATGCAAGGGTAACCAGAAAAGAAAAGGTTTTTATCACGATAGCGGTGGACTGTAGGAAATCGTGTGTAGGTAACGGGAGTAGGTGATGGGAGAGGGATTGGTGTACAATGACAGCAGTACCGGCATGTGCTTTTCCGTCAGGGTGGTCAGTACGATATGTCAGGTACTGTGGTATTTTGAAGTGCTGTTTAGTGGTTAGTCGAGTTTCAGTAATTAATGCCACGTCAATATTTTTGTCAAGTAATAATGTAGTTAGTTCGTTTGTATGATTCCTAACACCATTCGCATTCCAAAGGAGAATGGATAAAGGTTTATTGGAAGTCATTTAAGGATTTTTCGCGGGAGGGATAAAATGTGATACAAGATTGGTGAGAAGAGATATCAAAGGAGTAACAAAGGATCTGAATTCGGAGAGGAAAGATGTAAGTAAACTGGTGAGATCTGTGGTATTTGAGGGAGGAGGAATGCGAGGAATTTGGTGTTGATAAAACTGTTGATTAGGTGAAGTTTGATTAGGATGTTGAGGGTGGGGTTGAGAATTTTGAGGTATATGTTGTTGTTGCGGCAGGGTCTCACAATAATTAGCAAATTCTGAGAGACGATGTAAAAACACGACCTTTCGCATCAGCTGATCCACTGCCTTCCAACGGTTGTATTAAAGTTTGATTTGAAGAAAATCCTGAGGATTCATTAATGCTTTAGTTGAAGGCCGGAAAAAAACTTATCCAAGAAAATGAAGTACTTAAGGTTTAATTTTTTTTTTCATTTATATAACAATTCTTATTTAAGAATTTTAAAGGACCCTAAAAAGGAATCTAATTGGCTTTTTCATAACAAAAATTTACATGGTCTAATTTACTGTAAGCACCTTTTGTTTTTTGTAA
This sequence comes from Nezara viridula, assembly GCA_928085145.1. Lineage (NCBI taxonomy): Eukaryota > Metazoa > Arthropoda > Insecta > Hemiptera > Pentatomidae > Nezara > Nezara viridula. Next base: position 112,016,965 of record OV725078.1, read on the forward strand.
TGTATGATACATTATAACTCATTTAATACAATAGTTAATATTTTTTTCTTATTCTGCATAATAAAATAAAATAAAACAAAAGGATTGAAATATAGCAAACTAAAAAGCCGGGCAAAGCAAAGGCTAAAATAAATAACATAAATTTTGTTTGAAATTATATAAAATATTTTTTCTCGGCTTCTAAAGCCCATTGAAAAGAACGCCAGGATACTTTTATCCAGATTTTTATTTTTTTTGGGGTGGGAGGGAGGGGCCTCAGCCCAATTGCTTTTTTATATATGTATATATATGAGACTATATCCATATAGTCTCCTAGACCACATCCCGTTTCCCAATTTAAGTACACAGGTTTAGGATAATCAGTCCTACGCCCGGTTGGTGTGAGTTGCGTCCAGTAGACTTACGGGGCTCACATACTTATATAATATTTTTCGATGTAGTATCACCAAAAAAAATTTGGTTGAAATCTTGAGGTGACCCACAGACTGTATCCTCTCCTCGTTAGTGAACTTAGCTAAGCAACAGAACAAAGTCGCAAAAATCAGTTCTATGTAATAGCTTCTAAACATGCTGAGTCCAGTATACAACAAATTCTAAATCTGAAAGTGAAGATAATAATAGTGATCGTGGCAGTCATTCAGGTCTATTAAAAATTAAATTACTTAATAGTTTGCTTAATTATTTATTATATTTTAAATTTTTGAAGTAACCTACAAAAATATTTAAAATAGTGCATGCCAAAGTAGAATTAGAATTAGAAAATCGTAGATAATATACAATCACAAAATGTTTTTCAAAATGTCCATGTTTTTCCACTTGTTCCCTGGTTTAAAAATTTTCACTCCGTAAATTCATAACCCCGTCGAAATATGCACCCTCAAAAATCAAAACTCCGTAAAAATGTGGCTCGCAGGTCTTTAGAGGACTAAATTGGCCAGCGGGCCAAAAAGTTTGAAGAAACCTGATTGACATTGCACACAGAAAAAGCGGGAAATTCAAGATTTGTATTTTTTTAAGTGTCACATATCTTGTTTAATGTTGTGACAACTAAAAAAATGTTTAATTTAGGTTGTTACCCATTGCTTTATACATTCTAAACTAGACAAAGTTTCTTGAAGTGCAATTGGAAATAGTCTCTATTGAAACAATATTCAACAGGTAATTTAATTGTTGTGTTGCTTTTGTGAGCAAAGCTAAGTGAGTTCCGCACAGCACTAGTGGATCCAGATTTTCATTTTTTTGGGAGGGAGGGAGGGGCCTCAGCCCAATAGCTTTTTTATATATGTATATATATGAGACTATATATATCTAGTCTCCTAGACCACATCCCGTTTCCCGATTTAAGTACACGGGTTTAGGGTCATCAGTCCTACGCTCGGTTGGTGTGAGTTGTGTCCAGTAGCCTTACGGGGCTCATATACCCGACTACCCTAGCCCGTATATATATATATATACTATGTTCGTTTATATATAAAACGATTATTAATTTAGAAGAACAAGAAAGATCCTAATTACCTATATTGGATGTCGTTTAAGTAATTCTTGAAGTCCTATTAAACGTATAATTACACTAACAATAATACTTTTAATAATAATTTTCTTATATTTTTTTCATAAGACATGGTTATATTTTACCATTTTGGGGAGGGACGGACTTTAGCTCGAAAGGTATAATTACTTAACTAAGGTAATTATTAATTATTTCATAGTAAACTTGACAAATATCCTCCAAATGGAAATAAAACTTGACTTTCTTAAAACCATTTTAAGGATGCTTTTGAGCAGTTAAACCACGCTGTTTTGCTATTCTTAAAATCATGAATTATTCCCAATTTCTTCTTCATTTTTTCACATTGTGTTTTTTTACAATCAGCTTCCAACTGGACTAAACCTTTTATTTTTTAACTTAAAAAAATTGGTGTTAAATTAAATATATCAACATGCAAAAAAAATCTGGTGCTTAAAAAAAAATGTCTAAAGTGGTACTGCTATAGTGCTTCTTATACAGATTTATATTGTGGTAATTGATCCTTATTGTATCAAGTGGCCAAATAAATGTTCCCAATTCTAATAATCTACGTTTTACAGAAAATAATTCAACCAATTGAAGAGTTTATTATTATTATTATTTAATATAAATGAACAATGATTGGCTAGTATTACCTTTAATTGGTGTTGACGTTCTTGTGATGATAAAAATCATATTCGGATTCAACATTGGAACATTTGGAAATTAAAAAAAGGAAACCCTACATCTGTGGGGAAATATATATATATATATATTATATATATATATATATATATATATATATATATATATATATATATATATATTGTTTATTTCAGTTCTAAATCATTCTTAAAAGTTGCCTTATCTTTGCTGATGATATTAACTGGTGAAAACAAAATTTTTTAGTACAACCTATTTCTTCTTTGTAATAGAACTAAATGCAACTAGTTGAACGTAGTCGTTTACGATTGGTAGTGTGTTATGGTTATTCAAAATCTATGTTTTATGCTGCCTTTCAATGTTATTAGTGACAGAAAAATAAATTATCCTGAATACTTTTTTATTAGGGTACTGTTTGGAATATTCCTTAGAACATTCTCAAAGTTATGTCAAACTTAAATATCAGGATTTACTGCATGACATGTTTGTGAAGGCCTATTAATTTTAAGGTATGTTATTTGTTTTTTTAATTATAAGAGTATGGAATATTCCCATTGAATTTCGTTAGGCTTATACCTTGAATTGTATATTTTCCATTTTAATGAAATAGTATCTATGTCTTAACTTACTCTATGGTTAAGGCATCCCCATAAGTTTGTTTTATAATTGTATGAATGGTCAATAAATAAACGTTATCAACCCACATAATGGTAATTAAAAAATCATAGAGAAGATAAAGTGTATTTATTCTGATATCTGTCTGTTTTAGTAAAAGTCATCAAGTCCTAAGTTGTAAAAAATTCATGTTTCGCATACAAAGCTCATCTCCTCACTTAGCAACCTATATATTTCCATCTGAGAAACATAACTAAGTCTTGATGGTTGATATTCTTTTAGTCAATGTAGGTTTTATTTTTTTACTAGTAAAATATTAAGATATAAAATTCACCAACTGAATTTAGTGATTTTTGCTCAAATGCAGAAGATATAATCAGCCAATTTAATAGTGAACTATTTTATTTTATTTAAGAATTAAAACCACAAAATATTGAATTTATGGTATTATATCTGTAGGAAGACAGTTTATCCTCATCATTACTTAGTAAATTTTTGTTAACTTATTCTACATTTTTATAAGTCTATACTATTCTCTGCATTTTTAAAAAATATTTATTTAATTTTATTAATTCATTTGATGGTATGGGATTTTGTATGCCCCTATTTTTTCTTTCTTTTTTTTTTTTTTTTTTTTTTTTGTTACGAATTCAGAAATATGGAGTTTTCCAAGAACATTTTTTTTTTTTAGATGTTTGATTCATTTCAGAAATATAAATGAATAAAAGTAACATAATTTAAATTTATATCACAAAGTGATAATAGGTACCTATTGGTAAATGTTATTGTTGAAATATACCTCCTATTTTCTTAAAAATCCTTATAGCTAAATTGTATAAATTGAATAACATAATTTAGACCCCATCGAATTTTAGTTGCACCATTTATCTTTTAATTTTTAGAAGAAAAAAAAAAGTTTGTCTTAATTTCAATGAAATATGTAATTTAAGTGAAAGTGCAGGTGTCTCAAATACGCCGGCTATTGAAGTGTTAGTTTACCACATTGAATTTATTAGTTATATCAATAAGTTAATTTTTTATTAATGTAAATATTTTTTATTTTATAAAAATATAAATTAAGATTTAATTAGACACAAAATGTAATTTATTATCTTAACCAGTTCATACATATTTTAGTTGTGACTTTAATGTAATGTAAAACAAAATACTTTAATTTTGTAACAATGCAAAAAAATGAATTATTTGCTATTTCACCAAATTTTAGTGATTAGCTGAATTTCATTGAACTAAGTTTACTCAATATGTAATCTTATCTGTAACTACACTATTTTATTTATTTTTAGACTGACTTAAAATTTTAGTTTTGTTTTAACTTCCATCTTTTTTTGTTTTGTTTTTTAAAAAAGCCTTAGTCTCTGAATTTGTTGGTGAAAATAAGCCTATAAATTTTATTAATTAGGAATTTAATTTTTATGGGAATATCTTTCCCAATAAGGTTTTAGTTTATGTAGCAGTTGTAGGATTTTCGAGCTGTTGCCTCAATTATTGGATTTACTTACTTTATAATAGTTTTATATCCTACTAATGTTCACACTAAGGAATTTAAATTTTTCAATTGAGAGCCTATTGACAGTTCAGGGCTACTCTGTACCTGTTGCCTACCAATAATATATTTAGTTTCATTTGTTGCTTCTAAAACCTAGTCCACACTAGTAGACATGTGCGACTTTGGTCTCTGAGACATGTCTCAATTTGTCTACATAGACATTTCTATAGTCAAATCCTCGACTATAGGCCTGTTGCAAGATCAAAAATTGTAGATCTAAAGTCTCCTGATCAGAATGGGCATTATGCAACGTTAGACATGTTGCGCAAAATTTTGACATTGTGAACATCACTCAGCGTCTAGGGGCGAGACACGTCCCAGTCTACCTCCAGCTGCCGAATGGTTGATTCGGCTGTTTACAGTTATTTGCCAAAGTTTTACTGTTCTTTTGAAATCTTTTGGTCTACCAACAAATAAAACTAATTGAAGATTACTGTGACATCTCCCAGTCTTAATTTATTTAATAATGCATAACCGAACCTAGTTCCTTCTACGAGCACTTAGTGTGCCCACCAACATTTTCGTTTTCACGTTCCTTCACTTGTAATTAGCACTAAGCAGAAACTCATTCCACACAAAACTATGTCCTCCATGGTGCGATGCGGAAATGATACTGAGAAATTCACATAAAGATAAAGTGTACGGTGTCTCTGGACTTTATATAGAAATATCATAAAAATGATTTCTACTAGTGTTTACTAGGCTTACAAGAATTACATCTTCATAAGCTAGTAATTTCTATTAGTCAATAAATTGCCTCATTATTCTTTTGCTGTTTTTGATTACATTTTCCATTACTCTGATAAATAATAAAGGGGTATAAGAGTATTATTGAGTCTTTTATCCTAGCTTGTTACCAATCATAGAAGAAAAAAATCTGTTGCGGTGTGCACATCACACAATTTTCATCTACCACACTTTTTTGGCAGAAATAAGTATTTTCAGAGAAAGGGTAGTGAAATTGAAAATTGCAGACAGCACAAAATATTTAAAATAATTAATTACCAATTTGGACTATTTATATAACTGACTGTTTTTTTTTGGGTCCTCCCCTTCCTCATCTTTAAGGCTATACAGAGTTTTCCTGGACCAGGGAGTGTGGGTGGGGATTTAAAAGACTCTCCTGGCACCGGGATGCGAACTCATGACTATGCACACTCGTTAGCCCATTCGGTCACCCGATTATTGATTGTTATTGAATTAATATGTGTTATATAATGATGTAGTTTGAACTATAACAACTGAATTAAAATTAGTTTGCAGGATCTTGAAAATAGCTCCTGAAGCCGAAACGTTGAATAAATAATACATGATGTGAAAACTGTGCACATTTGGTGACCTTTGATCTAATATTTTATGAAAAACTTTTTAAAAAATGGCACTGAATCTAAAATATATGACTAGAAAATTACACCACTTCACAGCCATCTAATGCATTATATTTATACTGATTTTGACACTAAAAATTTCATTTTATGACTTTATATTTTAATAATTTATTTCATTACTACAAATAATTAAATGCCACGAAATATTTTTAGTCCAACAAAAGGGCCACTGATAAAGAAGGCCGCTATATTTATTTATATTTCATTGTAGCTATTTTTATTTGTTTAAGCATTGATATATGTTCAAATTTTAATTTTTATATTGCTGTATCTATAAATCCAATGCTACCATATATGAAAACTGCATATATATAATATTATTAGAGCCTGTATTTTATTAAGCACGTGTTACATTTAACCTTTCGGCCAAGTTCGGGTGCGAGCTTGGATTTCTTGGATTCTCTATTGTCTCCTTTAATTAATTATCTAATTCTTTCATATGTGGTGTTTAACCATTTTTTATAGCAAGTTACAATGTGAGATGTTAAATTATTTCAAATAAATAGAATCAAAGGTACTTTAGGGGAAGAAATTATGAAATTTAAGCCCTGTTAGAGAACATAAATCAGAATAAGACCTACACTATAATAAGAATCACTTAATTTCACACTGACCTAATGAATTTAATCAAAATCGTTAGAGCAGTTTTTGATAAAATTGTAAAAATGTATAAAAGCGATGATATAGATGATTTTGATTAAAAAATCCCTGTAACATCTCACAAATACGCAAACCTTAAAAAAGCAATTTCAGTTTCATATGACTTTTCATTATTCAGCTAGACTGTTACACACTCACACACCATTTTGAGAGACTTGGTTAATTGGGCTCAAGAGACATCAAAATATGTATTTTCATTGAAAACTCGGATTAAAATTTTTTCACGATTGCAATACTTTATATTTCTTATATAATTCTCTATATTCTTCCATTCTATATATTTCATAATAGGTAAGTGAATGTAAAAATAGGTTCATTCATTATTGCCCACTGATCAAATAATTTGTTTATACCTCTCAGTGATATTACAAATTCCAAGAATCTACTCTCATCCATTTGCTTTACATGAGCAAACCATCAGAATTGGAAAAAATTGACTTTCTCAAGCTCTGTCTTCTAAAGCTATACCCTCATCAATCTTTATATTTCTTAATTTTGTTTGTACATATTTTCTTAGCTGATATTAATTGTAGTTCAAGTATGTCTTGGGTTTGCATCTTACTCCAATATTTATTTTTCTTTGAAAGCCTGAGTTTCTGAACCATCGATGAGATTGATTTCCTTTTCATGGTATATCATTTTATTTCGGTTCCCATTTTTATTTTGCTCAAAATGCAGACTACATTTACATTTAAAAAGTGTATCTACATCCATTATACATACTCATAAAATAGCAAGTGAAAATTTTTTTTTTTTATGAATATCTTAAAAAGCACCAGGGAATTTTATTAGATAACTTCAATTTAAATTCAGCACTCCAAACAACATTAGGAATAATTACAAATATACTACTGGATAATTTACGATTTCAACAATCCTATCAAATTTAGGAATAACTGCTTAAGATGTATTTCTAGATTTTTAAAATATTCATTTTGTATTCAGTATCTCACAACATATTAGAATAGTAAGTATCAGAATTTCAGCTAGAAATTTGCATTTAGGCTCATAGTCTGCCCAAATTAGCCAACACTTTGCTAAATAGAACATTTGAAACTTAGCACACTTACTCCTGTACATCATACTAAAAGTTTTTGACAGTGGGGATTGAATGGGAATGTGAGAGGAGTCATTCAAAGCTCATATTTTTTACTTTTTCTCAAATATCTCTGTAAATATTGAATTCAGCGAAAAACCAAACCTTTACAAAATTTAACTGGAGTAAACGATCCTCATATAATTTATATATATATTCAATAAGAAACGTCGGCTTTTAATAAAATAGTTTTACCACTATTTAGCCTATTTATGATCGCCACCCCGGACCATCTCCTTCCTTTATAATGCAACGGTCAACTATTAAATACTCTATATATATATATATTCTAATGGATACAATTCCACAAGTAGGGTTAGTGAAAAATTGAAAAAAAAATCTTTGTTTTTGGCATAATTTGTACAATTACAAACAGATTAAGGTATTATCAGGACAGGAAAAAAAAAATAATATATCATGTATGCAGCCCACATATCCCAACAATAGTTCAAAAAGACATCAAGACATCAAATAGAAACAGTAAGTATATAATTCCAAGAAAACTAAACATATTTAATTAAAAGAGAGGTAATTTTCATTCTAAATCCTATATAACAATAACTCAATTTCCAAAAAAATTAATTGTCTGAATTACTCTTACCCTTCATATATTATATTCCAAAGAAAGACTGTTGCTAACAAATGTGGCAAAGATTCAGTAGCTGTTATAGAGTATGAATTTGCTCCCTACCCATACTTTCTTTTTTATAAAAAAAAAGCATGAGAAAAACAAGATAATGTGCTCTCTATGTTCTTTTCCCAACCATGAACATCAGTTTCAATGAAAAAATCAAAAAAATTTTAATGTTATCGTCAGTGGATTTCGTCTTCACAGATTTAAGTGGAACTTTGACTTAACTTTTACTGTTATTTGCCAGCAATATGTTACTTACGTAAGAAGCACTGTGACTGAGAAATTAAAAAATCATACTTTGTGATGACTTCACCAGTGTAGTAAACTGTTCGAAAAGGGCAGAGCTGAAGTGATGAGAAAAATATCTTCAGATATAAATTTTGAACTACATGTGAAGGTGACTGTTCAACAAAAACATTTTCAAATTGTTACACATCTGGCTTATTATTAACTAACCTCACAACAAATAACAGAAGCAGGAATCATACTCCAAGTTGCTGGTAGTGACATATATAGTGCTAATAGCACTATTGACTATAACTATGGCTAACTCGCAATTAGTTGACAGCTGTTGGGTCTATTCTTGTGATACTAAGTAAAAACTAAAGTTTTATTTTTCCATACTCTCAGAATTTATGTTTAAAATATTTATCTTAAATAGATAACTATATTACAAAAGTACACTATCAAATTGTAATATAAGCATATTTTTTATTGGTAAGGAAAAAAAAAGTTTGTTTCAACTTAGTGCTAGTGCCGGTCTTAGGGATACTTTATATTTTATTATTTTTAGATTGTTTAAGTTATAATTAAATTTATTTTAGATAAAATCCGATTTTCTGGCAGGAAAGAGAACATTGAAGTTTTTTATAGCAAGTCTCATCTTTTGTTGAAAAGAGAGTGATAACTAAAAGTATTTTGATCTAGGCAATAAGAATTGCTTATAAAGCGATTGAGACAAATTTTTCTTCGAACATATTAGAATTTTCTTTATTAAAACTATTTTAAAGGGTCTTTTAACCAGCTAAACCACACTATTTTTTTTTTATTTATGATATTTACAACTGTATTAATATAAATACATCAAGTAAATGTGTACACAGAAATATAATCACATGAAAAAGCTTGTTGAGAAACCAGCCACTGGTAGCACTCTAATCACACTAAATTTAATTTCATAAAATCATGGATTATTTGTAAATTCTTTGGTCTCTCTTAAACTGGATTACAAATAGCCCACTTTTAGGAAAACTTCCTTCTTTAATATTTCCATATTAATTAAGTTTTGGTTAATAAATTGAGATTAGCTTCTAGTCATATAAGAAAATAATGTGATTTGATATTCATATTTGGTCATGCCAAAATATCTGTGTTTTTAGCAGAAATAACTATGATAAATTATTACTACACATGTTTAAACTGAAACAATGTTTTCTTATAATTGATTTTACTAATTAAAATTAATTTTATTTATCTTCCTAGAAAACTAAATTGTTAAAAACAAATATCTCAAAAACTATATCTAGTAAGAGATATCTATATATATTTTGGTATTAACAAAACCCAATATTACATTAACATCTATAGGTAATCTTGTATTTTTTTTACTTTACTGCATTTATTTTATTACATATAGCTTTTTCTTCTATCAAAAATCCAAATGGATTTTTTTTTCTTAGTTGGGATTTCCACAGTCTGATTTACCTGTAAGAAAAAATACTTCCTTTGCTCCCGTCACAGCTAAATTCAGAGTTTTGGAGAATGTTTGGTCGGGAATGGTAATAGACTTTAGTACTTCCGATTTAATTGAGCATTATTTATGAAGAAACCTTTATTTTTTAAGAAAAAATCTTTGCTTAACTAGAACATTTTCTAATTTGTTTATGGATTAATTTTAAACAACTGAAGTTCCTCAGTGGGCATACTGCAGCTGAGGTATCTGAATCCGTGTAGGGTTTGTAATTAAGGTTGGTCGACCTGGAGAAGGCCCACCACTTCTCACGAATATAGAAAAAGTTACAATGCGTAGAAGAATAATTATGTTTAGTCTATCAATAAAGCAATCGAATTAGAAACATGTTAGGTGAAATCAAATTCAAATATTACTTAATATTAAACAGTATAAGAAATAAATTTAATTTTTGGAAGGGTGACGTCATTGTCTTAAGACTTAGTGCATGATGAGTTCTCAATCCGGCTGCCAACTAATTATAAGCGATTAATAACATTATCATCAAGCTTGGGTGAGGGAAGGGAGAAACATATATTTTTTTGTCAAATCGAAACTTAGATTTTCTTTATATCAGTATTTAGAAGGTGTGACTTTCCTGGATTTAAAACCTTGAATTCTTCATTCCCAAATCTTGTTTTAAGCACCATTTTTACTTTCACTTACCTATATATGAAATATATAGTAAGGGAAAATATTGCGATCGCGAAAATCGAAATTCGAATCTCAGTTTTCAATGGAAATACATGCGTTGAGGTCCCGTGAGTCGAAATAACCAAGTCCCGCAAAATGGTCTGTGGGTGCGTGCGCATGTATGTGTGTGTGTGTGTTAACATTAGCTCAAAAACGAAAAGTCGTACAAAAATTAAATTGCATATTTAAGATTTTTATAAGCTTGGGATGTTACAGAAACTTTTTCGTCAAAATCGGCTAAGATATCATTTTATATCTTGGACTAAATACATTTTTACGATTTTCTCGATAACGGCTTTAACGATTTTCATTAAATACATTATATCTGTGTAACATTAAGCAGGTTTAAATAAAATGTAGGTTTTATTCTGATTGATGTTCTCTAACAGGTCTTAAATGGCTAATTTTCAATATTGGCTTCCCCTAAAGTACCTTTAATTTTTTTTTATTTAAAACAATTGGCCATTTCACATTCATCTCTAATATAAAAGATAGTTCAATATAAAATATGAAATAATTTGATTATTAACTAAAAGAGAAATAAGAGATCGTTACGCACACCCTCCCGAACTTGCCCGAAGGATTAGAACACCCTTCCATAGATAACATGAGCTTAATATAATAAGGACTCCGACAATATTATGTAAATATACGTATGCGGTTTACATAAATGCTATTGTTGGAATTATTTAATATTGAATCGTATAGATTACAGCTATATAAATACTAAAGTTTGTATATATAAGGGTATTTATACTAATGCAAATACCCACAATGAAATATAAATCAATACAGCGTTTATAATTTTTACTTTCACTTCCCCTTTGTCTGAAAATACTTATTTCTGCTAAGAAGTGGGTGGTAAGTGAAAGTTGTGTGATGCGCGCCCCGCACCAGATTTTTTAAATATGCACTGGTGCTTGTGAGGAAAAAAGTTGTGCTTGAAAAAGTTGTCATCGATTATCTGGTATAAAATGCACCTCTGTTTGCATAAAATACCAAAAATGAGCAATGGTTTTCATATTCTTAAACAAGTTTTTAATTTATTTCTAGAATATTAAGGGAGCAAACTTATTAGAATATTAGGGAGCAAGTCTAAGCAAACTTATATGCCTTGCTTTCCATCATCTGTATATGATATGTTTAGTACGGTAAAATATTGCAATTATTAAAAATGTCTATTCCGAGTATTTAACTGGAATATACGTTTATTCGCAAAATAGTCTGTGTGTGGGTGTACGTATGTGAACAGCCTTGCTCAAATACGAAAACTTGTACAAAACTGAAGTCACATAGTTGAGTATAGTAGGCATATGTCTGGAATGTTACAGCAACTTTTTCGCCAAATCAAAGATAATATTTCTCTCGAAAACAATTCCCGGTTTTTCCTTTTAAAAAAATCCATTGTTCTGAATTACAAGTTGTCATTACAAATCAAAATACTGATTTTATAAATTTACGGACTTTATTATAAAATGCTAGTTTAAAAATTATGCCACTTTTGAGAATGAACGAAATCGTAATTAAAATAATTCTATTTATTGTTGTTGGTTAATATTTATAATTAAAGTACCTAATGTTCGTCTATTACAAAAAAAAAAGTTAAGAAAGTATATTAATTTCTTTCTACTCAAAGTTAAGTGGTAATTGAAAGTTGTGTGATGCGTTCACCGCACCATTTTTTTTTTTTTCATTATCCGCTAATGTATTATTTTACTTCATCAATAAGAAAAAAAATTTATTGCAGAATATACTTAATGTTTTTTTTATTTGTTTACTTTAAAAAGTCTTTTGTACAGAAATAATCTTCATTTAAATATATAACTTTACTATGACCAAAATGCACAGGCAGGCAGAACCCTCTCTGTCGCAGCGATATGCGATCTGTTTGGCTCGTTGCAATAAATCGCGCGTTCTATACGACGGTATTTAATTAGGGCTCAGATTATGGGTTTCTCCTTTCTGCATGTTTCTAAGGGAAAACAAAGCTATCAACTGATTTTCACCGACTAATTAAATCAATTGAATTCAAATTTTTAATAACATGGTCAAAATCTTCGTTTGATTAGGAAATATTTGTTAGTAATCTCCAAGAAAACAAACCTCGTTTTGTGTGAAGTAACCCATTGTTTGATTCATAGAAAGATCTTAACCCTTAAAGAAGAAACCTTTATCCCACTGCCAGATAATCTCCCTACGTCAGTCAGGCTTTTTGCCGTGTATGTAAGAGTGGTGAATGTTTTTGTGTTGAAGAGTGCTAATTGCTCATTTTCAGTTTGAAAATTGTCGATAGTTTCTCATAAAAATCTTAGTTAATGACATGGATTTTTGAAGAAGAAAAGATATTTCCAATACATCCAGACTATAACAAGTATTGTTATGTTTGTGATAAAACAGTAATTTTATTTTAGATTATTCTTAAAGTCCTTTTAATACAAATATATAATAGTACCTTTACGAATTTTACCATATTTTAGCGCCTTTTGCACTTTTAGAATTACAAAATCATTTATGTTCTGGTTTTGTTAAGTTTTATAACATTTGTATTTCTGAAAATTTTGGTTATAGTAAAAGTTTTGGCAGTATCTTTCAATTCACAAAAGACATATACATGCAGGTAGTTTTAATTGTTGTATAGTCCCTTACTATTTTTTTTTTTTCATTTTAATGCCATTTTTCGCCATTTATTGAGCCTATATCAATTATTTATTATAGTGAACCACCTTTAGAACCGCTAAATTGTTGCCATTATTTTGTGTTTCGTTAACTGTATGATATTTTTCAATTCGTGGTCCCTTTTCTATACCATATTTTATCAAATACGGGTGTAAAATAATTAGTATAAATTATACTCATGTTGTTTATCGATTCCAACTATTTATTAGCCTAAAAATTATATTTAATTCTTAAATTCAGATTTACTCAAAACATTGACCATGGGCATAATAAGGCGCAGGAACTGGGTGAGGCAAGGTACTTTCTGAGCCCTTCCTCCCTCCCCTACCTCCCCCAATATTTTATGAAAGGGGTCAGAGTGTCTTAGGAGTCCCAATATATCAGCCATTTAATTAAAAATAATTAACAAGAGTTAGTTCAATAAACTGTATAAGTAATAATTATTTTTCTCAATTCTACGATGTTTATTTATGCTTTTCATGATTAGCATTGTTTTGTGTGTGTGTGTGTTTCGCAGTGTTTGTACTATTTAAATATAATTTTAATTTGATGATGCTTTTATTTTTAATGACTGATTTAACATCTTTTTGAGATCTAGAAATTAAATTTTAAGATCTATAAAACTTTATCTCCGTCACCGGATATCGTCGATCAAATTATGTGTGGTCGAGGTTTTTTTTTTTTTTTTTTTATAAATTCTTAAATAGTGGAAAGAATGAATCATTCCAAAGAAAATAGTGGAATTCTTTAGAAATATTAAAAACAATTAAATGAACATTCGTATTTTCTTATGGAGAAACCGTCACACGGTAGGCACACCATCGTATATCTTTTTATTGTGGCAACATAATTTTTTGTTATGTTGTCCGTTAAAAAAAAAAGAAATCTCTCATTTTTTTTACTATCTATTTTATAAATTGTTCCGCTTCCTCCTAAATACAGGCGTTTTGGCAAAAGACCGATTATGCCATTTGTGAATTGAGACTGAGTTATATTTAAGGATAATACAAAGTCCATCATTCTCAATGAAGATAACCAACCTAATTATATAATTGTTTGCTATGTCATTTAAAGTTATTATTCGTGAATAATTTTGTTAGCGAAATGATTTATCCAAAACCTTTTATTGGTTGTTGTTTGAAATGATTATGTATTATTGCTGCAATTCCTAATTTCGCACAAATGAGTCATCACGATTTACGGTTATTTACAATTGCTAAATCATCACCCGATCGTACAATTATTCTATAATAATAGAATTAATGCTTTACATCTCGTAAAAATATCTTTAATGTCGCTCATAATGATGCTGTTACTAATGTATTGAGTTTTGAACATATTTTTAGTTGAAGTTTGCGTCACTTAATAATAAGACATGATTCCATTTTAATGGTGTCAATTGGAATCGCCTTTTTTGACTAATAGAATCAACCGCGCCAACAGCTGATACTGGCCATTATTGATTTTCTTCCAAAGGCGGTCAGGTCTTCGTCCTGTTTCATGTTATCTAGTTTGTTGGTGTACTCCTCATTCGTGCAGATAAGGTTGTGACAAACAACTCATAATATTACTTATACTCAGTTTAATCAGAATTGAACGCCAAGCTGTCCAGTGGAGTAATTAACTAAAAATTATTTTAAATTTTCGTTTCGAATAGATACCCAGTTATTAAGCAGGTATGCAAAGTTTGATATATTGGAAAGTGCGTGAGTAATTTCATGAAATGTTTCGTATTTTCCTGTTTTGAAGTATTTTAAGTGATAGTCCAAACGTTTATCCATCTTTTAATTAACAGAAGGCGTGAAGAAAGGTGTGTTATGACATTGATGTAAACACTGCATTGTATTAAAATATAAATAACCTATTATTTGTTTACATTTAAGGCAAAAACTTACAAAATATTGCAATAACTTCGACTTAAGCAAAAAATAAAAGCATGGGCCTGATTTGCAGCCTGCAGTAAATTTACTTGCTGCAAAACTTAAAACTAAATTTTTTTTATTGGTTTCATCAAAATGTGATTTTTGGGTAGAGATTTTTTTTAATTTATATATTTTCTTTTATTTTTAATATGATTAAATTTAATATTTGTTTTCTTTATTTGTGTACCATAATTTTTATAAAGTATTTGAATATGGAAATTTATTTAAGCTACAAAATATTAAAAATTCATAATAATATTTTGTTTTGTACTTTATAAGTATGTGTATGACAGATTTTTATCTACCAAAGAATTATTGCTTCAAAAAAAAATAAACTTTTGCATCAAGTCAAAATTTCATTTTATGTTTATTTTTTTCAGATGGATTTTACCAAATATATACACTCAGACACCTTTTGAACCCATGAAAACAAAGCTAAAGAAGCATATTGTTTTATTTAAATCTTTGCTATGGTTTCCTACAACATCTTAAAGAATTGCTATTTAAGCTAAGCAGATTGGTATGGATTTTAATTTAACTTTTATTTTTAATATTTTATGTGAAATGTATGATTGTAATTTTTTTTATTGTGGTATTGCCTCTACCAGGAAGGGTCATTGGCATTTCTTATGTTTCTACAGTAGATGGTACAATTTGATTTCCTTAAAAATTCCGTAAGAGATTTCGCACCGGTTTCCGAGTCTTCTAGGATTTCTTGTATATTATAACTATACTTCAGTTTTTTTTCTAATTGGTGTATACTGTTGCCACTCAACCAGTAAGTGTGTGACTGTTCTAGGATCACTATACTCGACAAGTTGGGGCTTCCAGATCGCGGAGAAGATATCCATGAGATAATTCATCTTGGCCGATCCTGAGACCGCACAATATTATTTCCTCCTGCCTAGATCCTCTTCTGCTAATACTCCATTTTAAGCTATTTTATTTTATCTGGAGTAGTTTTGATGGGCAGATTCTCCAGGTCTGTTCCACTGGGTCGCCTGCAAGGATTTGAACATCCTTACTCAATCTTCCCGAGGGACACTATTTGGGATTTTTATTTTACTGCTTTTGCCGATTCGGGCTGTCTGAGAAGCGATATCTGCTTTTTCGTTCCCTTTAATCCCATAATGGAATGGGTCCCGAATGAAAGCTAAATCACAGCCTTTCTATTCAATTTGCCATGCAATTTTTAAAATTTCAGCTATTGCTGAGTATTTTGGTCTCTGTTTGTTAAATGCCAGTAGGACACCCTTCGAATCAGTTACGATAGCCATCTTCCGGTAGTCAGCCCTTGGCAATATAGAACAGCTTCGGTCACTTTTCCCATGAAAATGGAACACATTCCAGACATTCTAAAATGGAACTGTTCATTTTCTGATATCACCACACATCATACAGGTGAGTCGTCACATTTAGATGCGACAGTATACATGATTTTGTAATCTTGAAACTTCTCCAAAAGGAGCAGAAACAGTTTTTGAGTTCCTATGGGATTTAACATGACTCTGCAGGTCTTGGAGAACAATAGATTTATATTTACATTGTAGTGGTACCATTAGCATTGTGTTAAAACTTATTTAAAAAACCTGTACCACTACAACCCATAAAGGGTCTTGGGTACAGTACTATGTGAGGTAGTACTGTAAAAGGCCAACGGTTATGCAGGGAGGTGATGGGGCCGATATCACTCTCAACCACTAGGTTTTTCCCATTAAATAATTTTTTTTTTAATTAAGGGTACCCACTTTATATAGGCTGGGTGTGCCCCAGGAGGGTCTCCCGACCCCAGGGTTGATCCACGGCTAATGAAAAATTACTAGTCAGCCGGATTCGAAAATAGGACCTTGAGCTCTGGAAGTCAGTCTAACCATTGAGCTAACCTGCTCCAAGAAAAATTGTTTAACAATGTTTAAATAACGTTTAATGCAATTGATGTCTATAGTTTCATTGAAATTCGAAACTAATTTAATGTACAATAAAATAAAATTAAAAAAAAGAATCGTATGGACTTTATGGTTTCTACCAGAAAAATTAAGGAACTTTTCACTCTTGTCCCATCCTCTTCCACATCAAGGTAGAGGAACATGTGGGAAGAAGTGTTTTTGCGATCTTATCTATTTAAGTTCTTATGTATACTATTTAAAATAAAACTTATAAAATATATATAAATATTTTGTTTCATTGCTACTTATTTACAGCTCTTCTAGACAAAATCCTGTCTCTCCATGTTAAATAATGCTGATTTTTTACCTATTCATTACATAATTTCGTACTCTTTACTTATAAAAAAAGAAGCTTGAAGGTTGGAAATGTTAACAAGACATTGTTTCCTTTATTCTTCTTTTCACTGACCAATCAAAACCTGAATCCACTTAATAGATCTTAAACCTTCATCTGGGTGTTCAGCAAAACTCAGTCCAACTTTTTCATCACATAATTATATTTTATTTGTGCAGATTGTATAATTCTATACCACAGGCGGATCTACAGGTGGCGGGGGGAGGGGGGTGGGGGCTTTTCGGGCTGAAGCTCCCCCCAAAATGGTAAAATGTAATCATATTTTACAGAAAAAAATACTATATACTATCTCTTAAAGTATTATTGTTGGTGTAATTACATTTAATAGGACTTCAAGAACCACTTAAACACCATTTCATATAGATAATTAATTTCTTTCTTTTTTTTCAAATTAATTATCGTTATATAAAAAAATAAACTTTCAAAAAAATAAAGCCCCCCTCCCCAAAAACTAAATCCTGGATCCCCTAGTGTTCTATACTGTGTAGCTGTCTTCTTATTGGACAGTCAACTACTATCATTGGAATTGTCTTCTCGATCTATAATGAAAATAATACTATTAGCCCTGGAACCAGAGCCCAAAAATCGATCTCATCGCAGGCGAAGATTTGATTGTAAATTATGAAAGTGTATGTTATTTAGAGGAAAAAGAACGTTGTCTGCTATTCCAGCTGATTTAAAGAATATTATGCCAGTAACTTAAGGATCGAAATGGGAAATCCATTACGAAAAATGTGACAAAAGTTTATATTTTTTAACTTGAATCTTATTGTCCTATGGATTAACTAGTACGCTGTGTGTCTAGCAACCCAATATAATTGGGCAGACAGCTTTTATATGAAAATTAATGGTTTCTTTCTCAGGTTTAGACATTTAAAAAACAATATTGCTAACGGGGACCACCAAGGAAAAACCTTTTACAGGCAAAACAAGTCAGATTTTTTTGTAACTTCTAAACGATGTATCAAAGCAAAAAATGTATTATTTAATAAATTAAAGAACGTTAAATTGTGCGTCGAATGAGTACATAAACTTAATAATTTAGTTATATAGTATAAAACTACAGTCAACCAACGCTGATTTTTACCAAATTTGTCAAAATCTAAGGAAAATTACTGTAAATGCCCCTGTAACTGTGGAAATGAGTTTCCTAAGAGGAAAAACCCATAGAATCTAAGTTATAGAGCATCAAATATTTTGTCATTTGCATCGTTTATGAGTTACAGGTGAACAAATAAAAAAGTATTGTAAAAAAATCTAACTTTTTTGGCTGTAAACAGTTTTTTTTAAAATAAAAACTTTTCAACTTTCAACTTTTCTCACACATTTGCAATGGGTTTCTCGTTTTGATCCTCAAATTACTGGCCTAATATTCTTTAAATCAGTCCCCATTTTTGAAACCAGCGGCTCTGAAATGGCAGACAAGCTTCATTTTACTCAGAATAACACACACTTTTGTAATTTACAATCAAAGCTTCACCTGCGATGAGGTCGATTTTTGGGCTCCAGAGCAAACAAGAGATTTGTTTGATCCTGCAACACATATTTTACCATATTTATGAACTGTTCTAATCTTAATTACTTTGGTTTAACTTGAATATTACTCGAGATCTTTTTTAATTTTTTTTTTATTATGGTAAGCTTTTTACAATTGTAAAATTTTCTTTTTATGATTATAAATCACATCACTCAATATTGAAGACCCATAATTCAAAATTGATTAAGTCTAAGAAATGAAGTATTAACAGAAGTTTCTTTTTGAGAACAAAAACATAAATAATTATATCAATTCATTTAATAAGCATTTAATTAATTAATAAATAACAAAATTAAGCAAAAGGCTTACTATCCAATGTTAGTTCCATTGATTCACTGTGAGCATTGTTTTTTTAACATTTCTTATTTAAATCAGTCAGTTTATGTTACTTTTAAGATAAAAAATTGTTGCAAAATCTTATCTCATCTCATTAAGCACAGATCCTTTCTTGATAAGCTGACTCATAAAGCTTACTGATCAATCTAGTTTTATTCATTCAGATATCAAACAACAACTTATTCACCATTGCCAGGATGCAGTTCTTTTCATGTTGTATTCATTCAAAAACAAATGTAATTGAAAAGGTTTTTTATTTGATAATACTATTTAGCTGATAGAAATGTATTCTATAATTACTGTGTATGAATGGATGATAATAGCCTACCTCTTAATACTCAATGTTGTTTATTTTGTTGAATAGGAACCAATGACACAACCAAAGCCTAAAGTTGTTGTTGCACTATATCCTTTTAAGGCTATTGAAGCAGGTGATCTATCATTAGAAAAAGTAAGTCTAAAAAACTATTCTATTTATTGGTACAGCTTAAAGGATTCGTTCATTTATTAAAGTCCCAATTTAAAGGCTCTTATTTTGTATACAATTATTATCAGTTTTATATTTTTTATGTGTAAAACTCCATCCATTTTATTATTATTATTACTTTATATAGAAAGCTGCAGTTAAAAAATTTTAATTGCCTAATCTATGTCAAATAATTATATTTGACTAAACTAAATTATCTTGATAGTAAATTTAATGTTTTCATAAACTTTATTAAGTGATTTTAATTATTTTATTTTTCATTGTAACTTTATAAAAAATATTGAATATGATAAACACTAAAATGTAATGCTTTTATTTTGGATCAGTTTTGTATGTCTTTATTGTCTGATATTAAATCTTTTAAAGTTCATTTAAAAACTCTCTAAAAATCTTATTTAATTGTAACAGAAATGAACATTTTATTTCTCTATGTGATCATTTTTCTCTATGAAAGATTGATTGATTCAGCTATTAATGTTACATTTAAAATTATATTGTTCTTCTATAAATTTAATATTGCATGGTATGATTGTTTTCTTCTAGGGGGCTGAGTATGAAATTGTTGATGATTCTCAGGAACATTGGTGGAAAGTTGTAGATAGACATGGAGCTGTTGGATACATACCCAGCAACTATGTTAAAGAAAAAGATCTCCTGGGTCTCCAAAACTATGAGTAAATAGTTGTTAATTTATATTTCAAAGACTTTTTCATTTCAATAATAAACCGCATAACAAGGATATCCCACCTTAACCCTATACCTACAGACAGCTTGATACCCAGCATACATTTCGAGGCAACTATTAAATTTGCAAAACAATATAAACGATAATTTTTATATGTTCAACTTATATCTTATAATTAAATATTTTTGTTTTACATTATAAATATTTTCTCTGCTAGATTTTTAATGGTTGTGCAAAACATTAGTTTTATATGTTGTTCAGCAGCAGGAATGCCTTTTAGACCTAGCCGAACGTTTCAAGTCTCCAGTTTGCGTGTCTTTATTTAATAAATTGATGTGAATTCTAGAGATAGAATCATTAACTTCTTTTCTTATTTTCTGTAATTGAAAGTTCTCGTTAATACAAAACTATAATTTTAAATCGGTCATATATGTGATATTTTTCTATTTCTGGAATAAAAGTAACATTAAATTTTTTAAAAAATGGAAATTTTGAATTATAGAATGTTAAGCAAAGAATTTCAATATTAAAGCAATTTTTACAAATATCAGTTTCAAAGGCTCTTGATGTTAACGATAAAGAATAAAGACTGAAGTAGATAACAAAGTAGTGAAATTATAACGTAAAAATATTCAGGGAAAAATAATATCAATTATACGGATTGGTCCCTTGGCTTGTTGTTAATTGAAAATAATGCTAATTTAAATATATATTGCATCTTCAATGTCTCCAAGTTTAAATCGGTTTACAATTAAGATTATAAAAATACTTTTAAACCAAAGCATTCATCAGTTTAATATAAAATGTGTTAGTTCTAAGACTTTTTGACACCACTATAAGTTTTCGACTAATGAATTGCGATAGAGTTAACAATCCTCTGAATATGTTTTTGTTACTCAAAAATTATTTATTTACAATACAGCAAAAAAAATCATGGGACCTTAATGCTATATTATAAAAATTGTTAATTTTAAAAACAAAATAAATGTTTCAATGAAACACAAATGCAAATGGGTTGTTGCAGAATTTGCCAAAATAATGATGGTATAACATAGACAAAAGAGTTTTTGTTAGCTGTCAACATGTATGTATGAAAACTTGACTTAAGTCAAATCCTCTCTTTAAAATATTTTTGTACTTACCACTTGCTAAATTAAGTTATTAGTTTGCTTAATTTTTATTATTTTATTTTTTAAACTCTGTCCATTTTCTTCAAATGTTTAAAAACTCATTTATAAAATTTTAATTTAGGTACCTATGTTCTAATTTATGCAGCACCTTTGTGTATTTCATATATCTATTAGGTTTTTGATCTCCGATGTGGTATCTTGTCAATTACTGTGGCATTCAATGTTGAAGAGGCCTCCTAATGGATTGTTTAAGCTACTTGCTCCACCATCTTAATCCCATTCATATCATGTAGGGAGTCCTTTACTTCATTTTTCCTTCTATGCATTAGTACTCTTATCCCAGATCGCTCCGGTTATCATGTAGTACCCTTTCCTCTCAAGTTTATTTACATTACTGTTTTTCAAGCAGTTGTTCAATCATCTCTATACAGATAAAAAATTATATATATGTGTATATAATTTTATTTGCTGTACATATTTAGTTTTGTTAGACTCATTTAATATTAATATTTTGTAAGAATTTCTAATTGTGACTTAATTTTATAGGTGGTATGTTGGGGACATGTCCCGCCAGAGAGCGGAATCTTTGCTTAAAGAAGAAGAAAAAGAGGGATGCTTTGTTGTTCGAAATTCTTCCACAAAAGGACTTTATACATTGTCATTATACATGAAAACGTATGAGTTAATGTTTTGTCAAACCAATATTAGTTGATATTTAATATAGCTCGTCATTAGTTTTCTTAATGATGAATAATGTTCAAGTGGCATACTACCTTCTGCTTCATGCTTTATTTAATTTTAATATTAAGTAATGATTTTAAAATTAAATCATAAAATACAAATTAGAATCAAACAGTATGTTTGTTTGTAACAGTTAGTTATTTAACCTTTGTTTGTTTTTAGGCCTCACCCTCATGTAAAACATTATCATATAAAACAGAATAGTAGAGGAGACTATTTTTTATCAGAAAAACACTGTTGCTCAAGCATACCTGAATTAATTAATTATCATAGTCATAATAGTGGAGGGCTTGCTTCAAGACTGAAATCACCTCCATGTGATAGGATAGTGCCTCCAACAGCTGGTTTAAGTCATGGTATGACCTTAAAGATAATTTTGTTCTGCCTTAATCTAAGTATTTTTTTTTTTTATATTCTCCAAACTTTTGAATAAACTTATAAATCAATTGTTTCAATTAAGAACTCAAGCTGGTTGGGACAGATGGCAAATAAAAATATTTAAAACATCATGGTTTTATTTAGTAGACCGATTTCTGACTACAGGTTGTTAAAAACCATCAAGTCTAAACCTGGGCATTATTTGTTGAATTTATTTATTAAATAAATTAAAGGATGTTTAATGAAATTATTTTTAAATAAGGGACAAAAATTGTTTTCAAAATAACTTCAGTTCTGAAATAAATTTTAAAATCCATGAATACTGGAAATATATTATAATTATTATTGTATATCTTATATAAACTACCTTCAAAACAGGAATTAATGCAATATTTTTTTCATTTTTATGTTAAGTACATCAGAATAAGCAGAATTACTTTTCTGATATTTTTTATAGACTAATTAATGCTTTAAACAATAATAAATAAAATCAAGGGAAAACAAATATTAATGTCATTTGTAAAATAATTGTATTGTTTAATGCAGTAAACAAACCAGCTAGTTTTGAAGTGGGATGGATTACATTTGCAGATTGTAAATATAAAACCAAGAAATAATCTATTTATTGTTCATTTAAGCTTGTCTTGGCTGACTGAAATGTATCTAAATGGTCTTGTTAAAAATATTATTTTATGAAATAATTATTTCATCACTCATGAAAAAATCATTTGAGAAAAAATAATAATAATGCTTTATTTATTCTGGGACAAGTCCCTTTAGAATAATGTACAGAGATAAAAATGTGGGCTTTGGAGCCTCAGAGAATAATTACAATATAATTAAAATATAATGAATAAATAAAAGAAAAGCATATTATTTACCTACAATTTTCATTAAAAAAAAAAAAACATGAAATAAAGGTTTTAAAACAAACTAATTATTTATATACATATTTACAATTTTATGAGAGCTGAAGGGATAAGAGGTGATTGAACAGGCAGGATTTAAAGGTCGGGAAGGTATTGGAGCGACGGATGTAGGATGGGATAGAGTTCCATAGGGATGTGGATCGAATAATAATGAAAGATCTGTCGAAAGCAGCGGTTCGGTGGGATCTTGTATACAAATCTGAAGACTGGGAACGGGTTTTACAGGAGTGGACAGATGACTTGAATTGAAGTAGCTCGGAGATGTATGAAGGACAGCGGGATTGGATGACTTGGAAGAGGAAGGATGCTAAGAAATACTTACGTCAGTAGGAATGATAAAGTCATTTCAGCTCATCATAATAACGGGAAATAGAGGCGACCCTTGAGATCCCGGAGATGAATTGTACAAGGCGATTTATCAAATGTCCCCATATACCGTACAGCAATAGTAGAAGTGAGGAAATATTGAGGAACTAATAAGGAGTTTACGTGTTTCAAATGGAAATAAGTGGCGATAGTAATTTGGTCATTTTAAAATGGAAAAAGCACGGCGGAAAATATTGGATACATGATGTTTCCAGGAAAGGGTTTGATCAAAGCTTATTCCAAGGTTCTTAATGGTAGGATAGAATTTGATGGAATTATCGTGCAGGAACAGGGTCGGTATGTTAGGAAGAGTTTTAAGAGTGAAGAATAATACTCGATTAAAATAATAAAAAAATCTGGTGAGTGCATCACACAACTTTCACTTCGCACCCTCTTCTTAGCAGAAATAAGTATTTTCAGACAAAGGGAAAGTGAAAGTAAAAATTATAGACGCTATATTTACTTACATTTCGTTGTGGGTATTTTAATTTGTTTAACTACTACTCTTTCGGGTGAGCTCCGGCGCTCTCCTGTTCCTTTGGTTCCTCCATTACTATTCATCATTGCGATCTCTTATTTCTCCTTTATTTAATTATCAAATTCTTTCATATTTTATATTTGTCTATTTTTTATCACAGAGATCAATGTGAAATGGTTAATTGTTTCAAATAAAAAAATTAGAGGTACTTTAGAGGAAGCTAATATTGAAAATTAACCATATAACCCCTGTTGAAGAACATCAATGAGAATAAAATCTGCATTATATTAATAACTGCTTAATAATACACTGACATACTGAGCTTAATCAAAATAGTTAGAGCCGTTTTTCAGAAAATCGTAAAAATGCGTTAAATCAATTATATAAAGTACCACTTCCGGTTTTCCGATTTTGAAAAAAAAAATTTCTGTAATATCGAAGTCTTATAAAAACCTTAAATATGCAACTTCACTTTCTTACGACTTTTCATTTTGGAGCTAGACTGCTAACACACACACACACACACAGATCGTTTTGCTGGAATTGATTATTTGGACTTAAGAGACCCCAAAACGTATTTTTCCGTTGAAAACTGATATTCGAAAATTTTCACGATCACAATACTTTCCTCTACTATACATTTCATATATACATAAGTGAAAGTAATAAATCATTTAAACATAATTTTTTCATGTCATTGAACAATTTATTTCTCAAATATTATTTAAAAAATTAATTATAGTTAATTGTTTTGAAGGTTACATTGGATGATAAATAATTAGAGTTTTCAGTCATATTTTTTATTAAGGGTGCCAACGACCCACTCTTTTTTGTAACCATCAGTGCTAAAACTAAACAAGAAAAAAATTTAATTAAATCATGGTTTTGTACTACATAGATATCTTAACTCGTAAATTTCTGATTTAATATAAGCACTAATGATGACTAGGGCTCAGATTAATTCTTATAAATTTAAGAATTTATCCTTCTTTTTTTTCTGTTTAAGTAAAAACAGTGTTCTCAACAAATTTATACCTATCTTGAGTTGTATATTTAAAATACAAAATCCCATAGGATCTATTTTGCACTAAAATAGATCTTCTTTGCAATTTCACACAAAAGAGATCTATTCCTGTGTCTTCATTCAGAGTTAGATATTCACAAATTATTGTAAGCTTAGTTTTACACTAAACTAAGCATCTAATTATATCGATTAAATGAGAAAAAAAAAATGAGTAAAACCTTCGTAAACTGTCGGGTATTTGTCTAGAAAACATTAGGAAGTAAAATCCAAGAAAGTGGAACACCTGTATTTTGAGTCTAAGGAAGTTATCAATTTCATACTTTGATTCATAGAAAGATTTGCTTTTTATACTTATTGTTTCATTTGATTTGACTTCCTAATTTAATGCTTTACTTCCTACAAGAATACATAACGTAGGCAATCATCTTTGTTTGCATTCTGAAATAAATTGCAAAGAATTCCTTCTCATTGCTAAATCTCTGACAATGTGGTACGGGATATTTTTTGTTTTGTGTTGTGATAGGGACATTAAAAATGCTACAGTTGACTACAGAAATAATTAATATTTAATAGAATTTGGCTGAATTCTCAGATATTTTCCAGAATTGTAGTAAATAGTATTTCCCACAAACATAAATATTTGGGAAAGTTTTTAACCTTATCTATTGAACCACCGATGGGTCAGCGGTATATCAGCATTTGGGTCCGATGGATCCACTTTTTATCTTGGTATTCAGTTTACATTCTGTCTGGTATTCAGGTTAAATTCTGTCTGGACAAGTTCCTAAACTCAATGTTGAGCTCATCAATGGCATCAGATTGTCTCTAAGAGATAGAAATTTGAATTTCTAAAATTTTAAAAATTTAGATCTCCATATGCGGGCCATAATGATGACCCACGAGCTTGGGTCGAAACTTCAGTACCCTTTTTAAAACAATATAACAGAAAATCCTGATTATTTATCATCTCAAATAAATGTTGATCAGGTCAAATCAAGATGTTTCAATTGGGCTGTTATATTGGTACTTTTACTGGTACTAGGTGGGGAGAACTAGTCCAGCAAGTGGGTCTTTTTTCTTTATAGTGGTCTTTTTGCCAACCCCTGACGGCTACCTTCAAGGTTGCCGCCGCGTACTTGCCAGAGTGGGAATGTCACAATCCATTTTCTGGGACCGCCGAGAAATGAAAAGTAACCGACCCAGGTTGGAATCGAACCCACAACGTTCAGAACCGGTCATTCTGGGACCCACGCCCAAACGTGCTCGGCCATTCCGTCCTCCTGGGCTGTTATAAGAATATTAAGTGATTAACAATAATATTCAGAGTTTTTTTATTCCAGTTTAAAATTTGTTACACAATTATTTTCTGAAATGCTGTAATTTTTACCTATAGTCAATTAATAAGTGAAAATGTAACCCTGTGATTTTATTTAAAATATTTTGATTACAGATAAATGTAAATAATTTTTTTAAACGTAAAATGAACGAAAGATTTATGTAACACTCATGTTAATCCACTTTGATTTCCTCATTTATTTTTACTGCTAATTATAAACAGACATTTTATTTATAATGTTTGGTGTTGGTTGATTATTTTTTAAACCTATCTATTTTAAATTTGTTCTGGTTTTGTTGAAGTTCATATTTATGTAAATAAATTATGCCTGCATCCTATTATTTGTAATTGTTAATAAATAACTAAGCTGAATTTGTATTTACAGATAAATGGGAAATAGATCCTAATGAATTAATGCTATTGGAAGAACTTGGTTCTGGCCAGTTTGGAGTTGTACGTCGGGGAAAGTGGCGTGGCTGCATTGATACAGCTGTTAAAATGATGAAGGAAGGTACAATGTCCGAAGATGAATTTATCGAAGAAGCAAAAGTGATGACGTAAGTTAATATAATTTTAGATATACTGAGAAATTCTGAATAAATAACTATGTTTTAAAATCTTTCACTGTCTATGGAGAGTGCTCTAAATCATTTTTAATTAAATAAAAATATATCATGTTTATACTTTTTTTTAATCCCTTTTTGCTCTTTTGCATGTTTACCTATGATTTTGATATAGAATTTGAATTTAGGCAGGATTGTAGGAATTGAGCATTATAGGATCGCTAACTACTTCTTTGTTACGTTGATGATTTATAAATGAAACATATCTAGTTCTTAAGGATTCTGCTAGAAGAGTGTTCTGACAACACTATAACATGTTCACTTACTCCACACTTGGATACTGAAAGGTATGTGAGTCTACCTATTTGTTCATGGGTCTCACTAACTTAAATAGAAAGTATTAGAGTTTGTGTTCATTATTCAGAAATGTGGATGACCATGAAATTTTTATCAAAATTTGGCATGGAAGAACTTATAAGAACTGAAGATGCAATCTTTGCTGAAATGAGAACTTACTACTTCTAAATTTTCTGGCTGACTGAAAAAGTTTTGGGGGAAAAATTTTTTCATGATTGTAAGTGTTGTTATGATGTATGCACTACCTTTGTTGCTCCCCTTTGCTAAATTTTGACTGTTAATGAGTTGGTGATCTTTTGATTGTCTATTTACTGTATCAGTTGAACTGTAGTTAAGGGTATGCCCAATATTTAGCCGTGTCAATTCCACAATGCTTCTGTAGTTCAATCCTTTTTATTTTATTTCTTTTTTTTTTTAATTTGTTCTTTAAAAAAATATAACTCCCCTCTTTAAAAACATATGTTGAAATTCATCTCATGCAGTACACCATACCTTGAATAAAATGAATAACTTTAAAGGGACTTAAAAAGAAAAAAAAAATTTGTTTTCAAGTATATTTTATATTTTGTAGGCATTTTTGCTGCTAGCATGTTGACAATGTAATGTCATAGGAAGTTGTGTTGGAAGCCTAATTGATCCCGTAAGAGGCAGTTAACCTCTGAAACTAAATTAATAAATTTTATGG
The DNA here is from genome assembly GCA_928085145.1 of Nezara viridula. NCBI lineage: Eukaryota > Metazoa > Arthropoda > Insecta > Hemiptera > Pentatomidae > Nezara > Nezara viridula. Next base: position 112,045,448 of record OV725078.1, read on the forward strand.
TTAACTGGTTTCATCGTTGGTGATTTTTGTGCAGGTATGGGCAAGAGAAGTTACAGAACTATCTCAACGTGATAAGACTGTTCTTTATACTTCTTTGTTAATTGGATTTGTTTTTGTTTTGTGTGTTTTCCTAGTTTGTCTGAATGTTCCATATATTCCATTTTTTTTTTTTTTTTTTTCGTATCAAAGTTTAATACTAAATATCACATGATATTTGAATATCTTTAAGTATTAAACTTAACTTTGATAGTTTTTGTTTTCCTATTGTTCATAATTAACAATTTCTTATGTTTTCTGAATATTTAGCACCTCTTAATAATAGTTAATTAATGAAATATCTAGCTGTGATGTAAAAAGAAAAAAAAAACATTTATTAACATACATTTGTGTGTGTGGGTGTGTGTGAGTGCATTATTTATCTTTTACAAAATATTGCTATCTTATTGTAGCCACATATAATTTGGATTTTATTTAATTAATTTTGTGTCTTTTATAAATCATTTTTGTTAAAATAAGACAGTTTGATTTTCATTTGGTTTCAATCAAGTAAATATCTATATATATAAACACACACTGGTGGTCATAAAAACCGGAATACCTTAAATTTCGTCATTATATCTTTCCCAACAGAAAAAATATTGCAATATTTTTTACCTTGCAATGCTAAAAAAGTTTTTATTTTTTGAACTTACATATATATGAAATTTGGTAATTTATAGAACTGTGCTCAACCAATGCTGAATTTTACCATATTTATCAACAAAAAAAAACATAATCAAAGTTGTATATCATCAAATTTTGCGTCCAGTGAGTACCAACTTATTTAATTTAGGTCACTTACTCGGAAAAAAAATTCTTAAACTCCTGATGGTTAGAAATTGGTAATGCAGGTAAACGTTATTTTCAATATTGCAACAGTATGGGTGTCTATTCTACTGAGTTATTTTTGTTTAAAGTTTGTTACATGCTGTATAAGCCTCTTTTTCCACCTCTCAGCATCAAAAGATTTTGATGAATGATGTGACGTAAGATACCGAATTTCATAAAGGAATAACGAATCCCGATTTGAGATAAATAATTGGCTTACAATAAAAATATCAGTACTCAGTGGACGCTAAATTTGAACTTTGATTCTATGGGTTTTTCCTCTTAGGGAACTCAATTCCAAGTTACAGGGCCATTTATAGTAATTTGTCTCATTTTTTGACAAATTTGGTAAAAATCAGCATTGGTTGACCGCAGTTTTATACCTTACCACATAACCAAATTATAAAGTTTATGTACTTGTTCGATGCACAATTTAACGTTCTTTAATTTATTAAATAATACATGTTTTGCTTTGATACATTGTTTAGGAGTTACAAAAAATGTCGAAAAAATCTGACTTGTTTTGGCTGTAAAAAGTTATTCCTTAGTGGCCCGCCTTAGCAAATTTGTTTTTTACATGTCTAAACCCATTATATATATATATATATATATATATATATATATATATATATATATATATATATATATTAAAAAAAAAAAACTTTTTCAACATTTTTTGCAATGGATTTTCTGTTTCAATCCTCAAATTACTGGTCTAATATTCTTTAAACCAGCTGCCATTTTTGTAAGCAGCAGCTCTGGAACTGCTGTTTAGAAGTTAGATTAGAATTTAGAAACGGCAGGCGAGGTTCTTTTTACTCAGAATAAAATACACTTTCGTAATTTACAATCAAACCTTCGCCTGCAATAAGGTCGAATTTCGGGTCCTGGCTCTAGGGCTAAAAGCAAATGGGCACTGTTTTAAACAAAAATAAAACGTATCCAATTCTTTTTTAAATATGAAATCAGAGTTTTTACTACCTATTGTTGCCTCCCCTTGCTTGAATAATGGCCTGTACTTTCATAGACACATTGCGAATTAGGTTGGCTGCCCGATTTTTAATCTGATCCATTCATGTACTTGGAGTTCACATGGAGGGTTCTGTTGTCGATGGGTGTCCCTTGCTGGTCCCAAAAATGCTTAATAGAATTGAAGTCAGGGTGGAGTGCTGGCCATTCTAAGGTGTGGACACTAACCTTATATAGGCACCACTTGGAGGTAATAGTAGATGTGATAGGGATAGAAAATATTGGGGAGTCTCAAGCAGTGAATAGGACATTAAAGCTTGATCATTCCACATAGCATGGGAGACTACCGCACCTATCTCCCTTTCCTGTTACCTTACCTATTCTACAAAAATTAGAATTTAGTATAATCTTATAAATCCTGTCTTAAAATATATATTTTTTAATTTAGGGAAAAACAAATTGATCACTAATTAATATAAATTAAAAAAATCTGGTGGGGTGTGCATCTCACACAACTTTCACTTACCACCTTACTTGGATTAGAAATAGGTATTTTCATAAATAGAGATGTGAAAGTAAAACTTATAGATGGTAAACATATTCATTAAACAAAATTAATTATTATATTTTTCCCATCCATCAAACCTGTTAAATTTATGTTTGTTTTACTTTTAATGTACAATACCTCATAATATTAATGATTGTGAGGGATAGTAGGTCTTTTGGAAAAAATCTGAGTATCAGAAATGTCAACCATGAAACTCGTTGAAAAAAGGATTAATATTAGTATATATTACTATATTCATATACTTATGACAGGTATATAATAGTCGATGCTCAACAAAGTCAGGTATTCTCGGTTTTATCTGTAGGTTCCAATTCCCGTCTACTAACTCTTATTTCTTCTTTACTTAATAGTTAAATTTTTTAAATAAACAAAATTAAAGTTACTTTAGAGGAAGACATTTTAAAACTTCTACATTCAAGCCCTTCCAAACTATTTTAATAAATAGTTTATAATATCTATCTGATATTTAAGACCACTTGATTTTATATTGATATAATGAGTTTAATCAAAATCATTTGAGCTGTTTTGGAGAAAATTGTAAAAATCTGTAAACTCAAAAATGTATAGCTAGATAATATTCCGAATTTTGTTTTCGAAAAAAGTATTTTTGAAAATTTGTATTCAATAAACATGTATTTTCTGTTCAAAAATTCCAATTTCATATTTAAACATCTAGTAGATGAGAGATAATATTAATTTGTTATTGTTGAAGGGTTGATGACTAAATATAAAAGTACTTTAGTATAGTATTTATTTTAAAAATATTTTTTTTGTATCTCTCAAGAGGGTGTTACTTATTACCATAATAGCTATTGTGATTGATTATTTTATAATGTAAAGCCTTAGTAGGAAACATTTGATTTTGAGGTATGTTTAGTGATTAAATTTTCAGTTCTCTCAATATATCTTTTATTACAATTTAAGAATGCAGTGAATTACAATAGATTATTACTTTTTTTTTTCCTAAATGAATTCTTAGATGATAAAGTTGAAGGAGTTAATATTTTACTTTTAAATAATGTAATACAATCATGTGATTGTGTTGATTATATTTAAATAATTATATTTATGTAACTATATGCCATTTATAGAAAACTGCAGCACAGTAATTTGGTGCAGCTGTATGGTGTTTGCAGTAAGCATAGACCTATCTACATAGTCACTGAATACATGAAGCATGGATCATTATTAAATTACCTTAGGCGACATGAAAATACATTAGCTGGAAATATTGGTCTTTTATTGGATATGTGTATTCAGGTAATGTGATATGTGTTAAAAATGTGAATTAAACTTAACTCCTATTTCTACATTCCATAATTTGTCTATACATTATCTCATTAAAAACTCTAATAATGTTACTATGCCAGTTCAGTAGGTTCTGTTGATTACAAATGTATCAATGAATTTTTATTAATTTATTATTTACTCGTCCTGTTGAATCCTGCCTATTTTTTTTCTCTTTATTTCTGTGGATATCATATATCTGATATTCTAAGATCCTCATCATTGGATTACTGATCTCATCTTAGTAAAATTGTGTGTTGATCTCAAATTAGAATTGAAGTGATTAATCAATTATTCATTAAGATTTGTATTAGGTCTCCAGGCAGTTCTCTATTTCAATTTGGTAAAACAAGCTAAAGTGACTTCATCCAGCTTAGATAGTATTAGTTTATGGGTACTATCTCATTGTGATTCATGAGATCCTAAAAAGCCCAGTGTATTCATGATCACAAAGGCCTTAATTTATATCCAGATCCATATTTATTTTATAAACCTGAATCGATATCTTTATAAACAAGTAATTCTAAATCATTTAGCAAAGTTTTATGATGCCTATTTGGGCAAAATTTGATTTTTGTGCATATTTAGGCTCAAAATTCATGCATACTTTGATTAATTGAATTTATTTTACATGTGTAAAGTTGTTTAATTAATTAAATTATTTTTAATTTTATCAATATTTGAATTAAATTATAATTAATATAGAAAATCCTGTTGAATATTAATTAAATTAACATGTAATTTAATTAATACCTGACAGGATTTTCTATATTGATTATAATTAAATTAAAATGTAATTTAATTAATGTTTGACAAGATTTTAATTATGTCTGCCTTTTACCAACTACATTTCAAATGATAAAATCATCTCTCATACTAAATATAGTAAAATTGGTTAGTTTTAAATTGCCTAATAATGAATGTAATCTTCAAATTTCTGAAAACCACTTTATTTTGGATCTTAATACAGGATTACTTCTCGGAAAATCCATGCCAGGCTATGATTTAACTACATATACTTGGGGACATGGGTGAACTCTGACAATGATATTACAGCTGAAGTAAAGAGCAAGATCACTGCTGTTAACAGATGTTTTTTTGGTCTAAAGGCTTAGGTGAGAACCTCATCACTAGGACCACAAAACTGTTCCTCTATAAGGTATTAATACACTCTGACCTTACATATGGGTTTGAAACCTTGATGATGACAAAGGCTGATATGCTTTCTTTGCAAATATTCAAAAGGCACTCCCTGCATTTCATCTATGGATGGATTTAAGTCGAGAAGGAGTGGTGAAGTACTAATCAGAAATTTTACAACCTGGCAAGTGAGTCAGATGTGGTCAGAGAGTCATCAGTCTTGAAAAGTTGTATGGTGGGCCTTTCATATGGCCAGGATGGATGATTCAGTAATCCCAAAGAAGATTCTTAATTAGATGCTCCATGCAACGAGAAGCATACAGCCAAGGCTTACATAGCAGGATAGTGTGACCTATGATGCAAGACCCCTTCTTGGAACTGGAAAGTAGTTGCACAAGACCATGGACTCCTGGCATAGGATGATTCAGTAGGCCATTACTCGCTAATGTATATGATGCATATTATTGTACTTTTGAAGGCATATTTCAATGGTTTTTGTGGCACATAAATCTGGACATTGATGATCATCAGTCGTTTACAGCTCTGTACACTCAATGAAACACTTGGCCGTCAGAACCTGTTTTCACTCTCACAAAAATTGTTTTTTTATATATATAAATAATCCATTTATAAATAATTCCTTACTTTTTTAAAAATAATAATCCTGTTATTACAAATTAATTAATTACAAATAATTTTATTTTTCTATATTTAACTATATGTCATTATGCTTAAAAGTATAAAAAGTTCTAGACAGTATTATAGTATAGTGTTAAATGTTTATTGCAAATATATGGTATAGTCTGGAAATTTGAAATAATACCATGAGGATTAAAATATTGATGTTTATACATTAAAGAAATTTAAAGAAGATTAATTATTTTGTGATCATCAATGTTAAATTTTTTAATGTGTATCTTTTTTTATATATCAGATCTCATAAAATATTTATCTATATTTTAAAAATGAGTTACTAGCTTGTGATTACAAAGAAATTATTGGTCAAAATTCAAAATGGTTTCTTCTAACAGGACTTATTCCATTTACCAATTTTTTTTTTTAGGTGTGTAATGGAATGGCTTATTTAGAAAGACATAATTATATTCATAGAGATTTAGCTGCTAGAAATTGTCTTGTTGGATCTGAAAATGTTGTTAAAGTTGCTGATTTTGGTTTAGCTAGGTAAGTGAATTTCAGTTATTTATTTATTTATTTTGTTACTTGTTAATGTTTTACTAACGCACTTTGAATTCATAGATGTATGCTAACGCACAATACCTGCTTTAAGGAAAGGACTTTTGACTTCTTTCTGGATTTATTTTATTTATTTCTTTTTATTAATTAGTATTGAGTCTAATAACATATTGATCTAAGATTTTATAAAATCAAAATGAAATTGCTTTCCTGCTAACTTTTTTTTTTTAACTAAAGCTACAAAATAATATATTTCTCAAAACTACTTTGAACAAATGTTCTTGTTCTGTCTTAAAGTAATGAATATAATGTTTAAAAATTGTATACTACTTGGTATAGTTTAAGTGAATTTGTAATTTTTTTGCTTAATGATCCTTTAGGATTAACCCCCTGATATATTCATAATTTTCTCATAAATAAGCAAACCTAGACTAATTTTGAGGAAATCTCAGAGATAATATTGAAGAGCTCAATAATACTATCCTAATAAATGGAAAAATAAGAACAAACTTTGATTCAATAAATAATATCCAAAAATATGTAAATGATGTAGAAACTGATAGATCAAAAATTAACACATTTGCACTATATTGAATATACTCAAAGAACATTTTTATATTATTTTAATACTTTAAGTTACAGCTGGGTCTCTCTTTTCATATAACCATGTACAGATAAAGCAGTGGAAGAAAACGTCTGAATAGGAATCCTAAAATTAAAATTATTTGTAGTAGGCATAATCAATAGTATTCTTAGTGAACTACTCAAGGCATGTTAAGAAGGTGTAATATCTTAAATTTACCTATTATTTAACCCTTTAACGATGTTGTATTGCTGGAACATTATAGCTGTCTATCCCTCTTTAGAAGTTGACTATGTTATACTGCTGGGGCAGTACGACCTTGAAACCAGTGGAGTTTTAGAGCAGGCATAGCCAACCCAAACGGCTTTGGTTAAAATTAGAGATCGAACGATACCGATATTAATATCGGCCGTCTGGCCAATTATCGGCATCGGCCGATATCGAACGCCGATATACCGATATATCGGCCTTTTTTTTTTCTTATCCTCTCCCCTGATTTTCAGTTGGTACCGATATTCTAAAGACCAATATATCAGCCTCATGGCCTTATTTAATCAAGATTATTAGAATTTGATCATTTTGTTTATTTATTTTATGTTTTTCTTTGGTCCTACTCCTCCTAAGTTGAGCAGACATTCCAAAGACTTACTTTACCGATATATCGGCCTCTTTCACATTGAATTTTATTTTTATAGCTAATAAATATGTCAATCATTCGTAAACAGATCAACATTGACATAGATTTAAGAAAAAACGACATATAAAGGCCTTATGGCCTTATTTTATTGAGATTGGTACACACTGAAACAAATTTATTTAATTTTTTTTTTCTAATCCAACTCTTACCCTGATTCCGATATTCCTATGACCAATATATTGACCTCACAACCTTATTTTATCAAAATTAGTAAAGTTTGATTTATTTTTTTAAATTTATTTATTTTCTTTTGTCAAAATTTTTCTGTCACCCTCTTGAACCGATATATCAACATTATGACCTTAATTAACCGAGATTGTAAGAATTCCACTTTAAATATTATTTCTATTGCTAATAAGTACGCAAATCAATCGTCAACGGGTCTATATAATCATAATTTTGAGTAAAGACCGATACATCGGTGATCTTATTTAGTCGAGATTGGTAAAGTTTGACAAATTTATATTTAATTTTTTTTTCTTGCCCTTCCCCTAATTTGGACAAATATCGATATTCCAAAGACCAATATATCGCCCTTATGACATTTTATCTAAGATTCTACATTTCATTTTTCTACATTTTATCAAAGATTCTACGAATTTCTCTTAGAATATTATTTTTATTACTAATAAATGCATCAATCAATCATCAAGGGGTCAACACAAACATAAATATAAGCAAAGATCGAAATATCGGCCTTATAACCTTATTTTTTTGAGGTTGGTAGAGTTTGAAAAGTTTATATTTAAGTTTTTTTTTCTTGCCCTCTCCTTCCCCTAATTTGGGTTAATATCGATATTCCAAATACCAATATATCGGCCTTATGACATTTTATCTAAGATTCTGAGAATTTTACTTTGAATATTATATATATATGCAGTAAAAAACCTAGGCATTTTCATAAACCAAACCCTATCCTGGAAACACCATATTGCTCACATTACCCAACAGTCAATTGGTACCTTGAAACTATTCCATCGCTTCCGCCATCTCCTACCCATCTCCACACGTAGGCTCCTAGTAACTTCCCTCATCTTCCCCCACCTTGATTACGGCTGCGTGGTGTACGGTGGCCTCTCGGCAGAACTCGGGGAGAGACTGAAAAGAATTATGAATGCCTTCGTAAGATTTGTCACAGGGGCCCTGAGGTATTCCCGTGTTTCGCACCACTATGCTGAATTAGGATGGCTCTTCCCTTCCTTCCGAAGACAATATTTCCTAGGCACATTCCTTTACCAAATAATCAATAGTCATTGTCCGTCCTACGCATACAATCTCCTACAATTCAAATCATCTATCCACACCCTCTCCACAAGATCTCGTCCTTCTGACCTTTACACTCCTTTCCACAGATCTGCATCATTTAAACATTCCTTCGTTGTCCGTTCCACTGCATTCTGGAATTCCATCCCACTAAAAATCCGCCATGCATCATCCTTATCCACCTTTAAAACCCTCTTATTCCAATTCCTCTTCACAATCCAATCAGACGCTGGTTAAATACATGCTATGTTATAAGGATTTAATTTTCTTTAGACATTATTTTTTTTCTCTTATTTTTTATTGTTTTATTCTGTGTTGAACGTGAATTTTCATCACCACTCACTAAGCATTGTGAGTAGATAAAATTTGTTTTCCTTAAGTTCTAATTTGTTATTCATGGAATGTATTTCAGTGAAATGTATTTTATTTCTAATTATCTTCAACATACTTCTCGCTATGTGTATATATATACTTTATTTTATTTTCTCTTCTCCTGATCTTTACGCATAATCACTTAAATATCTTAGGGAACATATGTATATCATTATTTGTTTTTTTATATATTTTTTTGTTTTAGTTTTTACAATTTCTTTCCCTACATATTAGCAGTTATTATTATTTTTTTTAATTTTTATATTCCATCACTACAATGCTTTACCTATAAAATAGATTTTACTTTCCTTTCTAATTTCATTCAGTGATTATTATGCAATTATTTTAGCTCCAATATTGTAGTACTGAACCCCTATTACCCAACTGTCCTCGTTAATTTATCCTAAGAGCCTAATTAATACTTAATGTATTACATGTATTTTGTCATTATTCATTGTAATAAGTCTTTTGACCAGATTTGTAGTTAATATATATGAACAATACTGTTATTCTAAAGGGACCTAGTCCCAGAATAAAGATGATTTTTCTATTTCTATTTCTATATTGCTAATAAATGCGGAAATCAGTTTTCAAGGCGTCTGCATAAGCGTGAATTTGAGTAAATACCAATATGTCCGCCTAAGACCTTATTTAATCGAGATTCTAAGAATTTCACCTTGAATATTATTTTTTATTGCTAATAAATTCGTCAATCAATTTTCAAGGGATGAACATAAACATAAATATGAGTAAAGACCTTGAGTACATATAGAATAATATATCGGTCTGTACTCACATTTATGTTTATATCGAAGAAAAAAAAAATCGAGGTTGGTAGAGTTTGATAATTTTTTTATCTTTTTAAATAAAGTCTTGAGGCTAATGCGTAAGCTCAGCACCGCCGATGCCCAGCTACCTGATTTATGAGATAATTTTATACAAATAGTTACGAGTTCGCATCCTTGTGCCATAGGGAGAAAATTAAATCTGGCTTCAACGCCTCGCCTTTCCCTCTGGCCCAAGGAAACTCCTTATAGTCTAAAAGTCGAGGAAGGGATGGACCCTGAGAAAAAAAAAAAAAAAAAAAAAAGAACAAGATCTGAGGCCGATTTATCTCTCTTCACCCAAATTTATGTTTATGTCAATAACTTGGAAACTGAGTGACAAATATATTAGGAAAAGAAATAATATTTATTCCGTGTAAAACTCTATGAATCATGATAAAATTAGGTTGTAAAGCCTATATATCGGTGTTTAGAATATCGGTATTTGCTAGAATTTTGGAGACAGAAGGATAAAAAAAAAATAATATAAATAAATTTTTAAAAATGGTCTAACTGTACTAATTTCAATAAAATGAAGTCATCAGGCCAATATATTGTTATGATTAATTGACTCTTACATTCAGCAATTACGAGAATTTTCTATGCGACGTTGTGCTGAACTAGACATATAGAAACGAATGACCAATATTTTTTTTTTTTTTATCTTATAAAGTGGTGTAAAAAAGTTCTCGAACCAACCAAATTTTTATAAAATGATAAATATTTCAATTTAAAACTTTTCTAACATTGTAGATGTAATATATATTTAATAGGATGGAATATGAAATTAAAAAAGCCATATATGAATTCTGATATGTTAAAGTAAATAACCAAAAAAAAAAGCGAAGAGTTCCGATATTAGAACAATTTTCACTAAAACACTCGGCTTTTAGATTTTATACAACAGCTCTTGACATTAACAATAAAGATTAAAGACTGAAGTGGATAACCAACAAAGTAATTAATTTTAAACAATAAGATAGCATTATTTAGATTTAAAAAAGTCAACACAATAGATTAGTATCTTGGCTTGTTTTTAATTAAAAAATAATGCTAATTTAGGTATATACCACATTTACAATGTTTGCAAGGATAAATCAGTTTACATTTAAGAAGAATTTGATACTGAAATATTCATCATTTTTATTTAAAAAATGGTTTGTTCGATGTCTCTTAAGCATCGCCGTATATCAGATATGATGGAAAAGATATCCAAACTCCTACAGTAATTTTGTTTTGCAACCATAAAAATTCTAATAATCTGTCATTTGATGGTGACCAGTCATGAGTTTAATGAAGATTCAGTTTATTTTATATAAACTGTTCAATTATGTTAATATCCGCAACTAATATAAATATGATAGTAGGGTATAATAGCTTTACAATAATATAATTTCAATTTTCAGGTATGTTCTTGATGACCAATATACCAGTTCTGGTGGTACAAAATTTCCATTGAAATGGGCACCACCTGAAGTTCTAAATTATACAAGATTTTCTTCAAAATCTGATGTCTGGGCATATGGTATATATATATAGATATATATGTAAAATTTTATTTTTATAACTAATTTTTATAGTATTTGGACATATCTATCAGGCTAGTTCATTTATTAGAAATTAATTTTGTTTCTCATAATTTTTTTTAGAAAAAATATCAATTAATTTATTTTTCCTGTCATCAGTCCTATTAGTTTTGTATCCTATTTTATCTGATATTTTCTTTAATTTAATTAGGCATATTATTATTTTATTTAGTGAAATAATTGGTTTAAACATCTTTTAAGTGTGTTTAAACCATTGCCTTCAATTAAGTTTTTAAAATATTTTTTTTTGTTAAATGATGCCTTAAATTTAGCATTAAATAAATAATACCTAATCTGATCATGGTATGTTGATACACCACCTTCCATTATTTAAAGTCTCAACACTAATTAATGAATGAGAAATTGTGATGTTAGCACTAAAATAATGGTAATAAAATTGGTTTAAGATTTGGAATATAAGAGAATAAATATTTATCTTACTAAAAAAATTGTTTTCCCACAAAAAGATTTTTAATTCGAATAGGTAACATGCTGAATTTCTATTATAGTCATAAAATAAGTATATATATATATATATATATATATATATATATATATATATATATATATATATATATATATGTATTAAACACCAATGTAAAACATAAGAATTAATGTTTGAATATTTTTTAGGTGTTTTGATGTGGGAGATTTTTACTTGTGGAAAAATGCCTTATGGAAAACTCAAAAATACTGAAGTAGTAGAAAGAGTGCAGAGAGGAATTTTATTAGAAAGGCCTAAAGCTGCTCCTTCTGAAGTGTATCATGTAATATACATGCTTTATTATAAGTTATTTTTCATTGATTTCTTTATTTGCTTGTTTGATAAAAAAATGTCTGCGATTCTTTGATTTACTTATTAGCTATTACATTTCAATATTTAAATATCAATATTTTCTTACCAAGTTTTAGGCCTTCATCAGAGGCAAGTAAAAAGTGAAATAAAATCGAGTAAAAAAAAGAAACAGTGTAATGATTATATAAGGAAATTAAAAATAAATTATGAAATAATATGAAAATGTTAATGATAAACCTAATATGAAGGTGTAAATAATGAAAAATATAATATAATATTGATCTCCATCACCTCTTCATCGTAGAAACTTTTTTTGATTATAGGATACTTCTCCAAACATTTTAGATTCACATAGAGATAGGCAGTGCTCTATTACTTCTCATGATTTGAATACTTTTCAAGAGAAATCGTACCTAGTACTTTCTGTATTTGGCCAAGCTGCTTAAGCAAGTTTAGTCAATTATAAAAACTTTTTGTCATTAATATGTGATTACAAAAACAACTCACTAGGGGAGGTTACTTTCAGTGGGTCACCAATTTAAATGTTTTTATTATGATTCTGCATACAAATATTAGACACATTTCTCAGCTTTCATTTCAGTGGGTCTTAGTAGCAATAAAATTATCACTTAATTATATAAGAAAGTTTCTAGTGACTGTCTTATTGGGTTATAAATTATTGGGTTGACTGGAAAATAATGCCGGATAGTTTTAATTGAATAATGCAGGATAGTTTAATTGATAGTTTTGAGTTATTGACTTTAAAGTACGCCTCTATATAACAAACTTTGTACATTTACTTGATTATTCCTTTTTTTGATTGTCAACACTTATTAATCCTCTTCTAAATGATAATGTTTGTTTACCTCTGTAGCATTTCACTGCAATAATTTATTCTTTGCTAAGATGTCAACGCGGGATTTTCATGTAATTTTGTTTTTCGAGTTTAAACTCAGCCAGAATGGGGCCCAGATGGCCAGAAATATCAATAAAGTCTAGGATGAGAGTGCACTGTTCAACGCTTCAAAACATTTCGGGAGGGAAACTTAAGCCTTGAAGACTAAGAATGCCATTAAAGGACTTCTTCTCTTGATTACAATGTTCTGCGTGCTTTGGTGGAATAAAACCCTGGAACAACTGTTCGAGAACTTGCAGGGAATCTTAACCTTAAAAAATCGACTGTCAATTACCACCTCAAGGCGATTAGAAAAGTAAAAAAGCTTGAAAGTTGGGTTCCACACATTAAACGACTGCCAAAAAAACCAGCGTTGTGAAGTTTGTGCTACACTTCTTTGGCGAAACAAAAATTACCCTTTTCTATCAAGAATTGTTACTTGTGATGAAAAGTTGATACTTTACGTTAACATTAGACGTTCTGGATAGTGGCTCAACTAAGGAGAAGCAGTAGAACAGAGAAAATTAGAAAATGAATTTTTGGAGTTTATCAATTCTAAACATGGGAAATTCTATTTCGAGGGAAAGGCAAAGTCGCCAACATGTTGGGAGAAATGTATTGATAGTAGTGGAGACTATTTTGATTAAATAAAACAGCTATAAATCTTTCTTTTTGCCTTTTAAATCAAAATCCTGCATTATTTTCTGTACAACACAATAAAGTGTGATTCTCTCTATTATGTAAAAAAAGTTGTTGGGACTGTAATATTTTATTTTTCAATCTTATCAAATTAAAATGTTAGGATAAAGACATGAAATTTATTTAATTTCCTGCTCACACTATACTATATATATTTATATATATATATATATATATATATATATATATATATATATATATATATATATATATATATATATATATGTGTGTGTGTGTCTGTGTGTGTGTGAATTACAGAATACATGTAAATTACAGTTAAGCAATATGAGTAATGATCAGTACAATGAAATGAACAGTTGTATAATTTGTAAAATGGGGGCTGGTCCGCTGTAAGGTAGACAGGGGGTACCCCCTAGTTTTTCATAATTAAAAAACAATTATTTCTTTTTCCTTTTGATTAGACGGAATTTGTAGGTTATTATACAGAGTGTTTCAGGATTAAGTGGCCAAACTGCAAAAATGGACTAAGGACCTCAAAACAAGAAAAATATTTCCTCTGAAGGTATGTCCGCAAACGCTTTGTTTAGGAGATATTCACAACTAAAAATTTTTATTGTTATGAATAACTTATGTTATATTAAGTAAATAAAACTTATTTATTTGTTCAAAGTGATTTCCTTGAGCATTAAGAGAGGCTCGCCATCTTTCTTCAACAGCAGCAGTGGCAGAATGGCACTGGATATGTGTTATTATTTCACAAGATTCAATTATCCTTCTTCATAAGGAATTAAGGTCATTGACTGGACTTGCATAGATTTTTTGTTTAATGTCACCCCAAACAAAAAAATCTAGTGGTGTCAGATCTGAAGAGCGTGCAGGCCAAGCCACTGGCCCTACACTGCTAATCCATTGATTGGGATAATTAACATTTAATTTACATAATTAACATTAATGTTTACATTTAATTAATAAAGTATTTAGAACAAAAATCTTTAGGTGTGAATATCTCCTAAACAAAGCATTTGCGGACATACCTTCAGAGAAATTTTTTTTCTTGTTTTGAGTTGCCTCCAGTAGGTTGACAGGACACATTTTCTGGCATGTGGATGCCTCCTTTGGACTGACATAACATTGCTTAACTACGATTATATATTGCTAGCTTCTTAACCTGGTCGCCCTCCCAACTAATATATATATATATAATTTATAAATTATTTTGAAAGTTATTAATAGTGCGATTTTATTTTTGTTCCAGGTCATGAAACAATGCTGGACCCATGCTCCAGAAGAAAGGCCATCTTTCAGAGTATTAAGAGAAAAATTAGCTCATATTGGACAGATAATACCTGAATAATTTTAAGATACCAAATGCAATTGTTACGTTGTAAATTTGTTTTATGACTTGATTTTCACAATGAGGAATTTATTGCTAAATATTCATGAACATTGTTGTATAATTGTAATATATATATATCAGTAATGATAACATAGAAATACATGTTCTAGAATGACATGTGCATGTATATTTTAGCCACCCTTATGTTAGATAAATTATTTATATATTATGTAATTAATGAAGTGATGACATAAGTGTTCAAGTAAGAATTATTTATTTATTCTTAACAGTATGCTGGTCATTTTATTTTTAAATTTGTGTTGATAAACAAATTAAGTATGTGTGGGTTAAATGTGAGCCTTTTGATTAAGTTGCCCTGAAATATTATTGTTTTGTTTTTTTCTATACAAATATTATCTTTTACTAATTACCAATTTTGAGTTTGAAATCTTTATATGTCACTCCAATATGTACCATTTGTTTTGTTAGACTGTTATTAAGTTTTACAATATAATAATATTGTAAAATATAATGAAATGAGCAGTATTACTTCGAAAAATCAAATTTAAATTGGATCATATATGTTATATATTTTTCTTTACTTGATATGTTCTTAGATTTAAATTGTACAAAAATTTAATTTAGGTGAACAAATAATTTTAATATCAATTATTTGATATGACTGATAAATCTTTTTTAATGTATATTTAAATCGTTTAAAATAGTGTTCAAATGTGTGATTGATTTTATTTGTATTTAAAATGAGCCTCAAAAGACGTTGTTTTGTACTGTATTTTTATAAAGAAAATATTTTAGTCTTTATTTTATTTCTTTATGCACACAAATTTAGTATAAAACTAAATATATTGTCACATTTATTATTAATTATATGGTTTATAGTTGAGCCTTCTTGGGCTCAAAGGCTAATTAAGTTACCAAAGTAATATAAAAAAATAAATACTATGTATTTTTTCACAGTTTTGATGAACAATTTAGAAATTTTAAAGCCTCATTGTGAATGATACCGGTATTAGAAACAGTAATGTTTTTATACGAATTTCCTGTTGCAAGTTATTCATGTCACATGATAATATATTGTTATACAATTTTATTACATATATTGACTTTTATTGACTTATAAACTGTCACTGCCATTATAATAAATTGTAGTTAAAACATTTAATTACTTAATGTCGCAACTTTCAATTTTGAAATGGGAATTTAAGCAGAGTTACTTTATTCAAGTATGTTATGAAACCTTTAACAATACATTATATCTCTATTTAGTGTATCTCTCTTACTTTCTTTGTTTTCTACAACATAAGTTGGTGTTGTGAAGATAAGCTGTTACTGTGCCTCTATTGTCTTCAACAAAGTAAAAACAAAATATCTTGTTATTTAATAGGAAACCATAATAACATGAATATGTAATATAATAACTCAAATAACATGTAAATCCTTAAAAAAAATTGCAGTTACTGTTATTTCTTTATTGTTATTATTATTCCCTTTGATTTTTTAGTTTATTTTTTTCTCTTATCAGGTTAAAAAATTAAGGAATAGTCAACTGTATTTATTCCCGAACTGGATTGGTGGCTTTTAAACAGTTTTAAAAAACTAAATAAATAATAATTCATCTACTGTTGATAGTTGTTAGTTATAAATACAGTATTTATAACTAACAACTATCAACAGTAGATGAATTATTATTTTTTTATTTATTAATTAAACATATACAATACTTTGCTTTTTCTAATTGGCAGTAATCAATTACCAGTTTAAAAATTATATAGTTTAAATTAAAACTTAAATTCAGTCTTCTCTAGCTTTATTCAAATTTTAATGGAATCATTCACTGTTTTTCTTGTGTAAAAATTCTATGACAACCATTTTAGGTATATTCAATAAATTATTTGATAGTTACAAATTTTAGCCATATATATTTTTGAGGGTATTGAATTTTAATTCAAGCTATTTGGTCGGTAAGATGCATGCATTGAAAGATAATAAAATATTGTTTTTTTTTATCATAAATATGAATTATTAAATTTACACTATGTAAATAACATGCTAAAAGTTAAATGTAAATATTGTTTTTTGGCGGGAATGGGCGAATAGCCTTCCGTTTTCGGGGAACTAGGTTATTTACACTCGTGAATATTAAAACACAACCCCGGCACTGGATATAGACTTTTTGAGGGTGTTTAACTGTTGCTGGAATCTAATACATTTGTGACACTGAGTGAGGAGAAGAATAAGAATACATATTTGAAACGTGGGACTTAGTAAATACACTTTAAATGAATTGACTCACCTGGTTTGTTATTCTTCAGTTGTGAGGCATATAGGACAACTAAATAAATGAGCTTTCACTCCTGTATAATAAAAAATTTATTTTATAACTGTAATAAATGAATGTATAAAAGTCTTATAACTGTAGGCTTGATTTCATTGTCTTCAATGTAGTATCTCTCTCTTCTGACAACCTTTCTTCCTGTCCAGGCCTAGCTTCCTCTCGCCTCGGTGCCCTAACCTCAAGTGCCTCTCCAGCTGTTGCTAGCTACCTGCTCTTCTTTTTCCAGCGTCCTTCTTCATCGATTGTTTATCGATATGAGACTTTTTAATGAATAATTTGTCCACTGCATAATTGAGTACAATTCACAGTGCAACCTCACATTCCTATATATTCCTTCTCATTCCCTCACACAATGTCACATAAAGGAGTAAATACAGGGGGCTGTCTACTACAATTAATATACTGCACATTGCTGTAGCTCTATAATCTTCCAGTATAAAATAATTATTAATGTAATTTACATATTTGTATATATTTTTTTTCTTAAAATTAATTTTCAATTCACTTTTATGTAAATTCCCTCACTTCCTGAGATATTCAACTTTTAAACAAACTATTCAGATTGTAGTGGAAAATAAGAAATATTTGAGAACTGTAAGATGAACCAGACACAACCACGTATGTTAAATAAAGCCACATAAGATGGCTTGGGCATGTAGAAATGATGGGAGAAGGTTGATACCTGAAAAAACTATTACATGGTAAACCAGGAGGCAAAAGAAGGAGAGAAAACCCCAGACTGAGATGGATCGATGATGTGGAGGATGATTTTTAGGAGATGGGAATTGGACAACAGAGAAGCCGGGGTTGATAAAGTGCATTGGAGACGTGTTGTGGAGGCCAAGGTCCAAAAAAAATCAGATTGTAAACTTGACAGGACATGATCAGAAGTGCTTAACAAATTGTTAAATATGTCTCTGTTCTCTGCTATTATCTATCATAGAATAGATAGATTTATTAGAACTAAAAAGTTTAACTTGCCTACCAATAATACCTACTAACTTGTTCTTTGACTTTCAACAGTGAAATATAATATTTATTCAAATATTAGCAATATTGTGAAATCTCGTAAAAAGTTCTGTTCTGATACTTAAAGAGGAATATTCTAAAAATAGTTTTTGTTTTTACAATATGTCTCTTACATAATGAAATGAAATGATAATATTTTTATTATCCTGGGACTGTTGTCTCTTTAGAATTAAGTATAAATACTGAGAAAATGCCTGTGTGGCCATACATTAAATTAAATATTTACAAAATAATATCAAATTAGAAATAAAAATATAGGAAGAACAAAGCAAAAGCATATATATATATATATATTATAATATATATATATATATATATATATATATATTATATATATATATATATATATATATATACAGACTAAACAAAGGAAAATAAAATAACATCAGTATACAACATGGTTTCTGGGGGATCTTAAGAAGTTCTCTTATGTATATTTCGTGATCAGTCGGATTGGGAAAGGTGCAATTCATTAGGCGATGAAGTTTGGCTTTGAGTTGTCCCAAGGGTCCACTATATTCCATACCACCATAGTCGAAGTGGGAGAAAACAAGAGAGGAAACCAGGAGTTGATGGGTTTTTTGTATGGAAGGAGATAGGGTTGACGGTTGAACTGTTTTAGGGTAGAAATAGTACGACGGGAAATTAGGGAGATGTGTGGTTTCCAGGAGAGGGTTTGATCAAAAATAACACCAAGGTTTTTAACGGAAGTTTGGAACGAAACAGTTGAGTTGTTCAGGAGAAGATTGGGAGGTACAGGATTGGACTTCCTGAAGTTTTGAGATTGCTGCAGTGGAATCAGCCAGATTGAAGTAAAGGTAAATTTGCACATCATCGGCATACAGGTGGTATTGATAGTGCAGGGTAGAGGACGGAAGGTCATTGATATAGATAGAAAAAGGGTGGGAGATAAGGAGGACCCCTGCGGAACACCTTTGGATATAGACAAGGATATAGACCCTGATGGGAGAATATTAGGGACTACAACATACTGGGAGCGACCGGTGAGGAAGGATTGGAACATTTAAGGACACTAGAAGACAAGGAGATATTTTTAAGTTTGCCAAGGAGTATACTGTGATCTACTGAGTCAAAGGCTTTGAAAAAGTCAAGGAGAATAAGGATGGTGAGCTTCTGTTGGTCTGTAGCTGTATGGAGATTGAGATTTTAATGAGGGCAGAATGGGTGGAGTAGTCAGGTGTAAAACCAGATTGGTGGAAGTTAGAAGGTTATTTTGGTAAAGATAGTGGGATAATTGGGATTGAACTAATGGTTCTAGAGGTTTGGAAATGTTACTATCATAATAGAGAAATTGGGTGGAAATCATTAGGGGTTGCAGGATTGGAGGTTTTATTTAGCAGACAAACAAGAGCAGTTTTCCATGTGTTGATAAAAGTGGAACTTTGCAACAAAAAGTTATAAATATGATAAAAGGACAGGGAGAATGGAAGTGGTAATTTAATCAATTTATTTATCTGATTTTGTCTGGTCCAAATCATTGGTTACGGATTTACGAATAGAATTAAGGAAGTCATCGGGAGTAATATGAGAAAAGAAGAAATGATTGGGATTAAAGGAGGGAAGAATGGGAGTCGGAGTTGGAGCTAGGAAAGGCACATACATAGTAATTTATATTTATAATATGATTTATAATTTCATGTAAACAGTAAGTATTGAAATATGATAATAAGAACAGATGATTCAGCTTTCTTAGGACTTGCTAGAAGTGTCTGATTCGGCTTATCACAAACCGTTAGGTTTAAGCAAAACAGGTCTAAATATAAAAAAGAATGATTTTCCTTCCATCAACTATTGTCTCATATAAAGACATTAATGCGACAATTACGTTAAAAATTGCTAGACATTAGGGAGAATTATATTAGTTAGTCACTAATGCAATCAAACTTCAAAATGTTAGCTCATTTTTTTTTCTCCCAATGTCCAACAGGGCTGTGCACTGGTTTGAATCCAGCATGGATGGGTTGAAATTTATTTTTTGGCGGATCCTCAGAATAAATTTCGACCTTCCCACTATGGCTAGAATAGCTTGGTCACTTGTAGGTCAATCACTTCTCCCCCATATATGCCAGAAATGGCATGTAGGGAACAAATGAAAAAAAAAATCTGTCCTTGGAGGCACTAGCGGATCCAGGATTTAATTTTGAGGGGGGCGTCAGCCCGAAAGCTTTATATATATATATGACGATTATTACTTTGGAAGAAGTGGAAAGATCCTAATAACCTACATGTAATGGTGTTTAAGTGATTCCTGACGTCCTATTAAATGTAATTACAGTAACAATAATATTTTTATAGATAACTTTTTTCATATCACATAAATATGTTACTATTTGGAGTGGCTTCAGCCCGAAATCCCCCCCTCCTCCTCGTTTATCCGCCTGTGCTTGGAAGTAGAGTTGAAATATATATATATATATATATATATATATATATATTATATATATATATATATATATATATATATATATGGGTTCTTCCTGACTAATTAATTACTTACTGACGGGCTCTACAGTCCGAGGTGGACCTTGGCCTCCTTCACGATCTTTTTCCAATCCTCTCTATCCTTCATTCTTATCCTCCAATTTACCTTATATCCTCTTCCACGTCACTTTTCCAACATTTTCTCGGTTGTCCTCTTTTCCTTTTTCCGGAAATTCCTCTCTAAGTATCTTTTTCGTTGCTTTGTCATCTGGCAGTCTTTCCACGTGTCCTAGCCAACTAATTCTTCTAGCTTTAATAAAGCGTACAATATCCTCGTGCTTCAATTAGTTCATCCAGCTCCTGATTTGTCCTTATCCTCCACTCTCCTTGTATGCATAGGGGGCCAAAAATTCGTCTCATGATTTTTCTTTCTAAAATCCTTAGTGCCTTCTGGTCAGCTACTTTCAGCGTCCAGGCTTCGGCTCCATTGCACACAACTGGTCGAACCAAGGATTTGTACATTTTGAGTTTTGTGACTCTGGATAGGAGTGTCGATTTAAAAAGCTTTAACATACCAAAGTACGCTCTATTGCCTGCCTTAATTTTCTTCCTCTTATTTCCGGGCTAATCAAATTTTCACTATTGACTTGCGCCTCAAGATACGTGAAACTTTCCACTGCTTCAAAAAATTATTCCGATTGTGCAAGGGGATTTGGATGATTTATTAGGTTCTGATGGGATTTGGAAAATTTTTCAGGGATAAGGTCAAGGACAAATGGATAAACCACACTTTCGGAAAAACGTCTTTGTTCGATGAGCATTAA
This sequence comes from Nezara viridula, assembly GCA_928085145.1. Classification (NCBI taxonomy): domain Eukaryota; kingdom Metazoa; phylum Arthropoda; class Insecta; order Hemiptera; family Pentatomidae; genus Nezara; species Nezara viridula. The sequence continues at coordinate 112,067,136 of OV725078.1, forward strand.
GTCTATATTAATTAAGTTGTGGTTGGTTACAAATTAAGTTGAGATTCATCCATGATTGAGTAAAAAGGTGTAAACATATTTTGGTCGATTCCTTATTTTACCACACTAATCTTTTTACTAAATTAGAGAAAATATAAAATCAACTTTGTTGAGATATTCTCAAAAAACCAAAAAAAATGTCACTTTTCTGTCAACCTTTCCCCCCAACAAAACCCAATGCGGGATTCTTTGGGGCGTTAGTTATGATAGGGAGAGATATGAACAATTTCAGACAGTTTTCATCATCATCATTTTTTTATTGTTGGGGTCAATCCCTAATTTTACTGGACTGTAAGAAATCACCGGTAAAATGGGAGAACTAGGGATTCTGGAATGTATAAAAGATAAAATCAGCGCTTATATTAGGTAAACATTAAAGTAAAATACAAAAACTAATCTAAAGGTTGTAAACACTGACGGATTCAAGTGAGGAGATGTATATTCCTCAAGATGAAAAATACATAAATATTTTTCATTGGTCCATATTTGCTTCTATCTAAAGTAATTTGTTTTTAGTTATTTTTTTCATTTTGCTGTTGTTACATTTTACTTTCGCTTACCCAGGGGTGCCCAGAAGGGGTTTTCATGGCGCAGGCTGCAAAATTTTTGAGGGGGGCACGTTTTGAATTTTCGAGTGGGTTAGCACATGTTCACGAGGTTACGAATTTTGGAATGAAAAGATTCAAACTAAGGGATAAGGGGGAAACTTGGAATAGACCCCATCGAGTGTAATTGTATGTGATCTAAGATTCTTTAAATTCTACTTTCACTTGTATTAAGATCAAAAGATATCTTGGGCGGGATTTATATCCTCCTGATATAGCCATCGACCTTGGGGGGAGGGACCCCTACCTATCTATGAAATATATAGTAAGCGAAAATTTTCGAATCAGAGTTTTTAACGAAAATACACGGTTTGAAGTCCCCTGAATCCAAATAATCAGATTCACGAAAGCCTAACTCAAAAACGAAAAGTCGTAAGAAATTGAAATTACGTATTTAAAGTAAGTATATGCTTTTTATGCTTATATACGGCAACTTTATTGCTTAAATCGACTATACGGAAGTGCCACGTTGTATCATCATTTTTACACAGTTTTAAATTTTCTCAAAAACGGCTTCAACAATTTTAATTAAACTCGTTATATCAAGTGATATTTCATATTAGGCAGATGTTAAATTCATTGAAATAGCCTAACAGGACTTCAAAAATTGAATTTTCAAAATTTCTTCCTCTGAAGTACCTTTAATTTTATTTGTTTAAAGTAATTAATTATTTCACATTGTAACTAGTACTAAAAACAATTAAATATAAACTATGAACTAATTTGATAAATCGTTCAAGTAGAAATAAGCGTTAGTCCTAAGTAGAAAGTGGGAAATCGCCGAAAGCCCCTGATCCCTCTCGATTTAATCGACTTAGTCAGGGCAAGGCTTTCTGTTGTAGTTTTTTGTTAGTTTAACTATTCACATATTTCCATCATACATAATTTTAAAAAAAATACAGAAATGTCGAAAATGTACTAATATGTGTATATCTATAATATATGCCAACTAATATTAACTCTTTTTTCCTGACGTGTTTCGTGGTAGCTGTTTTGGATGAAACTTATTTTATAAAAGATACATTTTTACGTTTTATAACTTTAAAGTGTTTTTTTTTAAATCTATTTTTCCTTTAGTATTTGGAGCTCGGCCACAATTTTTGTAGAGTAATTAATAGTTTTAATTGAATATGTTATACCGTCTATGATTTTTACTTTCACTTCTGTACATATGACAATACCTATTTTTACCCAAGGAAGAGTGGCAAGTAAAAGTTGTGTGATGTGATTATATATAGTTAAATTATTTATTTAGTCATAAAAAATAGTTAACTAGGTAAAATAACCAACCAAAATTTTCTGAGGAATCAATATTGCTCAAAAATAATTTATTAAATCACCAATGGTTGCGTTTTGAGAGCTGTAGAACTCATTATTATTTTTGGCCACAAGTAAGGAGTTTTTCAACAACTGTGCACCGGTTCAGTTCAATTTATAGAAAAGTTCACATAAATATGATTTATGTATAAAAAGTATGTGTACATGAATGGATATTTGGGGGGACGATATTCTAGACGGCAGTTTTGTCCATAATTTATCAATAAATTCAATTGACAAAAAGGGGAGGAGCCCACTTAGCTGTTATCTAGATTATAAGGATCATTTATTTAATGATATATCTTTCCTATATTTTATAACAGTCTTCAGTTAGTAATATCCTTCACAATGATTCTCCTAGTGTTTGTGCCGTTCGTTACACTTATTCACACAGCTATTAGTACGAAATTTGATCAATGTAAGCAATTATTTATACTAACTTATTTATGCTAATTTAATGTTTTTTTACAATTTGTTTTTTTCTCAGCATTTTCTGGAACCACGAGTGCATTTTTTAATTTTCTAAGCTATAAGAGAAATCCGAATAGGAATTTATTACATATATATAATAAAGTAAAGATAATGCTCATAAAATAATATTTTTTTATTTACAAAATAAGTGAAACATAAAAACAATAGAAGTTTAATGAATAATATATAATTGTTCAAATATTTTGATAAATACTGTTTCGAGACATATATTTATACCATTCACCTTAAAGTAGCAAGTTAGGCATTTAAAACCAATAATTCTTTTGATTTTGATTTTTTTTTCTCCTTTCATTTACAGGTAATGATAAAAATACACATACACATCCACCCATTGATGTTAGAGTAAGTAACTGTACTACACCCCCCTGTGATCTTATTCGATCAACAACTGCTGTGTTAGAAATCGACTTCGAAGCAAGTAAGTTTTTTATTTTTATTTTCCCTTATTTATATATATATATATATATATATATATATATATATATATATATATATATATATATATATCTTCAGTTACCTCCTACCAAAACATTTGTAGCATACGGAAGAGGGGAGGGAGGTAGTTCCAGAGGTATTACCAAACATATTGTAATCAGAGTGAGAAGATCGAGATTCCTGGGAAGGATCCACCACGAAATAAATCTTGACCTACCTAGACCGGATTCGAACTGGCGCACAGTGATTGTCTCAGTCGATCTTGCGGAACAAATGTCAAAATATCGACAGAGAACATTTTTCTGAAAAATGGCATTAAATGTGTGTTTAAACGTAGATATAATTGGAAAAAGAAAATCAGCCGAAAAAAAAAATACAAACAATATAAGTAAAACTGGCGCCAAGCATTGAGAATTGAAAGCCAGTTTTAATAATAAAGGGTACGGGTTTGATTGCCAGAGTGAACAAATAATAAATTTTACACCTTTAAGTTAAAATTGTTTTCCAAATAATATGGGTTTAATACGTAGAAACAAACCTTAAAATGTTCGAACTGAATTTATAAAAAGTTTCGGTTGAGTTATAATTAATATCTTATTTATACTTCAACTTACTTTTATTTAAAATATATAGTAATGAAAAGTATTCCAATCATAGATTTTTTTCTAATCCGAGTTTTAAATTAAAATTAAGGTCCCCTGAGTTCAAATAATCACGTATCGATAAATTGTTTGTGACTTATGTTATATCCGCGATGACTTAAATCTCTCTTCTTAAAATAATTCTGCATAATAACATAATTTTGATATGAAAATATTTTCCTTCTAGCGAAAGATTTGGTTGAATTGAATGCTGCAGCAAAGGCATTTGCACTTGGCGTTGAAACAACATACCCACTACCAAATCCTGATGTCTGCTCCGCTTTGGTGAACGGAGAATGTCCTTTGGATGCTGGAGAAGTGGTGACATATCGGCTGGAGATGCCCATACTTACAAGCTTTCCTAAGGTGATTATATTTAATGTTGGTATTATCACATGACCATCCATAATGTTTTAATTTATTCTACGCAATTTTAAATGAAATATTTAGGTAGATCTATAGTTGTTAGTCACATTCATGTCCTCAATACATTTAGTCTGTCGGCCAATCCCTCCTACAATGCACCTCCCCTCTTCATCCTACCCACATCCGTATCCGTACATATATTATTACAGTAAGGCTCGAAATCGGTTTTGTACCAAATATAAGCTCCTGTCATGCTAAAATACCATGAATGGGGTACCGTTGGATTCAGAATTTCACGGGGGGTTAGCGAATCGTATTCTCCACTTTTGTTTTTCTTTCTAAAATAAATAAAGTCGATACAAACATTTTGCCAGGCTTCGATACTGGAACGGTGGTAGGTCTGTAGATTGATACGGGACAAATTGGATCTTGAAGATTTTGATGCGTACAGCAAGACCCGGATAGTTCCTGCGGAACTATCGGATCCTTCGTTTTTAAGCCGAAAACGTACTATTTTCGAGATAACGCAAGGCATAGGGTTCGCATCCACACAACCTTACATTAATTGTAGTACTGTCATTGAATATATGTCTCATTTCGTCGACTTGAGGTCTATGATCGAGAGATTATATTATTTATCGATGGTGTTTTTGATCGGCAAGCCATATCTTTGTTAATTTTTCACCAAATCTCAAGATTGAGCCACCAATTTCGAAGGCTTCCTTCTCCTTCAGGCTGGCGAAATAGTCCAATCACCCAGAAAATTCAGGCAAACAAGTTATGAAAGAAAATAAACTTTATTTGCGAATAACTGAATAACTACACACTTTTCCCTTGGTTATGCCCATGATTATATAAAAGATTACTAAATTCCCTACAAAAGGAAAAAAAAATCATCGCAAACGATTAGAATTTTTTCAATGTTTTTCTTTTTTATTTCATTATTTTTTTTTTCTTATTTTCGATTAATATTCTTTAGGAAAGTTCTATTATAGCCCATCTCATTTGAAAATAACTATATATTTGGCATATAGCTATAGTATCAGTACGACGTTGAAACAATTTGTACTGACCGACGGAAGAGAGTGGGTTCAATTTTTTTTTTTTTAAGGGAAAACAGAGTTGAGATTTGTATTTCGTACCTCTATAAAGCCTCAAATACGAATTTTCATAGGAATAAAAATAAAATAACTTCTTTGCACCAAATCGGAACCAACCCCTTCGATCTTCTTTCGAAAATCTCAAAAAGTGGGGTAACATAAAAATGACTTCACGTATCCTCACGAAAATTGACATCAAATAAGGACTACATAAGCTACACGAAATGACACAAACCAGACCCATGTAAATATAATACAACTAGAAATATAAAACAAAAACCTTTGAGGAGTTTTTCTATATTTATTGTTTTTAAACGCGTCAAATCTAAAATTTATTTATAAGGTGTTGAAGAGTAATAACTCAGCTTTCCAACGATCATAGATACATTGAATTAGGAGAAAATTCTGAGGAGTTATGAATCATATATTGAATAGCAGAGGGAAAAATGAAATAAAAAGGCAAACCGCATTTCTATGGGAACGCTGTCAGCAAAACATTGCTATCCCTAACCCTATTCGTACATCCGTACATATATTATTACAGTAAGGATCGAGAAATCGGTTTTGTACCAAATATAAGCTCCTGTCATGCTCAAATACCATGAATAGGTTACCGTTGGATTCAGAATTTCACGGGGGTTACCGAATCGTATTCTCCACTTTTATTTTTCTTTCTAAAATAAATAAAGTCGATACAAATTTTCTTATTAATTTGGCATTTGATAACTATATGCTGTGCGAATTTTTCGCACGGGCCTACTAGTCTCTATAAATTGCATATCGTTGCGTTCCTTGTAACTATTTATTTAAAAAAAGCCAATGTTCCCACAAAAGTGAATGAACTGTCCCAAAAAGGCGTCTACACTTGGCGGACTGACGACTTTGGCTTTGGTTATTTTGTTTGGTCACTGAGAATCAGCATTTGGCTTAACTTCGTCATAGTTGGTCTTTTATTAAAGCTGGGAAGTCAGACAATAATAAAACATGAAAAATAATTGGCTTGTAATTATTCTCTCAGCTCAAAGAAAGATGGAAAGGGCGAAACTATAAGTTCTTCTAGGTAACCGGAACTGATTGTTTTTAAATAAATATAACTGATTGTTTTAAAATAAATAGTTATAAGGAACACAACGATAAGCAATTTATAGGGGTGTGGGGGGGGGAGTAATTGTTTTACTACAATTCCTATTCAGTCATTAAAAAAAATAAAACATCTGCGGGCTAAGGCTGTATATAGGGGCTTGAAATTGCAAAAAAGTAATTCATTCATCAATACTTTGTATAGATGAGGATAATCGTTAACTATGACCATTGATGTAATATCATTCAAACCAATCATCACCAGGCACATTGAATATTATTATTTTACTGGCTAAGACAGATAACAGTGTCCCACATAATAGGTCTTAAATTTTGATAGTAGATAAAGAAAAGAAGATGCTGTTTATCACTGAGATAGGTATTCCATCATTCCGAAATATGAATCAGCTCAAACAAACAAAAAAAAAACACTAGTAACGGTAAGAAGAATTGAATCAGTTGTATACTTGGAAAGAATCCAGATTCTACCGATGGATCAATAGTAAAGCATTTTCAATCCGTTGTTGGAACTGTAGCTACCGGTGAGGATATTGAAGAAAACATTGGCATCGTACCAGAAAATGTAAATATTCTTGATATTTATTGGAGTATCGTCCAATTACTAGAATACTAGAATCCACTATCGCCGCTCTCATTATCAGATCCGTTTTTGAACCCTGCATATTGAAAAAAAAAAGAAAAAAGATTCCTTAATTATTTAATATAAATAAAGCGATAACATTCAAAATATATATGTTTTTTAGATAGCTATGTAAATATTCTAGCTTTTTTCAAAATTGCCTTCTCTTATCTTGAATTTCTGATATTCTACTATCAGAAATATACTTTCATACACAGGCGGATCTACGGTGGGAGGGGGGAGAAGTTTTCGGGCTGAAGCCCCCCCAAAAAAAAAAAAAAAAAAATTAAAACCGTGATCCGCTACTGCTTTCATAGAATATTAAAGAATTACTTTAATAATATTTAAATGCATTAGAATCAAGTGAAATCACACAACTATACCTTGGCTAATTAATAGGCCGTCCTGACTATTCTTCTATTATACTCTACCATAGCTCAGCCTTCAGTAACAGACCAAAATTTATAGTCCTTGATTTTTATTTATTTGACAACTGTAGTTAATTTAATGACATAAAGGCAATGAAATTTTATAAAAATTCCATATTTTTTTCTATAATTTTAAACTTCATATTGACAAAACTGTGCCCCGAGTATCAGAAAACTACGTGCAGGTTTCGTTTCAAATCCTGTACCACACTCATCATACAGTCTAGCGCTGCCTCTCTCAGTACGTGCTGTCCAAAACTGTATGTAATACCTTGTCTGCATCAACTGCGTCTGAATGTATGCACGGTATGAAACTGCAATGCACAAAAAACTATCACTGTGGTTTCCCTTCTGCTGCTATGCCCTACGCTGCATCTTAATGCACGCTTTAATTCCTAATATACATACGTCTGTAAGAATAAATTGAAGAAAAAAAATCGAAAACCAATTTAAAAATAAAATTTATCTTTAGGATTGGTGGTTTGTTTGAAATGTATTATTATTATTTTTTTTATAACTTCAAGAGGAATACCGAAGAAGCGTTCGTTACCTGTATTATAATCTTAATCCTCTAAATCTGTAATGTTTATTTACTTGCAGGTGGCCGATTGATAAGGAAATGAGCAGGTGTTCCTCTCAATCCACTTCAGAAATGTAACCGATAGGAAGAGAATTCTCCGCCACAGAAAAGGGTTGCGTAATAAACAGTGTCAAATTCCTTTGCGGTTTCTTTAGCGATCGTAATTATCAAGGAAATATCACATGGAAATACAACGATGATTTGATTAGAAAAAACAAACAATGCGTGTAAATAATTATATACATATTTTAAATTAATTTATATATTATCATTGTTATATTTTATGGCGTTGTGATTTATTCTGAACCATGACCTCATCTACAGTCTTTCTCCACTCGTTTCGGTCAAGGACCTCTCTTCTTCAATTATTTAATCCAATAAATAGTTCCGAGGTCTGCTTCTACATCATCCTTCCAGCACATTCCAGGCCTTCTGCTTTTTTCTTTTTGTCATGTGTGATAAATAGTCAGAACGCAGTCATTATACATTTTTTTTTATCTGTGCCAACGTTTCAATCCAAACATGTGGGTCATCTTCAGAGCTCAGTTTTGCTGTTAGAAGTATGTGGAGAGAGAGCAGAATGAGTTATAGAAGAAGATGCCGAATAAACTGAGTGCGAGCGACTTAGAGCTTGAGATGGGTCAGGATGACATGTTTTTCTCGATGTGTGTTGTGAGATGGTGTTGTCAGCGCTCGAAGAATTCATTGATGTGAATTTCAGTGATGAGGTGAATTCTTGTTGTAAATAAATGGTCCCTATGATTTAATGAATTATTGAAGGAAGCTAGTCGACTGTTCTACGTATCATGGGTGATAAATACTCAGGACGCAGTCATTATACAATTTTTTTTATTTGTGCTAACGTTTCTCCTGACTATATATAGCATTTCCAAGTCAATTTCAAGCTTTTTCAAATCAAATTCAACCTTTTCCAAATCAAATTAAACCTTTTCCATTTCAAATTCAACATTTTCCAAGTCAAATTCAACCTTTTCCATTTCAAATTCAACTTTCGAATTTTTGTCAATTTTCAATTTTTTTCGAAATGATGGCCACTTACTATATTATCGAAGGCATAGCTTTTGAAAAATACAAAAAAAAAAATTTGTAAATGGAGGTCGTTTTCAAAATCTACGGATCCGGAAACATAAAAGTAGACCTTTATATTGGATAAATTCTAGAAACTTAAATAAATCAAAACACAGTGGCTTAAACATAAAATGGATGTCATTTTCAAAATTTACTGGTCGGGAAACATAAAAATACACCCTTATATCGAATAAGTCAAAAAAACTTAAATAATTCGAAACGCATCACGTAATCTTAAAAAGGAGGTTATTTTCAAAAACTACTCATACGATAACAGACCCACACATCGAAAAATTAAAGATAATTAAATAAATAAAAAAAGGTTGAATTTGAAATGGAAAAGGTTTAATTTGAAATGGAAAAGGTTGAATTTGACTTGGAAAAAGTTTAATTTGATTTGGAAAAGGTTGAATTTGACTTGGAAAAGGTTGAAATTGACTTGGAAATGCTATATCACCCATGATATGTAGAACAGTCGACTAGCTTCCTTCATTTTTTTTCTTTTTGGAGTGTCCATTCATTCATTCATTCTCTTTGGTATTCTGTGAAATTCCATTCATTGAACATGGCCTACATACCCTGTACATTTTTTTTTTTTGGGGGGGGGGGTTGCCGAATGGGCTAACGCGTGTGCACTGCACCGCCCTTGCCTGGCAACCTGATGTATGACTCTATGATATGAAAATAGTCACGAGTTCGCGTCTCGGTGCCAGAGGGGATTTTAAAATCCCCGCCCTCACCCTCTGGTCCGGGAAAATCCCGTATGGCCTAATAGGCGAGGTAGGGAAGAACAGAAAAAAAAAAAAATAATAACCATGTACATAAAAACCCTATAGTACTTCTTGGAAAAGGGTGATAAGTAATGTTATAAAAAGTAATTATAGACAGAAATAAGCTTAAGTTGAAACATTCCGGCCTTCTTTAGTTAAATCACCTTTTAAAACGAATCAGGCGCGCTTTCAGAATTATCATAAACAGTACATTATATAAGTTATACAAACTCTTTAAAAATAAAAAAAATGCAGGATGATGGGAGCTTATGAAATTACAAAAAAATATTAAAACAAGAATCCTAGAAGCACCAGGAATTATGGGAGCTCTCTTATCTGACATATAGAGTTCGTTTTTTGATGAATGTGATTTAAAAAAAAAAAAGTTTTAAAGAACAAGGATGTAATTTACCATCATATTAAAAAATATTTTTAGATTTCTTAATGGGATATCTGGACTTAAAAGTTCCATATTATTTATTCAACAGGGTGTTTCAGGTTTAAGTAGCTAAACTGCAAAAATGAACTAAGGACCTAAAAACTAGAAAACAATTTCCCTGAAGGTACGTCCGCAAATGCTAAATATTTTCATTGTTATGAATTCATTTAACCATCATTCATTCATTCATTAAACCAAAAATCTATGTAAGTCCGGTCAATGACCCTAATCCCTTACGAAGAAGGATAATTGAATCTTGTGAAACAAACACATATCCAGTGTCGTTCTGTCACTGCTGCCGTTGAAGAAAGATGCCGAGCTTGTTTTAATGCTCAAGGAAATCACTTTGAACAACGATTAATATTAATCTTAATGTTTAAATTTTATTAATAAAGTAGTTAGAATAAATAAATAGGTTTTATTTATTTCATATGTAGTAAATAATTCATAACAACGAAAATCTTTAGGTGTGAATATCTCCCAAACAAAGAGTTTACGGACATACCTTCAGAGGACATTTTTTCTTGTTTTGAGGTCCTCAAATCATTTTTGCAGTTTAGCCACTTAATCCTGAAACACCCTGTATACAATTTAAATATTTTTTTCTGTTTCAGGTTCACGCTATCATTCAGTTTTCACTTGTTTCTGGTTCTGACATGATTTCGTGTTTCAAAGTTGCTGCCAATGTCGTTGATCCTTAAAACTGTCAATAATCCATGAATTTATTAAATATTTATAATATGTGAATGTATATTATATTAAATTATAATATTGGCCCCTTATATTTATTTTATAAATAAAAAGGGTGCTAAAATATTTCACCTCACACCTTGTTTATATAGTATATTTAATTAATTAAGTATCTTGAAAAAATATTCTTTTTATTTCATTTAACTGAAGATGAATCCCGAATATTTAAAAACATTAGTTTAATTTTTTTTTTTAATTTTAATTTTTCTAATGGTACTTTTATGATTTTTTTTATTGTAGTCCGAGGATTACATAAAACTTCGTGAACCCCTTCATTTTATGGGAATCTACAACTTTTTTATTTTCGAACATTTACGGAATTGAGGGGTTTTCAATCTGGAGATCGGTAAACTTAGTCAATTTACCTAATAAGTTACTACTAAAAACTCATGACCACCTATTTGCTTCCCATTTAAATCGAAAGATAATTTGATCTATAAAATCATCCAAATTTTCATGGGCATTTTTACTTCATTAATAAAATATAATAATTTCAAGAAAATAACTTTATTGAACCCTTTCTCCTCCTTTCCATGCTTCAGTTAATTTTTTTTTCTACGAAATTTCAGGTAATTTTGCTCATTTTCAAGCCAAAATCTTTATCTATAATATTATCATGCATTAATCACAAATATATATGTAAAAGATGTAACAGCACATGCAATAACACTATAAAACTCCCAAAAGTCAATTTAATGAATAAAATCTCTACTTCCATGCTTATCTTATTCTCCATGTTATATTATTTTTTATATAATTGTTATAAAATCTTTCTTCATTCTTCTACTACTAATTTCATAACTATTTATGAAAATTCAATTCTAATTTTTTTTTTAAATTTTTTAATTTAGAAATATTATAATGTCACGTGGACAATAATTATAGTGAGATATGAACACATTCACACCATATATACCAAAAACATAAAATTAACAACTGTAAAATAATAACTAAATAATAATCAAACAACAATGTACAATAAGAAATAAAATAACCTAAAGGTAAGTAAATTAAAAACATAAAAACTCAGTCATACCTATATACAATATATACATTCAGTTAGGGAACCCCAAGCCAGGCTTGTCTCTCTATAGAGGAAAAAGCAGGTCTCCAAGACATCTCTGTGCTACTCTCTCAACCGCGCCACTGGTGCTAAAGCCAGTGGAGATTGAGTGAGGGCGCTTTAGCCACATACACTCATGTTTTGAGTGGAGAATCTGGTGATTGTCAGAACTCTAAGATAATTCTAAAATTAAAATTAAAATACTGAAAGTTACAATACATCTCAAATAAGAACAGGCCAAACACCGATTTTTTCAACAATTTATCATACTATTTTATAAATTACCTTTGTACACGTCACACCAAGTAAACATTTTTTAAAAATTTCCATCCAATGCTATACATTTTCATAATTTGATCTCAAATTTGAGAAAAAAAGGTGACCTCCAAAAATATTGGGCATGACCTCCATCCCTAACATGTTAAAATAAAGAAGTTACATAAAGCAAATGGTCCAATATTTTTGTAATCTTCTTTTTTTTCCATTCTATGATCAAATTAACTTACAATTCAAGTGAAAAGCGAATGGGTGTTCATGAGTTTTTAGTAACTCATTATATTAGTTAATTTAATCAGAAATGTTCTACTTTTGAGAATCTTTATATATATATAAAAGTTGTAGGTTGTGATAAAATGAAGCTATCAATGAAGTATCAGATGAGTCTTAATGATTTGATGAAAAGGGGTCTTTAACATTAGAAATATTGCTAATTATGTAAATTATGCATATCTTTTTACTTGCATCGGTTTTTCGATAGATTTTCTAACTATATTGTGTAACATAAAATAAACCATATAGGAGGATCAATGATTTGTTGTATGAACAAACAATAACGTTATTTCAACTAATAATAATAACACATATCACACTGTTCATTGCTATCATAAAAGTTTTCACTTGTTCATGTTTCCTTCCGACGTGTGATTTGAAATGGCTGAAAATTTTGATGTCTATTCACTAATCGTAAATCATGTTCCTTTAAATTTTATTAATCATCAGTGAAATTTAAATTTCTTTGTGGTAATTTATCATTTAAAAAATTAACATATTTATTTTAACAATTTCGAATATTCGGTGCCTTGAACCAATATTTAAGCAATTATTATGAATATAAATTAATTTACAACTTTCCTTAAGACTGTATTGGGTTAATTTGTATTTCTGCTAAATTTGTCTTTAAAACAATATTCTTTTTTTTAAACTTTCTCTCCTTCCCTTTTCCAATTTTTTAAATAGAAATAAAATGGCATATATTAATATTTTTTTTTAGCCTGTCTCTCTCTTTTTCACTAACGAATTTATACTTAATATAATTTATCCTTTATAGTTATTAATTATAATTTTAATATCCTTTTTTTATTTTAAATAAAAATTAATAGCACACCCAATAATTTATTTTTTGCATACAAATTTGAATCATTTGCCTTATACTAGTTTTTTATTTATATTAAATATGTGTACTAATTACTTATTTTTGTGAAGTTGTTAATTAATATAAACTGCAGCTGAAGAAACAAATATAGAAAATATAAATAAACTTATAAAAGAAAGTTCTCCTTAAATGTTGTGAATGATTCCAACACTGACTGAAAGATAGCGCTTCACTACGCTCATTTTACTCTTTTCAATCTAAGGTGTTGTACTTCATATAAATATATCATAACGTCTATTTTTATTTACTTTTAAATTATCTTTCATAACTGCTTTACTATTTTTTCTTCAAACATTATGTACTTCATTCAGGAGCGGATTCAGATGTCATTTTTTTTTTTTTAGGAGGGTTATTATCAGGATGAATATATAATTAGGGAGAAATATTACCTTGTATTTGTGAAAGTTTGTGATCCACGGACATGGGTCATCGATGTCCAAATCATCGAAGAAATCATCGATTTCTTTGAAAACATTTTTTTGGTGATACTAGGTGGAAAAATATTTTGCCCATTTCAAGGGTTCTTGCCAATGCGTCATAGAGCGCAGAAAAAAAACATTTTTTTTAATATTTTAGTTTTATTTCTATTAAACTTGTATTGATTTCTAGGTTATAATATACCATTAGATTTGTTTTGGTGCGTATAAAAAGAGAAGAAAAAAATTGTTAATTATATTAAATAATTTCGAATATATATAAGAAATTACTAGAATCAAAACAAGCTTCCAGTAAAGGAGGTTAAGTAATATTTTTTTCATGAAGAAGAAATTCAGATTCGTTTGTAGCGTCCATTAAAACTCTAAAATATTTCGCCTTCAATCAGTAGTTCTTATGAGATTTAGGTTTAGTTCTTATGAGCTAGCAAATATGTTTATTTTAAATATTACATACCTTAAACAGGGAAATATTGAGCAAACAATTTTTATTTTTCAATCACCAAGTATCACCAAAAAAAGTTTCATTGAAATCGGCGATCTCATGTCTGTAACCCCCTCTTATTGTTAGAAGTACAAATATTGTAGTACATGTATATTTTAATTATATATTTTTTCTCACTGGTTATTTTGATAGATTAAATTTCCTCTCCATTTGCCCTTTTCCATAAGTGCATACATTACATTCAGGTTGGAAGGCAATGGACACCGCCCCCCCCCCCCAAAAAAAGTCTCGGAAGTTTATATTAATGTAATGCTATATATAAAAATACACAAATATACAAATATACAAATATATATATATATATATATATATATATATATATATATAAATAAATAAATATTTTTATATCTTATTTATTATTTTTGGCGAATGGGTATATTTTAAAATATGTTAACGAAGCAATTGAATATATTAAATATTTTTATTGAAAAGTTTTAAGGACTGAAATTAGCTTCCAATTCCTATGCTTCTTGTTTGCCACTGAAAATTTGATAAAATCCTCACATAAAAATGGAAGGTTACACATGAAAAAAATCATAAAATAATTTGTTGCAACATATAATGATCTTTGATTACAAACTAAAATTGCAATAATAGGAACATGGGGCGTGGTGAAGTACTTGTGTTCCTACCATGAGGTCTTAGTTTAGTGAACTAGTCGAATTTTTCTATTTTCTAAATTGATTTTAATTTAAATATTTTATTCATTCATGTAAATTAATTGTTATTGATTTACAGGGAGGAGGCGCGCGAAACGATATTCTCGCCCTCTCTCTTTTTTTATTGGGGGGCGATCGCCTAACCCCTCCTCGAAGGCTGCGCCTTTGCCCTCCTCCCTCCCCACCCCAAAGTCCATTTAAAATACGTAATTTACACCAACATAAAAAATTACTTTCTAAATCAAAAACAAATTACTACACTAAAGATATTTTATTGAAATGAAAGCATAAATTCTATTTATAATTAGGTGATCGAGCAATGAGCATATTTGAAAATATAAACATAATCCCTAAAAAATTGTAACATGGCCGCTAGCACAAGAGATAATACACCGGATATCAGTTCTATGGCCTCCAATTGGCAAAGTGCTATCCTTTAACGTTACTTCTTTCTTCCTTTGCCACAACAATATGCCATTCACTCGATACATTGGCTTTAATTTTTTAGCCACACCTAACTCTCAATTTTACCTGTCTGCTTTCCTATTTTGAAGATCAAATAAACAATATTCTTTATGGACAATTTCGAGCATTACAAATTCAACCAGGGTAGTTTTCAATTAATTAGTAATATTATCAAACGTTTTCTCCGGTCAGTACAGAAATCTTCCGTGTTTTCCATTGAAGAAGAATGAGTTAAAAAATATGAAATAACTACTTACTACAAAATAACATACCTCAGATTTTAGAGTAAAATTTCAATCAATTTTTAGATGTAAAATTTTTTGTTTAAGGATGGTGAGCGGCAGAAAAAATAAAATAATCTAATTTATTTTTATATAAATTATAAAAAAAACTTTTATGATGGTTATACATACTTAATTAAGAAGAGGAAAACATTATTATTGTGTTGTATACTAAAAGCGTACAACTGAAACAAATTCGTGTGTTTTTTCAGTGCATTATATAAGATGACCGTAGCAATAAAATCAATGTACTTGGTTTAGATTAATAAGAAAAATAATCAAGAACACAATGAATACAAGTAATGAACAACAATGAATGACGTGAGATATAATATTTATTTTATATTATTCTTATAATATAGAATAGTTTATAATCTATTTAATATTTTATATTTTTGCACTTGTTCATTAAGATAAAGTGGTGAGTTGAAGAAGTTGCAGGAACTCTTACAATTTATATAATTATTTTTTAAAATTAACATTGTTATTAAGGAATCTTATTATTAACAAAAAAAAAAAAAACTGTAAAACTACAACCGATGGAGGTTCTTGGCTTTATTAATTTGTGAGGTTTTTTTTTATCAACAGTTGTGGTTGTGCAAAGAGGAGATTTGATTGAATTCGTTTTCATCCGCCAGATTTTTCCTATAATTATTTATTTCATTATGAGTGGCCTCATTTAAGAGGCTGGGTATCTCACAGGAGGTTCAGTAGCAGAATAAATAATCACCTTCCACAACCGGACTCAAACTCAGGGGCTCAGAGCATAGGAGTACACTGCCTTCATTAGCTACCCTGTCCCCCATTATTTACACTTACATCTCTAATTATTATTTATATGTAAACATTATAATGTAACACTCATTATTTCATTTCTCGTTGATGTAATTCTACTTTCGTCACTTTTTTCCCTTTTATCACTTTTAAATATTCCCCATCATTATTAGTATAATTCGTCCTCAGATTTTTTATACACGTTAGTGTAAAATTGCTTTAAATAGATGAATTACGAGAACTATTTCAAGTTTTGTTGGAACGAGATTTCGTCACAGGAGATTTAGATTTTCTGCCAAATACGCGTTCCGTAACTACTGTTTTTCCGCATGTTTATTATTAGTGAATTCGGGATTTAATTTTAGGAGGAGGGAGAATTTTTTCGATTTTTTTTTATTTTATAATTTTAATTACAGTAATAGTTTTAGATGTAATATTTTTCATTTTATTGCTGAAAATACAATGAAATTTTCACAAGTAATAATTAAAATATTACATTGACTAGAGATGTAATAGTTCAAAAATCATATTTCATTTCTGCAGAGTGATATAAAAATAGCCCTCAAGGACCACTTCCAAAAGATCCTCCTAAAAATAAATCGTTTAGTGTTGACCATCATTTTATCATAACTAAAACGGGTCTGTTTTTAATATGATAGAATAGGTAAGTAGCGTGCTGTTAAAAGCTCTAAAGAAATGTATTTGATTCCCATTGGAAAATAAAAATAAAAAAATTGTTAAAGTATGGAAGAGGGCAACGTGAGAGCACAGAATTAGAATTTAAGGTTAGAAAAACATTATTAATGTTCTGGGAAATTACGTATGGCTGGCTTCTATACGTCATGTTTCATTTATGTATTGGGTTGGCAAATAAGTCCTTTCAGTTTTTATGCCACTATGATACACTTCTTCTCTGATTAATTAATCCCTAAGGTGGATTGTTTATCCTGTTTGTAATATGTCAATAACTATATCCACTAGCGGATCCAGGATTTAATTTTGGGTAGGGCTTCAGCCCGAAAGATTTTTTATTCATTTATATAAAACGACAATTAATTTGAAAAAAAAAAAGAAATTAACTACCTATATGAAATAGTGTTTACGTGATTCTTGAAGTCCTATTAAATGTAATTACACGAACAATAATACTTTATGAGATAGTTTTTAATATTGTTTTCTATAAAACATGTTTATATTTTATCTTTCTGGGAGGGGGAGATAGCTGCAGCCCGAAAACCCCCCGTAGATCCGCCTGTGACTATATCTGTTAACTCTTGTTGAGTTAGTATTGTGTTTGCTACTGCACTGTGAATATCGAAGCAAATGTCATTCATTATCGGCGTATTTTGTTGTATTCTTTTTAAAAAGTTAAGCGTGATGCAGAAGCTCATAGAAAAATTTGCTGTGTTTATGGGGATGATCCCTTAACTAAACGCACCTGTCAAAATTGGTTTGCCAAATTTCATTCAGGAAATTTTGACATCAATGATGCTCAACGTTCTGGTCGCTCCCATGAAATTGAAACGAGCAATGTTAAGGCCATTTTTGATTAAAATTCCACCCAATCAGTGTGAGAGATTGCTATGATCCTAAATGTGTCGCACACAAGCTTAGAAAACCAATTGCACAAGCTCGGCTATGTTTCCAGGCTTAATGTTTGGGTCCCTAACATTTTTTTTTCTAAAATCACAAAAAATGTTATGACTTTAGCTATCTACAAGAAATTTAGTAGGCATTTAGGGCCACATAAACTACACAAAATTACATCGACAGGACCTTCTTAAACAGACTATAAATGGAGATAAAAAATAAAAACCTATAAGGAGTTTTTGTTTATTTATTCCTTATGTAGGCAATAAATAACAAAAAAAACCATACATACGGCTTTGAAGAGCTTTCCAACGGATATAGTAACATCGAATTTTGAGAAAATCCTGAAGAGTTATGAATGATCGGAAGGGTGTGTTCCACTAAAACAACGCTAGGCCCCACACCTCATTGGTCAATCGCAATAAATTATTGAACCTTGGATGAGATTTTGACCCACCCTCCCTATTCACCAGACCTAGCTCCAAGTGACTACCACTTATTCCGGTCTCTGCAGAACTCCATGAAAGAAAAAGGACATCAAAAACCATTCGGATCAGTTTTTTAACAATAAACTCCAGACATTCTATGAGCATGGCATTATGCGCTTAGTGGAAAGATGGGAAAAAGTCATATTAAATAATGGTCAATATATTGTAGATTAAAATAAATTTTATTTCTATAATACATTGAGTTTTTTTTCACTCTAAACTTATTTGCTAGCCCAATATATGTATATGGATGCATATGTATGTATATACATATATACACATTTTGCACGGTGTATTATCTGTTATGCTAGTTTCGAGGTTATTACAATATTTTTGGGCACTTAAATATATATATTGCAATTATGAAACATTTTGAATTAATCCATTGAGTTTTGAAGGAAAATGTAAATTATAAATTATTAATAAAATTATCAAATATTCGTCTGTGTTTGTGAATTTGAACAACCAAACATTAAACATGTGATAAGAAACTATTTTATATTATAAGAATAATATGTAATAAATATTATATCTAACGTCATTTATTGTTGTTTATCATTTTGATTTATTGTATTCTAGATTAGCGTTTATTTTCATAACTAAGTATATTGATTTTATTGCTATGATCGTTTTATATAATGCTTAACGAAAACACGACTTTTTGTCAGTTATTCACTTTTAGTGTACAGTGTGCAAATACAATAATGTTTCCTTCTTCTTAATTAAATATGTTTAATTACCATCAAAGTTTGTATAATTTATAAAAATTAATTACATAATTTTTTCTGGCGCTCACCATCCTTAACAAAAACTTTTTACATCTGAAATTTTACCCTAAAATCTCAGGCATGTTATTTTGTATTATGTAGTTATTTTATACATTTAAACTCATTCCTCCTAAATAGAAAACACGAAAGATTTCCACATGGTCTGGATAAAAATTGTAATATTACTAATCGTATAATTTAGTTATAGGTCTTCTAATTGTTTTATTTTAACGGAATATAATATAAATTAAAAATAAATTATTATAAAGAGTTTATAGTTGTTTTTTTTGCCATATGCCTTAAGACAATTTCTGAATCGGCCTCTGCAGCATACCATTCGTAATATTTAAAAATTATCAACTAATATTAAATTAAATATCATTACTAACAATAAATTCAGCCAACCAATAGGAGAAAATGTCTTTTCATGCATAGAAAAATACCCTTTATTCTAGTTGATAGTAGAATATGGCAGCACTGTTTTAATTGTAGTTTCACTCTTACTAATTATTTTATTTATTTATTTAATAGGTAGTTGAGAAATAAAGTTTAGAACAATATTAGATGCTCAAGAGCAGGGCTTGAAACTGAAAAAAAAAAATTATTTTTAAAAAGTTTCTGTTAGGCCGGCATTTTTACTGTCGATAGTTTTTCAGTTCTTTTGGAACTTTTTCCCTCACAACTTTTCAAGTAAAGGTTTTACAGAAATTTTATTTTTAAAAAATTGTGTTTAAAATTTCTGTCGATTTTGCTAAAAATTTATTTATTTAGTTATATTTGGTTGTCATGTACAACTACATAGGTTAGAGGAGCTTTATGCAATTTCATTATATATTCAATAAAAATATGTATGTAAATTATTGTGTTGTTAGAACTGCTTAGGTTAATTCTGATGTGCATGGTAAGGGTGTTTATAAGGGCAGTGTTGTTTAAATATGTCTGTAGCGCAGGCCTCAGATCTACGGAGGGGAAGGGCTTTCGGGCGGAAGCCCCCCAAAATGGTAAAATATAACCATGTCTTATGAAAAAATATTAAAAAATTATATATAAAAGTTAGTGTTATTATATTTTATAGGACTTCTAGAACCACTAAAACAACATTTCATATAGATAATTTCTTTATTTGTCTTCCAAAGCAATTATCGTTAAATATAAAAAAATCTGGTGCGCGCAACACACAACTTTCACTTAACGATCTACTTTGAATAGAAATTATTTTCTGGCAATGCTGGGCTATTATGAAATTTTTTGAAGTGTATGTTAAACGGAGCTAAAGCTTAAAGCTTACAGATAACAAGTCATTAAGACCATTATAATTACAAAATGTCTATTTAATATATCGACGACAGGCAATAAAAACCTAGTCACTCCATCTGCTTTTATAAACCACACAACTTTCTTTGCTTTTATAAACCACAGAATGACTAACTCCAATTTCAACATTTTTGAGTGATGTCATTGTAGTGATATTTTTAGTTGAAAAAGTTATCTATGCAGAAAATGAGTAAGTTGATTCCAGAGGTGGTGATTGCAGTGTTGAAATATAGAACTGAGAATAAAGGTATAAATTTAGGTACTTATTTCTTATGAAAGATATTCCTAGAAAAGACACTTTATTAAATATCTGTAGAAAAAAGGTTTTTTAGTCTCAACAATTAAAAAAGTATATTTTAAATTTATCCAAATTTTCGCCTCTTCAGGGAAAAAAACTAAAGATCATACCTTTCCTCGTAATTGTCCGATTTAAACGATTTTTTTTTGTTTTTTTAGGAAATTTCATAAAATTTTAAAAAACCAAAAAATACAATATCCCCAAAAAAATGTATACTTTTTGAGTTACTCGGAATTTAATTTTAACATCCCTTGTAATTTTGTTCCAGCTTCTTTTCGTTGAAGTAAGTTATATAAATAAATTTAAAGGGTATCGAGAAAATTACTTTAGCGAAGTTTCATTGAAATCGGTACATTCGTTTAGGCGCTACAGTCTATAGCAACGCAGATTTTTTTGCATTTTAATTTTTTTTCTCCTTTATTAACTTATCAAATTCTTTCAAAAGTTATATGTAGCATTTTTTCGTAACTCTAAATAATGCGAAATGGTTAACTTTTTTCAAATAAAACATATTAAAGGTACTTTAGAGGAAGACATATATGAACATTGGGCATTTAAGCCCTGTAAAGTGACATCAACGGGGATAAGACCTAAATGACATTAAAGACCACTTAATTATACAATGATACACCGAGTTTGCTCAAAATCGTTAGAGCCGTTTTTGAGAAAATAGTAAAAATGTGTTTCAGCGTTCATATAAAGTGGCACTTCCGGTTAGCCGATTTTAACGAATAAGTTGCTGTCACATCGGCCCATATACAAACCTTAAATACTTAATATCAGTTTCGTACTACTTTTCGTTTATGAGCTAGACTTTTAACACACACACACGGACACACACAGACCATTTTGCGATACTTGGTTATTTGAACTCAGGGAACCCCAAAACATGTATTTCCGTTGAAAACTGAGATTCGAAAATTTTCACGATCGCAATACTTACAGACACACACAGACCATTTTGCGATACTTGGTTATTTGAACTCAGGGGACCCCAAAAGATGTATTTCCGTTGAAAACTGAGATTCGTAAATTTTCACGATCGCAATACTTACCTTTACTATACATTACATATATACGTAAGTGAAAGTAAAAATTAAAAAGACTGCAGTTATCCCCAAAATTAAATCCTGTATCCGATAGAGGTCTGTAGTAATTGTGTTTTTTTTCAGAATTAGGAACACATTTTTCGATTTTTTTTTTTTGTAGGGATTATCGACTATCCCTCTCCCCGGGAACAATACAAGGTCCTTGATTGATCCAAGCTCGGACAATATACGAAAATATGTTGTGTTGTTAAAACTATTCAGCTGCGGCATAGTTGTTGGATCTTGGATTTAGTTAAAAAGTCGATCTAAAAAATGACTTTTATTGGTTGTTTCTCTAACAAACGACACATTAGCATCATGTGTAATTCATTTAAGACAAATTAAAAATATATTCAAAGACCAATTGCTGTTTATTTAGCTGAACTTTTTTCAAGGACTTTAGTAAATACAAGTTAAAACATTTACCACGAACCCGGAACTTACAATTATTATTATATTATTATATAATTATTATTAATACAAAAAAGTTTCTTGGAACTTTTATTTGTAAAACGTTTTTTCCTAAAAAAAGTTTCACAGAAACTGTTAAAATGGAACCTTTTTCCTAAAAAGTTGTATGGAAATTGTTAAAACTCCACTGACTTTAGCACCATTTTCCTTCAGTTACACGATTGAGAGAGTATCGCAGGGATCTCTTGGAGTCCTGCTTTTTCTTCAATTGTTGAAGGGACAAGCCTGGCTTGGGATTCCCGGCCTGATTGTAAGTATTATATATAGGTATGTCTGTGTATATAGGTATGTTTTTTTAATGTTTTTAATTTATGTATCTTTAAGTTATTTTATTTTTATTTTATATAATTTTTTATTATTATTTAGTTGTTTATTTAATGAAATTTACAACTGTGTACAAATAAAACCAGTAAATATGCAGAAATTGAAAATGATGAAATGAACAGACTTTTCGAGATACTAACCAGTAGTAGCACTTTCAAAATAATTCTAGGTAAGAAGATAACGAGGCCATCTTCTTTTCACACACCTAGGAGGATTATCAGGAATCGAGCAAGAATCGAGGCTAGAAACAATTCGGATAGGACTGGACTTTATCACGAAAGGATAGATATCTTGCTCGGGCTAAATCAGCGAAATATATTTAGTTGTTATTTCGCTTTTGTTTATTTTATGTTTTCTCTGTATATGGTGAGAATGTATTCATATCTCACAATAATTGTTGTCCTTGTGCCAGAATATTATATTAACTTTTTAAAAAAGTTCCTTAAAAATACTTTTGGAACTTCTTACATATCTCCATACGTCAACCCACGTCCACAAATTCTTTCAAACAACTTCCATTCTTCCACCTACTCTACATCCAAACTTCCGCAAGCTTGTAAGAATTTTTAAGTTGTGTAATCACAATTACTCACCAACAGTTAATTGATTAGAGCCATTTTATTTTTCATATTCTTTGTATATATTAGATTATATTTACTTGCCAGACTGATGCATATATTTTTTGAACTCTGCTGTTATTATTATTCTGTTCTGTTATTATTATTCTGTTAAAAATTATTTTTCATTTCAAAAGTTTCAAACCCTTCTCAAATCCAGTATTGTACCTATTAACTTAAACGTACAGTTACTTTTTATTATTATTATTATTACAGCTATAAAATAAAAACAAATATATATTCATTTAATAGATCTGAATTAGACCTTGGACAAATACGCTCGCTCTAGACAAGTGCCTTAGGCCAACCAATTTGCAACCTGTGCCCCCGACGAAGTGGGAGTTGGGGAAGTAAGCTATTTCAGTTAAGTCATTCTAGTAAAAGGAGGATGTGAGCAATTTCATAAAAACCGACACACTCCGGTTACAATCTGCCTCCAGACCTCTCACTGGTTTCTTTTCTTTCCACAAAGACACGATAAGCGATATGCAAGGATCTTGAAAAACAAATTGAAAATCACTTGTTCACAGTTCGGGTATTTCATTGAGAATTACGAAGGAGTCCAACTTTTCATCGATATATCCAACAACGAATGAAAAACTGTCATTTATTTTTTTACCAAACAAAATAAAACTTAATATCAAATATAAAAAACAGAATATATATATTTTGTTTCTTCCCTCATTCAGTAACCATGTAAGAAGGATTTATATTGTCAATTTTTACATGTATCATGCATTTATGCTAAATAAATGTATCAATTTAATGAAATGTTACATAGTTCTTATTAATTTATAAATTATATGATGATTATAAAATTCATTCCATTTCTTTATTGAGTAATATTAAGGACAACAAGTAATAGTGATATAGTAGCTCATTTACACACCATGTAGCTCATTTACAATAAATGAAATAAAACAAAAGCAAAATAATAATACTAAAAATAAATAAATAAATATATATATATATATATAAACAAAGAGAAACCTTATCCCTCCCCTACATATGGAAGGAAAAGCAGAACTCTAGGAGATCTCAGCGCTTCTCTCAGCGTGTCACTGGTATTAATGACCAATAGAGACTCAGTAGATGCGCTAGATTATACAAACTTTCCTAATCAAATACATGAAGAAAACAAATATATATATATATATATATATATATATATATATATATATATATATATATATATATATATATATATATATATATATATAATAAGTATACAGAAACGAAAACAAAGAATACAAAATTTATTTTTAAAAAATTATTATTATAAAAATATTAGTGACTTCGGGCTTCCTGAAGGAGTTAAAGATAAATTTAAAGAGTGAATTTCATCACCATATTATATTTCTGGAAAGTATCCTTTTCTTACAGTGCACAGCGGACCGAAACGCTAAAACCGGGAACAAAATATTATTTTCTCAAAAAGCTTTATATCTTATGGAAAATATAGTTATATACTCATCCACATATATACTCATCAGATATATACTCATTGAAGATATATACTCATCCTATATGGCTGGTGATATCGAATGTACGAGGAATAATTATTTTAAAAATGTTTCTCATGATGAAATTTAATTCCAAAGTCGGTGTTATTGGGAGTGTAAATTTGAATGAAATGTGATAAAGATTTCAAATTAAATTTTAGCTCAAGCGAAGAGACAAAGAAAAAAGAAATAACAGTGAAGAATACTTATTGTGGCAACTATATGTACTTTTTTTGCACTAATACTAATACTCGATCACTGTGAAAGGGTTTTAAAAATTCGTCTAATTTATTTAAAACTATAATAAAATTATAGTGTTATTTCTACATTATTTTTTTTTACTTAATTAATGAATATCTAATTTTGGACCCAGAAGCATATTGTCACTGAGATAGTAGTAAACACGTACAGAGACAATTTAGCCATGACCACCTGCGACCACATGTTTTGCACAATTTTTTTGGTATTTTTTTCTAACTGAATTGATAAGAAAACTCTGATCAGACATCAGTATTAGAAATTTAACCAATGCTTAAGTACTGTTTTTATTAACTTAATTGTGATAAGGGACATATTAAAACAAGGTAAAATTATTTAGTGGAAACTTACTTATCAGAGAAACTAAATTTTGAAAGTGTGATGAGATTTTCAGCAGAAATGTTTAGCGTTGATAATTTAAAATCATTGTGTGACTCCTTTCTTTAACACTTTAAATATAAATTTAACCAAAAATGAGATGCATAGAAACAAATCTCGTTTAATATTAATAGCGTTTTTTTCAAATGTGTCGAGGAAACGAAAAAATATATTTCAAATTTGGGGGTAGAAGTACCGCAAATGAAATTAAGGAAATTTTGGCAAACAATGTAATGTTGATTTTTAGAATGCATTAAAATTTCATTCAAGAGTTACTGGCTATAACCATATATCAGATCGAATGAACAAATTATTAACACCAATCACAAGATTTATCAAAGAATGTCTAGTTCAGTTCAGAAAAAATTGGTCAAATGAAAAAGCTTTGGTTGTGGATGCAATTTTACAAAACAAAATATCAATATAGTTTGTTAAGAAATTATTTAATTTAAAACAATACTTCTGTATTTAAGAGAGCCAGAAAACCTACCAAACGTCCAGAAATTGATATGAGTTGAAATGGGGATGCGATAGTTCATTATTCATGATCACGAATTAATATGTGTATGTTGCAAATGTTCTTCAGACGAAGCTGTATAAAGTTTGGTTTATCATTATAAAGTTTTATCAATATAAAAATATATTTATATAAAATACGTATATATATATTTATTTATACTTGTAAAGAAAATATATATAAGTTACAACAAAAAAAGATGTAGAGCTTTACAACAATTTAAAAACCGTACAAAAAATGTTATTTATATTTTTAATGAATCTTTTATAGAATAGTTTCGTAGAATACGTTTAAAAATTTAATATAAATACACGAAAAAATAGTTAACAATAAGTTTTTTGACTTAAATTAAAAATTCAGATTTTTTTTATTTCTTTAGCTTTAGTTTCAGGTATCAATCGATTTAGAACAAACAGAGCTGTAAAATTTAATCATCAGCTGTTACCTATCTCATATCGTTTGTCTTTTATGTAATTTTGTCCCCAAAAAAATGTTTTCGTTCCACTGTGCAGCGGCCAGTTTCTTGCTTGCAAGAAAAAAAAATGAATTTATAAATTTGTTTCTGAGGACCAAATCTTCTATCATTTTAAATATTTTTAACGAAAAAGACATTTCTTCATTGACAGACGTGATATGAGCAAATTTTTATCTACTTAATATTATTAACTTGTCGTTTTCAATATGTTACTTGTTTTGAACAGTTTTTAAAACTGTTTCATCTTTGGAATATTCCAATATTTAAATATTGGATCGAACCTTATCCAATATTTAAATATTGGATCGAACCTTATCTAATATTTAAATATTGCAGAAAATTTTTTTTTTTTTATATTTAATCTTCTTTATTGAAAAATATTACAATCTGTCTCAAGGACATTTATAATAGTGTTCACAGATCACATTCACACTCTATGTACAATAAATAAAATAAATTATACAGAAAAATAATATTGAAGAAAATTATGTACTTAAATTAATAACAAATATTACAGATTGTAAATAAGGTAAGAAATTTAAACTTGGTGATGCATAGAAGTTTAAAAATAATGAAACAGGGGAGGTACAAAGCCAAGAATTGAAAAATGTCTATATTCTAAGAAGTTAATTAATGAAGGTGGCACCATTTTGTTAATTTGTAGATATTTATTGATTGCAAATTATTTTAAGATTGTAATACGGAATTTCATTTTTATTGTGGCATTTTAATTTATATTTTATAATTATTATTATTATTATTTTTTATTTAAATTAATTAAAATATTCACTTATTTGTATTTGTCATCAAATATATAATACACAATTTGAATAATTGCATCTAGGTACGCTGATTCGTAAGGATATATGATCACGATTATAAAAACTTTGCATGCTCCCAAAAATATGCAAGTGCATAAAAATGCGGATCTTGCTTATTAGTTAGCTCTGTGTGTGTGTATAATTTTAAAAAAGTTATGAAGTAGACCATTCAATCTTTAAAATACTCCAACTATATGTGGTATTCATAAACAGTAATAATCCACAGATTAGTATTATTATTTATTATTTTATTACTTAATATTTTTAATATAAGAGAGAGATATTGCCATAATGAATTCGCCTTAATTACCATCGCTCACATAATGATTAATTACCATCGCCATCGAGTTTTAAAATCACATAATGAATAAATATCTCCAACATTAATTCGTAAAAAAAAAAAAAAAATGGAGATGAAAAATAATGTTTTCTGACATAATGTCTAATTCTAAAGCGATGTTTGTCTTCTTACTGTTTTCCATTAATACCATAACCTTGTACAGATATTTTTTTGAATGTTGATAAAACGAATCAACTTGATATTTCATTTGTTATGAGGATGCGGTCAGAAATAAAACACACGCTAATTTTTACTCTTTATGTACAAATACCGACCGTTGTAGACTTTCTTCAGGACTAAGAAAACAATCTAAAAGATTGTATTTAATAAATATAGTAATATTCTCATATCTAAAATAACATATTATTCTCGTATATTGAATAAACTTGAAGAAGAAACGTTGGCACGTAAAAAGGATTAATGTTGTGCGTTTTATTTTTAAACGCACCCTGCTTCATTTTATTTAAAGACAAGAGTCTATTCATTCACCAATTCACACGAATCTGCCTTATAGTTATACACAAAATAAACACCAGAGCTGTAACCATAAACAATCATACGTTTATATCAAATTTCAAATATAACTAAAGTCCAAAATACAGTTCATAGTTGTTAGAAATAAACAAAAAATCAACCAAAGCCAGAACTTCCAGAGACTTTGAGGATGCTATTTTTAAATTTTGTTAAGATTGGTTCAGTGGTTTTCTAGTTTGAGGGGTTACAAACGATAAATTGGTTGGTATATCATATGATATATATTTTTGTGGTATATGATGAGATAAGTAGTGCCGACCTTCGGGCAAATGCTCAGGGGCGCCAAACTGGAACGGGCACCAAAAAAAAAAAAAAAATTGAATTAATATTGAAATATATTTTTCATAAAAAAACAATTTAGGAAATAAATTAATTTCGCACAATAGGTAGACTATTTATAATTGTAGGACTGTAGTCAATAATTGAAAAGCAGGATTCTTTTCCCAGCCATGATGAAGGCCTGAACTTCGGTGAATGTAAAAATAAATACCATTATTTATTTTTTACAATTTCAGTTAACTGATCACCCCAACCATGCTTCTCTACAGGTAAACTATTTATGTTATTCTTGAAATATAAACTCTTAAATTCAGTCCCAATTTTATTTTATCGTTACAATGAGCTTTAAGTGCATTGAGGGGCTCCACCAAACCTTCAAATTCCTCTCGTATCCAATCCTTACAATCCGAAATTCTTCGTAAAATCCTCAATGCTCCTTACTTTGTTACAAATAAAATTATCCATAATGACCTTAATATTCCTTATGTATCAGATTTGGCCCAATCCAGATATCTGTCCTTCCATAATAAACTTCATAACCATCCCAACCCTCTTGTCTCTAACCTTGCTTCCTATTCGATTCCTGATAACCCTCCGAGGCGTCTGAAAAGAAGATGGCCACGTGATCTTCTAATATAGACATATTATTAGAGTGCTACCAACGGGTAGTTTCTCAACATGTGTTCCATGTCATTATGTGCTAATTTACCAGATATATTTTTTGTGTACAGTTGTAAATATCATATAATTAAATAATAAAAAAAGTACATTGTATCGTATTCATCTATTTATAATCTGAATTAATCCACTTAGATGTCGTTTTTCTTTCCATTTGTTTTTTCTTTTCCTTTCCAACCGTTCATCGACTGCCTTTCTGTTTCTTAAACATATAATGTTGGATGGGAGAGGACCTTTCCCATCCTATATTGCTCTAGTATGACCCGGTAAGGATCGAACAATGTATCTCTCCTCCAAGAATATATTAATACATAAACAGTTCGACAATCATTGAATAATTGGGAAGAAAAAAAAATTGAAAGAATAATGACACCCAAATTGATGGGTATGGATTAGAAAATAGATGAATATTATGCAGTGCACTGAAAACTCCCAGTAACGATAAAATAAAATTGAGACTGAATTAAAACTTATTTTTCTATACCTCATAAATTATTTTTTTTGGGAGGAGATGACGTCCTTAACCGAGGGGGCGAAATGTATTTGGCCGGCAATGGTGACAAATAATCTTATATTTCATTATGATTTTTCTCCTTCTACTCTATTTTGTATTTTCTCTCTATGTAGTATCTGTATTAGATGCCCAATATTTTGTAATTTCGGTGGCATTTTTAATGACAACCAAATTCAATTCCAACAATAATGTAACCGCAACAACATAGAATTAGTACTAAACAATAGTACCTAGTGTATACCTAAAAAAACTTCAAAAGAAGTTAAAAATATTATTAACAGCCTTTTCACTCCTAAGATTGAGAATATCAACAGCACAAAACCACCTAATGACAACATGGACTATTAGGCACGTAAATCGGTTCATTGGTTTTCGCGGTTACATGCATACTGTTAAATAACAATGTGTATATGAGTACATGGAACTTTTTATTTTTTTTATTTATTTATTTATAAATATAATAATCTGCCAACTCCAAGATATATACTACAAAAGATTTCTGGACCACTACCGCTTCAACCTTCGAAGAGGATAGGATAGGAAATAGATAGGGATTGTGCATGCGGATTTGCATAATTTGTAAGGTTCTGATGGAATTTGGAAACATTTTCAGGGATAAGATCTAGGACAAATGGAATATTAAGGTCATGATGTAGGGTTATGTTGGTTACGTATAACAGAGCATCAACTATTGTTCGGAACACGGGCGGATCTACGGGGGGGGGGGGCTTTCGGGCTGAAGCCCCCCCCCCAAAATGGTAAAACATAACCACGTTTTATGGAAAAAAATACCTCTTAAAGTATTATTGTTGGTGTAATTACATTTAAAAGGACTTAAGGATTCACTTAAACACCATTTCATATAGGTAGTTAGTTTCTTTCTGTTTTTCCAAAGTAAATATCGTTATTTTTATGAAAAAAAAAGCTTCCGGGCTGAAGCCCCCCCCAAAATTAAATTCTGGATCCGCTAGTGGTTCGGAGGACTTTGGACTGAAAGGATTGGATGCGTTTGATAGTACATGGAACCAGAAAAAAATATATTAAAAATAAAAATAATTATAGTACTTGGCTCATAAACAGTATTTAACACAATAACCTACCCAAGACAATACACCAAGCAGTGACCTTTTTAAATTACGCAAGTTGATCAGAATTCTTATTAGTGTTAGGCACCACCTTTAACTGCTAATGATTAGGGAAAATATAACAATCTATTTTTATACATCAGCATCCTGCCAGGAGTTTGAATAATGTTACAGACTGGAGCACAGAAAGGTGTTTCCAGTAGGAGTATCCAATAACGTCCTCATCCCAGCCTATGGTGGATAATAAGAAGGAAAATTATTGTTAATTTGACCCATCGCCAATTGAATATGGTTTCAAAGTCAATTTATTTTATGAAGTGTTTTTTGTTTAAGTTCTGTCTTTGAATATCTGTCTTGTGAGTCAATATAGTTGGTAAACGCTATAAGAAGCAATCACTAGAGAGCTAAAACAAATTCCAATTTGCGACAAAAGAAACAATAAACGATGAAAATTCTCCTTTGATTTTGAGGAATTTGGTTTATCTTTAGTGCAATTCTTCACCATAGATATTTCGTTTTCTCTTACAGATAAATACGCGATCTGGCAGCCTGCTTCAATAGGATAACCAACAGCAAGCCGAACTGCTTAGAATCTGAATGGTACAGACCGGTACCACATTGAAAAAATGGATACCGGACATCTGCCAATACCCATTGCTCTCGAATCATATTGGAAGATGATCAGGTAAAAGGGGGTCTTTTATATATAAATAAACGTTTTCTAATATATATGGTTGTACCACAAGATCGATTTGCACTAATTAAAATCCAGTCAAACTTATCAGCCCAAGTAATAGATATCTCTACCTAGAAAAATTAGCGGAGGAATGGAATTTTTTATTATAATATATTAAATAAGGCATATAAGAAAAAAATAAAAATAAAAAATATACTAAATTTGTATTACAATATTTTATCTTGCTTTGACTTTTGCTGTAAAAAAAACAAAACAATATTTTAATCTTTGTTTCCACTATACCGGGAAAACTGTATGTTTTTTTCGAGACTATTCTAATCTCTGAAAATATCAGTTTATCTGCTGATTCCAGATAAGGAAGAAATTTGAGTACTTTATAGCTATCTACCACTATAAAATATTAGATTTTAGTTACAGTTCGTATTTCAGAACAATTTTTCTAACATGGAGTATAATGTTTTTCATAACGTTAAGTAATTTTTTTTTTATTTATTCATGATCTTTACAACTGTATGATATCGTATCCATGCATTTTCTTTTAAATACACTTAACATTAGTTAGCAATTACCTCTAAAAATATTAATTTTACAAAAAAAAAAGTTAAGTTATAAGCGTTTATGCGTTTTTTCTTTTCTTTTTTCCATGAAATATAATTTTAAACGCCTTGATGCTTGTGCTACAACTGGATTTTTCTTTTATGAACTTTGACAAGTAATCGTTCATGGAGGTCGACATGTATAAAGGTTATAGATATATACCTAAGGGAGGAATGA
Organism: Nezara viridula; assembly: GCA_928085145.1. Taxonomy (NCBI): domain Eukaryota; kingdom Metazoa; phylum Arthropoda; class Insecta; order Hemiptera; family Pentatomidae; genus Nezara; species Nezara viridula. Next base: position 112,099,329 of record OV725078.1, read on the forward strand.
GTATGATAAATATCCTGGGCCACTCTTACAATCATTTCGCCATAGTTGTGATGCTTGTGCCGGTATACCAAGCAGGGACTTATTTTTCATGATTTTTTTTCTATTACATGAAATTAAATAGAAGCCTACTAATAGTAGAACACTAGCCTAATAATAGAAACATGACATAATTAAACAATTATTGTATTTGTGCTTTTTTCTTTGAAAATTTGGCCACTGCCATATCGCTCTAGCAGCTTTATGATTGATCCTAGAGAAATATCTTTTCAAAATCATATACAGTTTTCGATATTTAAGTTTTTAAAAAAATCTTAAAATTTTGGCGTGCTTCGTAAAAAAAAAAAGAAAAAAAAAAAAAAAAAAAAAAAAAAAAAAAAGTTTCCTGCAAAATACTTTTACACAATCTTACTATATTTTTAATGTATGTACTATACTTCAAAGCTTCGTTTTTCGGTTGTTTTTTTTCAGGTATCATAACTTTTAACGCTCTGCTGGTTGGGTTAATTACGAAGTGCACTACGTTTCCTGAACGTACCTTTAAACAGACACCTGTCCTGTTTATTCATTTTAGACTTTGTTCGTGTGTATATTTTATTTTTGTATGGCTTAAACGAAATTTATGTTTTTTACAAAAACATGAATACTTATATAAACAATAATTCAAATATTAATTCCTTCTACAGTGGTCATAGGTAAAACGCAATTGTTGGGAATCATATTCGCATAACGATTGTTCGATCCTTTTCTATTTCAATTAATTTCAATAATTTTTTGTAATTTTCGAAAGTCTGGAAAGAAATTATCAATATGAATATTTTAAACCGAAAATAAATTACTCAATAAGACTAATTATCGGGATTTCTTTCTTATCTGTTTTAAAACCTTTCGAATATAATGTATTTATGATATAATATTTGACAAATGAGACAAATAGTATTATGATTGAGTATAAAAAATTTAAAAAACATGAAATTTTGCGCCATGTAAAATAAAGCGCCCATCTTTTGAACAGGTTTATTAAAATTATAACATTAAAAACTCTTTGAAATTTCTTGAAAACAGACTATGACATACAAGCCCAAAGGACATGCTTGTACACATTCTAAAATCATTATAGACATTTATTAGATTTTTTAATTTCTCGTCCCACCGTGCGCCGTAACGTTACTATTTCGCATCGTCATCCCCACGGCAGCAACCGCCATTCCTAACTGCCAACCGTAGAAGCTAGAATATTACGCTGAAACTGCTCACCGCAGCGGATAATTCCTCACTCATCAAGCATCCTAGTTTAAAAAAATTATAAATTAAAAAGTTAGCCTTATATTTTATAATTTTCATTTGCATCGGAGGGGAAGCAATACAAACGATGGCGGAATTTTACTAAACAACCTGACAACTATTCATTACATGTAGTTCAGATTAGTACTATATTTTATCTTATAAAACAGGTATTTATATGACTCATTTCCGGGAAAGTATATACTATGTAACTTACCTCTAAGAATCAGTAAATATACAAAACAAAGTGTTAAATTGCAAACCTTAAATAAATTTAATAAAATATTCAACGAAGTATTTTTGAATTAAGTTTTATTATTATAATTATATCATTTTTACAATAGAGACCTTTTTTAACGACCTCCGTAAAGAATAAAGCAAGTAATATATATATAAAAAAATGTTGAGCAATTAAGTTATTGCATTAATATTTGTTCGTTAATACAATCAATATAATGTACCAAAAACGCTATAACTATACCATTTATGAGTATTGAATGATGTGGCAGAGGCCTGTAGGCACCTACGCAAGTACCACTTTTCTGTCGATTAAGTGCATTTTCTACGGAACCACTTCAAATATTTTAAAAAGCAATTAGTGTTTTAGAAAGATAAATATATTCTCTAGATGTTTTATTTAAGCACGTTTTCCGTTATTGTTGGCCGTTTTATTACAAATGACGCTTGATTTTCAACTTGAAAATGTTTTAGTTGGAAAAATTGGCTTTACTTGTGTTTTTTATAGCCTAAGCCAATTACTTACTTTTGTATAAGTTCTCATATTTTATTATTCTCTGACTATCCAGCTTTAATAAAAGGCCAGTTATGACGAAATTAAGCCAAATGCTGATTCTCAGTGACCAAGAAACTAAATAAAGTCAAAGTCGTCGGTCCGCCATGTTTGGACGCCATTTTGAGGCAGTTCGTTCACTTTTAATAAATAATTACAAGTAACAAAGCGATATGCAATTTATAAGGATGTGGGGGGGAGGGTGCACGGTAGGTTGGTCTGGCCCACCGTATATTCCAATGTATGTGATTAGAGATAAAGTTAATAAGAAATGTGTAAGGAAAAGATCAAAAAGTTTGTCTATCATTCGTTCTGAATAAATAGCAAGTGCCTGATGTATGCTAATGCGCGGTTTAGAGTGAAATAGCATGGAGCTGCTAATCGAAACACGGCGCCGAGTATAGATCGATAGGCAGTCTGCGGCTAGGGTTCATGCAAGTTGGATCGATCCAGTGTGTCACATTCAGCCAACCTTAGTTCCCTTCCCGCCCTCCACTACCTTAGGGCCCTCAAACCCTTTCGTATGAAGTTTAAAAAAAAAAGAAAAGAAAAACCAGGCATTGTAATTTTTTCTTAAAATAAATTGTAATAAATTTTCTTCTATCCTTATCATTGTTATAGTCCTCAGTAAAGGACTCTATTTATCAAATTATTAACATCCTCCTCCCCAAACACAAAACTTCGTGAGTGGATTCATCTCATCGTAAACTTTTTTATCGAGGAAAATTATCGGAATTGGGACGTTTTCTATCTGGAGATCGGCGAATTTCGTCTCAGAAAATACTCGAAATTGGATGTTTCCTCATTAAATTAATTAATTTATTGAGGTTCTAAAAATTCATGAATACTCATTTGCGTTTCACATGAATCGTAAGGCAATTTTATCAAAAAATGGAGAAAAAAGGTGACATACGAAATGATTGGACCGTTTTGCCAATATAGCCTCTTTATTTTGACAAGTTGGGAATGGAGGTCACCCCAAACAGCCCTATATTTTTGTAGGCCACATGTTTTTCTCGATTTTGTGATCAAATTATCGAACCAGTCAAGCGAATAGCAAATGGGTGTTTAAAAATGTTTAGTTCCACATTAAATAGACAGTTTACCGACCCTCAGATTAGTAAGCCCATTTCCGAGAATTTAAAAAAGTTGTTGATTACCATAAAATGAAGCCATCCACCACAAGCGAATTTACGGGGGGCTTTCGGGCTGAAGCCCCCCTCTCCCTCCCCCCTACCCAAAATGGTAAAATGTAACCATGTTTGATGGTAAAAAATATTTTTAAAATTATGTCTTAAAGTATTATTGCTCGTTTAATTACATTTAATAGGACTTCAAGAATCACTTAAACACCATTTTATATAGATAGTTAGTATCTTTCTGTTTTTCCAAAGTAATTATCGTTATATATGAAAAAAAAACCTTCCAGGCTGAAGCCCTTCAACAAAAAATGAAATCCTGGATCCGCAAGTGCCATCAACGAAGTTTAAGAGGGATGTTAATAAATTGAAAAAAAAAAAAAGAATTTGTACAACGAACTTTTATCTCCTTGACAACATATGAATCCTTATATAATCACTTTTAAAAAACGCAGCTATATCCTATGATAATTACAGGAATTACAATTGACAAAAGAAATACCTTGGATCTGGTTTTCAAAGTTTTTTTTATGTAACATTTTTTTTCTAAAAATGTTTTCTTTTTTAAATTATCTCGAATTGTATATAATTTATTAACAACCATAGGTAAATAATATCAAATTCAAATTAGATAAAAAATCATTTTTCAATATTTCATCGAGAAAAAAAAACATTTTCAGTAAGACTATTACGTCAGCTTCTGATTAGTTTCAGATATTACTATTTTTTTCAAACAAAAGTAATTGCGTGATTATTATTTTTTAATATTAAATTATTCACAGGTACCCACTTAAACAAGCATCAGTAAATCAGGATTAAAGAAAAAACTGGAATGACAGGATCGCAAACATTTACTCTGAGTGCGATTTTCAGAACACATTTTTTATTATGTACAATTTTTTTTTTAAATGGCTAAAAAAGAATTTACTTTTGAAATTATGTCAAACTGAAAATGATGTATTAAACGAAAACAACTATGAAATAGCTACTTCAAATTATATGGAAAACTCATTACGATTTATAAAAAATTTATCGTAAAACATCCAATAAGTTTTCAATGATCCTGTTAAACCACCAGTTTTTGATTGGTTTTATACACCTTTATTTTCTTAAAAACAAATTTCTTGATTTTTAGGGGATTTTCATTTTTTTGTTGTTGCAGTTTTTTTTATTTGCGAAAGAAATGTCTGTTCAAATAAATACATAGATTTTATGAACAATATTAAATTTTGAGTCTAGTTCTGTGTTCAAAAATATCATTAACAAAATTTATTGCATTAAATATGACTCATAACACAACAATATATCAAATTTCGGATATGCGGTTTTTGACGGATCAAAGAAAATCAATTTTCAGGAAAATAAATCTAATTCAATTTTTTTTTTTGTTTCTTGATAGACATATGTAAAGATATAAAAACTTTTCTGAAATAGTTAGGAAAGTCGTGTGTGTGGACACACCAGACGTTTTTATTTTAGAACTTAACTTTTAAGTACCCTTTTTAAAAAAGCTTCAGGAAGTGAGATGTGAAGACGAAAGCTATGAAGAAGCTACTCGCTTAACTATGGAAAATTGTTTTTAAAAATATATAAATTATTCGTACAATAACAATATTACAAGGGGAAAAACAAAACTGAACATATAGTTCAAATAACTGGTCTTCGTAAATGGCCATAATTTTTAAGTAATTTTATGAATATCATCGGTAATATTATAATATTCTGAGAAGACTCGAGAATCAGGCGATTATCGATTGTAAGCCACACCCTTATGAATGTTATTCAATTACGTAATCGACGAACGTTTGATTATAATTTAATAAATTGAATATTTCTTTTTTTTTGGCATTTTTTGCGAGGTCGTAGGTCAATCTTATAAATAATCACATTTAGTCACATTTAGGAAAATCTTTGCACGTTGAAGTTGAGCTTAAGCCATTGATTAAACTTATTAGTAACTTGGACTTACCCAAGTCTGGGGCATATCATATACTGTAGAGAGGAGGGGGAACAGACAAGTCCCCCCAAACGTTCATTAATAAACAATAATCAAAAACTAAATGTGATTATTCATTAGAATGACCTATAGGCAAAACAAAATAGTGAAAGATAATTTAGAAACTGGAAAACAAAAAATAGAATATTTACCAAATACACTACAGAAAATAAAATAAAATTGTATTTACTTTTTTTAAACTTATTTATTGAAAAAGATTACAATCTGTCTCAAGGACATATATAATAGTTTTGAGATCACATTCACACTCTATGTACAATAAATAAAATAAATTATACAGAAAAATAATATATACATATATATATATATATATATATATATATATATATATATATATATATATATATATATATACAATAAATAAGAATAAAATAACCTAAAAATAAATAAATAAAAAGAACACCTACATACCTATATAGAATATTTACAATCTGGCGAGAGAACTCCAAACCAGACTTGTCCAACTGTGGAGGGAAAACATCATTCCAGGAGATCCCTGCACTCTCTCTCTCAATCGCGTCACTGGGGCTAAATCCAGTGGAGATTGAGGAAAAGTACTTTAGCCACATACACTCATGTCGTGAGTGGAGAATCTGGCCATTGACAGAACCCCAATATTTACAATCTATAAAAGGTCGCGGAGCCACTCCCGTTTTAACCTTCTTGGAGGATTATAGGGATGGGTGGTGCTGGATAAGGATTGTGCAAAGGGATTTGGATGATGGGTAAGGTTCTGGTGAAATTTGGAGAATTTCGCTGAGATAATGTCAGGGTGTAGGATTTTGTTGGTTACATAGAAAGGAGCATCAACTATTGTTATAGGACTTTGGATTGGAAGGATTGGATGCGTTTGACGTTGGAAAATTTTGCTGTTCCCCACAGTTCAAGTCCGTAAGTCCAAGTAGGTTTCAGTATTGTCTTGTAGATAAGTATTTTATTTTCAATAGAGAGTTTAGATTTTCTATTTAGTATTATGTATAGTTGGTCGTATCGTCGGTTAAGTTCCTGTCTTTTAAGTCTAGTATGAGGGTTCCACGTTAGTCGTCTGTCTAAGAGCAAGCCAAGGTACCGGACTGTGTCTGAGAAATGAAGCTGGATGGAATTACAGTGTACTGGTGAACAGGAACTGCGTCGGAGAGTGAAGGTTATGCGTTGGCATTTGGATTCATTTACTTTAATACACCATTTATTACACTAGTGCTAGTGAGAGATGTGTCTTTGAAGGTTTAATGATGTTATATCAGGACCTGAGACGGATGATAGAATGGCGTTGTCATCAGCAAAAGTTGCCAGGAAGGTATCGAGATGGACAGGGATATCGGCGGTAAAGAGGATGTAAAGGACGGGACCCAATACGCTACCTTGAGGAACACCAGCCTCAATTGGATAGCAATTTGAAAATTCAGTGCCGCAGCGAACTCGGGAGGTACGATCTGAGAGGTAGGAACGGAGGACAAGGTATAAGGACTGAGGAAGGTGGGTTTTAAGTTTGAAAAGAACCCCGGCGTGCCATAACCGGTCAAAAGCTTGAGCTATGTCCAGAAATGCACCCGAGCAATATTGCTTGCTTTCCAGGGCTGCGGAAATATGATTGACCACTCGAAGTCCTTGTTGGTCTGAGGAGTGTTGGGAACGGAATCCGAACTGGTGTGAAGGAAGATTTTGAGATTCTATAAAGGGTAGGATTCTTTTCAAGAGGATCTTTTTAAGGATTTTTGAAAGGATTAGGATTAGGCTAATCGGTTTGTAAGAAGTTAAACTGTTGGGAGGTTTGCCTGATTTTGGGGATAGGATAATAGTAGAAAGTGGGTGTTTCATAGGATGCTATTGTATATGTATGTAAGCAATATGACGGCTTTAGGAGGGAGTTGTCTAAGGATCTGAGAGGTAAGGAGGTCGTATCCAGATGATATGCGAGTAGGTAGTTTTTGTAAGTGTTATTTGACCTCAGAAGGATTAACTGCTTTAGGCGGTAAGGAGAGTGGGACGGGTGAATTAAGGAATTCCTCTACTGCTGACGTATGGGTGGGGTTGGATTCCGGATGAGAGGTGTAAGGGAAAGGTGTTTGGCGAATTCCTCGGCTCCATCTTCGTCAGACGCTGCCCAAGAGCCTTTACCTCGACGGAGAGGATGTGATATATGATGGGGTTTTAGGATTTGTTTAGTGATCTTCCATAGGGAATTGTCATGAGAAGAGTGGGAAGTAAGGTTGGAGTTGAAGGATTAGGATCTGAAAGTGACCAATTCTAGCTTTAATTTTTTGCAAAAATAATTATAGGATTGACGATCGGTGGGGAGTCTATTACGTTGCCATAATAATCTGTTCTGCCACGAGAATTCGTGGTTGTAGAACCCCATTGATGATGTTTGGCGTTTAAATCTCCACCCAGGATGAAGTGATGTCCTAAGGAGTTGAGAAGAGAACTGAACTGGATATTGGATATGGATCTGTATGGAGGGCAATATGTTGATGCTATGGTGACGGGAAAGGAGAAGGTTTTAATTTCGATAGCGGTGGATTGTAGGAAATCTTGTGTCGGTAATGGGAGCTGGTGATGAGAAAGGGAGTGGTGTACAATAACAGCAGTACCGGTATGTGCTTTACCGTCAGGATGGTCAGTACAGTATGTTATGTATTGAGGTATTTTTAAATGCTGTTTTCTGGTCAGTGGTGTTTCCGTAATTAGTGCCACGTCGATGTTCTTGTCCAGTAATAAAGCTGTTAGTTCATCAACGTGATTTCTAACACCATTCGCATTCCAAAGGAGAATGGATATGGGTTTTGGGATGTGAGTCATTAAGGATTTTTTAAAGGAGGGATGAGGTGAGATACGAGATTTGTGAGGAGTAATATGAGTGGAGTAACCAAGGATTTGAAATCGGTGAGGAAAGATGCCAACAAACTGGTGAGATCTGTTGCATTTGAAGGAGGAGGGATATGATGAATTTGTTGTTGATGGTTAGGTATATTCGGATCAATAGGATTTTGAGGTTAGGTTTGAGGTTGTTGTTGCAGCTGGGCTTGACAGTTATCGGTTGTGTTCTGGGTTACCTCTAAGTAGCTGGGAAAATGATACACTATTGTTTACTATTCTAGAAGGCTCTCTCTCTCTTCTTGGTCTTCCTGCTTCTTCTTGAATCCGGTTTTTCTGGTGTCTGTATTTGAGATTCTTGTAAATTTGGCATCCTTTGTAGTTGGCCGGGTGTCCCTCCAGGCATAGTGCACACACTGCAGGATCTTGTATCGGTTTGGTGCACTCCACAGATTTGTGCTGTTCACCGCATTTCACGCAACGCAGTAGATGGTGACAATAAGTCTTTGTGTGGCCATACGCCTGACAATTATGGCACTGCACGGTTTCTCTCTGCGGGTGTTTTCTCTACTTTCGCCATTGTGTTATATAATCTTGTGGTATTGTATATTTTCTCAATACCGGGTGATGGTTCTAGATCCACGAAAAATAAAGGTAGTGGAACTTTATTTTTTACTCCAGGTTGCTCCTTATTGTCCTTCAGAACGTTGGTTACCTGACGTACTTCAAAACTCTCGGTCATTTTTAAGCACTTGGTAGGGGCTTGGAGTAAAGAAAGGGGATTCTTCGATCATTTCTTACGAAGAAGTTCCTGGTTGTGGCTGAGGTTCTGGATCTGAAGAATTCACTTTTGTTGTTGGTGATGTGGTGATGTGAGGTGTGTTGATCTCGTAGGCAACGACGAGTTCTTTGTTTGGCTGGTGAACCTCGAGGTGTACTAACTCCGTCTGACCGAGTCCTCTTGGACACCTTGCTGCACATCACTTGGTGGCTATACCGCATAACATAAGAGAAGAAAGAAAGAAAAAGAAAATTTTATTAAATTAAATACCTTATGTTCTTTATGAACTGACTATTTTATAATGATTTTGTAGAAATAATATACTGATTATCGTTTGATGAAAACCCCAAATTGAAAAATAAGCAGAAATATCAAATAGCAGAAAGAGGTTTATAATTAATTTAGATAAAAGCTTTTCAAAATTAAGTAATAAATTAACTAACTGAAATACTGAAACATGTTTTTTTACACATATATATTTTTTTTACATATGATTAAACGACTTATCGACAACAAACTTATAAGTGGAGATATTTTATATTTTAAGAATTCATTTTCAATATAAGAAGGTCCCAAGTTGTATAGAATTATACGCTGAGAAAACGAAATGCATGCGCGTTGGAAGTAAACCTCACAGGGTTATGAGGGTATTGAGGGTCGACGGTGAGGGTCTGGAGCAGGTAGCTCAAGGAAAATGGATTTATTGGCGAGGAGGTGAGGCAGAGAATAGGAGCTGCAGGAAGGATGTTTCTAGAGAGGCTTTCACAAAAAAAGAGGTAACCAAGAAAACGTAGATGGCGCTCTACAGATCAGCATTTCTTTCTATTCTGACACATTCTTCTGAATCTTGGATACTCACTTCGAGGCACAGGAGTTGGATTCAGACTCTAGAGATGCGATAACAATGAAATGTGGAGGAAAATACAAGGCGGGACAGGATTCATAATAATAATAATAAGAAGAAGAAGAAAAATAAATTTTATTCTGGGATATTTAGTACCCTTAGAATAATTATAATGTACAAAAAGATGAAAATTGTCTGGCACTATAAAAAATAAAAAACAATAAGAACAATTTTAGCTACCATAACATAATAATCTAACCTTATAATTCAAATAAATTAAGTACGATTAAACATATTGATAAACACATTCTGATTAACAATATAGATGATATGTAAGTAACAGTCGAATGAGAGTAACAGCTCTTTAATAAGAAATTTTATCCTTAAATGTTTTCGGAAGATTGATTGCCAAGGAGGTGAAAGAATAAAAGTTGTTTAAATGAGGTTAGGAGGAAGAGGATTAGCTTATAGAGATAGGTAGAGAATTAAAAAGAAAGGTAGCACGCATGATAAAGGATTTTTAAATGAAACGGTTCTATGTGAGAGAACAAACAGGTTTATGGACTGGGATCTCGTGTTGAACGAATGAACAGAGTAACAAGCAGTAAACAAATCAAGAAGGTAAGATGGCTTTTTGGTTGTAAAGGTTCGGAAAAGGAATACACATAGGAAATATTGCCGCCGGAAATCTGGATAGAGTCACTTCAACTCAGCATACCAAGTGGAGACGGGAGAGTGTCTGGGGACTCCAATGATGAATCGAATGAAACAATTCATTAATCTTTTCAATCTTATCTCAAGCCCACCAGACAATCCACCAGGTAGCCATAATCGAAGAGAGGAAAGAGGAATGAGGAAACTAGGAGTTGGCGGGTTTTTAGGGACAGAATCACGGAATCTCAGGAACTGTTTTAGGGTAGCAATAGATTTTCGGATAATTTGGGAGACATAATTATTCCAGGACAGGTATTGATCGAAAATTATTCCGAGATTTCTGACAGGCATGGAAACGAATAGGTAGTCTATTGAGGTAGAGTAGGGGATAGTATGGAATGGAATTAATTAGATGCTTGAAGCCAATGAGAATGGCTTTAGTCTTCTCAGCATTCAACTTTAAATCATTACTCGCTGCCCAATTAGTAATACTGTTTATGTCTTCTTGTAGTCTTTGGATCGCCTCAAGCATATCAGCAGGATAAAAGGACAGGTAGACATTGAGATCGTCAGATAGATATAAGTGGTATTGTGAATGATGGATGGAATCGAGAAGGTCGTTGACGTATATAGAGATAAGAGTTGGAGAGAGCGAAGATCCCTGAGGAACACTACGAATTACTGAGAGGGGGGAGGGAGGAGTCTTATTGGGAATAATGACTGTTTGTGATCTTTAATACAAGAAGGAACGGAACCACTTTAGGAAGCTATTTGATATGGAAAGGTTTTGGAGTGTGAAAAGAAGGATTTCATTATTAATGGATACAATACAACCGTCCGAGCAAATCTCGACGTCAAAACGGTTGAAACCATTATAGAAGAACATAATTTATGATGGTTTCGACACCTTCTATAATGGTTATGACTGCTTTGACGTCGGAATTGACTCGGATTACTCACAAGTAAGACCTATAAGGCTTGCCTGCAGGGGAGAAGACCGAAAAGAAAACCCCGTCGTGGTACAGGAAAGGTCCATCTGGTCCAAGTTCTACAAAAAGCAACTTCGCACTGCTTGAGCAGTAAATAGGAACTAGATTATGATGATTATGTCTAGACTATAACAAGAGAAAGTGTCTCATTAATGTAAGACATTGTTTATCAAAATGTATGATTCGCTGCACATTTTGGGCGTCAGAGTTTTATACGTATTTTATTCAGCCAACGTATCTAATCAGGAATAAATAAATTTGATACATGTTCAGCATAAACAGATCACAAACAAAACCAAATAAAATTCTCCTTTATGATGAATACAAACAACTTTTTTGTTTTTTATTAAATATGTAATGTTTAGACCAATCTATGACAGCGAACGGTCTATGAAAACGCTCTTATGCTAGTACGTATAAATTTAAAAGCTTATTCTTTTATAAGTAATTCATTCAAATTTTCTTTTGTTTTTATGGAAAATTAATTTTAATTCACATAAGACATTTTTCAAAACGAATGACGATATATTTTTGAAACCTGGGCTCTGAAAAATGGGAAAAATAAACGACATGCAAAAAAAGATATTAACGAGATTCAAAAGTTGATAGGATAAAGAGAATGATCCAGATCCTGAACTTTAAAAATATGAGAGAGTGGTGTGAGAAATATATTTTGTAAACTCGGTCAGTATCTCACGATATGAAGGAAAGATGTTGAGATGGGTGGGGCGTGGAACAGGAATCAATCAATCAGAGCAAGTAGGGGAGGGTGAGGCGTGGGGTGGGAGCGGGTGGGAGGTGAGGAGAGAAGGGGGTGATGAAATCTGAATATACGGGGATCGGTGGTAGAACAAGTCTGTTTTCTGCAAAACGACACACTTGGTTTCTGCCGAAATTTATGTATTATGACAATTTTGAAAAAAAAAAAAATGCACGGATCAAAAGTTAATTTTAAAGTGATTTTTTGTTGGCAAAATAAGAAGGTTTCATACCGATTTTTTAAAAAATACTATTTGTTTTAGCGGTACTCTCTCCTGAGGTTTCTTCTTTAATAACCCTCAAATGAAAAGTTATATGTAGTACAACTTCTAATTAAAATGTTCTTATAGGAACTTCGATATCTCAGCAGTATTCGGAGCAAGGCTGGTTATTTTCTAATTTCTAAAGACAGTAACCTCCTTCAAAGGTGTCTCCTATTCCAATCATTGAGGAAGAAAAATCTTGACCTCATCATCTTGCTTTCTTCTATCTACACCTTAAAAGAGATCCCTATCCTTCGAATTGTATACAGGGTGTTTCGTAATTGCACGGCACTATTTTAGGTATGTGTTCACTACACAAAATAAACAAAAAAGTTCATATTAACATATATCTCAAACTCATTTATTAAACAGATATCAAAGGTTAAGATTTATATTTATTATTACTATTATTTATTATTATTACAACATTTAGAGTAACTGTTCAAAGGGGCCTCCGTTTTGTTGAATGCAACATTCAGCACGACGAATCCATGCTTCTCTGGCTCTTCGTATAGCATCAGGATGGTGCTTGATAGTTACTGCGGATTCCACGATCCGATTTCTTAGCTCTTCTTGCGTGCCAACTGCCGCAGAATAAACCATAGACTTCATCCAGCCCCACACAAAATAATCTAATGGCGTTAAATCCGGAGATCGTAGTGGCCATTTAACAGGTCCGTTTCGACCAACCTATCGGTCTCCATAAGTTGCATTTAAATAATCAGTGACACTATTAGAAAAGTGAGCTGGAGCACCGTCATGCATAAACCACAGCCTTTGCCTAATGCCTAGCGGAATATCTTCTAGGAGTTCATGAAGATTATTTTGCAAAAAATGCAAGTAAGATATACCTGACAGCCTAGGTGGCAAAAAGAAGGGCGATGATGTTGTCGCTTAGAAGACCACACCAGACATTTAAAGAAAAGGTATGTTGGTAATGTCCAACAGCAGTCGTATGAGGGTTTTCTTCAGCCCAAGTATGGGTATTTCGAAAATTAAGAATCCCGTTTCTTGTAAAGCAAGATTCATCAATAACCAAAATGCAGTTCAGGAAGTTAGGATCTCGTGTGCATTGTCGAATTAACCACTGGGAAAAATTTCTGCGCTTGTTACAATCTTGTGGTAACAAACCTTACCTACTCGATAAGTGAAATGGATACAATTGTTGTTCGCGTTAAATTCGCCAAACGCTGGTAGAGGAAACGTCGAAACGACGTGACAATCTTCTGGTACTAGAAGTAGGAGATAACTGAAGAGCATCGAGTATTTCTTCTTCAACATTTGCAATTCGTCGAAATCTTTGTCGACCGGCGTTTACTCGTATAGTTTTTAGCGTGCCATTATCCCTAAGGTGTCTTTCAATGGCCTCAAACGTTTTATAGTTTGGTATTCTTCGGTTATGAAATTTTTCACGATATCTTCGAACATTTTATTTATTTTATTTTCCTCCCTACCCTGCCTTTAAGACAATACGGGAGTTTGCAGCAGTGACTTGATACACATTGTATAACAAATCACTGTTGCATGTTTATCTATTTACATTTTTAAAATGCTGTGCACACAGCCTGCTTGATAATTTTGTCACTTAGTTATTGTTCTCCATCTTCTTCTCCTGTCCTAATTAGCGGCCTTCCAGGTACTGCTTCTTCACGCCTTCCCAGGGAGAAGTGGGTTGGGCCCACAGTTTTTTTCCAGCCGCATACGAAACTTTTAAAGTGCGGGTAGTTTTGTTCAGACATTAGTTGGGGTAATTGTCCTTCTGTAAGAACGAAAAGCCCTGTATCCCTCATTAATTTGGCCCTCAGTGCCTCATAGCTGGTGCAGGCTACAAGGATGTGCTCAGCGGTTTCAGGTACTCCACAAGTGGGGCATAAGGGATCGATATTTTTACCGTGTTTAAAAAGTTTTGCTCTGAAACCCCCATGCCCCGTGAGGATCTGTGAGACCCAGTAGTCCGGGAGGACCCATTTCTTTTCTAAGCGCGATTTAATGGTGGGAAAGAATTTTCTTAGTGTGGACCCGTTTGGGGTTGTCACCCATCGCCGATTCCATTGTTCCAATGTATCCTCCCGGAGGATCATCTTCCATCTTCTGGGGTCATCACAAATCCTCTCCCGAATGTTTGCTGGTAAATCCGCCAAGTCATCCCTCTTAATGTTGTACCGATAAAGGTCTTCCCGCAGAAGGAGGTCGAGAGGAATACCTCCTCCTAAGACCTGCACCGCCTCATGGGACACAGTTCTGTATGACCTGGTTACTCTAAGCAGGGCCATCCGCTGGATTGTTGCCAACTTGCGCTTCTGACGGTACGAGAGATTCCGGTTCCATGCGGGGGACGCGTATCTCAGGATACCAATAACTACTCCTTTATAAATGGACATAGTTGCTGGATATCTAAGGCCCCAAAAGGCCCCCCCTATGCGACTGAGACCATTAAGGGCTAAGGTTATCCTATTCCTTAAGTAATCCAAGTGAGGCGTCACGTTGAATTTTTTCCCAATCCTAATTCCAAGATAGGTGACTACCTCACTTGGACATATTCTGGAACCTTGTATCACCAAGGTTATGGGGTGTGCCCTATCGGTCGAACCTCTCAAGAGGATGGCCTGAGTCTTGGAACCCGCCATCCTTAACTTCTTTTTCTCGCACCATTCTTCTACAAGGTTGGCACAACGTTCAGCTTCATATTTTAATCTGGCCCTGCTATTCGAGGCCACTACAACAGCCAGGTCATCTACATATGCAGTGGCGGGGAACCGCTCCTGTTCTAGCACTCCCAGCAACTCGTCAAAGACCAGTTTCCATAGGGCAGGGCCAAGGACAGAGCCCTGTGGACAGCCCCTTTCCACTGTATCTTCTACTTCATAGAAGCTACCTTTAATCTTCAATGTCCTATCGTGGAGATAGCTTCTGATCAAGCCATACAAGTTGCTGGGGGCTTCATGCCTTTGCAACTGCTGGAGTACGCTCGGCCACCAGACGCTATCGAAGGCGGATGATATGTCAAACAGGAGGAGCATAACATACTTCTCCGCCTTCTCTTCAACATCACAGCGCACTCTCAGCAGGGCATCTGCGGTTCCCCTGCCTTTAGAGGATCCGTACTGCCGTGGATGGCTCGCTCTCGAGAAGACTGGCCGTAGGCTGGTGAGTATCAGGTTTTCTAACACCTTGCTCATGACTGGGAGGAGACATATAGGTCTATAAGATTTGGCTAATTGCTTATCTTTGTCTCCTCCTTTGTAAATGAGCTTGACGTTAGCGATTTTCCAGATTCTTGGGAAGTATTCCCTGTCTAGGCAATCATTATAAATAGCCAGCAATCTTTCCTCTATATAGGGAATACTGTTCTTGAAAATTGACGCGTCAATGGTGTCTAAACCGGGGGCACGACCAATCTTTTGCTTGTCCACGGCAGTGCGAAGATCCCATATGTCCCATGGTGGGCACAGGTCCGTGCCGGGAGGGTATACCGTAGTGCGTCTTACGAACTCCTCCTCTTCATTATCTTGAGATGGATCATCCCTGGGGTAAGTCTCTGTAATAAACATCTTCGCCGATTCTTCTGGAGTTTTTGCCTGAGTACCGTCATACTTTATCGCTGCGATTACTTGCATTGGAGTCAATTTACCCAAGGCTACTTTGTACGGGATACCCCAGGGGTTTTTAGATGATTCCTCAACGATGAATTCATCCCAAGACCTACGTTTATGTAGACGCACCTCGTTTCGGTATACCCTGGCTTTAGACCTGTACTCGTCACGAAGAGTAGTGCGCCTCTCATCGCAACTACACCGCTGGTACGAACGCCGGGCCTTGTAGAGCTCTCTCTTCATGGTGGTTAAAGCCGGCGTCCACCATGGGACAGGTTTAGCTCTCGCCTTCCGGTGCTGGAGAGAGTCCTCAGCGGCATCACGGATGATGTCAGTGATTCTCGAAACCCTGTAATCCAGGTCATCAGTGTAATCCGTTTCCGCCACATCCCAGTCATCGTCGACTAGTTTTTCTTCCAGCGTTGACCGGAAGGCATTCCAATCTCCTTTCCGAGTTCTGTAACCCTTATTTATACCGTGGGAACTTACCATGTTTTGTACCATTGAAAATACTATAGCATGGTGGTCGGAACTCGTCTCAGATCTGAGGGTCCAATCGATAAGGCGATTTGACAGCGCAGGCGAAGCCATCGTGACATCTATCCAACTCTGCCCTCTTCCTCCTGAGAAGGTAGGTGTGGCAGAAGGATCGTTTAGTACTACAAGCTGGCATCTCGCGATAAAATCATCCAGTTTAGCGCCTCTTCTATTCGTTCGATTGGATCCCCAGACCGTGTTCCAAGAATTTGTATCTGAGCATATAATGACGTTTCTTGTGCAAGCTGAGATCGTCTCCATGGCGGATATACCTTCTTCAATATCGCTTCCATCAGGTAGGTACGAGGAGACCAGCGTAAAAGCTACACTTCCCCACCTGATGTAACATGCAACGCAATCCGCCGTAGTATGCTGCCTCAGATCCATCACATCGAGGTTTGGGTTATTAACCACGATAGCAGCCCTGGGCCTCCTCTCTCCACTGCTCAGGGCTATAACCCTCGACGTGAGGCCAAATCCTGTGACCATGTTCCCACGGCATGTCGGTTCCTGAACCGCCATGATATCGTATCGGTCAGAATGGGCTCGGAGTTCGTCTGCCACGATACGCCGGCGGCCCATGTTTAACTGCAGAATGTTTATTTTACTCATAATAGGTCTTTTTCACTACTTCATCGGCCCACTGTAAGTGTACTTGGCAGTCCCGACTGCCCGCCTTGTGATTCCTTTGGTTGGGAGATGCATTCGCTCGCACGCAGTTAATACACGTTGGCCCAACCTGTTGTTTTTTTTTTGGACAGTCCTTCAGTATATGTCCGCTTGCTGCACACCAGATGCAGATGACATTGTCAGCTTGGCAAGTGGCCTTTGTGTGGCCATATCCCTGACATTTAGAGCAACGCGGGGCGTCAATGTAATCCCTGAAGGTCATCGACCACCATCCTCCATCCAAGTTTCCTACTTCTAGTAGCGCAAACCTGACCATTGGGTGGACTTCCAGGACCCAATTCTTGGAGAAGCCGTTCCTAGCGACTGTAGAGAACAATGGCCGAAGATCTTCAAGAACTAGTGGTGTAGGCCCCGACGTCTCGGGAATTTTTCCCCATAAAAATTCCACGAGTTGTATTGAAGTCCAGGCATGAGGCACGCCCCGGATCTCTAGTTTAGGCTTCTTCTTCAGAGCAAGCCTGGCTTGTAGACCTCTATCACGTAGCCCATGGCATCCTATAACTTTGGTAGCATCTTTACCATCATCCATACGCACCAAGATGGAGCCTCCCTTAGTTTTACGCACAATTGTGGCCTTCACTCCAATTTCTTCTGGTGATGGTAGCCCATTAATGATATCTGCCGTGGTTTTACCAGGGCCACTGATAGTGACATATGTTGACCGGGGCGTTTGTGTAGGCTTTGATGGCAAGGATTTAACTATGGAAGCAATAGATTTTGCCTTTACTTCTTCCTTCTCTCTTTGCGGTTTTTCATTTGAATCAAAACAGTTGATTTGACTCTCTCGTATCATTTTTCCCTTGGCATTCTTAGTCTTCCTCCGTTTCCTTTTATTTAAGACCAACCGAAAGGGTTCGATGGTAGCTGAAGGTTCAGCCGGATTCATATCTAGACCAACCTGTTCTAGGGCCTCAGAAGTCCCAGCCTGTGGTTGAAGACTATTCGTACCAGAGTGTGGCTGATTTCTAGAAGTACCAATCTGGGGACGACATGATATCATACCAAGCTGCTCAGTAACTTTGGGCACGGAGCTATCAGCTATTATTCGAGTTAGTACTTCGTGGACCTTCTGAGATGAAAGTGCTTCAGTAACTGCTCTCTGAACAATGGCTGATACACCGCCTTGGTCTTTATCCCTTTCTAGTGTTTCAATCATATCAACAAGAGATTGAATCTCATTGTTGATATGATCTCGAACACTGGCACTATTTTTTTTCGCAATTTTATCTAAGGATACTTTAATACTTTCCTGAATTTGTTTGGCACTGTGAAAGTTGCTGTTATTAATAGCCGCATCCACTGTATCTAAATTATCTGAAGAAACCTTTCGAGCTCTTTTAACTAAAGGCCTGGAAGGCTTACCATCTTCTTGCCGATCTTTCATCACAAAACTTTCCGTGGAAAGGTCCATGTTTGTTAGCACAGCAATAGTTACTATATTGTTATCAGATGGAGAGTTTATATGATACTTTATCACTAACCTATAACCTTTCACATTATCAATAAAAATTGAAAAATAACTGTTCCCACAATATTGTTCACTTTACACTTTACTTCTCAAGTACTTTAAGCAAGAGATTGGCTTAAGCTAGTTTGAGGTATGGGAGGAAGAAGAAAACAATAAATGAGTAAACAATGATAAGGTGTTTATACTTACCAAGTTCACTTTAAAAGTATTGTCCCGCCAATTTTACTTGGCCTTTCTTCCTAATTGTCTTTGCCGTTCCCAGTTAAAATAGTTCACCAAGAAACACCTCTCAAGGTAGTAAAAACTTACCTTCCACTCCTAACCTCACAATTTACAAGTCAATGTTAATAAAAATAAACAAAAACACAAAACACTAAACAAACACTTATTGACTAGAAAATGAACTAAAGAACTGTGAACAAGAAATAAACGACATAACTAAGTAAAAAACAAGAATATTAATCAAAAACACAATCAGTAAATAATATGCGACCTATCGCTCTCACTTACACCATATGTTCCATAATAATTAGATGTGTTGATGTTTAAATTAAAACTAACAATTGCATTATCTTAAATCGAATTTAATAGGATATAATAAACTAATAACATATAGAATAAACTACTAACACATTATATGTATATACAAGATATACTTGTAAATGAAAGATGAATGGTAAATACAAAGGTATAAATAAATTCAGTCAGAACAAACCATAGATATGAAACAATATAAAAGATAAAAATCAGTATGAAGGATAAAACATCAATATAAAGTACATAAATAAAAATATCAATATAAAGAATGTATATAAAATCTTATATAAAAAATCTAATAAAAATAAAAATATAAAGGACGTATAACTATAAAATCTATATTAAATAAAATCTTATATAAAATCAATATAAAAGACGTATAACTATAAAATCTATATCAATATAAAATCCATATAAGGGACGTACAAAACAATATTTACAGTATTAACAATTTTACCTAGGCTAGTTATATTTACAGTTACTAAGGGATAACCTAACAGGCCACGTGGCAGCATAAACTATTAGTTTTACCTTTAAACTGATAGTCTAAATTTGTCCAAATTAATAGAGGAGGCGTTCGTTATTGTTCAACACACCACTACAATCCCGAAACACCTCTATCAAGTTTATCAATACTAATATTTCGATAAAAGCGGCGATTCCAACCACGTGGGGCACCGCGTGGTGTTATTTTCGCACGTTACGCACTTATTCCTTGTCCAAAACGTTTCAATTGTAATCAGTAATCAGGAGATGCAGGCACACGATCAGTTTTTAACAAGTATTTTCCAAAAGAACTCACTTTTCCTAGAAAAACACAAAAAAGAAGCGCACCGTAACTGACAACCGGGGAGGTTACCCTCTCACTCTCCGATATCTTCGAACAGAAGCAGCACCGTTTCTATGTACCTCGCCACAAGTTAAAAGCATGTCTGTTTGTTCTGCAAAAGTGAATAAATTTATGGTGTCTCCCATGATAATCATAAATTGAACTGTGTCACAGTATTCACTCACACTAAAACACACAGAACTAGACAAACAGATGAGCAAATACTATCATTGCTTATCGTTCATTTGTTTATCAGGTGATTAAAACCTGTTATTTAATATTAAACATTGTACAGTCAGTCTTAATGTAGTAAATAAATAATAAATCTTTAACTTTTGATATCTGTTTAAAAATTGAGTTTGAGATATATGTTAATATGAACTTTTTTGTTTATTTTGTGTTAGTGAACACATACCTAAAATGGTGAGTGCCGTGTAAATACGAAACACCCTTTATAATGGTGGAGGAGGGGGGAGGGCTTCCTGAGTGAAGCCCATTTGGACAACAGTATTCAATCAGGGAGAGGTGAATTTGCAGGTTTAAGGACGCTGTTTTAGTACCTGAGTTGGTTGAAAGAATTACAGTGTCATCAGTGAATGTAGCCAGGAGGATATCGGGATGGACAGGGATATCTACGATAAAAAGAATGTCCATAAAGAAGGCCCTGCCCACCCCCTCCCGCTATGAAAAAAAAGAAATATTGGTCCAAGGTCTGCGAGTAATCTGAGCTGAATACTTAAACAATCAAATTATATATTATTTTTAAATTATAACGCATATGTTTCATCTTCTAAATGTAAGCACGTGTCAAGACAAATTATTAAAAATATTATTGTTTAAAAATTTAATCCTGGATCCACTACTATCTATAACAAAACAGCATAATTTAAAAAATACTTTGTAATTCGTGCTACCTCTTTGGAATGTCCTACCTAATCTCAAGGGTGCCCCAAGGGCAATGGCGCATGCAGTCATCCTCCCTCCACCACAAGAGAATTTGTATTGCTTTTCTCTTTTTAAAAAAAATAAAATTCGTTCAAATTTTCTCAGTTTCTTGGTTTGAAAGTTCTCCTCAATCGAAAACTAGCAAAAACATAACTAACTCCAAAAATTCATAGCCTCGTAAATATTTGTCTCATCAAAAATCAATGAACCCATAAGAATGTGCCCCCTCAAAAATTTTGTTGGAGCAATATTCCCCATGAAAACTCCATTTGTAAAGCTATCTCCTCACTAACCTCATTCAAACACTACCTACTTCCCATCTCCTGAACTAGTGTTGCCCAAAATCGGTCTTGGTCTTGCACTTTGCAAGACCAAGACCAAGGCCTCCTAACTGTTGCAAGACCAAGACCAGGACTGGTAAAAAAAATCGATGTTTTTAATAAAAAATTAAGGCAAAATAGTTACTAATACTCGACGATCTTAGGTACTATATGTAAATAATTGGTATACCCAACATAGTTTTGCATTTAATTCCTCTAATTTCTCATTCAGGCTTAGTTAGGTTTCTCCTATCTACAAAATACAGTACTGTAAGACTGTTGCGAGACTCTTGTGCAAGACCAAGACCATGACCAAACTGAGTTTGCAAGACCAAGACTCGTCTGGGTCTCGCATTTGGGCAACACTATCCTGAACCATCAATCTTCTGCTTATATGTAAAGACGAAATACCAATGTAAGTTCGTGTAAATATGTATGTAAATCATTTCAATCGGTATTCAATTCAATTTTTTTTTCTTATTTTATGCTATGGTTTAATTTATAATTTAATTATTTTTTATCAATGCAGCGTATGTTATTTTTATGTTCATCTTTTGTTATTCTTAGAGGGCTAAACATCCCAAAATAAAAATAAACTACAAAATAAAAAATATAAGGTATATGATGTGATAATAATTACATGAAAATTAAAAAAATACGTAATACATGAATCGTTAATGTAATTAATTAATTATTAATTTATACTAATTGATGTGTTATAGTTATAGAGATGAATATGGTGCACGTACACCGAAAGCTACTCTGCAAATAAAATAGTAAAAATATAATAGAGACTGTCAATGGTAAAAAAAAAATCCTGATCTTATAAGAACATATAAAACAGTCTAAAATTACCTAATCGAAATTAACTTTTGTGTTGACATTTTAATTGTAACAGTTCTCCTAAAAAAGATTCACAGAAACGTTTTGAAAAAGTACGAGATAACTCTTTCGTACCTTGACCTCAAAAGCTACTGTTGTCATCCAATCCATTAATGAAATGGTTTAGCTCTTGGGATGAACGAGAAAGTAATTATCTAAATGAGTTCCAAGATTTATAAATATAGCGAATCTCTAATTTCATCCGTCCATTGAGTAAGATTTAAAAAGATCTGATGAATGAAATGAATTACTGAATGAATTACGATTTTGCAAACGAAAAATATTTACGCATTAATACGACGAATATTTCGTTTGTTGCAGTGTATTTCTAAGTATTCCACAAAGTTTTGTAAATACCAAATTAATTTTAATTATCGAAAGGCTGAATATCAGACATATAAATTTTAATTACACATTCCAGAAGTAATTAAGTGCATAGATTCCGCAATATCTTTTTGTTTTTGTTGTCATTAAACGTATCTAAAATAATTAAACCATCTGATTATTTAACATAAAACTACCTGACAGCTAGTTCATAAGGACTCATTTATGTTCATTGTTCCTGTTCTTAAGGGATTCGTTCACAGATTAATAATTATTTTTCAATTTCATTTTTTTTATATATATGGCAACTACTTTTATTTTCAAGCATTACCATCATATCATACCAGATATATGATGTTCATGCCATATCTAGACAAGAAAAAAGTAAAATAGGTTTTCATTAAAATAAAATAAAGAAAAACACTGAATGAGGTTAGTGCAAGATTTCACCTTGACCACCTTCAATCAACAACTCTCCTGGAATTATCATATCGCAAGTTGCAGCATCCAAATTTATGAGGGGGGGCACATATTTACAGAGCTATGAATTATTGGAGGAAAACATATTTTTGTTTTCGTTTTTTAATTAGGGATAATATTAAGATAATAAAAAAATGATAAAACCAAACTACTTTATAATTTTACTTACATTTGCATTGTTTTTAAAAAGAGGAGAATATATTTTCTTAGGAGGGAGGATGTTCCATTGTCTTGGAAGATGGGCAGACCACACCCTGCACAGGCCACAAGAAAATCTATAGCTATCGTTAACCGATTTAATGATCAAATCAAATCATATCTCTGTATTCTCGATTCATGAAATGATTCGGTAGCCTTACGTTATTAGACCTCATGAAATGGCCTTTTATCATTAACTTTCATAAATTCAACTGATTTCTCATAAAAAATATTGATTACTTTACGATGGTGTACTTATAATTTAATTATCTTGAACAGTTTTTGAGCAATTCCTTCTTATTCAATAAAAACCGTGGCTACCTTAAGAAAAATACAAAATTGGTCTTAACTCCTTTTCCGTTCGGAATTGGTCCATGCAACAAAGGAACTTTTTTGTTGAAAATTTTGTCTAGAATCTCCCAGAGCGTATGGCTATTAAGATCTGAGACACACCCTTTATATTTAATATTTAGCCAGAAAAACGTACTTAAAGCCTGAACAATCAAGTTATTCTCATGTCCCAGAGTAAAATTATTTTTTCATTTATTCATAATTATCTAATAATACTATAAATGGTCTTAAAGAAAGGTTTTTAGGAAGGAAACTACTAAGGAAAATTATTATACAATGAACACAATAAATAATAATAATAAATAAATTTTCCACCTAGATACATCATCCTTCTCACTTTGAAATGCATTATCACGCAATAGCCTGTTTAAATAGACGTATTCAGTTTTATTGCAGTCTTAATTTCTGTTTTGTTTTTAATTATCTTATCTAAATTTAAGCCTTAGGCGCTTTTATCTGTGTTTGAAGAACTATTAAAAACAAATTTGAGGAGACATTAAATAATTCGAACTAGACGTTATCTCAACGTCGTATATATTTTTGGATCATACCGTGGAAAATTTTTTTTCTAACGAATATATTGAGTATTAATACAACCTGCCACATTTAAGGGCATTAAATATTAAGGTTACAAGTATTCATTCATACAATAAGTACATACTAAAGGAAAATAAATATAAATAAAGAAAAAGAGAGTATTGATTCTATACATAAAAAAAAAAAAAATATATATATATATATATAAAATAATAGATTGAAGCTGAGTGAAATTAAAATAAATAAAACACATTCACAACTATTTACAATATTTGCGTTCTCCCAGGGAACTTGGACCAAGTTTTGCCCCCCAAATTTGGAAGAGAAAGCAGGACTCCAAGAGGTCCATGTGTTTCTCATCCAGTTGCGTCATTGGTATTGGAAGCCAGTGAAGATTGATGGAGGATATTAGAGCACTTGAGTGGAGAATCTTGCTATTGCCGGAACCCGGATATATATACATATTTACAAAAGGACGTGGGGTCACTACCGTTTTAATCTCTAGGGAGGTTGTAGAGATGGCTGGAACAATATAGGGATTCACAGGATTTGGATGATGAGTGAGGTTGTTGTGAAATTTTGAACAATTTTCTGGGATTAGTACAAGTAGAAATGGAACATTAAGGTCCTTATGCGGGGATTTGTTGGTATCATAGAAGGGAGCATCTACTATTGTTCGAAGAACTTTGTACTAGAAAATTTGAAGGCGTTTGATGTTAAAAAGTTTTGCTGTCCCTCACAGCTCTAGTCCGTAGGTCCAGAAAGGTGTCAGGATTGTCTTCTAGATAAGTAGTTTGCAGTCAACTGAAAGCTGAAATTTTCAATTCTGTAGTCTGTATAGCTGGTCATATTGTCGGTTAAGTTGTTTTAGTTTAAGTCTGGTTCCTGGGTTTCATGTTAGTCTTTTATCGAGGAGGAAACCAAGATACCGGTCTATGTCGGAGAGGGGAAGTGCTATGGAGTTGAAATGAACAGGTTGACAGGCCTTGCGCCTATACCTATTAAAAACTGTTCAACATATTTTATATTTGAATGATTAAATTTAATATTTGGTAATTGAATAATTACAACATATTTATATGATAAAACATATTTTGATTTTACTATAAAAGTATGTTTAATTTTCTAATTGGTACAAATATTTAAAAATAATCATGTGTAAAATATACAAATGAGCAATATTTTTGTGATTTCTCAATTTTCACTTTCACTCACTTATAAATCAAATATATAGTTAGGGAAAATATTGCAATCGTGAAAAATGTCGAGTTTTTAATGGCCCCTGAGTCCAGATTACCAAGTCTTGAATTGTGAGTTCAAATTTGTACTATATCGCTCAAAAACAGAATGACATACAAAACTTAAATAATTATTAAAGGTAAATACTTACCAAAAGTAACACCTTATATTATTTATTTTTTAATTTTCTCGAAAATAGCTTCAACTATTTTGATTAAACGCGTTATATCATTGTACAATTTAATGTCTTTTAATATCAGCTAGGCTAATTGAAGTAGTCTGACAGTTAGACGAATTATCAAAGTGGTTTCCTCTAACGTGCCTTTATTTTATTTTATTTTTTTATAATAGTTATCCGTCTTCGTCATTTCTCAGTATTTATTAACAATAGACAAATATAAAATATGAAAGAATTTGGTAATAAAATAAAGGAGAAAATAAGACAAAATATTTTGCAGGCTGGAAACGAATTTTCGTAAATATGTGTCGTAATGTGTTAATATATAATGTACCGTTGGAAAGCTTAGATTTCGGAAAAAATAATTAATTAGAAAAAATAATTAGTTTATATATAAAAATAATTAAACATATGCAATGCATAGTGAAGGAAAACTAATGACTAATATTTGTTTTAGTTAATTCATAGTATTAAATGGAAAACTTAATTCATAGTATTAAACTTGATTTTCAACAAACAAAAAGTATATAATGCCCAGAATTGCCGCACATCGTAATAATTATCATATATTTTATTTATAGTTTAAATAATATTTTAAAGATTTTTTTTTAGTATTACAACAATCTGTCACATGGGCATTAGTTATAGTGAGGTAGGATAACATTCACACTACATGATGTATTAAAAAAAAAAAAATTACTGAAAATAGAATACTGAATGACTACTACACTACATAAGATTTATTTGTTTAATTGCTTAAAAAAATTATTTACCTTTGGACTTTATGGGAATCTCAAAACCACATTTAAAAGAATGTAATGGATTATTTTTGTAAAGTACTTTCACTCTATTTTCAAAAGAGGGCCTATTTAGGTGAGAATGTTCCTCCAAAGATTAGTATTAGAAAGGCAATATCTCTAGTGCCCCAATATACATTTTGTATTTATTTCTTTATTAGAAAAAAAAAATATTACAGTAGAGTGAAGTTAATGGAGAAAACACAGACAAGGAGAGAGGACGCGAAAAAACACTATTTTAACAACTTTATTTGTTTTCAAGTTTTTTTTCTTGTTATGCAAAACATTGCTAGGTTATAATATACTGATCGATATATTACTTTTTATTTATTTATTTCTTTTTTTTTTTGTGGAGTGTAAAATAAATAAAAAATTGTTGAGTGAATTAAATTTATCCAAATCTTTAAGAAATTACAAGAACCAAAAGATAAGGTAAAGTTGGCCAAGTCAATTTCGTGTAATAAAAAGCAATTCAGATTCGTTTTTAATGTGTTTTAAAACTTTTAAATATGAAATTTCATGTAAATAAGAATTTTGGACTTGATTTTAACTGGAGGATTTTTTTTTTTCTGCCGTTCACCGACTCAGGTTTATTTCCTATATTACATTAACCATTGGAAATCTGAATTACTGCCCTTCCAAACCATATAAATAAATTTGAGATTTTATGATATAAATTATTGTTTTCAATGTAATTTAAATTTAATTTTTTATTTATTCAGTAATTTCCATCAATATCCAGGTGTTTCATTTTGATTGTGAGCCACTGTATATATGCCACGTTTATATAATATCGACCATATAAGGAGGCTTTATAAAAATACTGACTATATGGAGGAATACAATCAGCATGTTATCTTTTCCTGGGCTGATGCCCGAGTTGGCAAAATGTTTATTAGTATTAAAATCAAATATTAGTATTTCGGTATTAGGGATTCTATGCATTGCTTTCAATATTTTTCAGAATCTCTCAATGATATTCTAACAGTGTTTTCGTACCTTTGTTGGATTTTTTGTACACATCAATTAAAACATAATATATTGAAGAGAAGTTAGTTGAGGTGCTCAGTCATACAAGTAACGAAGTAAAAATAAATAAATTATATTTATTTTTATTTTTGCCACCATTTCGGCCTAAATTTCAAGCCTTCCTCTGGGCCAAGAAAAGTCAAGAAAACATAGGTATGAGAAACTAGTAGACGATAAAAATAGTCTTAAAGTATGTAAAATAAAGTAAAGGGTGTAGGCTAATAGCATGTAGGTAGAATAAACTTAACACTAATAAAAATGTGGAGATGCAAATATATGATGTATGAATAAAGGAAATATAAAATAACGCTAACAAAGTTGGAAATAAAAAGTACCGGAAGCAAAGTTAGGTTATATAGGAAGATAACGGTAGCAAAGTTGAGAAATTATGAAATAAATAATAAAGATAACAAAGTTAGGAACTAATGAAATAAACATTAATAAAATAACAGTAAAAACATGATAAAATCAACAAATCAATGGAAACTTTGAAATTATTGAACTTTGTCCTGAAACGTCGGCAAAAATTAAAATAAATATAATTTATTTTTACTTTGTTACTTTTTGTCAGAAAACTCCAACCAACTCCTCTTCAAAATCAAAATATAAATTAAATATTTTATTCATAAAAGCATTTGATGTTATTTTATGGTAAAAACAAAATGAACTCAACTTTCTTTTTTTTTAAAGCAATTTTTATTCCTTATTTTGAATACATCGCTCATCACATTTTTTTTTTTTATTTATTGAGTATAATATGATATTCTGTTACAAAGAAAATAATCATAGCGAGGTAAGACTATATTCATTCTACAGAAAATATAAAATAAACTGAAGAAAACATGTCAAAAATATCTATTCATAAGCGTAGACATCCCATTTTCATTGGGAGGAGGGAGACAGACCAAAAAAATAAAAATGGCGGTAGTTCATATTATGCGTAAAAATTCAACATAATTATTGTGAAACGAACCAATGCAATACTGGATATTTAAAAATAAATTTATATATATGTTTCGACAGTTGTAGGTTTTTTTTTTTTTTTTATGTGCTCTTGGATATACTTGAAAATATCTTAACAAAACAATTATATATTACACTTTGTATACATTAAATATGAGAGTAAGAGGGACACTCTCCCCCCATAACATAGGTACATTTCTAGAACTTTTTCAGCTAAAAATGAATAATGTTAAAAAATGAATAATACTTTTGATTTCTTAGTTTGTACAATCTACTTACAACCTATAAAACGTTTTCACAGTCCATGTAAGAATGTCTATAAGAATATTCTCTATAAAATATATTTATACATGTACTTATTAAATATATTATTTCCAACTTTATAGCAGAAAATTTATAACAAAATCGCGTTAAAATGGAGGTGTCCACATAAAAGGTGAATGAATCACAAAAACCAAGGATATGTTTCTATATTATTATCCTGAACATGAATGAAAATTTAAATAGGAATATTCAGGTCGTGATAAAATAATTACGTACTTAAGTAGATGTTAGCTCCAGCTAGTCTACTTTTATTATTTTCTTAATCGATTTTAGTTTACATATTTTATTAATTCATGTAGATTATTTGTTACCAATTTTTAATTTTTTTTTTTTTTTTACTTCAAATTATTGGAGGTGCAAAACGATGTTCTCGATCCCTTAACATTTTTATTGAGAGGGGGGTCAGTCGCCCCCCCCAACCCACCTCTGAAATCTGCTCCTATGCATGAGTTAATGAGAATCTCACTACAGAGCTTTGAATTTTTCGATTCATTTATTTACGGGCTATTTTTTCTTCTGAATTCGCGCAACTATTTATAGATTCGAAGACGGTTCCAACTCCTTAGGATAAGGATTGAATGAAAACTGTAGGAAGCCACTGGTTGGAAAGCTGCCAAATGAATACTGGCTGAAACTAGGTTCCTTTGGAACAGCCATTGACCTGGTTAGCTCGTCTTCAACTGCTAGAAATGAGGAAAACCTCTTACTTATGACGAATATCAACTTTAATTATTCACACTTAAAGTGCTACCAATGGGTAGTTTCTCTACAAGCCTTTTCATGTCATTATATTTCCCAGTTTAACATTCACTATATGTATTTTTAATTCAATACAATTGTAAATTTCATGAATAAATAAAAAATATATATAATAATAAAAATTATTCACAATAATTGAGAATTATTCTATTACTGTTTTCGGATTAATAACAAATATTTATTTAAAACAAATAAGGGTAGAATAAATGGAATATAAATTTTATTAAATTAAATGAATGGCATTACAGATGGATCTATGGGAGGAGGGGAGAGAGCTTTCGGCCAGAAGCCCCTTTCCACCCCCCCCCCCTCCCCAAATGGTAAAATATAATAACCATGTTTTATGAAAATAATTATCTCTAAAACTATTATTGTTTGTCCAATCACATTAAATAGGACTTCAAGAATCACTTAAACACCATTTCATATAGGTAGTCAGTTTATTTCTTTCTTCCGAACCAATTATCCTAATATATACATACAAAAAAAATCTTTCGGACTGAAGTCCCCTCCTTCCTAAATTAAATCCTGGACCCGTTTGTGACTGGTATATTTTAGTGTAGTTACTTATCGCACTCGTTTCTATGAAAACATTTCTGAATTATGTAAGTATTATGAATGCTGAATACATTATTATTATTATACATTATTTGTACACATACACCGAATGCATATTATTATTTATGAATATATGTCAGTTCATAAGAAAATTCTTATAAATATTATTGCAACATATTCCCTTTTCCTCATTTATATAGCTTTGTGTAGTAGCATGATCTGTGCAATACCTTTACTATGGCTAAAAAATACTTACTAATGACATTCAATTATTTAAATAAAAATTATTAGAGAATCACTATGAGTTCACCTAAACCAACCGATCTCAGTTTTCAAATAAACGGAAAATTTAAGAGCCCGAAAGTTAATTTTAGACAAATTAGTGAAGAATAAAAGTAGGCTAATTTTGCGCAATAGTTTAAACTTTGATGACTATAAATAAAATAAACAGCTGTTTTCTATCCTGCCTTTATGGTTGGCATTAATATCTGGTAATTTATATTTATAGATTTGTATTTAATAGTGTAATCAGCACTCTAGAAAGAAGTATTCAAATATTTGAGATAGAAATCCTCTACACGATAACCAGAGCTACCTGGGATCAAAGTTACTAACGTATGGAGGAGAAAGTTGTTTATAGAAGCTGGTCAATCAATATCTTATCATAGCAATGCAAGTTTAGGAAGTTATGATGGAGGATGTTTGTAGCTCGGAATAATCCAACTGGAAGCCTCAACACAACGATTGCCTCAATAGTAGGTAGGAGTCCACGTGGAAAACCAAAAAAGAGATTGACAGATCAGATCAACATAGATGCAATAGAACTGCATGCAGATAACTGGAAAGTAATAGTCCAAGATAAGCAGAAATGGAGAGGACTGGTTAAGACGGCAAAAATCTACAAGGTCTTTAATGCCAACAGAAGAAAAAAATTAATAGTGTGAAATCTCTCAAGTCTAGCTGGAAAAAATGCTTCTGGATTAGGTACGAGCCTACTCTGGATCTAACACTCGATGTGTATTTGACCTTTGTTACGATTCTCAAATTTATCTTTATCGGACTTACAATGTCTTAATCAGAATTACACAGTGAGTGATTAGTTGGACGATTGGCATCGATGGTTGATTCCCTTGGTAAATCACCCAAGAAAAGAAATTCACGAGAACAATAGAGAGTGGTCACACAGTTAGTTACCTTGCTATTCAGGAACTTGCAAAAAGAAATCGTCTGTGTTTCATTTTATGACAAGATGATATATTGAAGACGAAGCCCAGAGAAGCTATTGTTACATATTCCAAAAAAATCACTACCTTCGTGATTCTGCAGTTTTTAAAGAGCAAATTATAATAGTGTTTTGACCAACAAGATATTCTTCTTTAATTTCAATAAAAATAACAGCAAACTTACATTTTATTATGAAAGGTCATCCATCATATACTGTGATAATTGTGGTGTTATATGTGTTTGTGTGAACTCGGTAATTTAGTGAACGTTCAATAATCCTCATAGGTCTACATTTGAATAATTTTGACCCGTTCTTATGCAGTGGACGGTATTATGAGGTTTGATTAGATTATCACTGAAATAAACAGTTGTAGATGAAGACAAAATTAAGTTATATTAAATATAGAATTCAAAGCAAAACGATTTTCTTATGGTTTTAAATCTACATAAAGAAAAAGGTGATAAATACGATTTTTCAGGTTAAGTGGTGTACATTTATTGGTTATAATGAATGAACAGATATTGAAGGTTCATAATTAATAGATGTGAAGTAAATAAAACTATCAGTTACTTTGAATTATAGAGCTTTGTTGATGAGTTAAATAAGAAGGCCCTTGCGTCTCTACCATAGTTTCTCTACCTGCTTGCTGAAGTAATGTCCTTCAAGCCCATGCTTTTGTTCTTTCTTCAGCAAAAAAAATTGACAATAATCCTTTAATGGTACCCTGGGGTCTTACACTTGTGTATTCTAAGCAGGATCTGGTCTGTTCGTAGCAAGCGAATAAAATCGGTGGGAAGATCTGCTCGATACTTCTATATCTTTTTTCATCCTCTGTACAGTATGCACTTTAAAATGAATAAATAAAAGAAAAGAAACACCACTTTTTTAATAATCGAGTTTTTGAATTATTTCGCTAAATATAACATCGAAAAAAAATCGAGAGTGCTGAAAACATGCTCAAAGAATGATTCAGATACTTAATGTTATTTATACTCGATGATGATGATTTTATTTAATACTTAATGATGATGATTCAAATACTTAATGTTTCGATAACACCAACGGTAATATCAAGGAAAGAAATATTTTAAACTGAATTATCGATATAATTGTAGTAACCTTGAAATTGCATGATGTAAGACTTGATGGACGTTTATTTGCAAATAATTGTGATTCAGATCCCGTCGTATTCTACTCACATTGAATTTCTAATAACTATAACTTAATCAAGATGAATGAAATACTAGTTGAGATTAGGAATTCGATAATTAATAATGATGAGATCAAACAAACAAAATACCGTTCAAAGATTCACAAAGAGGCATGCAATTTATTCGACAAAGATATTGATAAATATTTATGAATATAGTGAAATTTCAAGATTCCTAAAATTGATGATATTTAATACTTTATTATTTATTTATTGAAGTTTACAATTGTATTAAATAAATGGAACCAGTAAATGTGAACAAATCAGGAATAATTTCATGAACAGACTTGTTGATATAATACTACATTGGCAGCATTATTTACAGCAAGTAAGAAGATCCCGAGGCCATCTTCTTTTCAGAGGCCTAAGAGGATTATCAGGGATCGAGGAACAAGCAAGGCTAGAAACAAGTCGGTTCGGATGGGGCTAGAGTTTATCATAAAATGATAGATATCTGGCTCGACCCAAATGAGCGACATACGGAAAATTTTGTCTTTATGAATGATTTTATGTGTGACTAAATATGGAGCATTTAGAATTTTGGATTTCAAGGATTGGATACGATAGTTTGGTAAAGCCCCAGAGCTCAACTCCAAATGACCATATAACTCTTATTATAGTCATGTAAATGAGCCTTTTGTTATTAATTATTTTGATTTACTTTGAAGCATCTATCAGTAATATAGGTTCGTATAACAATAAAGTATGAAGGGAGTAGGAATTTACAGAGTTTGTTCAGCAGCCGTGGGTGCCAGACTCGATTTAACGCCTGTTCAATGTCGAGAAAGATTCCCTTGCAGTACATTCCGCGCTCCAAAACTGGATAGTGGATTGGGATGTGCGGAATCCAAATTGTTGATCAGAAATTATGTGGTTAGAATCCAGGATGGGGTACAGGTGTTTTTCTAGGATTTAACCTATGATACGTAATAGGATGAATATTTGGGTGGCTTTTGGGATTTGTGTATGATTTTGCCAATAGATATTTGAAACTAAAATTTAAAATTTCGCTGTAAAACATTAAGCAGAAAAAGTTTTTTTTTCTTATAAACCAAATAGTTTGAAGTAGTAAAATTTCAATCGACCTGAAAACGGTAAATTTTGAGGCCTGAAATCGCGATTCTTGAATTTTGGGTTTTACAGTTGATTGCTACGAATTAATCACAGACTTTTCATTTTCTAACTATCATACTTTTTAAAAAATATTTCGATGCTCCTGATATTTGTGAATTCGTAATATATAAAGTTGTACATTTTTTTAAATTTTGTCTGCTAAAACTGCTGTATATCGATCGCCACATTTGCTTTTAAGGGTTTGTCCAAAGTTTTATCCATCCTGGAATCCACGGTTATGTTTTAAGAATCTGTTAGCTGAACACATGTCGCATTTTTAAAACCTTGTCCTTAAATGGGTTTCCTATTTTGGTTCTGCCTCCAGATCTAAAAAGATTCCATATTTTCGGGACCCGTTACTACCCAGTACCCTACACAGCTGTTTAATCCAGTTACCGTTTAATCCGCCTCTGGATATGATTCATATCTTGTTTTTTTGCAATTTAAATCAGTATATAAAAATAAATTTATGTGGTAGACGTATGTATATCAAGTCACTACAAAAGCCTGAGAAAGGATGGTAACAACCATCAGAGATTTATCAAAAATCAGCGATTTTAAATAGCTAAATTTCTTTATATCGATTTTAAAAAGATAATGCACAATTATCATTTACAAATCTCACTAGAAGATGTATTATATTTTGATAAAATATGATATACCACCGAATTTTTTTTTATTAAACATTCAGTCGATTTTGATTTGTTGAAAAGTTTAAGCTCGGCCATGATCTGAACCGCTACGATTTAAATTTATGTAGAAAATCAGCATTAATAAATACTGTGGAGGAATATATTATGACACTAAATTCGGATAAAACAATTTATATGCATATATTGTAAGTGATGGATTTGCTCATAACCCTGATGATTCAAATTTAGGCAAGATATGTTTCAATAATAAGTAAGGAACTTCAGGTGTCTCTATTAGTTAAGTGTCCTGAGAACAAATTGGCATAGCTAAAAATATTTTTGGAATAGAGGCAGGTGGGAGGGGAGAGGGATGACGTCATATTTTGTATTATCTATCACACAAGTATACAATTTTGAAAACCAATATTTAATGTTAATATTAAGCAGAGTTTTAGTACTATTTATCATTATTTTCTCGTCCGACTGGCAAATTAGTATTAAGTTTATGTTTGTTTTACTTTTTGTACTCCTCCCGAGGATACATATTTACGCCCATGCAAAATCTAAAAGAACTAAATTCAACAGGGAATAAAAAAACAAGATTAAAGAAAAGGAAATGTTCATTATTTTTCTCACGCAATTAGAATATAATATTCTTCTTCGAATATTTTCTGTGGAGAACCAGATTGGTACCTGGTTGAGACCGCTCCTCTTCCTCTCAGGGCTACCTGTTTACGCCCATAATAAGCCTGAAAGAACAATATTCAACAGGGAATAAAAACAACGTTAAAGACAAGAAACTGAAATCAGGTAACCGTCTGACTCGGGATCACCTGATGGCCCCCGAGTGAACTGAATGCCAGGACCAGCGGATGTCTGCTAACTTTGAAACACCTTCTAACAGAATGCAGCTAATATGAAAACGAAATATCACTCTTTGCCATCCCTCAAAATATTTATTCCGCATTACTGGACAATGTACATATGACTGACAGGCTTTTTGACTTTCTAAGTCGTACAGAGATATAATCCAAAATTTAACCATTGACGCAAGGCGATAATGACCCTGGTGGTTGACGCTTTTATATACAAAACAAATAAGACAAAAACATATATTTTTTCCTCATAACTCATAACTCAGTTGTCACTGATTCAATAAACTTAAAACTAAAAAGTAAAATACTGTTATACTCCACATTAATCCATGAAGATGAGAACAGCTGCTTATAGTAACAACAGTAAAAAGCTTTAATGTTTTCAGAAATAAATTATTACATAGAATATTTGGACTGCAGTAGGGTGAGTCGGCTGGAAAATTTAGACGGCTACACAACGTGAAAGAGTCGTGACTTGTATTCGGTGAATAAATGTGAAGTAATATGAATCATAACATTCATGAATGAATGAAAAAGAATTATGAATGAATTCATAATATTCATTGGTTTTACAATCTAACATTCGGGTTCACTAATTATTATCTGACCCCAGAACGTCTACAAACATTTTGGATATTTTATATACTAGTATACAATTTATGGAATGACTATACAATGGATGGAATAATTATACAATGGATGGAATGAATCTATTAAGTTTCTTTCAAATCATGTGCGTCTCTCAATAAACACGTATCAATGTTAACCGTTTTATTAATATTTTAATACATTTTTTAAACCCCTAATAATACAAAATATACACAACGCCTGTAGTGCGTAGAATGCCTGTAGGGATATTTCCATGAGAGAGCGTGATTTTGGAAAAGGGATGAAAGAAGACAAGGTCCACCATGTCAACTTGGAATAATCAAAAATGTTTGACGTGACTTGGTGTGCGAGAAGAATGCACAGAGAAATATGGAAGGAAGCCATATGAAGTCTATATTAGAGAAGGACGAAGAAATACATTATGGAAAATTCCAAATAAATGTAAAATAAAATATATATGGTTGTTATTATTTTTTTTTCTATTGGCATTCCAGATCTTGTTGATCTTTGACCGTCAGAACCGATCTCTGCTTATCTTGGGCTTTCCTGTTTGCAACTCCATAGCAGTTATGTTGATTCTTTCTATCCAGCTGAATTTCGGCCTCCAACGTAATCTCTTGAGAACTTTTGTGACATAAATTATTGTATATATGCTTTCTAATGGATTGCTTCGAACTACACAAGTCACACCCATTTTATCCTTCTTGCATTTAAATAATGGAATATAGAATGACCAGTTTCTGTATGTATTGTAGTTCTTTATCGGTCCTTCCTTGTGCCTTTGTTCTCGGATACCAAATCCTTCCGGTTTTAGCTCAAAATTTTTCTTACAACTATACCCATTGGTCAAAAT
Organism: Nezara viridula; assembly: GCA_928085145.1. Taxonomy (NCBI): domain Eukaryota; kingdom Metazoa; phylum Arthropoda; class Insecta; order Hemiptera; family Pentatomidae; genus Nezara; species Nezara viridula. The sequence continues at coordinate 112,135,715 of OV725078.1, forward strand.
AAAGGTTTATTTATTTTTTTATTATTATTATTATTATATGTACGTTCTAGGGGTGCTTTGTCCTAGTCTTCAGCATATACTATTTATTCTGGCTGAAAACCTAATTCTAGTATGGTAACGGAAGATATAAATGAATAATATCAGTATTTTTCGAAACCTTTTTACATAGCTTTTTTGTTGCTTTTGGGTTTCGCAATCGTTCCCATTATTAGGCAATTAAGAAATGAGTCACCAGAAATAGTTCACCGTATTATTTTCGAAGAACAGTGCGTTTAGTTGTATATTAATGAAACAACAAGAAATTTATCGTTGATTTTGAAGGGAAAAAAATTGCTCATTCCCACGAAGTTTGACAATAGAGTATTGTTATATGCTATAATAAACACCTTGTTATAGAAAACAAATTGTATAGATCTCTCTTATGGTTTTTTTTCTGAAGCAATCAATAGCTTGACGCAATAGATATTTTGCTAATAGGGCGTTTTCTGAAATTCTTTTGCTTTGGCTAGAAATGAAGTGCTGATATGAGAACCAGTGCCTAGCAACAATGAATAGTTTATCGAAAAAATATGTCATTGCAAGAGATTGGTTCATTAATTTGATTGGCCTGAGGCCTACATATCGTCGGCTAATACGTTTGTATTCATTAAATTTTTGCTAATTTTTTTTTTGGTTTAATTTTAACCCTCAAAAAGAGGGCCAAAATCGGGATTAGTTGGATGAATCTCATATCAAAGAATAAAAGTTTCTCCACGGGATTATCATTTTATCAGTTACTTAACACTTATGTTGAATAGGCAGCTCTCAGCTTAACCCAATCCCAGAGCGTAGTTAAGAAAACGCATTTGAATAGTGCTGCGAACTACAACTAAATTTTGAATAAGGTATTATTTGTTCCTGTCTTTATGTGTTTAAATCAATATCTATGGAATCCTCATACTAGACTTAAAAGACAAGAAACAGCCAATAGATTCCGACTACTACAACACTTACTTGATAAACGCTGTAAGCTTCCAATATTATACAAAAAATTCATTTACACTACCATCATCAGGCCCATTTGGACATATGGTATTAAACTTTCGGGCTCTACAAAAACATCAAATTCTTCTCCTATCTAATCCTTACAATCCAAAATCCTCCGTAAAATCCTAAATGCTCCTTATTATGTAACAAATAAAATTATCCATAAACACCTCAACATTCCTCTTGTGGAAGACTTGGTTCAAACTAGATATACCTCTTTTAATTCCAAACTCTTTGGTCACCCCAATCCTCTAGTTAGTAACCTTTCATCCAATTCAATTCCTGACAGACCTCCGAGGCGTATGAAAAGAAGATGACCAAGGGACCTCCTAAATTAATTTATCTTTGAAGTGTTACCAATGGGTAGCTTCTGCACAAGTACCTTTATGTTATATATTCCTATAGCTGATTTACTAGTTGCATATATGTTTACAGTTGTAAATTTCAATAAAAAAGTTAAAAAAAGGATTTTTTATGCATACCATTTTACAAATATTATTATCCCAAATAAGTATACTTTTGCCAACAAAATTATTCAAAACATAATTATATCTAAAAGTATCCAAGAAGATTTTTGTTTCAATTTGACTTGCGATTTAATGCCATTCAAGTGGTTCTTTACAACTTTTTGCGTTTAGTTAGTTTTTCTTGAAAGATAGTATTGGCATATGGCTATAATATTCTGCGGTACACACTCCTTTTTATCAAATTATTAACATCCGCATTAAAACATGGCTTCATCTCATAGTTCATATAATTCTCAGAAATTGGACGTTTCCTCATTAAAGTAATTAATATAATGAGGTTCTTAAAAATACTTAATACACATTTGCTTAAGTCGTACGATAATTTGATCACAAAATCGAGAAAAAAGGAGACTTAAAAAAATGTTGCACCGCTTGGCCTGTATAACCTCGTTAGTTTGACATGTTGGTGGTGGAAGTCACGCCAAACGGCCTAATGTTTTCGTAGGCTACCTTTTTTTTAGATTTTGTGATCAAATTATTTTAAGATTCAAATGGAAACAAATGGGTTTTCATGATTTTTTAAGACATCATTTTAAATAGACAAAATATACCGATATCTTGAATGAAAACACCTCATTTCCTAGAATTTTCATGAAGTTTTAGACGGATGCTATAATATGATAAAAATGGGTCTGTGCCGCGAACTATAACAACTTACTAAAATAAACATGGTGACTCGCCTTTGGAATTCGTTTCACAACCATGAGATGCAAATGGCCTCTCTAAACACTCAGTTAGCAAACCAAAAAATAATGCCTTTGGATATCCATGATTGATGAGAGATGGAAGCGATTCACGATGAGGAGAGAGGGTAAAAAATATATTTTTGTGGATATTTTTGAGGAGTAAATGTTTTTCTTTTATAAAAAATAATTTACTGGTTGCTTCAATTCGTGACATTTCTTGTTTTTAATCCTTCTTCAGACGATATTTTGAAAAACAGTAACAATTAGCTTTCTAGTCATATTATTTAGGTTCGGTGCCATTTTCTCATATGTATTTATAAAATATTAGGTCAAAGGTCACCAAATGTACACAGTTTTTACATCCTGTATTATTTATTCGACGTTTCGGCTTCAGGAGCCATTTTCAAGATCCTGGAAACATGCACCGCTTCATAAAATTTCTAAAATCTATCATTACAATATAATTCGTCTTTTAGTCATTCTTTTATTTCAGAATATGTCGTTTTTTCACTTCTCTTTCGCAGATGATATTAAAAATGTTTCTCCTCACTAACGCATTCATACAGGACTGTAACAATTAGCTTTTTTTTGTACATGATTTAAATTTTTTAACATTCGTTTCTTAAATTAATTTACGTTATAGTAGGATTTTCTGTTACTTTGTGATAATTACACTTTCTTGTCAAAAAATCATAAATAAATATTTTCCCCTTAATTATATATAATAATATAAGTAACATATAATAAGGGTAGTGTCATTCTTTTCTATTTCATTGTGACACTGTATCTAATTGCCAGAGATTGGATTTAACAATTGGAGGTCACAGTCAGTAGGTCACCGATTTCAACCAAATTATTTTTGTGTTTCTACAAGTTCATCGAATATTGGACACGTTTCCTGTCGTTTGTTCCCATAGGCTATTTAGTTTTACTTCATGTAGTTTTTTAAGTAAGTGTATTTTTTTTTTTTTTTTTGTGTAGAATAAGAAAAAAAAGTTGGAAAAATAAGAAAAATATAATATATTACTTAATGTTTCTTAAATTACAAAAATCAAAGATCCAGAATTTAATTTTGGGGGGGGGCTTCAGCCCGAAAGATTTTTTTTTCATATACATATAACAATAATTATTTTTTTTTTTTAAAAGAAAGAAATTAACTACCTATATGAAATGGTGTTTAAGTGGTTCTTGAAGTCCTATTAAATTTAATTAAACCAACAAGAATACTTTAAGAGGTTGTTTTTAATATTTTTTTCTGTATATTTCACCATTTTGGGGGGGGCTTCAGCCCGAAAGCCCCCCCCCCCCGTAGATCCGCCTGTGGCTTCTAGTAAAGTGGTCCAAATGAATTTTTTTTATGATAAAACAAGTTAGATTCGCCGTTAGTGTCTTTGAAAAATCTTAAATACTAATTTTAATAGTAATCATAATAGAAAGTACAAAGTTTAGTACTTTATTTTCCTAGAGAATTTTTTTTTTCGGCTGTTAACTAATGCGTCCATAATGGTTTAGGATTTCCTCCAAGTTTAACGTTAATACAACTACTGGAAAGCTAAATTAACGCTTTTCTGACCCGTATAAATAACTTTTATATTCTCGTTTTTAATAAGTATTGTATGTATATAGGTATAGAATTGTATATAGGTGTTATTGTATATAGGTGTTATTATGTATGTGTTCTTTTTATTTATTTATTTTTAGGTTATTTTATTCTTATTTATTGTATATATCTTATTTTTCTGTATAATTTATTTTATTTATTGTACATAGAGTGTGAATGTGATCTCTGAACACTATTATAAATGTCTTTGCGACAGATTGTAATATTTTTCAATAAATAAGTTAAAAAATTAAAAAAAAAAGCTATAAATAAAGAAAAACTTTCAATTTTCATTATATATGCTTGGTTATGATTTGTTTAGGCTACACAGTTTTTTATTTACGTTCGGATTTTCGCTATGTCATGTAGCCTATAGATATCGCCCTAAATCAAAAAATTTGTAAGTGTCCCATCTAGTAAAAAAATGTTTAAATTTTTAAACATACAAAAAAACTTTACAAGCTTTAAATGGAAATTAAAAATGTTCGTCAAAGAATTTGTTTGTTTGTGATTAGTATTTCTTTTGTGAAATATCCCGAATCCGGTAGGTAAAAATGTTTATGTTAGGGGCGTATTCTGGATGTTGGCCTGATTGTATATACGATCTTAAAGTGGAGGTTAAGGACTTGGGGTCACCGATTTCAACGAAACGTTTTTTTGGTGATACCCGCCCTAGAAGCGGAGAAAAAAAAAATTTATTATTGTCTTATACTACTGTTTTCTGACATCTATTCTAATTTCTAAGTTGATGTATATCAATATATTTGTTTTTGTGTAGAATAAAAAAAAAAAATTGCTAATTGTATTAAACGAATTCGAATGTATAACAAATTACAAAAACCCATAGACCCTTCCATTAAAGCAGGTCAAGTAAATTTTTTCATGCAAAAACGATTCAGATTCCTTTTTTGCGTCCATTAAAACTCTTAAATACGAGTGTATTTTTTTAATCGGAAAATATAAATTTTTGGACCTAATTAAATGATCCAAAAATTTATATTTTCCGATTTAAAAAAAAAAACCTAATTAAATGATGCACTCTTGCTCAATCTCCACTGGCTTTAGCCCCAGTGACGCGGTTGAGAGAGAAGTGCAGGAATCTCCTGGAGTCATGTTTTTCCCTCCACAGTAGGAGGGACAAGTCTGATTTGGAGTTCTCTCGCCAGATTGTAAATATTGTATATAGGTTTCTTTTTATTTATTTATGTTTAGGTTATTTTATTCTTATTTATTGTATATATATTATTTTTCTGTATAATTTATTTTATTTATTGTACATAAAGTGTGAATGTGATCTCTGAACACTATTATAAATTTCCTTGAGACAGATTGTAATAATTTTCAATAAAAAAAAAATAAATAAATAAAAATTAAATGATAGGATGTTTTTTTCATGCCGTTTAATAAAATATTCAACTGCTTAGAATTTCCTCTTAAGTCAACTTTGGACCTACCCACAACCGTTGGAAAGCTAATTTACTCCTTTTCTAAACTATTTTACCCCTTTATAAGGACTCGCCAAAAGTTTTTATCTTTTATCTCAAACCTAATTTATTTGCGGATGTCTGGTTTTTGTATATTATAGGGACTTAAATTCATGCTAATTTTCATATGGATAAGTGGAGCCATGTCGAAGGTTCCAGCTTTGAATTGAATATTTTAATTTGTTTTGTTGCCTTAAAGATCATAATTCAGCAGTACGTTGACCCTAATAATTATTTTAAATGCCATAGTTGTTTTTTTAATAGAAAAAAGTGGTGAATAAACATATATTCTTAATGGCGTTACAAATAAAATTGTGTATATATACAAATAAATATTTTAAATATATATACAATACAAATAAAATATTGCTAACTAAGGCGTACAGTTATTACGCCTAGTCAAAAGCAGACTTGGAAATAACGCTGTTAGAATTCGGTGTCCGCTGCTCGTTAAGAGATCGGAAGCTAAAGGAGAATTGGCCCTGGCTCCCTGTTACTAGTTCCGTTACACTTTTTTACACTGTCTGAGGTTAAGATGATGAACAGTTTCCGGCTCTCAGGGTCATAATGTTCCCGGCACTGTCTGAAAGATCATCCTACCATTTAACGGGGAAGCCATTTAGTTGCCAGTGGGTTTGAGGAAACAAAAGGGAAATGGTAAATGATCGAATTCACGACCCTACACGTGTCAGTAGCCTCTTTCTTCAGAAGAGAAAAAAATTAAAGATCGGGCTAAAAGATCGTGTTCTTCGTCACAGATAAACTAAACTCATATGTAGTCATCGACTTTACGACTGTCCATTAGCTGAGATAAACAGAGTAATCCTTAAACGCCTTTTACGTAAACATACCAGATTGAAAATGGGAAAATATGGTGAAAAAAGAATTAGATAACTGACTAGAAATATTTCTCCATTTTACAAACAAATTTTCGTAAATAATAGTAATAACATGGATGTATAATTACCTCTGGGGACTACAAATAATATATAAAATATATGATCTTTTCAGTGGTATAAATCTTAAAGTCTAAATCAGCATAATTTTCGATACAGATGTTGAAAATATATATTTATATTAAAATTTCAATATAAACAATCGAATTTTTTCCAAACAAAAAATGTAAACGTCCACAAGGAAATCCGTCTCTCTGGCGAGCAAAGAAAAATGATATTACTTTTTAGCACGATATGTAAGAAATATCGGTGTAATAAATACCTTTTTTTATATCTTAGTAATAACTTTCATAAAAGAAATATATAAATATAAGAAAATTGATCAAACAAGAGTATACATTTATTAATATTAATTTTATTTTTTGTAAGAAGCAATAAACAACTATTTAATTTCTGCAATTACAAATAAAAAAGACCTGTCCTGCTATGACCCATGTCTTGGGTTCAGTATTTTGTAAGGTTGTACTGTTTTTTTGGTCAACGGCTGTACAAGGAGGGGAATTAGCCAAGACCACGCTCAACCGCCATTTTTCCTTCTAATTTATTATTTAATTAATAGTAACCTAAGGGTTGATTCACGTAAAAATATATTGCAATTATGCATCCCCCTCTCCAAGCCAATGGCGCATGTACCCCCTCTCCCCCCCCCCACTCGTAAGAAATTTCTTAAAATCGGTGGAAGCGAAAGTTAAATTTAAAAAATAGCAGTTTATATACAATTATACTATTTATTGTTTGTTCCATGATATTTTTCTTGTTCCCGGGACAGAAAGAAAGTTCCTTCAGACTGAAAGCTCACAAAAATGTGCTTCGCTCCAAATACTTACAACCTCCTTTATATGTGCCACTCTCAAATATATTGGTGGCGCAACTTGAACCACGCTACCATCTTCTGAGTACCCCTGATATGTTTTAGCATCTGTAATTTTTACTTTCACATACCTTTTATCTACGTAATGTACAAAATGTATAAGATACCGCTGGAAAGCTAGAAACTTTAGGAAAATTAATACCTCATATATAAAATCGTAGTAGAGATTTGAAAAGCCTGTTGTTGTCAGTGGTTGGTGAATGCATTGGCAGACGAGATGCCTATGGGTATGAGGCACAGAAAAATCCATTTCTGATTGAAGTTAATAATTTATACTTATTATTGAATGAAAATAAATATTCTCAAAGAAACTAAATGGAAACTTTTAAAATTTATTTTCAGCTTGACATAATAAAAATAGATAGTGCAAAGGATTGCCGTAGGTTTAAATTTATATTTAAAGTAGTAGTGGATTCAGGATTTAATTATGGAGGGGGGCTTCAGGCCGAAATCTTTATATATATATATATATATATATATATATATATATATATATATATATATATATATATATATATATAGATAATTACTTCGAAAGAAAAGGAAAGAAAACCAACTAGCCATAGGAAATCATTCTATTTAAAAAAAAAAAATGTTATTACTCCAACAATAATACATTTTTTTTTTTATTGAGTATTAATACAGTCTGCCACACTGAAGGGCACTGGTATTAGGGCTATATAATTCATTCACACAATACGTACATTAGAAAGGAAAATAAATATAAATAACCAAAGTAGGAAAAATAAATAAAATAAATATATATATATATAAAGAAAAAGAAAAAGTAATATACAAGATAAGTAAAATAACAGATTAAAGCCGAATGATAATAAAATAAATAAAACACATTCACACCTATGTACAATAATTTTTCAATAATACTTTTCAGGATAATTTGTTAATGTATTTCATAATACTTGGTTATACTTAGTAGTCGTATATACATTATTTAAAAAGCAATAAGACGTATAAGTATTTAACTTATAGCACAGTAACAAATATGGACCAATGAAAACAGTTTTTTGCCATTTTTGGAAGAGGCCTTCAGCCCGAAAGCCCTCCACACCCCCATATATGCGTCATTGAGTTAAAGTAATAGTCATAAAGTTTATTAATTTATATTCAAAGTGGAGTTTAAGTGGAAGTTATGTGTTGCATACACCGTACCATATTTTTCTTTTTGCTGAAATTTTAATATTTTGGTATGAATTCAAATCAGTGAGAGAAACAAAAAAACAAAATTGCTTGAAGTGTGTAACAGATAATATGCAATTCCCCTTTCACTATAAACAGGTGCCAAAAAATAAATTGATTTTTACATAGAAATATTAAGGAATTCGGAAAAATATAAATTAGATTATTACCATATTACATTATAGATTATTATAATTAAATTAATTACTACTTTCACTTATATTTTGAAAATAAAACTAAAGTGTCAAGGATATTGATGCTGCATACAAATAGTCTTATATAGTCAGTTATCTGGCAAATATAAGAGAAAAAAAATGTTTTTTTAATAGAAAAAAGTGGTGAATAAACATATATTCTTAATGGCGTTACAAATAAAATTGTTTATTATTTCGATTTTAGGAGAAAACATTTTCTATAATCACTTAAACTGAAGACTTGGCATTCGAATCCTTACCCCCTACGCTACTGCCGAATCCGGTGAAACACGGTAAAAATAAGCTGGTTACTTAGGACAAATTAAAAGAAACTCTAAAAGACCTTTGCTGGAGGGGCTTCTTTTGTGAATCTCATTTTTAATCCTTACTTTGGAGATCATTTCGGTAAAATCATTACAGACGGAAGATAAGTTATTGAAGCAATTAGGATAATGTAAGTAAGTAAGTAAGTAAGATAAATTAATTAAATTCAAACTTTAATCAGGTATCTGTTAATGACAACCACTTCTGTCTTTAAGAGATGTAATTCTTTTCATATTGATTTTCATTGTTATAATTTATGCTGTCAGAAAAAATAATTGAAAAACAAATTAAATACAAACATGATGCGCAGTTTGGGCTCTAAACAACAAGAACTACAATAAGTCATACTTATCCAGGAAAATCTTGCAAAAGGAATAAAATGCGTTATAATTAAATAAATATAACTAATTATTTGAAATTTAATTCGTCATATTAAATAATCTTCTTAATCGCGTCATAATTAGAGCTGAAACTAATTGAGATTATTGGGTGTGAATCAATCAGTGCGTCTTTTTTTTTTTTTTGACAAGTGTAAAAGGTATATAATAGATATAATAGGAATGGAGTACTAAAATATGGAAGTGACGGATCCTTTCTGGAAATTAAATTTCAAAACGATCTCCTTTTTTTTTTTTTTTCAATTTTTCGATTTAGTGAACGAACAGTAAAATCCACATAATTTACAGTATTTCTTTTTTTCGGAAAAAGGAAAAAATATTAACCATGACATTTCTTTTATATATATATATATATGATGTATCCTCCACTTTTTCGCAGTAAACAAAAAATATGAACTTTTTTATTAATATTTTTAAATGTATATTTACCTTAATTTTTGTTATTGTTATGTTATTATTCTGTATTTATTTTTTACTTTATTTTATTTGTACTTATTGTTATTGTTACTTTATTATTATTATTATTATTAATTTACTATATTGCTTTCACTTTATTTGTAAGCATTTTCTGTAAATATCGTGTGAATGAACTCCTTTTTCAGTATAATCACCGTCGATATTGTAAGAGAATGTTATGTCACTCACTAAAATAATTCTAAAGAAAAATGATAATTTGTGGTTGTAAAAATAAGTAGCCTAAATCTAGTAAGTTAAAAAAAAAATTAATGTACTAATAGTAAGTTCAAATAGGTGTCGTAGAAAAACAAAAAATATTTACGGTTCAAATCATATTGTCTCTCTGATATCTTGAAAAAGGCAGAAAAGTGGAAGTACCTTTCTCAATATGGGATCCACTGTTACTATTACGTTAAGTTAACAGATAATATTACAAATAAAATAATTTTATACAGGAAAAATAAAATAAAAGGATTATTTAAGGGAGTGAAGTTCAAATGACAGCCTTGAGAAATGGGCTACATTGCGGCTACAACTTGTAACCTTGCCTTGTGGTTTTATATAGAACCGAAACATTCCAACTTCTCTTTTCTTAATTTCTGCTACAAAAGACCTTATACATCTTTCTTTAATTGGATGCCATTAAAAAAAAAAAAGGCATAACATCAATCTCGTACAAATTACAAATGCATGCGGTCAGTTATTAAGATAATCGTGTAAATTGTTGGAACGGTTCATCTTAAAACAATTTTATTTAGTCCTTTCATGTAGTTGGATATCGCTGTTAAATTACTGTCTTGTAATTAAGCAATTAGTAAACTTAAAAACTGACGGACACGTTTAACGATAACTACATAATATAAACTTAATCAGACAACTCATTGGAAATTAGAATGAATATTACTGTTAGATTATAATTGAAAAAATTCTAAATCACACAGCCTTAAGTCTCCAAAATGGCAAGAAAACAAAACGTCAAAGTTTCGCCAATTCAGGCACAAACGTGTCATGGAGTGATGGTTTGCTCTTCTGTTCTACCCTGATGATACCTGAAATGGTAAAACTTCGAAAGGTTTACTTCTTTGCCTGCATTTCGGAGACTTAAGGCTGTGTGGTTTGCAATTTTTTCAATTATAATCTAACATTTACGTTCTGTATCTTGGTTACTAATTTATAACAAATATTAAATAATGCATATTAGATTAAAAGGAAGCATTGCATTTTATTTTTCATTGTAATACGTAATTGTTTTCTCGTTTGTAATGATGCACTACTAAAACCAGTGGTGCCCATCCCCCTCCCCAAGGCCGATGGCGCATAATCCTTCTCCCATCCCATTCAAGATATTTTATTGCTCTCTGCTTCTTAAAAACAGTACAAACGAAATTGGAACTTAAATATTCATAGAATATAAACAATTACACATCCTGTGGTCTGTTTCATGCTTCCGCTTGTTTTTTTATTTGAAAGTTATCATTTTGAACCCCGTCGAAATGTGCCCCCATAAAAAATTGAAAACCCTTTCAAAATGTGTCCCCCTCATAAATTTTAATGGCACAACTTTCTTCTGAGCACTCCTGACTAAAACCCATGAATGATCTTGGGTTCAGTACTTTGAAAAAAAAGTATTAATTATAGATGAAATCATGCTCAACCCTTAGCTTTTTCCCTTATTCAATTAATTTATTAAGGTTACCCACTTATACCCCGATCCCCCCCCCCAAAATGTTTTAGTAACGTAGAACCGTTCGATTAAATGTTTGATAAACATTTCTTGATTAAGAGTTTCTCTTAATAATTTTGTCTTGCTGATTCGCAATGTGGTCAGAAAAATTTCCGGTGTATAAATAACAATATTTTAAAATAAAGCACTATCGCCATAATTTGCAATATGATTCATCAGCCCGATTTTGTTTTTATTTTTATGCTAGGGTAATATATTTAGTAAAATTAAATTTGGAAAGGTTACTGACAGAAAAGCGGATGGTTAAAAATAGAGAATTGAGAAATAAGACGAAAATAGCACCAAAAGCGTTAGCAACTGCAAGAGATCCTCCCATGAGACTGGCTCAAATACGTTCGCATAACTAACTGCTAATATTAACAATTCCACAAACTTCAGTTAACACCAGCATGTAGTGATTTTCAAACAGCATTTAAAATTATTTCACTTTATTAATTCAGTTACAGTTAATCATTCTTTTAATCTGTGTTACTGCTCTAATACAGGCACCATATCTTAGAAGATATGGATTGGAAAAATGTTTTTCTTCATTTAATGTAATATTTTTTTAGGGGGCTGAGTAAAACGTTTAACGAGCTCAATAAATTAAAATTTGATTTAAACCAACAAATATAAGCTTCTTATTCGGGGAACAACCCAATAAAATAAAACATATGAAACAATAATACATAATAATAGAAAAAGAAAAATAGAATCGCTTTGAACAATTAATGATAAACTAGGAAAGTGACAAGATATTTGCCTTTAGGATTACACTTTTTTTTTTTTTTTCAAAAATACCGTATTATCCAATAGTTTATTTGCTTTTGGTAAATTCGTCATAGGGGCATAAGAAAATGATCTTTCCACATGGGCAGAAGAAGGCAACGGATTGTTGTACATTTTTTTTATTATTATGGGTTATTGTTTCATATATTTTATTAAAAGAGATTTTATTTTACTGGGTAGTTCCATGAGTAAGAAGCTTACATTTCTTTGTTTAAATCAAATTATAATTTTTTTTTCGTTGAATATATTGCGATAAGGATAAAACGATTTTACCCAGTCTCCAAAAAAAATATTAGATTAAATGAAAGAAAAACATTTTTTTTTTTATCATTACTCACGGTGATAATACCTGGGATTTATGAGTGATTTACTTATTGCTAAGCAATTAAGAGTGATCACTCATCGCTTATCACTCATCACTCTTCGACTCATGATCATTGAATTGATTTAATTACTCATTAATTATTCCTCTTTGGCTCGAGAAATTGCAACGCTGAAGATTACAAAAAAAAAAAAAAAATGCGACAGTTTATATCGATTAACTGATAACGCTTATTTTTACAATGCCAATATTTGTATTGTGAATTCATGTTTAATCAATAGTTTACTGAAAATATTTCTAATTATTATATATCGGCCGGAATGTAAATATTTCAGCAATATGTAAACATTTTTAATTTAAACTCTGAGACCTTCAGATCGTAAGTAAAATATATATATATATATATATATATTTTAACTATTAAAATGTTGTTTTTTATATTTTATCCTATTATTATAAAAAACAATAAAAAGTTAGCATTTATATCTGTATTTGTTTTATATATGTAATTACTTTTTGGAACGATTTAAAATAATTGATATGAGTCTGGTTTATTACAATATTATTATTTATATATTTAAACTGGCAAAGAATAAATAGTATATGATTTACTATTCAATAATGTCGACTCTCCTTCCACTACTTAATTCAACTTGTATTGAAAAACAACGCCTAGTTAATTTTTTAACGTGTAATTAATTATATGTTACTATTATATTAATCTACATAATATAAATTGGAAATTAATTATGGTGTATAATCTGAAAAATTAAATTAAAATAATGAAGTAGAACAAACTCAACATAGTAAAAAACATGATTCTCTATAAACGGAAGAGTGTTTTTTTAACATATTGAAAAGTATTGCATATTTTGTATGAAAATATAAATATTCAAATATCACATTATGTTTTATCAATATTTATTTCGTGGTCCGTAGTAATTCCGTTACGAGCGTCCATTACCTTCGTTGTATTAATTAATTAATGAATAGCTTCCTCATTAACTCAATAGCAAATAATCTGAATAGCCTAGAACTGGTCTGTTAATCTCCCTAAGTTAACCTTTTTCTGAAAACGTTATCACCACACTAGTGGATGATATAAAGTGTGGAACTCATGTCAATGAAGAATGAAGCCTGAAATATTCTCATTTCATAATTTATGAAAATATTAAAACCGAAATATAACATTACTATATTGAAGTATCACTTCAAAAGATCAACGATTTTTATTTTATTTTCTGGTATTGTCATAATATTAATATCAGGCATTACAAGCAAACTCAGAACACTTAACGCTCTATTTTTCGAGTTGTGGCCTGGACGATTGAAAAGAAAAGGAAATGATAAATGGATAACAGAATATCTCGGCGTCTTAATTTTTTTAAGTTATAATAAATCCTTTAACCTAAAAATCCTTGCCAAGCGCTGACAGACTAAAACGTATCAAGTATTTTAATTAATTTAAAACTTAATATTTTTTCATTTTTGTTGTATTCTCTGGAAATTGTTCCTCAAGGTATCCTAGGTCGTATCATTTGCTCAGTTTATACAGCTGGCATCCCAATCCAGCCCCACCTATGCCAACCTGTCATCACCACCTATGCCGATGACAAATGTGTCCAATCAGTTAATAACGACCTATCAATAGTATCCCAAACTCTTCAATCACGCATCACAAACCTTGAGGAGTGGTGTAAAAATTGGAAAATTAAAATAAATCTCATCAAATTACATTTACCGTTCGTCGTAAACCTATGACTTCCTGTCCTACAGTATCCTTTAACAATACCCCGCTTATCCCTGTTGAACAAATCCGATACCCAGGACTCCAAAAGGACAAACGTCTAACTTGGAATCCTCATGGGATCCACAAGAAACCACTCGACGTTTCCGACTTCAGCACTTACTACAAACGATCTAATTAATTATAAAAGACTTATATACATGACTATAATATGGCCTATTTGGACTTACGGAGTTGAGCTATGGCGCTCCACTACCGTCAAATTCCTCTTGTATCCAATCCTTACAATCCAAAATCCTCCGTAAAATTCTCAATGCTCCTTACTTTATTATAAATAAAATTATCCATAACGACCTTGATATTCCATATATTTCCGAGTTGGCCCAATACAGATACCTATCCTTCCATAATAAACTTAAGAACCATCGTAATCCTTTCGTTTCTAATTTGGCTTCCTCTTCGATCCCTGATAACCCCCTGAGGCGTCTTAAAGGAAGTTGACCTCATGATAATTTAGATACTTTATTAGAGTGCTACCAATGGGTAGATCCTCTGCAAGTCTTTTAATGCCATTGTATTTCTCTGTATCACATTTTACTAGACGTATATTTATTTGTATACCGTTGTGAATTTCATTAATACAAAAAAAAATTGGAAAAATTTACACGTTGTTCACTTTGTGACTCATTTCCGTTTCATTCGACTGGTTTGCTCATTTTGGGAGAGGGAATCAACACTTCGAAACCTGAGTTTATGACAAGTTTACTAAGTAATCTTTTCGTTGCCTCTTTGCTAAGAATCTATGTTTTAATACAAACTATCTCTTGTAGTGCCTGGAATTATTTTCAAAGCAGTGACTGTGCCCGAAAATATTTTTAATTTACATAATCAATCAAGTACATTATTATTCTTAAGAAGAGTCGTTAAAACGATGGTTTCCTCCTGCCCTCAATACCTTCTTTCAATGAATTATTGTATATCATGTTGGGAGGGTAGGTCACACTAAAAGCCTCAATATTTTTTTAGGTCACCTTTTTGCCTCGATTTCGTAATCTAATTGTCTCAAGACTCAAGAGGAAAACATGTGGGTATTAGAGCCTCATTAAATTGACAATGTTTATCAATCTCACAACTGGAAACTTTCGAGAATTTTCGTAAATAAAAAAGTTGTAAGTTACGATAAGAAGAAGCTTTTCAGGAAGTTTTGGACGAGTGTAATTAATTCAACAAAATGAGGTCAGTACCGCAGACTATAGGTATTTGTAGTTTTTTTTTATTTCTTTATTGACTATTATAACAATCTGTCTCTTGGACATTGGTTATAGTGAGGGACATTTGTAATTAGGAATACATATGTTCCATTAATCCAGTGACAGAAACGATAGATGGATCAACATGATTTGGTAATTATTTCTATGAACTGATTCCATTGATTCTCGGCAAGAAGTGGGCTTGGGAAGTCGTGATAACCCAGCATTTAAATCGTGAACTTTACATTCTAGAGTCTACCGACGCCGGTTCAAATCGGGCGGATTCAAATTTATTTCGCGGCCGACCCACGGTGCGAATCTTCCCATTCTGGTCAGAATATGTTCGGTTTTACTTCTAGAACAACCTCCATATCTCAGATATGCCGAGATAGGGGTAATCGAAAGGAAAATACAAAATTTAGTGAGCTTGTTGGGTCTTATATAAACACTTCGTCGAAGGTCTAGTGTGATTTTGGCTTTGGCTTAGCCGGAAATTATCTCCGTCAACGTTCTTCGCTTTCGAGGACCCCGACGCAGTGAATAAAATTATTCGACATGAAAAAGGGCGGGGCCCTCCGACTAGGTCATTGGATGGATCGTGACAGAGTCACGTCACCTTTAACCTTCACGCCTTTTTGTTTACCCCTTCATTGAAAGGGCGTTCAATAATGGACTCATGCTTTTCAATATTCTGCCGAGCTAGTTGGTCACCGAAATCTAATTTTTGGTGGATATTATACTTCATATCTAAATTTCTTGGGTGGTAAGAGGAGCAACATAAACATGAAAAATTTGATATGGTGCGCGTATCACACAACCTTTACTAACCATCCTACTTTGCACGGTGACTGCTTCATTATTCCTCCCTCCTTGAAATATAAATACGTAAATAAAAGGTACATAAAAGCAAATGGAAGACACAACATATTTATTTAAAACAATTAATTTCCATACATTTCTCAATCCATATGTTAGGTTCAGTGTCTTGGATACCACCAATGCAACCGATGCGGAGCATTGTTGTGCAAAGAATAAACAAACTTACTGGAAAACATTCAAGCTATTGAAAAAATAAAATAAAGAATCAGGTGTACCCAGAAGGGGGATTTATGGCGTAAGTCGCGCCATCAAGATCTTTGAGGCGGGTTCATTTTGATTGGATTTTAAATTTTTGAGGGGCGCACATTTTTACGGGGTTATGAATATTAGAAGTGAAAACTTTCATACGAGGGAATAAGAGGAAACCATAGACCAGACCACAACAAGTGTAGTTATACATGATACACATTTTCTAATTATGTTTTCGTTAGTACTGTTTTTTAGAAGTCGAAAAAAATAAAATTTCTTGAGGGAGGTGTGGGTTCCTGTGCCATCCACCTAGGGGCTAATGGGCACCTGTGTAAAGACTTATTAACTTCTTTGTGGTGAAAGTCTGAATGAGGGTTTGATTAAGTTTTGTAAGGGGGTTCTATCACGCTTACATTATATGACTATGTGTCTGTGTATTTGTGTTTTACATGACTATGTGTCTGCGTGTATGTGTATTGCATGACTATGTATCTGTGTGTATTTGAACAGCTTAGCTCAAAAGCGAAAAGTCATACGGAACTGAAAATACGTTTTTAAGGTAGGTATACCCCTAAAATATTGCAGCAACCTTTTCATAAGAATCAACTAAACCCAGAAATGGTATTTTATAGCATCGATTTTACAATTTTCTCGAAAACTACTGAAACTACTTAATTAATTTAATATGTCATGTCGATGTAAAATAAAATGGTCTTTAATACCACGTAAGTATTGACCTCAACGAAATAGTCTTTCAGGGCTTAAAAGTATTTTTTTCTCTAAAGTATTTTTAATTTTTTTATTAGAAATATCTCAGATTTTTTGGAAGTAATACAAAATGGATAAACGTGAAATAATTTGATAATTAACTAAACAGAAGAAAATGGGGGAACTTTTTTCCCCGGCTGAAAACAAATTTCCGTAAATAAAAATAGTAATATAGAAAATAAATAAAATTTTTATAGATACAAAAAATTGTCATATTTAATATTATATATTAAATCATATTAAGTTAGTATTTATAATTAAAGTAATACTCTTAAGGTTTATTAACGTTTTAATAAACCCTTCCTACCTTTAAATCCCGCCTGTTCAATCATTTATTATCCATCCAGTCCCCATGAAATTGTAAATAGATACTACTGTAAATATGTATATAAATTATTAGTTCGCTCTTCAATATTTTTACTTCAACTTTTTTTCTTCAATTTTTATTTTTCATTATTAACTGATTAAAACTAGAAAGTAACTCATATATATATATACTTTTTTTTACTATGATTGTTTAATTACTCAGTATTTATGTTTATGTATCTCTGAGGCTCCATAGCCCACATTTCTGTCTTTCTGTATTATTCTAAAGGGACTAAAGTATTATTATTAAAAGAAAAACTATATGTATGTATATATAATAGTAATAAAAGGCTTAATTCGATGCCGACACCACCAATCGCTTATTACACACATCCCTCCACCGTTCGCCGTCCAAACCCATTCCCTTGGGTTTATATATAAAAGCAACAAAAATAAAATCACCAAAGATGGGATACGACTTTTCAATGATTTAGTTCTTAAATAACTAGATTATTTTTTTAAACTATTTATTCAAGATATTTACAACTGTATTAAAATATAAATAAATCAAGTAAATGTGTACACATGAAAACGCTTGTTGAGAAACTACCCACTGGTGGCACTCTAATAATATGTCTATATAAGGAGATCACGAGGCCATCTTCTTTTCAGACGCCTCGGAGGGTAGATCACTTAGTTCCTTATTTTAAATAGAAGTTTTAAATTAATAAAATACGTTCATACTTGTATTCCATCAATTAGGTATGCGATCGTCTTCAATTTGGGAAACATAGTGCGAGTTAAGGCGACCTATATTCATTGATGACACGAATTAAGTTTGTAAACGTTTTTGGAGGCATGATGTTAACGATAAATTGCGAATCTGCTTAAAAATAAATCATATACTAAATAATATCTTTCTAAAATCATGGTATTTACAGAAATTGTTTTGTAGGACCTGCATAACACGCAAGACATCGAGGGGGGAGGATGTGGGTCATGTATTAATGACGGTAGTTAAAAATGTTATTTATTTTAAAGGTATTGTGAATCCAGGTAGCATTATGGTACTGAACATGTGTGGGAAAGGGCTAGGCCAGTGCAACAGAAACAGTCTAAGCAGGAAATTAAAGATCAGAGTAGAATAGCAGCGGCCTTGGTCTCATTTCGCTCACTAAAGTGTGTCCTCCGTGCAATATTTGTTCTATCCACGTCATACCCAACCATTAGGATAGGTAGTTATTGAAATAATTGGGAAAAAAATAATGTTTTTTTCTATTTAACAGAAGATGAATCCCGAAATTTCAACTACAAAAATGTTTTTTTTTTTTGTTTTTTTTATTATTTTAATGGAATTTACAACTGTATTACATAGAAAATACAATAATGTGAAATTGATAACATGACATGTACAACATGAAGAGAAACTACCCATTAGTAGAACTCAAATTAAAGTTCTATATTAGAAGATCCCGAGGCCATCTTCTTTTCAGACGCCTCGGAAGGTTATCAGGGATCGAGGAGGAAGCAAGGTTTGAAACGAGAGGATCCGGATGGTTCTGCAGTTTGTTATAAAAAAATGTAGTTTTTTTTTAATGCCTCTAATAGTAAAGTTTCCATCAACTGCTATGATTTTGTATTTAGTATTACTATTTACTTGTTCCGCTTTCTCAGTCTTCTGGAGTAGCATCCATATCCCAGAAAAAAACACTCAAGAGAATGTAGATGAATGATTCTACGTATTTTGAAGTTTTTAACAATCCTGCACGTATCGGGCAACACTGCTTTTTTGTTGTTTTTAATTACGCCAAGTCAAGTCCAAATTCATTGGTAACCTCTATTGTGCTTTTCAATATTAAACCACTTGAAGATATGATTTTAGAGTTATTTTTACTTTTTCTAAATGATTCAGCGTTTTTAACTCCAAGGCAAGTTTTAGATATTTTCGAATATTTCGGCTCTGATGATTACTATGTTGAAATCATAGGCTACACCTATTTCTATGATGCTTCCAGTTTCATTTGTTGTGGTTTTTTTTTTTTTTTTACTAATGATATTTAAAACTGTATTAGAGACATACATCTAGAAAATTTGTACAAATGGTTATAATGACGTGAAAACACTTGCTGGGTACTACCCAATGGTAGCACTCTAATGATATGTCTACATTAGGAGATCACGGGGCCATCTTCTTTTCAGACATCTCAGGAGGTTATCAGGATTTGAAGAGGAAGCAAGATAGAAACAAGAGGGTTGGGATGGTTATGAAGTTTATTAGGGAAGGATAGGTATCTGGATTGGACCAAATCTGGAACATAAGGAACATTAAGGTCATTATGGATGATTTTATTTGTAACAAAGTAAGGAGTATTAAGAATTTTGGATTGTAAGGATTGGATACGAGAAGAATTTATGGTTTGGTGGAGCCCCATAGTTCAACTACATAAGTCCAAATAGGCATTATTATAGTCATGAGTATGAATCTTTTGTAATTAATTGGAAGTTTAGAGCGTTTGTCTAGTAAGTGTTTAAGTTTTAGGAAACTGCAGGACAGAAAGTCATAGGTTTACGATGAAGGATAAAGGTAATTAATTTGGTGGGATTTATTGGAATTTATTCTAATTTTCCAGGTTTAACACCATTCTTCAAGGTTTATGATGTGTAATTGAGGCGTTTGGGATGCAATTGATGTGTCATTATTAACTGATAGGACGCATGTGTCATCGGCATACATGGTGATGACAGTGTTGGGATAGGTTGAATTGTCAGCTGTATAAACTGTAAAGGATAGGACCTAGGATACCACCTTGAGGAACACCAGCAGTCTGAGAAAAGAGTGATGAATAGGCATAGTTGTGATTTACATTAGAGTATCTATCAGTATGTTAGGAACGGACAAAGAGAAAGTATGTAAGCGGTACTAATTTTCGGAGTTTGTACAGCAGTCCCGAGTGCAAAATTCTATCAACCGCCTGTTTAACGTCGAAAAAGACTCCCGTAAAGTACATTCCGCACTCCAATGCTGAGGAGACTACGTCTACCACACGATGACATTGCTGTATAGTGGAATGCAAAGTGCGGAATCCAAATTGGTGAGCTGGGATTATGTGATTAGAATTTAGGATGGGGTACAGGCGTTATAACATAAGTTTTCCAGGATTTTGCCCATGATGGGTAAAAGCGAGATAAGACGGTAATAGGATGGGTATTCTGGTTGCTTATTGGGGTTGTGAATCATTTTGACAATAAATAGTTTCCAAGGATCAAGAAAATATGTGGATCGGAGTACAGCATTATATATGTAAGTAAGGAATAGGATGGTTTTTAAAGGAAAAAGATTTCAGATTTGGGATCTGATTAGGTCATGTCCAGGAGCTTTGCGGTAGAGTAATCTTTGAATGATGTTGGATATTTCTGTGGGATGAAATGCTATAGGTCGAAGGGACATTTGAAGATCAGTATCCAGTCTTTCTATTTTCTTTATTAAAGACAATTATTTAATATTATTTATTTTCGCAAAATCGCATATGAGATTCAACTTATTATTATAAGTTATATTTAGCGAAATAATATTTTAAAATAGCATCCTTTATACGTTATTTCACCAGGACATTGCGTGACTTTACCCTTATTATCTGATCAAATAAAATCAAAGGATGAACTTTGGCTGAATTAAGATCGAACAAAGGTTAAAAGCTGGTGGATATACAGTAGTAATTTCGAGTCATAATAAAGGAAATCATTGAGTGAGAAGAATATTAAAAATCTCAGAGCAGGCAAGATCTCATTTTCATCGTGGAACAAATAGTGAAGAAGACTGCTGAGGTGGGTAAAAAGCTCTTTATCTGTTCTAAATCTGTTTCATGGATTTTCAAACGGCTCTAGGCAGATCCATAAAAAGTAGTGTTGCCCAAATGCGAGACCAAGATGGATCTTGGTCTTGCGCACTCAGTCTTGATCTTGGTCTTGGTTTTGCTCAAGAGTCTCGCAGTTACCTATCAGCCTGTTACTACAGAGATATTACTGTAATTTTTCTGATAGAGGACACCTAACGAAGCTCGAATGAAAAATTAGAAGAGTTAAATGCAAAAGTATATTGTTTATACCAATTCTTTACATACTAAAATTATCAAGTATTAGTAGCTATTTCGCCTTAACTTTTATTTAGAAAAACGATTTTTTTAACAGTCATGGTCTTGGTCTTGCAACAGTTAGGCGGTCTTGGTCTTGCAAAGTGCAGACCAAGACCGATTTCGGGCAACACTAATGAAAAGTTACTAATAAAAACCTGGCCATTCTTACCTTGTCAACTCTTCTTCTCTCGTGATAAAAAAAAGGAAAAAACACGAACGACCTTACATTATTATCCCTAAGCACAACATTATCCCGGATAAGAAGAGTAATTATCCTATGTAATAAGGAAAACATGGCCTTTTTAATAAATTTTGAAAATACTAGATCCAACCAGGATTAACTTCATTCAAGGATTATTAGATTAAACTCGAACATGATATACTATTGAAAACATTTCTTGGAGGCAAAAATTCTTAATGAATAAACTGGAATTATCCTAAAACTTAAGCGCCTGCATTGGCCGGTACTAAAACTCACTGGAGGTGGTTAAGTGTTAGGTGAGAAATTCGTTACAATCTGTTAGGTCTCTAATCACTTACGACTGCGGAATGTGAGATTCGAAGTTCTCAGACTAAATGTAATTATAGTGAATAAATATAAGTATGATTTGGTATTTTTTTTCTTTTATTGGGAATGGAATAGCTCAGTGACATTACAAACTTGAGCGTCTAAGCAGCAAAGAACGTTTTATGTCAGAAAACACGAAAATTTAAGCCAGTCTTAGATGTGTCAAAGAATTCCTCAAACCACTGGAATCCAAAAAAAACGAAAATGTTTATAATAATTCCATATTTATGAAAATATGAATAGTGATAAAGTGCGAATTTTAGAATACTCGAATGATTTCTTGTACATCACATATTAAAGGAAAATAGAGGTTAACAATGACCAACATAGATTTTTTTAACTACTGTGTAATGAAGCGAGGATTATTTTCAGCTCTTCATGGTACCTTGCTAATTTATCTTTTAATGATTGCTAGTTACATGATTTATGTCCTCAGAATGTGGGTCGGGCATTATTCTACTAAAAATGTTTTTTTAATATCTATATGTATCAGCGTATGGCTATAACGATTTTAATAAACCAAGTACAATCACTAAAAAGGTTGTTAATGTACAGCTTCCATGATTACCCATAGATTTTATTCAATTATATAGGTATAGCAATCCATTGTATGAGTAGTTTATTTATAAGTGCAAATATCCCATGGGAAATAGCTTAATATATTTATATTCTGATTCAGTTTACGGTACTGGATTATATGAATGTTAAAATTTATAAAACGAAGAGAAAAAGTTATAATAAAAAATAAAATAATTTGGATATAAATTAATGATAAATGAAAGGAATTCAATAAATATGTATATGGTCGAAAATTACGACATAAAAAAACAGAAAGATAACTAACAACTGAAACTGAATTAATACATTTTAATAATTTCTTTTTATTTATTTATTTAGAATTATAACAATCTGTCACGTGTACAATAGTTTATACTAATATATGAACATATTCACACTATATATACAGAATATATAAAATTAACAAAAGTAAAATAATAATCAAAAACTATGTACAATAAAAAAATAAAATAACCTAAAGATAAGTAAATTAAAAAACATAAAAACACTGTCATGCCTATATACAATATATACAGTTAGGCATTTTAATAATAGATACATTTCCGTGTATGTATATATGTAGATACCTCTAATTGTTAACAGTATTGTTTCAATTTTTGTTTAAGTTTCTTTGAAGTATTTAAAATCTCTTCAGAAGTGGTATCAAAATACGTAGTTTTTGATATAATCATTTTTGGATATTTTTCTATGAATCTTTACCTTTGGCACACGATGAGTTGGAATAAGTGTTAAAATTTCGGCTTGTAAGAAATACTGTTCCGTTCACTGGCCAATCGCACCAAGTCGAGAGCGTTAAGGCGCCAACAAAAATGCACTCAACGTGTAGAGGCTTTTTGTTTCGATTATTATCAAACCGAAAAGTCATGAGTTCAAATCCAGTTCGCGGAAACAAAAAATATTAAAATTAATAATAAATAAAAATTTAAAAATTGCAAACGCTACTCGATTACTTCGACTACTACAACGCGGGTTCGAATCCATAATGGGGACTGTAACGCTCCCACCCAGAGAATCACAGGGAAGTTAGCGACAGCTGTATCTTATACCATAGCTCCTGGTCCTCCAGGTTGGGGGCTGGACATAGGGCTAATAACCCTATCCCGGAAAAACACATTATTACGAAGCCTCAGAAAATCGGACTGTCTAAACACGGTAACAGACCTCGGCTTTGCATCACGGACTATACATTGGATCTTGGAACGTTAGCAGTTTATACAGACCAGGAGCCGCAAGAACGGTAGTCGAATAACTAAAAATGTGTATCGTACGTTTAACAGCCATTCAAGAGGTAAGATGGCCAGAAGGTGGCGAAACCGTTATCTACGGCAATACACTATTCTTCTCCGAGAGGAACGATAAAAATGCCGGGACGGCATTTATAGTTAGTCCAGCGGCAAAGAAATCAATCATAAACTTACACCCCGATAAAAGAAAGGATTAGTGCATTACGAATCAACTCTTTGGTTTATTATCACGATAATTAACGTGTATGCACCAACCAAAGATAAAGATGAAGAGTTGATTTGTCATTGATGATTTCAATGAAAAGATAGGACGAAAACCCCAATTCAGACCGATTACCGCAGGCCAAAGCCTTCACGGGAATAGCTATGACAATGGAGTGAGATGTATTAGTCTGGCAGCAACTAATGATCTAGTCATCAGTGGTACAATGTTCCTACATAAGGATGTCCACAAGTATTCCTGGGTTAGTCCCAATAGAGCAAAAACCAAATTGACCATGTTCTGGTAGAGCAGAGACAACATAGCTCAATAGAAGATGTAAGAAGCTATCGTGGAGCAGAATGTGATTCGGATCACTCTCTGATTAGAATTAAACTATGTCTGAGATATAAGCGAATTCATAAAATAGTGGATCAAGTTGAGAGAAGGAGGTACGAAATCCGTAATTTGAAAAATCCTGAAGTAAAAACCAAATTCTAACTTCAGCTAAAAAATAAATTCCAACTCTTGTATTCGAAGAGCCTCACGGTGAGACAATACTGCGAGAAAATAGAGAGAGGACTAAAAGAAACAGATAAGGAAGTAATAGGTATTCAGGACAAAAGAAAAGCTAATATCTGGTCCTCAGAAGCATGTGAAAAGGTAGTAGGGGAAAGAAAAACAATGAAAGTCCTATTGCTGATCAAGTTTATCAGGACAAGTACACGGCTACCCAGAAAGAAGCAAACAAAATTATGAGATCGGAAAAAAGAGAATTCCTCAAAGAAAGATTTCAGACCATTGAGAACAACTTGCAAGCTGGAGATATACGCAAATTCTATGTAAAAATGTGTAAAGAAAGAGTAGGAGGACTTCAATGAAACTTTGTTTGTTGACTACTATGTCGAAAAATATTAGACCCATGTCCAAGAGTTCTTCCATGTTCCAATGCTTCCTCGGAGCCGAGAAAATAAAACATTTTTTGCTATTTTGGTCTTTGCTCTGCATGGATTTCTACTTTGTAATATATCAATCGATTTGTTTATTTTTGTGTAAAATAAGAAAACATATTGCAAATTGTATTAAATGGATTCAAATGAATAGTAAATTACAAAAATAAAAGATGCTACTTGTTTTTAAATTTAGAAATGTAGATTATTGGTCTTGGTTTTATGAGAATTTTTTTTTTCATGCCGTTTACTAAATTCATTGCTATTACATTCTTAGGAAAGCAAAACTATTACTTTTCCAACCCATATAAATAACTTTTGAATTTTAGGCCTTTATGAGAAATAAAAATAAAGAAAACTCCTCAAAAATGTTTTTATTTTATAACTCAAGCTTTAATTTGTTTACGAGGTTCTGCTTCGTGCCATTTTTCGTATTGTCTATAGGGCCCTGAATCCCTTATAATTTAGTGTGGATAGGTGGAGTAATGTTGAGCCTCTCACAATTTTTATGATTTTTTTTCTTCACAATTTTTGTGATGAAAATAAATCGAAGGATGAACAAGTTCGAACCCTTGGGAAATAGAAATATCAACTTTGATTCCCCTTTGAAATATTTGAAGCACTCTGCTACTTTGCAAGATATATATTTATTGTTCCAATATTTCATAAATATTTATTTATTTAATTAAACCGGACGGGTATCGAAAGTAAGATTTCATATAATAAATCTAGTATCTTGTCCAGATTCGGTCCGAAAATCAAAATAAAGCATGTAATGTACATATTATATATGCTATGATGATATGCACATACGGAAACTATTTTGATTTTCTGATTGCAATTCTTATTTAAGAGTTCGTGTGAAAAACTAACGTCAACTTTGTTTATCCCTAAAAAAAAAAATATTTAATGGGATCCGGAGGAATATTCGCTGGATTCGCTGTTTGGCCAACTGTAAGGTCGAGCATTCGGTGAACTTATAACCAAATTTTTATGTTCGAGTTTCATTAACATACTTTAAATTCTTATAAATCGATTGTTTAATCAAACTAAACCGGTAGAGTCCCACCCTGAAGACATGGGTCCAAATTCAATAGATTTGTTCCCCTGACCTGGTTCCGTGGGGTGCATGGCGCAGCCGTCGTGTTCTTCGATCGACCACACCCTCCGCAACCCCCAGACCTTTGCCGCAGGGCGAAATCTTGTAACAAGAAATCACGAATTTTATTATATTTTTTTAATCTGGATAATTATGTTATATTATCCAAGCGATGAGAAAAAATATATAAATCCAACTAGGAAAAAGAAAAAAAAAAATTATATATATATATAATATATATACATATATAAATGTATTTTTAAGCGTAGTATAACTATATCTCTGAATTTTTGAGGAATGGATCAATTTAAGGGGACCCATTCCTCATTTAAGAAGAAATACACTTTAGATTCCATGATAATAAGTTAAAAGTTCATGACCAAAGTGAAAAAAAAAAAATAACAAAGGCATTAAGGTAAAAGCATCTGCTGGAAATAAAACATCATAAATCTTAAATTTCTGAGGAATAGATCCCTTTATAAATTAATGTTAACATACCGAGTTCATTTTCAGTAGTTGTTTCATTAATGCCTATTACATATATATATTATTATCTATCAAATTCCTAAACTCAGCGCTAAGCACATCGACAGCTTCAGAAATTCTTCAGACAGTTCCTAAACTCATCGAAAGACGCCATTAATATAATTCTGCGAGCTTCTTTTATCACCATTTGAATCGGCTCAGCGGTTTCATCGGCTTTTAAATTCGATGGATCCGGTTCGTGTAACCTGATTATAACTTCAGTGTTATTTCTCAATCGACTTTATAACATTTCATTCCGCATACTTGTTATCTATATCTGTTTGTTTTAAAATCCAATAACTCAGTAGGTCGATATCAACTTGTATATATTTTTTTCATCTTTTTTATAAGGTTCCAGGAGTTTAACCTACAGCTGAAATCCAGCAGGTTGTTCCTAAACTCAGCATAACGATTTATGCATATACATCATCAGTGCTGGTTTCAATCTATTGTTGGATTCCACCGATGGCATAAGCGCTGAGATGCCGTTTCTATAAAAGTATCTACTGGCATCAAATATGAAGCGTGAACTAACTTTATCATTACTCTATAATTGCTTGATAGTTCCATTGAGAAGTTTTTATTGGAGAAGAATCCTGATTTCATCAACTAGACCGCAAAACATCGGAATAAGATATCATGACAATATCTATTTCACTGATGATGAAATTCGAGTTAATAGAAAGTATGAGAATCGATGATGAGCGGCAATGGGATTTTCATGCAATTTTCCTGTTTATTATTATTATTTGTGCTATTGTCCAATTCTCGTTCCGACATTCATTTGATAAAAATGACTACTCGTCATTCTTGTTCTTGTTTTGGAACCCATAATGGGGTTAAGCCCATAGTAGTACATTAATAAAGTTCTACATTGACCATATAAATATTTTTATTTTTATTGCAATAAGTATTTAATTAATGATACGAGTTGGGAATAATAATAAGCGGAAGTTTTAAGCACAAAACAAATTTTAAGTTAACGATACAGAACAAACTTCTTTTAGTTTTGGCACAATATTATATAGGGTATCCCATAAGTAGAAGGAAATTTTTATAGGAGTGAAAGCAGATCTCATGGCCTATAAAAAAAGTTCATATGAACAATGGGCCTATTTTCAGCAGAAAAGTAGGAAATCCAAGTTTTGTGTTTTTTTAAGTAAGTCATGCTTTGTCTTAAATAGGAAGCGATAACTAAAGAAATATTCAATTTAAGTAATTGACAATTATTTCGATGTAAACTAGACAAAATTTACTTCAAATGAAAATATAGTTTGCCATTATTAAAATAATTTAAAGACAACTTTTCAGCGGCTAAACTAAGCTAAATTCTGCTATTAGAAAAATCATAAACTATATGCAATTTTTTTTTACCATTTTTCGATTATACTACAGATACCCCACTTTTAGGAAAATTTCCTCGTTTAATAAGTTTTAAGTCAATATTAATTAAATTGAAGTTTATTAAGCAAAAATTTGAGATTCACCTCAGGCTGTGTAAAGAAAGGATGTGATTTTCTAACCAATCACTTTAAAGTACCCGTGTTTCCAACAAAAATGACTACAACTAACTGTTGCAAAGCTTTTATTTTTTTGTTTCTCTATAATCTGAGAAGTATTGTAATAAAAATAATTTCCTAAATACGCATTTTATTAAAAAAAAATGAAAAATAATGATTAAAAATCATACATACGTAAAGTGTTTATATCAGGTTATTTGTTATAATACGGAATTATTCTGTATTGATTATTTTTTATACTTAAAGCTATTAGATCCCAACATAACATTAAAAACATATATACTTATTTTGACTAATTCATTTTATGATTTAGTCAGTATTATTTCTTCATTCTTATGTTCATTGTAAAATGTGTTTAAGAGAGAAAAAAAAAATCGTTCTTAGGTGGACGAGTTAGTTTGCTCTACTAACCACCCTTTGCTTTACAATATTTGGACATAAAGTTTAATATGATGGAATCTATTCTAAATAAGGAAAGACTGTAGTCAGAAGAGTACTAGAATTGGTAATATTTCAAGGATGTATTAGATATTAAGCAACTGAAAGATCCATAAGTTCCTTGCCATCAGTGTATCAAATAGGGCTATTTCATCGATTAGGGATACACCATGTGTCAAACATTTTTGTACCTCATCCTTTAATGGTTTATATTCCAGTTTTATTTCAATTTTCGTCGTGATATGAAACTCAGGTCTTTTACAATATATATACACATATATTTTAAAGTTTATCGTCGAGATTTATCACATTATCAAAGCTATATTAAATAAATCTTCCAAACTGACTATTGTTGCATGACAATGGGTTGTTTAAAAACTACCTTTTTGTAACACGACATTGACCATCTTACATCAGAATGTCCCGTCGCCATCTTCTTTTCAAAGGTCTCGGAGGATTAAAGGGAATGGCTTTTGATCAGATTTTGAAAATCGATTATGAAAAAAAATATAAATCATTTTTAAAATTTGTATTTAGAATTTTTAAAAATAATTTGGTGATTTTTATTTTATTTATTTTTTATCTTAAACAATAAAAAACATGCACTAATCATCCATTAACAATAATAATAATAATTTTTGATTAATACTTTTTTCAATTCAGAAATTAAATTGTTTGTGTAATCTCTATGATATATTTTGAGTCTGGAGTAGTAGGTGAAGATTATTGTTGTCAACTATTAGCAACAGAACATCTTTATTTCCGAAATTCATTAGAAATTTTGGCATACAAAATATATACATACATATATATATATATATATATATATATATATATATATATATATATGTATCAGTTTTATGTAGTGAGGCTGTATATATATATATATATATATATATATATATATATATACAGCCTCACTACATAAAACTGGAAGAGCTTAATTTTTCTTTTTTTAATTTATTTATTGAGTATTATAACAATCTGTCTGTTGGACATTGGTTATAGTGAGGTATTAATTAAGAATTTTTTCCATGTGCTAAGGTGTCAACCGGGAATGTAAGTCGCTGAAGATGTATTTTCGTAGCGCAATTAAAGCGATTTCTTAAACATAATATTAAAAAATGTGTATATTAATAAAGTGAACATACAAATTAATATATTAATCAAAATTTTTTTTTATTACAATTTAATAATTATTATTTATGTAATACCGTATCGTTCTGTGACTGAACATTATTTTTAATCGAATCAATAAACATTAGAGATCAATTTAAATTTTTATTTTTAAATCAGGTATGTTTTTTAAATTAAAAATCAAGTATAATAATTATTACATGATATTTTGGAAAAAATAATTATCTATTTCAAAACCTGATTTTGATGATTAGCAGGTTTGGAGCTTGTAATTTTAAGAGTATTAAAGTGCAATAAAATTTGTCTTAGGGTGAAAGTCCTGACGTATCCAGTATACATAAAAAAAAAATCAGTATTAGTATCTAGAAAAAAAAATCCATAAATAAAATAGATGAAAGCATATTAATATTGACTGAATAACTAAACACGTATAAAAATATTAATCTTTATTATTAAAAAGACTTATTCCTAAATACCACAATCGAATTCAAAGCAGAGAAGGAGCTAGAAGTCCCCCCTCCCACCTCTAAAAAAAACTAGCAAAATATATATACTTTTTTTATTGGCCCATAGCTATTTCTATGAGTAAGCTGAGCCCAATAACTAAAAATCATAAGATGTTAAACACAGGTACTTCAGCTACGAAATATAAAACAAAAATAAAAATTTTATTCCTAAAAGCAATTTTTTTCCAAAATAGCCCTCTTCCTCAAACTAAATCCTGTATCTCCTACTTCTGCGAACTTGATAAAAAGTATTAAATACATACTTACAAATAAAATCAAAATTGAATAAAATAATGACTGAAACCTATAAAAAAAATTTACATTTTCGTTATAATCCAAAAATAAAATTATTACTTAGGTTTAAAACAAATTAATTAAATTAATATTTCTCAAGTATTGTGCTTAAAAATAATCTCATTATTAAAAGCTTACCAGTTTGTACTTTTAAGGGGAAAAAATATAGGTTTTAGATAGTCAAATTTTAATATCAATGCAAGGAAATAACAAATATCTGACAAAATTATCGATATTTTGATATATTTATATTTTTTCCAACATACCCTAGTGGCTGGCCCATGGAAAGATAATTAAAGTAGTTTGTTTAGCAAAGATTTTTTTTTTCTTTAAAATAAAATGCTATTAAATCGGCAGGCTGTCTTACCAAGCAAACAAATGTAATCATCAAAGTTATTTAGAACTAGTTCTTTAATTTGATGATTTGTGAAGCAGAACTTTAGAAGGCGGTATACTCGATACCAAAGGACATGCGATGAAAAGATTATCAAGTTGTCCCGCAAAAAATAAGCTACTTTTATTTAAAAATATATATATATATTATTTTTCTGACATTTCACACTTGCATCATGGGAGAATGGTTAATAAATATTGTTAAGACAGACTGAAGTCAAGGAAGCAATAATAAAATCACGAAGGTTATAAATACGAAAATTAAGATGTACATTTTAGCTGTGGTGAAGCTCTTGGGGCCTATCCCGCGTTTGGGGTAACGATCGGTTGGGCCTCCTACAACTAGGACACCAGTCGGAATCAATAACCTCCGCCCAAGTATCCCATTCCGCTGAAAAGTAACTCATGGCACTCCCTCCCATAATAAAAAAAAAAAAAAAATGTGAGAGAATTATTAAATATGAAAATAAGGATTACTATTTTTTTAGTTATATTTATTTATATAATGAAAAGGATTGACGTGAAAAGGATTCGTGTTTTCAGTGAAGTAATCTAGCCAATAAATGCGCATTGCGTTACTTTCATTAAATCAAAAAATCAACATGAAATGATATTTTATAATATAGCTTTAATGACGTAGAAACTGAATTTAAAGATAATATATGTGTGAGCAGTCCGCTAAAGGAGGTCGTAATGAGAGGAGCAGGGGGAGGGGATTACATCTCCTCCCAAACAATCTAAAAAGTTAGGAAATTTGATAACCTATTTTAAATCTCGAAAATTGTACTTAAAAAAATTTTAGCTAAAGATTTAAAAAAAATTAAGACCAATAAATTACTTGTCCCGAGCGTCTGAGGCTCTAGTGCCCTCTTTCAGTCTCCATTGGCTTCTAATACTAGTGATGCGGCTGGAAAAGTGGCACTGGGATCTCCTGGAGTCTTGCTTTACCTTCCACATGTAGGGGAAAGAGCGTGGCTCGGAGATTCCTGGGCGAATGTATATATTGTATATAGGTATGATTGTGTTTAGAAGTTTCTATTTTATGTTATTGTTTACTTTTTTTTCTTTTATTTACTTTCTTCATCAGTATTATTTATTTACTTTTTATGTTTATATTTATTTCTCTCTTATTTGTATATATTGTTTGAATGAGAACTCTTAGCCCTAATATTTATAGCCCTCCAGCAGTGGCTGATTGTATTATTATTCAATAAATAGATTAAAAAAATAAATTACTTATCTATCAAAACACGTTTTTTTAAAGAAATAAGATAATCACCGTTTTGGGATTTTATTTTTAAAATCATTTCATATATAGAATTTTGAGAATCTGGAAGCAATTAGGTTAAGGACAAATGGGATGTGTGAGATCATGATGTATGGAGCATTGAATATTGTTCGAAGTACTTTGGATTGAAAAGATTGGATAGGTTTGATGTTCGAAGATTTAGCTGTCCCCCACAGTTCAAGTCCATATGGGTTTTAGTATGGTCTTATATATTAGTAGTTTGTTTTCGATTGAATGTTGTGAGTTTCTGTTCAGTAGTCTATATAGCTGGCCTAATCTTCGGTTAAGCTCTTATCTTTTGAGTGTAGTATGAGGGTTTCAAGTCAGTCTCTTGTCTAGAAGGAAGCCCAGGTACCGTACTGTATCTGAGAGGGGAAGAGGTATAGAGTTAAAAATTATTGGCGGACAGGATTTACGTCGGAGTGTGAAAGTAATGTGCTTACACTTTGATTCATTTACTTTAATACGCCAATCCTTGCACCACTGCTCAATTAGGGAAAGATGACTTTGCAGGTTTAGAGATGCCATTTTAGGTTTTAAATGGGAGGAAAGGATAACGGTATCATCAGCAAATGTGCCAGGAAAGTATTGGGATTTGCAGGGATGTCAGCAGTGAAGAGGATGTAGGGAACTGGGCCCAAGACGCTGCCTTGAAGAACACTTCTATTGCATAATAGTTGGAGAGTTCTGTGCCGCAGCGTACATGGAATGAATGGTTGGAAAAGTAAGTTGTAAGGATTAAATATAAGAATTGGGGTAATTAGATTTAAAGTTTGAAAAACGAGCCATCATGCTGGCTTGCGCTAGGTCCAGAAAGGAGCCGGTGCAATATTGCTTGCTTTCAAGTGCAGAGGATATGTGATCAACAACGCGAAGGCCTTGTTGAACTGTGGAATGTCCTGAGCGGAAACCAAACTGATGTGAAGGAATTTTTGGGATTCAAGTATGGGTAGGATTCGTTTGAGAAGGATTTTTTCAAATATTTTTAAAAGAATCGGAAGAAGGCTTATTGGTTCGTAGGATGAAGTTTCATTGGCAGGTTTGCCGGGTTTTGGAATAAGGATGATCTTGGAGTGTTTCCATTTCAGAGGAAAGTGGGTTGTACGAAGGGTGCAATTGTATAAGTAGGTAAGGAATACACTAGCTCTTTTAGGAAGTTGTCGAAGGATCTGGGAAGTGAGGAGATCAAATCCAGGGGATTTTGTAGATCTCAGGTTATTTATAAGGAATTGGATCTCAGAGGTATTAACAGCTTTAGGAGGTAAGGAAAGCAGAATCGGTGAAGAGAGGAATTCCTTAACTTTGGTTGTATGAGAGGGATTGTGTTCAGGATGGGGAATAAATGTTTTGGACAGATACTTAGCAAATTCTTCTGCCCTGTTCTCATCTGACGAAGCCCTGGAGCCATCATCAGAAAGGATTAAAAATTATGTGGCATTTTAAGATTCTTTATGTTACTTTCTAGAGAGAATTATAAGAAGTAGAGGGCGAGGGGAGCTGGGAACTGAAGGATTGGGATCTGAAGGTAGTCAATTTCTTTTTTAACAGTTTGGAAAAATCGTACAACCATTTCCGGTCGTCAAGATGCCTAGTTCTTTGACAGCGGGTCCTGGAACATCGTTTGGGATGAATGAGGTCTGCAAGGTCTTGAGCTAAAGGGTCTTTCTTGCGGTATTTTAGGGAAGGAAGAGGTGAGGAAACAGTCCAAACTGCTTGTTGGGTCGAGGTCGTGAAGGAATTTACGGCATCATCTAGGTATTGAGGAGTTTTTAGTGATGCTCTAAGATCAATTGTTTCGCTTATTATTTGCTGTATAATGTTCCAGTTAACTGGGTTCCTTATGAATAAAGGTGGAGATGATTTAGGAACAGGCGATGGGGAAAGGGTTAGGATAAGGGGGCTATGGTCAGAGGAAAGATCGTCGAGCTCTGAAATGGAATAATCCAGTAGCCCTAGACCTTTGTGAATGAAGAAGTCTAGAATATTGATTATTGCAGTTTGAATCGGATGGCCAGTATGTGGGAGTGTTGGGTGAGAGGATTTTTCTATGATGAGAATTAAATGCAGACAATAATGATTTTAGTTGGAATTCGGAAATGGACGATTTAGGTTGGGAATATGCAGCGAAAATTGTTAAGGAAAATAATGGGGTTTTAATTTTGACTGCAGTGGTCTGTAGGAAATCAAGGATAGGTAAGAGGATCAAGTGATGGTAGATAGATTCATAGATGATGACAGCAGTACCAGCATGGGCTGTTCCATCGGGAGGGATTTGGCTGTTCAGCAGATTTGGTAGTTAGGTATGTTGAATAGTCGTTTACTAGTCAATCTGGTTTCGGTTATCAGGGCTATGTCAATACTTTTGTCATTTAGTTAAAACTGAATTATTTCTAAGCAGCGAAATGCTACAGAGGTAAACCAACATTATCGTTAGGAAGAGGATTAATAAGTGTTGTCATTCATACAATTGAATAATCCAGTAAACGTATACAGTTTGTTATATAGAGGGGTATTGTAAATAAAACTCAAAATCCTGTATTATTTTCCGGACAACCCAATAAATAGCATCTGGGTGGTGTGCAGTTCCATGTTGGCTTGAAATAATTCCAGAAATTATGCAATTTTTACGCATTGAGTTCCCCTTTCAATGGACTGCATTTTGAATTGTCCCCATTTTGAGCTGGTAGACGAATATATCGCATATCATGTCATATAAAAGAGAATATGACTGCTTGAGGATGGACTATAAATTGAAAGTTGAGGATAGAAATCATAACAGTGTATGAGTTCTCTTCAAAAAAGTCACAACATTTTGACTTGGGTCTTGGACTCTTTTAAACGATTCATTTATTCAGTATACTGGGCAATGAGATACTAACCAGATTTTTTTTTCAATGTTGTTAAGATATTTTACGACTCATCGATAGATTTTTATAACATGCCTTCGTCAGAAAGAGTCTAGAATCCCTCGCAACTAGTGTTGGTCATCGATATTCGATATTTCACCATCGATAGTATCTATTTAGGTATTGTCTACTATCAATATCGCCCCTTCGATATTTTAATTTAAAAATTAAAATTAAAACTTCCGTCTTAGGAAAGCACTAGGAATTATATATGCATCTGACCGTTTGAAAGAAATGTATACTCATCTTGCCTGTTTTATATAGCATGCAGTGCGTAGTAGAGGAAGATATCGATATTTCGATAGTATTGGTTATCAATGGTCATCCCTAAGTAGTGATGAATAGCGCGCGTGGAACCCTTCTCACTCAGTAAACTCAATTTGCCCAAATTTGTTGGTGAGAACCTTCAAAAACCAAAGACACGAAAGTTCACAGAAATCTTAATAGGATGCAAATAAATTAGCATTTCGCTTAATCCGATTTATGGGTGAATGAAACGCATAATTGGTTGAAAAAAAATTCTAAACAAACATTGAGGATGAAAAAAATGGACAGGAACTAGAAAATCAATTTACTAAGCAGGATAGAATAATTGATAGTTTCATTAATTAATTTAAAGACGAAAATAAGATTTTTTTTTTTATGCGCCTATGAGCTAGAGAATCAATATTGATATTCCTATTTCAAAAATGTTTATTACATCCATGAAAATATCGACTATCAATATTTCAAGTCCGATATACTGATGGTATCGATCGTTATAGGCCGATATTTCTATCGTGACAAGACCGATATTCGGCCTTCGCTATCCCATCCCTACTCGCAACCCATGTTTGAATTGGGAGTCAGCTTGAGTTAAATAAAAAGTCATTCACAACTCTAAAAATATACTGGGAAAGCTTGATCAGCTGTAAAAAAAAAAAAAAGAATCATTCAGAGTTTAATTATAACTAAAACAGGAAGAGATTATGTTACAAAAATAATAACAAGAGTAAACGGGGAAAGGAATGAAATGATATTTGTGGAGCAATTATTTAGATTGCCGTGGGTTCTTAAGAGGATCTCGAATGAAATTCCAAGAACTGGTGAATCATTCTCAACTAATAACATTTTCCGCTCTTTTATATCCCAGCTTAAGTTGAAGGAAGATCTGGTTTGTAATAAAGCCGTTTGAAAGAATTGGTTGGCATAAGCAGATCACAATCAGGAAAAACAGATAGAAAGAACTAAAACGCTTTAATACTATAATAGCTTTACCATTTTTTTTTTTTTTTTTTTATGAGGTTTTTCCTACTGTAAAAAATGGATTTCAATTTTCTATGTAGCATTCAAACCACTAGTATTTCATGTGTAAGGTTACCGCAACCATAAACATGTAATTTATCATTATGACATGATGTAATATATATAAAAACAAATAAATTAAAAAAATAAATAAAATAAAAATACCATTATTTGAAAAGTAATTTAACTAGCGTTAAAATTACAGAATAATAATTCTTCAACAAGGTGTACCATACTAATAAATATATTGCACGAAATTTAAAAAAACTTTAAATTTAACAAAAATTTAAATGAAATTTGAATTAATTGAGAAAATTGCTAACTATGTATTTTGGGAGGCGCCGCTTCGTAATATGTTTACAATCAAAATTACAATTATACAGATTGTGTTAATTGCTAATATCGTAAAATTCAAAAGGTATTCGGGCAACACCCAAAATCATAAATTAATTTACCCCTTATCAAAGACAAATGGTACTGGTACTGGTAGGAAGAAACCAATCCGGGCAAATGACTCTTAAGGTCTTTTTTGCTAACTCCCGACGGCTAACCAGAATGGGAGTGTCATGATTTATTTCTCGGAGCCGCCGAGAAATAAATATTGACTGACACAGATTGGAATCGAACCCATAACCGTTCAGTGCCGAGCACTCTATAATTCTCGCCCCAACGTAGATATGTTGAGAAATAAGTTCAACAGAAAAGACTTAGCAGACTTAGCAGGTCTACAAAGAAATCACAAGATAAGAATTGACAAGGACACCAGCAAATGTAAACACATTATCAGGATACAATGGATGAATGAAACCGGCAGAGGACGATGATACATTATGCAGTACATCCACATGTTTTTCACCTATTTCAGAGCCATTTTTGAAAAAATTGAGATATATTTATTTCTTTATATAAGAATGGATCATTTCAAAATGTCGGTCATATTTGGGCATCAATTTATAAAACATAATA
The DNA here is from genome assembly GCA_928085145.1 of Nezara viridula. NCBI lineage: Eukaryota > Metazoa > Arthropoda > Insecta > Hemiptera > Pentatomidae > Nezara > Nezara viridula. The sequence goes on from OV725078.1 coordinate 112,173,436, forward strand.
AATAAATAGCTTGTTTTTCACTTATTGGCAATATTTTTAGCAAGTCACTAATGTAAGGCTACCTGAGTACATAACTGTGCTATTTAAAAAAAAAAATTCCGAGAGTGAAAAATGATCAAGTTATCATTTCTATTGCAACACTCAAAAGAGTAAACCACTTTTCTTTTCATCGGGATAATATGAGGCAATGGAATTGTACAAGACTTCTTGATAATTTTTCTCATGTATGGCTCTGTTAACGCAGGATAATAATTTTCAATATTGATAATAAATTACTCTATAATTTAGTGTTATCACATTTGATTTAATTTGTTTACTTTTCTTAAAAACGTTTATTTAGGAAATTTATTTGTTGTTTGATTATAATATAATTGTATTATGATATTCCTTGTTTGTAATTTGATGTAAATGATAGAAACGAATGAAATGCTGTGAATGAATTGACCGCCGTCACCATGTTACTAATCGTTTAAACGGCGTTTCTTGGTAACGGACCAAGTGACCTTACATGCTTAACTTGAGGATTTTCAAGGGAGTATGAAGTAGTGGCTAACTAAGAAACTGACATCCCCAATGCAAGAGTGTTTTCCTTTGCGCCCCTTTCAGAAAAAATAACCAACCTTATCTTCTCCCCATTTTTTTTTTTTTGTGTGTGTGCATGGCCTAATGCACTACGACCTTAATAGGCCTATTGTGCGCTCCCCCAACAGATTATGTACAGGTTGAGTCCGGAGGAACGGGCTCAACTCCAGAAGTTGGTTGCACATAGGAAATTAATTTTTAAAAACTCATATATTCTAAACCGATTTTCATTTGTTTAAATCTTATTGGCTAATTGCCAATAAATAACATTTTATACGTGTGTTAGAATTTCTGTTATCGAAGTCTTATTTTAATAATTTTTTTAAAAAACCACCGTTGACTTCGAAACAATTTCGGCTTCAAAAGGCGATTTTTGTCCACTTGATTGTTTCATATGTTTCTTTAATGACACCTGCAGCCGTTTTTAATACGTTGAATAAGTGCATATCAAGTGCCTGATTTTACTTTTTATGCTTCACTTATGAACCAGCCTTATAAACAATAACCCAGTACAGTGAATTCTTGGAGATATCTTGAAGTCCAACTAAACAGAATTACCTTTGCGTCCTGTTTCGTGTATTTTTTAAGCATTCTCCATGGAATGGGGATCGACAATTGTAACACTCATAAAACGGGTGTGCAGTTGTCACGCTTTAAACAATATTTTTTCTTCATCCAAATATCGAGGTTACCAACGTATTCCTTCTCTTGATATAGAGCCCCCTCATTACGCTGTTCACAATTAGCAGCTTATTATTTTAGGACTATTGAGTTGTGACAGTACTAAGGAGTGAGCATCGGTGTAACGTACTATTAAGTTATATTTCAATGGAAGCTTAATTTTCAGGAATGGAAGTCTACAAATTGGAAATATATTACTAAACACAAATGCATCGAGAATATACAAGTATCATATCGACATGGATCATAAAATAAATTCTTTTTATGACAGATATTATAGAATTGACGTAATGTGTCTAGACTGAGTCAATAAATTTGCTCCTGAAGACAGCTAAAAGAGAAACGGCGCATTGCCAACTCTCGGTATTTATAATCACACACTTAATTAGAAATACATACTAAAGAAAAATAAGCATATCCAAAATTCTAAATGAATATTTGTAATCAGTCCTCATTGAAAAAATACATTTAAAAGTAACAAAAGATTAATCGTGTTTTGTCATAATTTTAATTAAACATATTCCAAGATTAATTATAACTACTCTTTCTAATGATATTAAAATAAACTTTTTATTTTGAGAGAGTGGCAGCCAAACCGATTGAGGTAGCAGCTTGGCATTCTTGGTCTGATGTGGCGCCCACGCATAGCGATAGTTGATAGGTTGGTCACTATCGGTAGTACATTAATATTGTTTCGAGGTATCGATAGGTTCATTATATTGATTGGAAATATCGATAGCTCAATTATATCGATGATAAATAATCAATGGCTTTGATACTTCTGTAAGTTCCCGCAATTGGCTTTCAGGAGGATATATTCCCGCTCAAATTATTTACTTTAAAATGCCGCTTGAGCTTCATAACAAAATTGATTTTTGTTTGATTCTTGAAGATCTATGTTAATGTGCATCCTAAAGAAAATCTGTTACGATGATTCAAACAATGTTCACCCTACATTTAATAGAAATTATATTTAAATAAATGTAAGATCACTTATACATAAAAACTTAATGTAATTTATTTAATGATTAAAATCCGTTATCTGTTAGTTACTTTCCTTTATCTTCTACCAAATTATATGTTAGATATTCATTATTCTAAAATCATAGGCTTCCCAACGAAACATGATACACCTATATTATTACCATTAATTCCAGAAGTTTGTTTTCAACAAGCGAAAATATTTCCTACAATTTCTCTTTTAGTTAATTATCAAACTCTATCATGGTCCATATTTATCCAATTTGTATTTCTATTAATAATGAAAGGCTCTATTACTATTTCCAAGGAACAAAATTGAAGGCAATTTAATACGTTAGTACCTATTGATATTAAAGACCATTTAATTTTATATTGATTTAAGGATTTTAATCAAAATCGTTATAATCGTTTTCTAGAAAATTTTTATAATGATCAAATTAATAATATTAATTGGCACATCCGTTAGGTTGAATATAGCGAAAAAGCTGTAGTATGCCTAACTTAAATACATATTTTCAGTGTAATGCGTCTTTACGTATCATTTTTTTTTAATTCTGTTATAATTGAAGATTTTAAACACATCTTGCATATGGACTTTCATTAAATAACTTTGTATGACATGTAAATAAAGGCAATGCGAGGAAGGTAGTATTTACTATTGGTAATATATACAGTGGTACCCGGTAAAATAATATAAAATGCTACTGACTAAGCCGTTACTTTTATAAATTAAGATTTTTTTTTTTTTTTTTTTTTAATAATCTCCCATAATCGACTGATCTAACTTCGTTATCTGCATCGAAGACGTCCCTCCCTGGCGCCAGGTTGGCTAGGACGGCTGTCTGTCATTCGATCTCTTTTAACTTTTTTATTGAATCGGAAAGAAAATGGCAAATTCTACTCAACATCAATTTATCTAATTTTTCGCCCAGCCACATAATGGATATTGCATGATTTTTTTATTTATTTTATTCTTTCAGAATCTCTTTTGACAAACCGTCAATTCGAAAGTATATTTAATTTTTATTGCTACATCCTCCGAATCTGAATCTAGAATTTTCAGTTTTGAATAATACTTATAATTACTTTATAGCTTCGGTTCGAATTCAGAAAATTTCTGTCTGCATTTGATGCCTCACATTTCAGGACTGTAATCGTGGCTAATGAAATTTTCTTGAGATCCTACTTTGCCAAATTTGGTCTCATAAATGGCTGAAGAGAATAGGTTAGCTTCCTTATCCAAATTATGATTATCCTTCACAAGACTGGAAGTAGGATTTACGCCAAGAAGGGCAAGCTTAATTTTGCCGTCTCTTCCCCCTCCTCCTCCCAAAAAAGTCAATTGTTTATGTTAAGATTTTAGGTAATGTATTTCGGAACAAATATAAACAAAATTGTTCTGCCCGGGTCAAGTACCACCTAGGACCTTTCCTAGCTCCAGCTCTGATAATTTTGAAAAGTTGAAAAGGAATAATCAGATATATGTATATCAAATTTACTACATGCTAAAGATTACTAAACTCGTATCTCCTGGATCCAAATTCGAAACATTTCGCAATAATTATGTACTCTGTAACTTAAGTCATGCCTTGGGTCTGGGATCGGGAGACCCTGCTACCGCATATAATGCAGCTAATCTAAATTGGGGGATGGAGACTTGACGGGTGGGCGTGATTTTGGACAAATATATACACCTTTAAAAACGGACTCGAAGTGCAAGCTAGTTCATAATGGGCATTTCACAGGAAATAGAAAACTTCCTAATAAAATAATAAGAAGAAAATAATCGTATTTTCTAATGTTACCTATATTTGTTTGTCAGTATGGAAAACTGAACGTCTTTTAATAAATTGGCATTCTGACTGCGTCAGTTTTGAAAAAGAACCGCCGTTAATTAAAGGCTTATAACTTACTGTGTGTATTATAACTTTATATAAATTTCAGTTTACATTTCCGTTGAATGGAACCTCAGAACTGACATATTTGATTCCAAATTTCACCCGGAATGTAACCGGTTTGAACACCAACAACTGGAGATCCTGTTCGATAACTATTGATTAAGGATATCGTTAGCTTAACGTTCGTCCGTTCAATAAATATGTCATTATTGGTTCCTAGACTATCACTACATACTGAAGCAAAGATAAAGATGGTTTGTAGTGGTAAAGATATAAAGGACTTTCAAAGGAATAAATAAAAAAAAATTTGTAGATGTCAATTTATGTAGGCATGGAGAGATTGTCTGTTCACGTAAGTAAAATTGTTTTTCCAAGATTCTTACAAAAACAAACTCTTTTTTTCGTTTGATTTATGTAACATTCATTAGAGATTAAAATAAAAAGAAAAGAGTATTATAAAAAGGAAATTTTTTAACAAATAGCGGCGGTATTGACGAGCACTGTTCGGCTACCTCCGGCCGAACGGACTCGGCTTTGTGACGCAGTGTGACGTCTGAGGAGCCGCTTTAAGTCCAGTCAGTATATTTCTAGGAGGCGTGTTGGTGGTAGCTTCGTTCTCTCATCTCGCCTCTTGGAATACCTCCTGTCAATGTGTTACTTATAACTGACGTCGCAGCCAACATCCAACATGTCAGACGCTGTGAGTCTAAAATAAAAACCAGTTTGTTTAATGCAATTCACATATTATTTATTGTCATGGATTTATTTAACTTAGAATTCGTATTCAAGAATCTACACCGGTCCCGCCTTAATTATACATGTAAACAAATTAGGAATTTTTGTGTTGAACTTAAGGAACCCACTTATTGTCTATAATTTAATTGTTACTACCATTTTCTGTCTTATTTTATTTGATAAGCTTCATAAAAAGTGAAAGTAGCATTTTGTGCGCCAATATTAATAGATTGAAGTACGCTTTGATTAGTGATTGTGGCTTATAACATAACTTAATTTCTATGAAACATATTTGCTAATAAATGTGTACGAAATCACACCTTACAGTAATAATTACAGTGGTTTGAAACTAAACATCAGTTTTTGGTATCTGATATGACCGACTTTTGTATATATAACCTTCCAGATTTATTGGTTATAAATAATCTTAAGACATTTTCGAATTTTCCGTTGGTGTTTTGGTCATTACTTTCGGCTCTATTAATAGATTTTTTTCTTCAAAAGCTTGTAATTTTTTTTTTTATTTATCTATATAAACTGACTAGACCACGCCCTGCTTTAGTGCTTAGTTTTGTCTATGAGATGTGATGAATTTTTTACTAGGAACAATTGAATCAAAAACATCACTAGAAAATTTTTTTCTGTAATTTGCCGATTTGCTTTATCTCTGACTTTTTCTATCTTTCTCATTTCCATTCTGTTTATATGAAACCTTAATTAAACTGTTTCTTAATTATTCAATACAACAAATACCTCATTGTTGTTGCATATCTGCCTATTCATCAAAGAAATTCACTGTTCAACACTTTGTCCAAGTGATAATATTTGCATTTCAATATTTTCTATATCGTATTATTATATTTATGAGTTAAATTCTTAACAGCATTTGTATTCTTACACACATGATCGCATCAGTAAAATTTTCATATACCTTAATTGAAAGAAATTATTTACTACTAAATTATATTCCTCATGGAAATCATTGTAGCATTAAGTTTTGTAATCTGGATTGTCTGCTATGTAACAATTATAACAATATTTCTGCTCCTCTGACATTTGCTTGGTTGTTTTTGACATATTATAGTTGTAAATGTCAGCTAGTATTAAATTACTTAAGTAGAATATTGATTAAATTTTTTTATTCTCTCATACACATATTTTTTCTTTTTTTGAGTTTGAATATTTGTACTTTCTTAGTACATAGCAGCACTTCAGCTTAAAATTATTCCAATAACTGAAAAAACTTTGTTGTAATATTGCTAAATATCTGCAATTTAACAATGTCTATTATGAGAAAATTAATATTTTTAGTCACATAAACCTATTTGCTTTGGTATTTAATTAACTTCACTAATTTCAGGATAAAGAACAGTAACCAGGATAGCTAGGACAATATTGTCTATTGTCTCTCCAACAAATTGTAAAAATACTTTATATAAACATAAATATGTTTTGATTAAAAAACTATTTATTTTGATTACTTAATTATGGTTATTAAATTAGAAGTATTATTTTGATGAATATAAGAACTATACACTGTTAAAAAAGATAATGTAACTGAGGATTTTTTGAAGTTCATACACTTAAGTATTATCTAATTTAAACATTAATTATTTAAATTATTTATTTTTCTTTAAAAACTGATATATTTAGACTTATATTTTGCTCTGCCAAGCATTTTTTTGTTTTTAAGTATGATAATAGTGGTGTTGTATTCACTACACTTTTCTTGTATCTGAAGTTTTATTTCTATTAAAACAATTCGATACATTTAGGGAAGACTCCTATAAACAGTTTTTATAATTTTTTTTAATTTAATTAATTTTTATAATTACAAAGTTTTTTTTCCCCATGTATAATTTTATTCATCAGCATGATGTCATTTAACCAAATTATTGTTTTACTCATAATTATTTCGAGAATTCAAAAAATGTATTTGTTTTCTTTAATTTTATCTTGTCTTAATTTCAGAGGTAATGTTTGTTCATTTTTTAATGTAAATACACCTTTGTCACCGACTATGAGTTACACTATTGAACATATATTCAAATTTACTTTATTAATACTTTCATCATTTGCAACACAACCTGCCCATTGCAGTCTTGGTCTTCCTCCTTTTCCTGATCCATGGAGTCAAGAGTTTGTTAAGGATACCTCCCCACATACTCTATCCATCTCACTCTTGAAGTCTTTCTTATTGCAATACTGATCACTTGAGAGTCACGTAGATTATAATTTTGTGCTTGGGGATGTTTTGTCGAATAATTGATAGCAACATTTAAACATAGTGCAAAGAACTGTTTTTATATCTGTTCTGAGATAGTGTTCAATGGAAACTAAGAACGCTACTATAAATCCTTCAAGTAGTAATATGAACTTCTTTCCAAGCTATTCGTGTATTGGTTTTTTTTTTCATTAAATATGAGCCCTAATTATTTCAGTTTTTTCCAGAACAAGTTAGGCATCCACAACCGGTTACTGAAATCTCCAGTGATGTCAGTACCATCTGTATCGGATAGGAGTTGTATAACTTGGTTGAAGATTTTTTCGGTCAGTTGAATTCTGGACTTGCTGATCGTTCTCTATACTTGCTGAGCCAAACCATTGTCCTGCCAAGATGGTGGTGCCAACCATCTTTGATGGAAACTCATATGATTTATTAGATTTTTATTTAGATGATATTTTGTCGTGGTATTGAAGAGTAATAACGATCTAAATTTTAGTAAAAACTTTTTTACAAGCTTTAATATGTTTTGAAAATTCCAAACACAAAGCCACAAGTTTCTGAAATACACGTGAACAGTTTATCAGACATTTTATCAATTTAGGTATTATCAGGACAGAAAAGATGAATATCACTTTTATGGAGACCTACTAAACCACATGGCACATCACCTAGAGACAGTTTGTCACTCCAAGACATCCAAACATATTCTCACATACTCTGTTTTATAAAATGTAATAAAATGCTAATATATCTACTGCCATGAATTATAATACAGAATTTGAAGTGGTGTTCAGAGTCTTAATATTTAAGAATGCCATTTCACTAACGGTAAATCAGTGCATTTATTTGTTTACCTTTATCTCCAAATGTCTATATACTCGTTATTTTATTGAAGAGCTGATGAAAAATTATGTCCAGATTTATAATTACATTTATTTAAATTTATCTGTATTTATAATATTTTGACTGAGATCCTGAAGGATGTAATTTAGGCTTGAACGATCTACTCACTTATCTTTACTTCATCTAAGTACAACTCTTAATCATGGATCTTACCGAAGTACCACTCATTATTTGAAACAAACTGCTTCTCCCTTTATGTTCCTTGTTTGCACTGTTTTTTGTTATTCACGGCAAAAAATTAAAAAGTTAAAAAATAAGTATATTTGGAATGTTAAAAATCTTAACGCAACAGGGTAAAATAAAATTCAACCCTAAAAACAAAGATTAGAAATATGGCATGGCTCTTCAAGAGACTCAGTTCTGTAGCCAAAAGAAGATTCGTTAAATATAGAGGTAAATTATATTTGGTACTGAAAGATTGGCATTTATTGTTTTTATACTGAATTTATTATAATAAAAATGTTTTTACTCGTTTAAGTTATGTACAGCTTTTACTATCACCCACTCATATATGAAGCATGCAGTAAGGGAAAGTATAGTGGATCATGAAAAATTTCAAATCTCAGTTTTCAATGTAAATACATGTTTCAAGATCCTGGAAGTACTGATATAATAACCAAGTCTCCCAAAATGGTCAATGTTTGTGAACAATCACACAAAAATGAAATTATTTATTTATGTTAGGTATAAGCCTGTTACCTTACAGTAACGTTTTTGTCAAAATCAACTAACCGGAAAGAGTACTTTATATTCTCGAAAACGTCTCTTAATTTTTTTTTTATTAAACTTGTCATATTGATGTAAAATTAATTGGTATTTTATATCATGTAGTTATTAACGTCAGAAAACATTCTGACAGGGATTAAATGCCGAATAAAAAAAAAAATCTCGAAAGTGCCTTTAATTTTCGTCATCAGAAATAATTGTATGTCTCTCATTCTTAGTTGCATTACAAAATGAGTAAATATGAACTATGAAAGAATTTGATTCTCAACTAAAGGAGAAAATGAAAGAAATATTTTCGTTTGTTGAAATAAAATTTCCGGATGTAAAGGTGTTAATATAAAATGTATGATTTACCATTGGAAAAAAAAAAAAAATTATAACATGAGATCGTAGAAAGTTATGGTGAGTAACGAAAAGCTAATGACTTATATTATTGAATACAAAACAGAATCACCTCAATTTAAGGAAAATATTCCAAGCGAAACTGAACGAATCTCGACGAGAAGTAAACAAAGGCGGATAGGCCGATATATCTGTCTTTGAAATTTCGGCAACGTTAAAATTTCTGTATTTTTCGATCTCTAGGAGATTGATTGAGGCATTTATTCTGCAAAAAGTAAAATATTCCGAGCAGAATTGTATGAATCTCGGTTGAAAGAAAACAGCTGGATAGGCCGATATAACGATCTTTGAAATTTCAGTAACATTAAAACCATTCTATCCATCGATCTGTAGGCGATTGATTGAAACATTTAATCAGAAAAAGAAAGAAAGAATATTCCATGCAAAATAATATGAATCTCTATGGAAAGTAAGCATGGGGGATTGGTCGATATATATATTGGTCTTTGTAATTTGGGTCACTAAAAGTTCTATAATCTTCGATCCCTAGGCGATTGAGACGTTTATTAGCTGCAAGCAAAATTTTTCAAGTGAAACTTAACTTAGACCAGAAAGGCCGATATTTTGGTCTCATGAATACCCTCTTCAGCTCAACTTTATATTTAGGTCGATTCTAGACTATTGAATTGACATGTATATTGTAAATGAAACTTTAGTGATCTTGGCAGAAAGAAAAAAATGTATATCGGTCTTAAGATAATCGGTGTCACCCCAAGTTTCTATAGTCAATCCCTTGACAATTAATTGACACATTTATTTGCAATAAGCAAAATTTTCTAAGAGAAACTTTACTAATCCTGATAAAATAAAATATCGAAAGGCTGATATATTGGTTTCGGGACTATCGGCTAAAATGTATATGCATACATATATAAAACTAAAAGAGACATAAGGTAATTATGTTATAAATGGAAAAATCTTAACCTCAAAGCCATGAGTCACCAACATACAGGTGAATAGTTAACTTGCAAACGTTGGTTAGTTAATTATTCACCTGTACATTGGAGACCCGTGGCTTTGTAGTTTGAATTTTTCCATTTATAATATATATATAATATATATATATATATTATAAATGGAATTATATATATATATATATTATATATTATATATTAATATATAATATAATATATATTATATATTATATATATATTATATATATATATATATATATATATATATATATATATATATATATATATATATAACCCTAGATGATTAATAATTAACGCTTTCATTCAACAATTAAGAAAATTTTCCAAGCGACACCGTACGCAACTTGATAGATAGGAACAAAAGGCTGATAAGCTGATATATAGGTTTATGGCTCTTTTATCGGCCTTAATTTCTCTATAGGCCGATGCCTTTATTCATTTAAGAGAAATTATAAAGTTTATTTAACAATAACCAGGATATTCCAAGTGAAGCTGTGCGAATCTTAACGGAAGGAGAAAAAAATGGCCGACAGGCCGATGATCTATATCGGTCGATCCCTATTCGCTACATGACGCTACCAATTTCTCTAAACTTGTGGCGAATATAGTTAAACTTATTTGTGGTCGATTATCGAACTACGAGCTTCAAATGCCAAATGTTGAACGTTCGCGTTGGGGCAAATTTCGACCCTTTTGGCTCACCCCAAAGGATCAAACTTACGGCAAACACAACTGTGAAATTGTTTTCTATGACTATACGTTCTAAGCTGAAGTCCATTAAAATTTATAATTTTTAATAATTTAATTTCTCGTATTTAAAGGGTGTATTTTAAAATCATATTCAAGTTCATTTAATTCAGAATTTTATTTGACTTCATGTGGATTATAGATAAATTTTTATTTAATTTTTGCAACAGAGCATCAATATTTTGAATTTTTCGGTGTTCCAAATGCCTGTAAATGGAAATATAGTAAACGTAAAATTGATGATTTATTAAGGCATTAAAACATATAGCAAAGTGAGAATCAGCCCTAGATTAGAGCAATCTAATAAAATTTAAAAAATATATATTAAAAAAACAGAAAAGGAGGTATATCCATAAAAATACTATTATGAAATGATCTTCCAATAAATATAACGAACCTAAACAAATTCTATAATTAAATTTTGTATTCCTGAAAAGAAATAAACTCAGTTAAAGATTAAATAAATAGATCAAAAATTATATATTATCAGAATTTCAAAAAAATCCTTGAATTGTGTTAATAAATTACATAACTTAGATATATATTTCTGAAAATGGTGGCAGGAGTTATAAATGTTCATTCACGTTCCAGAAAATAGAATTTTTATGGTAAAAAAGCGTGGTTTACTTAATAAATCCTTTTAAAGAAACCTGTTGCTCAACAATGGATTAAAATAAAAATGTGCGGTCGGTGACGCTAAACTGCATTTTTTGTAGACTGCTTTCCCCTCAATTATTGAAGTTTTCTCCTGGCTCACCCAGTACTAGCGGATAATAATGGGGGGGGGGGTGGGGTCCTTAGCCCGAAAGCTTTATATATATATATATATATATATATATATATTGATGTGAATAGTGAATATATATTCCAAATATATGCATAACAATGGCTGTTACAAATACCTCAAAACGAAAAGTTCTATGGAATGGAACTAATTTATTTAATATAAGTATGCATGGGAATGTTACAGTAACCTTTTTTTTCTAAAGTCGACCTACCAATTACGCCACATCATATGAACAGCATTTTTCGGAAATGAACCAATCCCAATTTTCCCTCAACTTTAAGTCCATTGCTTTAAAAATTCTCCAGTGCTCATCGAGTACTGATAATAAGGATAATTTACGATATCACTTGGTCATAAAATGTTTAAAAGTTACAAATCATTTTAATTAAGAGTGGAATAAATTAATAAGGAATTAATTTATGAATGGGAATCGTGGTTACCTTCATTCAAGGAAATAGTACACCTTAGATACAGGAAAAGAAAGTACTGGCTAGAATATTTTACCCTGATAAAAATAAGTCAGCTTAAAAGATTAATAAGGTGACAACTTGCAAGATGTTTTTTCTCTGCAATTGATCAATATATTCATAACTGTCTCAGTAGTTGGGGATGAATAGCTGTGAAAGAGATTAGGCTGGATAAAAAATCGATTACGAACACCATCAATACCGAACCAGCGAGTTGGCCTAGAACAAGAAATAGATAAGATTGTTATAGATCTAATGCAGATTTAGGTTTGACTAAGAGTGAAGAGCGTTGAGTCTAGGCAATCTATGCGCTTTTGTTTGTCACTGAAAACGAATCTGGGGTATGCTGACAGAAATTTTGTACGGTACCTTGTTTATATTTTAACATAATTATTTCATTGATTTGAGGCATGGCCACAACTAACATGCCCGATAACACCCGAAGGAGGCTTAAAAGAAGCTGGATGAGGGATCTCCTCCACTAACTATAAAGGACGCCGCTGGGTACTCCTCTCCCTCACGCCTATTCCAAGACCAATCTCTACATCTTGACATCACACTCGCTGATTGTCGGAACTTCTGACAGGTGTGAGTTGAAGAATCAAGTTTAAAAAAATAATAATAATAATTATTTAAATTGGGAGTTAGGTCACTTAATAATTATTCACAAAATTTCTTCAATCGACCTTATTATATTTTAACATAATTATTTAAATTGGGAGTTAGGTCATTTAATAATTATTCACAAAATTTCTTCAATCGACCTTATTATATTTTAACATAATTATTTAAATTGGGAGTTAGGTCATTTAATTTGTTTATATATATTCTAAAATATGTCATTTTTTTGGAAACAAGGTTTTTTGACAATTTTGGTTTTTCTCCTTTATCTCGAAAACTTTTCTTTTTTTGTGTTTTGGGAAGACTACTAGATGGTATACCAAAATTAAACCGTCGTATTCTACACTTTAAACCAGTTTAAGATTTCTCTATGATTAACCGTTAGGCCACTAGACCCCGCTATGTAATAATGGCTCTAAACATCAAATTTCCATGAAAGCATAGAAAGAAAGGTATTTACTTTTTTTTTATTTAACTTCATAAAATACTGAGTACATTTCAATCACCTAGACCTATTCGTTGTAAAAAACTGACATAAGCTATCTGTCTTACAGTAGTTGCCTCTTCTCCCTCCAATAGAAGGTCCAGGATATAATTTTGTGTTTTGTTTCATTTTATTTTTTCAATAACGGAAATTATTCAGGAAGGAAAAAAAAAGCTACATATATGAAATTATGTTTAAGTGTTATTTGACGATCACCTACATGAAAATATGGACAAATGAAAACAATTATTTTAATTTTTTAAGGAGGTTCACACCGAAAGCCTCCCCCCCTTCCTCCCGTATATTCGCGATTGCCTCGCTACGCTTTCTTTCTGTTTTGCCATTCTTTGGACATCATTGTTAGCATGATCATGAAGTTGTAAACCAGGGCTTGAAATGACATAACTTTTTTTCATTTTAACTTCTTTCGGTATGACTGCAATCTATTATCAATTTTTTCTATTATTTCGAAACTAGAACTATTTCCTTTACAAAAGTCCAATTAAAAGTGTTACAGAACTTTAATTAATATATATATATATATTTAAAAGTTCTGTTGATCCTGTGGTCGGGAGATTCGCCTTTGTAAAGTGAATACCTTAAGGGTTAATTAAATAATTGTTTGAAGGGGTAAAACCTGGCGGTTGGGCGTGATCTCGGTCAAATCACCTCCTTGCACAACCATTAACCAAGATACAGTACCTTCCCTACATAGTACTGAACCCAAGATCCTTCATGGGTTGTAGTGGTACAACATTTTTTTTTTTTAAGAACTTAAATGAATATTTACTTTAAACCAAGAACTTCATTACAAAAACTTACTTTTAAAACATCTCTTCTTAAGAAGTTTCACATAAGTTATTACAATAGAGCGTTTTAAAAAAATTCTACAACTCCTCCCTCCCCCTCCCCCCCCCGTTGCAAAGGTAATAAAGGACATTTGAATCATTCTTATATTATTTGACCACTTTTTTATTGTTGAAAAAAATTATGGTATTAATTTGTTTATTTTTTCAAAGGAATAGAAAGGTAACATTAAAAAAATCGATATCAACTACTAGAAGAAATATCTCAAAGTAAATATAGAAAACGTAATTGTCGCCAATATTAGGATGTGAAGTTCTCCATGCCTTGAAATAAAATAATCTGAATTGATTAATATTTAACTCTGGGGAATTTCACTGTTATATGATAATATTTCTAATTTAGATTTTTTTTCATTAATTTAAACAATTAGAGTTCAAATTACAAAGATAAGTCATTTGTTTTTGATGTGAGTTATCAGTCCATTTCTAATCTTGAGGCATAAAAGAGACAATTTTTTTCATCCAAAACATGGTACGTCACAAAGTTATGCACGAGTGTTATCATTATTTCACTTAACATTGTGGATGATAATTGCTACTAGTTTAGGGAAATTTATTTAGGATTAACCCTTCATATCCGTCCAACATTTGATAGAATCAGGATTAGCATTTTCGTATAAGTATTACTATTATTTATGTAAATTTAGTGTTATTTATTTTAATTTTACATCTCAGTTTTGTTATTATAAGCATTAGGACAATAGGAGGATGATTTTAGTTCTTTTTCTTATAGGCATTGTCCATTAGCGTACGCAGAAGAGGTTAGGGGGGCCGTTGTCCCCCTCTAAATAATATGCAAGAATAACTTAATATAATATAAAAGATTTGCCGAAAATCCAAGAAAAATAATTTTGGAAAATTGTTTTCCTATGAATATATAAAAATATTTAGGAACTGTAATATTAATTAACTATTCAGTATAGTATTATAGAAATTATCTTTTCTATAAATCTAAGATGTCCCTTTATTCCTTTATCATATATATATATATATATATATATATATATATATATATATATATATATATATATATATATATATATATATATATATATATATATCTCATATTGACATGAAATTATTGTGGTTTATTTTTATCATTATTTTAATTATAGTCATTATATCTTTTCAATGTACTAATAATGTTTGTTTAATCAGACTGGATTAATTATCTATTACTTCATTCCATGAAACCAGATTTTGTTATTTGATACAATTTTCATAAACTTTTGAAATACCAATGAATAATTATTTTGTAATTTTTCAAGAATACTTAAGTCATTTGTATTAGAAAAAAACGCAATCAAGAGTTCTTTTCTATAAATCTATTGCACATTTGATGAATGTTACCCTGAAAAGCTCCAACAGATTGAAATAAATGTAATTACTTATTAAGCAGCATGTTGTATTATTCCAGATTAAAATTTATCTATTTTAGAAATTTATAACTTCCTGAGTGGTTTTCTTAGCTCGAAGAAGAGTACCAAGAGTCATTTTACTCCATACAGCTCTTTCTGTGAACATTAACACTCATAGCAAATTTCCATTTCAAATTTAATAAATAGAGTGCTACCAGTTTCTCAACAAGCGTGTTTCATGTAATAATATTTCTCTGTACAAATTTACTAGATGTATTCATACTAATACAGTTGTAAATATCATAATAAAAGTTTAAAAAAAAAAATTTAATAAAATAAATAAGAATACAGGGACGCTAAGATTTGTTATCTGAGACATGAATACTTATATTTGGGATAATTTTACTCCGAGTAAACTGATTTTTTAACGAATAGCTGAATTTAAAAGGCAAAATTATCAAATACTATTAAAATGACTCAACTGTAAGTTTCCTGATTTGAGTTTTACCCATACGCGTTGTAGGTCTTATTTTATAATTTATAATTTTATATTTTTAAATGTCATTCAACTACTAATAGGTCTTGGTGGTTGACATTTGACATATATAAAATTAGATTTACATGGACTTGACCGGTTTTCCCTCATCGAATGGTGAGAAGGTGATGGGCGTGGGGATGGGGTTTGGGTCCCACAGTTCTGAACGTTAAGAGTTGGTTCGATTTAAATATTTATTTCTCGTCACCGCACACTGCTGTTGGACATCAGGAGAAAACACAAAAGTTAAAATTTGGAATTTTGACGGCATTAGTGACGAACTAATGTCGTTTCTCCTTCATGTTCAGCAATTTTTAAATTAAATATTGCAGTAATAATGCCCTAATGTGAGATATTAGTAGAAGAAATGAAAACCATCTCTTTTATATTTAGAGCTGGTTATCGGTATTTTTTGTTCAAACCTAACGGTGTGTGCTGGGAAGAATTAGATAGTTCTAGTGAACCCTAAGACGTCTAAAACATCAGTTTTTAAAAATATACATAGTTGTTACGATATTTCAAACAATTGCGAACAATATTGGTCCATTTCGCAAATCGTCCGAAAGACTAGATAGACCCTATTGTTAACAAAGATTTGAACTTCTAAAAGTTATTTTAGTTTTTAGGCCTTACCCCAACCTGCCAACTCGCGTTGGAGTTTTTGAGGATTTAACACGAGGGAACGTTGAATTTATCATGACTTAAATATTTAATTTGTATTCAATTTTTTTTTACTAGCGTGTTCGAGTTACTATAAACAATGTTTTTGACTAAATAACATCTAATTGTCTATAATTTCCAAATTATAAACATTTCTCGAGTTTAATAGCTAAGCTTAAAAAAAAAAATATATATATATATATATATATATGTTTTATTAATTAGAATCTATAAAACAATTATCTTGCCTACAGTTCTTTATGGATGCGAAACTTGGCCGCTTACATTAAGGGATGAGCAGCGTCTTAAGATTTTTGAAAATAAAGTATTACGTAGAATATTCGGACCGAAGAAGGATGAGTTAACCGGAGAGTTCAGACGGTTACACAACGCCGAATTGCGTGAACTGTTTCCGGGTAATATAATTGAGGTAATTTCATCGCGGCGAATCAAATGGGCTTGTAAAGTTGTTAGGCTTAGTAACGAGAGAATTCCTAAAAGGTTAATATTTGCTGTGCCGAATGGTAAGCGTCCGAGGGGTAGACCGAAGGGAAGGTGGGAAGATTGCATTAAAGCCGATCTGAAGGGACTGGGTTTGGACGGTGAACGGTGGCGGGAGGTGTGTAATAAGCGATTGGTGGTGTCGGCATCGAACCTTCGGGTTCGCTAAGTCTTTTATTATTACTATATATATGTTTTATTATTACATAAATGTAACTTTGTACATTTATATTAGGTAATAAATATGAAATAGGTTATAAATTATACAATATTATACCGCGAATATTTTTCCAATGTTTATTTTATGTTAAATACTTGTACTTGAAATACTTATATTGCATAAAACAATAATTTTACACGAAACACTTATTATTTGACATAAAATACCTGATGTGTTGGGTTAACCGGAAAATAATGCAGAATTTTGAGTTTTATTTAAAATAGCCGTCTATATAACAAACTGTTTACGTTTACTGGTTTATTCATTTGTATGAATGTCAGTACTTATTAATCATCTTGCAAAAGATAATGTTTGTTCACCTCTGTAGCATTTCGCAGCTTATAAATAATCCAGTCTTTACTAAGGCTCCTTTCACACCGAAGATGCATGCGTCCTGGATGCAGGATAAATGTCCTTGCATCTTGATGAAAAAGTTTTCACACCAAGGATGCACGTGCCTCTTGCATCTTCTGTTTATATCCATTATCTCAGTTAGTTAAGTGCGTGAGTTTGAAAGATAAATAATCAATCATCCGACTCTTCAGGCCACGAAATTAGAATTCTGGCTTGTACAATAAGATTAAGACAAAGACAAAGAAGAAATCGTTTATGGGAGCGTCCATACTGGATAATGCTGGAGATTATAGCCCTGCTATGGCGTCTCAGCAATTTCTGAACCATCCATTAGAGTTATAGGTAAATAACTAGATTTTCCCATGAGTTGTATAACTCATTTTTCAAACATGTGAATGTAGCTCAAAACTGAAAACATTACTTAGGTATATTTAGTACAGCGTTGTTTATTAAAAGTATCAATACCACCTCTTGGGATAGGGCTTGGGGGAAGAATAAATGTTACCTTATAATTAGAATACTCCAACCTCACAGCTTTGTGTGTTTATGCAAAATGCCGGTAAAGAGTAAAATAAGCCTTCAACGATTCACTAATTCAGGCATCATCAGAGCAGGCATCACCAGGCCGAGGTAGAAGGGGCAAGACCAGCATAACAAAGATGCACGCTAAAAATCTCCAGCCAGCTGGTTCCCAAGATGCATGCATACTGCGCCTTGCATCTTCACTGTGAAAGGGGCCCAAGATGTCAACGCGTTATTTTTGCATAATTTTGTTTTACGAGTTTCAACTCGACCGGGATGGGGCACAGACGGCCAGAAACATCAATCAAGTCTGGGGGGAGAGCAGCATAATTGAGTGCACTGTTCAACGGTGGTTCAAAAAATTTCAGGAGGGAGACTTCAGCCTTGAAGACAAAAAAGATCGTGGAAGGACTTCCTCTTTTGGTGACTATGTTCTGCGAGTTTTGTTGGAAGAAATCCCCAGAACTATTCGAGGACATGCAGGAAAACTTAACCTTATCAAATCTACCGTCGATGACTACCTCAAGGCAATTGGAAAGATAAAATAGCTTTAAAGTTGGATTCATTACCGGCCGTAGGGCGCCGACCTAGAGGGACGCCCGTTGGGAGGCGTTGGTCAATCTTCAGGGGCGCTCGCCACTTGTAAGAAATAAAAAAAAAGTCGCAGAACGTATTAAAATAATTAATTTTAGCCTACCAGTATAGCAATTGTATTAAAAAAATGTTTAATACAATAAAATTCAGATATTACTTAATATAAAGCAGCTTAAGGAATTAATTAAATTTTTTAGGGTGGGATGACCTCATTGCCCGAGGGCGTCGATTGTCTGAGGCACTGGTTGGGTTTCACACACATTAAACGACCGTCAAAAAAATAGCATGAAGTTTGTGCTACACTTCTGTACCGAAACAAAAACGACTCTTTTCTGTCCAGAATTGTTACTTATGTAAGTGAAGTGAAAGTGAATACTTTACGATAACAGTAGATGTTCTGTACAGTGGCTCGACAAAAGAGAAGCAGCAGAACATTTTCCAAAGCCCCCCACTCATCAAAAAAAGGTGATGGTTACTGTTTGGTGGGCTTCATTTGGTTTGATACACTACAGCTTCTAAAATCCTAGAGAACCCATAATGCTGAATCGTATTGTAACCAAATTAATTCAATGCATCAGAAATTGGCAAAAATTAAGCCATCTTTGGACAATCGGAATCGGGCCCATGAAAACACCCGGCCACATGTCTCACGTGTGACGTCACAAAAACTGTTGGAGCTTGGATATGAAACTCTGCCACATTTGCTCTACTCTCCGAACCCCTCGCCTACGGATTATCATTTTTTTAGAAACCTGGACCACAACTTACGTAACAAAATATTTAATGGTCAAAGAAAATTAGAAAATGCGTTTTTGGAGTTTATCAATTCTAAAGATGGGAAATTCTATTCTGAGGGAATGGGAAAGTTGCCAATACGTTGGCAAAAATGTATTGATAGTAGTGGAGACTATTTTGATTAAATAAAACTCTTGTAAATCTTTCTTTTTTAACCAAAATCCTGCATTATTTTCCGGACAACCCAATAAATAGCAAATGATGGGTTAAAGCAACAATTTCAGCGAATATTTTGTTCTTAGATTATGTTTTATATAAATCAAAATGAAAACAGAACTGTTTTATCACGTTTCAAAATATTACTAACATTTGAATAAATACAATATTTTGCATGTTACATTTCTTTGATAGTCAAAGAAAAAAATTGAGTATGTACCTATATCAGTATATATAGATCTATTTACTCAATGATTTATTATAGCAGTGACATATTTAAAATTTTTTTAATCGGTTCCGATTTCATCATATCAAGTTTACGAACTGAATTAATGTACAATATCATAGGAAGCAAAAGTTTGCGTTCTAAAAGTGAATTTGAAAATTAATTTTATGAAATTTCATATACAGGGTGGCCCTTAAATAGAGAGAAGTTTTTAAAAGGTTTATAGTAGACATCAAGTTATACAAAAAAGTCCATATAAACAATCGCCCAATTTCCAGCAGAAAGTTAGGAATTTTAAATTTGTGCTTTTTTAAGCGTGTCACTTTTTTGTTGAATAGGAAGCGATAACTAAAAAACTATTTGATTTAAATAATTAAACATTGGTCCATAGTAAACTAGACTTAAATTACTTCAAATGAAATTAGATTTTGTCATTGTTAAAACCATTTAAAGAGGTCTTTTAAGCGGGCAAACAGCCCAGCAAAGTTCCGTTAAAAAAAGTCATTAATTATCTATGATTTTTTTTTATAACCCTTCAACTGTACTACAGTTACCCCACTTTTAGAAATACTTCCTCGTTTAATAAGCTTTAATCCCATATTAATTAAGTTGAGGTTTATTATGAACAATTTTGGGTCACCTCAAGTTGTGTAAAGAAATTATGTGATTTTCTATCAAGTCACTTAAAAGTACCCGTGTTTCCAGAATAAAATGACTACAATTAACTGTTACATAGCTTTTATTTCTTGTTTTTCTGTGATATGAGATGTAGTGGAATAAAAATAATTGGCTAAAAACATATTTTATTGATAAAAATGAAAAGGTTAAAAATAACGATTTTTCGTGTAAAGTGGTTATGTAACTGGATTTTTCTCCCAGATCTCTGTCATAGGAATTGAACTGTATTTATCAGTGACAAAATTGATGTTTCTTACTAAAATTTACGTTTAGAATTAATAAACCTCCTGATTGCTTCAATTATTTTCATAAAAACGTAAATATTAGGACTAGAAACATCAAGTTTGTCACTTATAAATACGCATTAATTCCTATGACCGACATCTGGCGGAAAAACACAATTTTTTTACCACCTTGCTTGAAAAATCGGTATTTCTAAAGTTTTTATTTTTATAATAAAATGTATTTATATGCAAATATGTTTATTACACTACATCCCATATCACGGAAAAACAAGAAATAAAAGCTATGTAATAGTTAATGGTATTCATTTTTCCTGGAAACACAGGTACTTTTAAGTGACTGGATAGAAAATCACATAATTTCTTTACACAACTTGAGGTGACTCAAAATTTATCATAATAAACCTCAACTTAATTAATATGGACTTAAAGCTTATTAAACAAGGAAGTTTTTCTAAAAGTGGGGTAACTATAGTTCAGTTGAAGGGTGATATAGGTCTCTGCATACCTGTTTTAGATGGGCTGCAACAGGCAACAGTGTGATCGTTTAGCTATCTGTGCTCTTCAAAGTTCACAGATTTCCCAGGGGGCATATGGTAATATATTTACCGGACGGGATCACTTCATCCCCCATTTTTACTTACTTTTTTAGAGAAAGCTCAACAGTGTAAAGATAAAATAAACTTGCTCCCCGCTCAAAGAGAACCACTTTCTCTAATACCACCTCAGTTCCCTGTAAAAACAGCATCATTTAAACTCAACCTTATTAAACCCATTAAAAAAGATGAGGTTATACCAGAAGAACTAAGATCCTTGGGTCTTGAAACGATTGCTGAATGTTATCCCTCTGTGAATTCATGTGTACACCGATGGGTCTGCCGAACTAGCAACACACAATGGAGGGGCAGTTGCATACTTACAACTGTTTGCTATTTGGAAACCGGTTGGAAAATGGGCCTCCAATTTCGACAGCAAAATATGAGCAATTTTATTGGCACTGCAAGCCTTGTCACACTTGGATGCAAAAAATCTCGTATTGTTTGTGGATTCAAAAGCGGCTATTCTCGCTTTGTCACACCCAATATTGTTTCAATGGATACCAAGTCATTGTGGTCTCCATGGAAACGGAATGGCTGATAAACCTGCCAAGGAGGGTTCCACATTGAACCAGCCAGAAAATGGAATATCTTATCTTAGAGCCAAAAAATAAATAAATAAGGCAAGTGAGGCTCTACTACTGGATTCCGTAGAGAGCTGTATTGCGGAAAAGTAATAGAGAATATTGTTTAATGAAGCAGATCGAGTTCTCATGAACCTGCCGAGAAAGGAAGCTGTGACAGTGTTCCGGATGATAACAGGCCACAACTACCTTAGGAAGCACCTGCATAGAATAGGAGTGGCTGACTCTCCACATTGCAACCGATGTAATTCGAGAGCACATATGGACGCAGCACATTTAGGTGCATGCTTATCGCACATCCAAATCGGACCAATAATGGGCTGCAAGATTTCTGATGGCGGAAGCCGATGAAGAGAGGCATAATTAAAAATTTGAAGATGATAAAAAAAAATATAGATAATTTATGACTTTTTTTAAACAGAACTTTGCTGAGCTTGTCCGCTCGAAAAACCTCTTTAGGTTTTAATAATGACAAAATCTACTTTCGTTTGAAGTAATTTTTGCCTGGTCTAATATGGAGCAATGTTTAATTACTTAAAGCAAATAATTTTTAGTTATCGCTTCCCATTCAACAAAAAACCTGACTCGCTTAAAAAATCACAATTTTTAAATTTCCAACTTTTCTGCTGGAAATTGGGCAACTGTTTATATGAACTTTTTTGTAGCCTTGATGTCTACTATCAACTTTTTAAATATATATATATATATATATATATATATATATATATATATATATATATATATAATTATTTTATATGAGAAGATTATAGTTGCACAACATTGTGCAACATGCTATCATAAATGTAATATTTTATATGTACTCACATAAGTTATTTAATTTACCTATAGAGTTCTATATAATGCTTGCATCTTGTCGACCAAATGGCTTAAATTTAAATTCAATACCCTCAAAAACATAAACAGACCAAATTTGAACAGTCCCAGTGTGCGTCCCCGGAAAATGATTCTTAGTGCACTCCCACTCTGATAAGCAGGGGAGACTGGGTACGGTTGTGACAATTTTCATTTAAATACCCACAATATTGTTAGCATACCAATTAGCTGGAACAAAATTGGCATTTATAGTAAAGTGTACATTTGATTACATATAAATACTAAAACTTTGTCCGAAAATACCATGGTTAACACATAGGAACAGATTAAAAAAATAAATTATCACAACTGGTGCCACCTCAGGGGCGGTTGTGACTGTGCTTTGGATCGGTAATAACAGGTTTAAAAATACACCAAAATGTTCTATAATCGCTTATAATTAATAAAGGTTGGGGTCCGTTTCACTTTTGTTTAAAAAGGAATGAAGGCCTTAATATTAATGTTGCACGATGGCTGGCGGTTTGCTGTGAAACATGTTCAGGCCTACACGCCTCCCATTTCACCCGTTAAACCTATCGATTATTCATTATAGTTTCGCTAATATGCCGACAGTCACAATCGTGCCCTGGCACAACCTTCCCCAGTCTCCTACGCGGTGGCAACTTCAAAGTAGCTGTCAGGGTTCGACAAAAGGGACCACAAGGCCCACCTCTCTCTACTCCTATCGAATCCTGTGTTACACCAAAGCAAGAAAGGAAATAATAAATGACTAAATATAAATAAAAATCCAAGATAAATTATAAAGAAGGCGTAACATACCAAGAGGTATGTTTGTCTCCAACTTAATGATGGAAATGAGAAAAGGAATAAACATCTAAATATCAATAGAAAAACAATAATTAAATGTGGGGATACGCTTTGCTACTGGAAGGCTTCCTCATAAAGCAGGCAAAATAAAGCAGAAGTTTTATCCACTTCTATTCTCTCTGACATAAAAATAAGACTATTCACAGGATGAGTAACGACTGCACCTATTGTCTCAGTGATATCGAGGTTAGATAGTATGATGATGGTTTCCATTATCCATAAACCAAGAACCTTTTCTTGAGGCTGTAGGACGACATCTAAGAACCAAATATGATCTTGTGATAGTTCTCATATTGTAATGATTCTCGTTCCCTCTGAGTGGTTCTCCATCCAACTTGATGGAATCAGAGATATCAGGTGCCTCACCGAGGATCATAATACTCCAAAAAAATGAACAAAATATACCCAGCTATGCTCTGAAATTTTGTGTACATTTATATTTATCTTCTATCGATCGTCTTGTTACTGGCTGAGGAAACTATAATTAAGGCCTGCTCTAGTGTTATGTTCCCTTAGGTAGACTCACCACAAATTTCTATGGAGAAATAATAGCGGTTTAAGAAGCTGCAAAGAAAGTGCTATGTCTCAGTGCATGCCAATCGCATACAAGTTTTCTTTGTTGAAAAAAATATCTAGTGGCGAGTATATGGTTCGAGATAAAAATAAATCGGGACAGATGATCGTAAATCTCACAGAATCAGTAAGTTTAGTTCTCATA
The DNA here is from genome assembly GCA_928085145.1 of Nezara viridula. Lineage (NCBI taxonomy): Eukaryota > Metazoa > Arthropoda > Insecta > Hemiptera > Pentatomidae > Nezara > Nezara viridula. The sequence goes on from OV725078.1 coordinate 112,197,918, forward strand.
ATCAGTTACTTCATCAAACTGCGCCTCACTTTCGTCCCACCTGAGTGTATGGTATTACAAGGAGTGCATTTGACGGTGGTACTGATATGGAACGTGTAAAACACAATGGCACTTGGAAATGGAAAGAAAATAAGACAAAATCTTTAGAAGACGTACTCATCTAATACTTAATATATAAACAAAATGTTTTTCAGGGATATAAATATCATCCTCTCGGGACCCTGCTTTCGATAAGGGGGCCCCACTTCAATACTCTAGCCTGGCCACAAAAACCGATTTATCTTGTATATCACTTATTTTTATGCAATCGACTTACATTTTTATTAAATTAAAACAGTAATTATTTATTTGATTTTTTCTTGTTTCTGACATTAAGAAAATGTTTCCATCGAAATTAAAACATGGAAATACGATGAACTATAGAAGTCTCTTACACACCTTGGGACAATGTAGTGGAACATTGTATATAACAATCGTGACTACATTGAATATACACTTAATTAAGGAGTTAGTTGCAACATTTTGGTTCTCTGTCAATTCATTGCAATAAACAAGAGTCCTTTTTAAATCAATTAAATGAAAGACATGATTAGAGCCTGGACTTCCATGCAGTAAAAATCTGAAAAACTCAAAATATGCAAAATCGTGCATTAAAAACCCAAAATACGTAAAATTGTGTGAATAACACCTAAAAACGTGCAAAATCATAATTGTTTAATTTATAATATTAATACACCAAAGTCTTATCAGATCTTGAGTTAAACAAGAGAAAATAAAAGATTAAAATGTACTATTGAAAATGAAATTCCAGATTATAATCAACAATATATAATATAGCAAATAAATTATGATTAACCTAAATCTTAAAAGAAAGAGAAATTTAACAATGGTTATCTTTTTTACTAAAGAACGTTGTTACTCACCTATGACTTTAGTGATTAGTGTATTCCAAAAATGACTATGCTTATGAAGCTGAAATTTCTAATAGTAGTTCCCTATGTGCTGCAGATATGCAATAAGGCAGGATTTGAAAAAAACAAATTGTTAAATTGTTCTAAATAAATTATGTCCAAAATCTAAAAAACAATATGGTTCTTCAAATAACTCAAAAACTATACAAATCCTAGAACATTTAAGGCATCCATTCAAAAAATAATTACCTTATATTCAAAACTAAAAATAAACCATTTAAATCAAATAATAAATGAAAGTATTAGGATTATGAAAAAAATCGAATTCAAATTCACAACTGAAATACGTCTTTTAAGTTCCTCGAGTCCCAACTTGGTTAAAGATCTCGCAAAAAGGTCTCTTTGTGTATGTGAATAGTCTAGCTCAAAAGTGAAATGTCGCATGAAACTGAAATTACGTATTAAGGTTGATTATGGCTGGTATTACTGTATCAAACTCCACTAACCGTAAATGCCACTATAAATATCAACACTAATCTATGTAGTATAATTAATATCTCTTTGGCTTAATTACACCATGAATTAGCCCTCCACAGTAGTTATAAGCACTAGTAGATTCAGGATTTAATTTTTTTTTGGGGAGGGGCTTCTGCTCAATAGCTTTATATATATATATATATATATATATATATATATATATATAGGGGAGCAGGGTAGCTCAGTGGGTGAGCACTAACTTCCAGAGCTCAAGGTCCTAGGTTTGAATCCGGCTAATGACTAGTAATTTTTCATTAGCCATGGATCGATCCTGAGATCTGAAGACCCTCCTGGGGCACACCCAGCCTCTATAAAGTGGGTTCCCTTAATTATAAAAAATAATTAAGGGGGAAAACCTGGCAGTTGATATTGACCCGTCACCTTCCTGCACAACCGTTGGTCTTGTAACAGTACTTCCTCACATAATACTGCACCTAAGACTCTTCATGGTTTGTAGTGATACAGGTTTTATTTTATATATATATATATATATATATATATATATATAAAATGATAATTACTAAAAATTGTGTTGGAAGAGATTTTTGATAGTCCTATATATAAATGTAATTATGTGTACAACAATTTTATTTTAGAGTCTTTTTTAAATATTTTTTTTGTAAAACATGGTTTAATTTTTTTTACAATTTTTTGGGGGAGGGCTTCAGCCAAAAATTCAAAACCAGAAGAGATACTGAAGGGCTGAAGAATGAGGGAGAATTCAAGTTAAAACAATAACAATAAATGTCTTTCTAACAAAACAGTTTATTAGGAATAGAGAGGCAGTTTTTTATTGTTATCCAATACTACAGGCAAGTTCTATTCCAAGAATATTCCCGGTATGTGGTTACTTCTTCTTTTTGCAACATGAAATACGAACCATTGCTAGTCACAGAATTATCTACCTTTCTCATATTTTTCTATTCTAACGTCTAAAGTCATTGACCAGGAGTGCCGAATGTTTTAGCCTGATACTACTAACCTTGCCCTCCCTCCCAATATTTCTCAAGTCGCATTGCCTATGTATGTGTATAGGGAGTGGTGTAGCTCAGTGGTAGGGTAATGAGCTTTCAATGCTTAAGGTCCCAGATTCGAATCCCGGCTCATGGCAGAAAAATTATTTATTCTGTTTCATTGGCCGTGAGGCGACTCTGGATAAGTAACCTACCCAACCTAAGAAAACCTGGCAGTTGAGCGTGATCTCGGACAAATCCCTCCTTGTACAACCCTATACCGAGAAACAGTGGCTTTCCCTAAATAGTGCATGAACCCTAGACCCAGGACCCTTTCATGGGTTGTAGTGGTACAGTTTTTTTTTTTATATATATTCATTTTGCACTAGTAATTTTGCAAGACTTGGTCATTTGTACTCAAGGGTCCTTCAAATATGTATTTCCATTGGAAACTCCTATTTGAAATCTTTCACAACTGCAATATTACCCTTTATATATGTGTTGGTGTGTAAAATAAGTGAATATATTTTTAATAATTTCGACTAAATTGTAAAATTATATGGACTGAATGTACCAGAAGGAACTAATCCACAAAATATGAATGGGATTAGGACCCATTATTTTCACTGGAAAAGAACCAACTTTTAGTTTAGGTATCTTCAATGAAAAAACAAAGTTAAAAAAATACTTTAAGTAGAAAGTGACATTTCTGTTTAATTTTTTTAGATTAAAACTTGTATAAAGGTAATTTTCTTTTCACACTTATTTATTTGCCTTATAGTTAATCTCTTTAAATTACTGTGACTTGATCAATTTTTGGGGCAAACAATATTGCTGAAGAGGGGAACCAAGATTTCCCAGATCATCCAATAAATATTGATCAAATCTAATTTGATTATTATTTAATTGACATAAGGAAAATAAATAAGTGTGAACAGACGTTTAAAATAAAGGTCAAAATTGAAAAATGGAAAGGTAATTTTTGTTCAACCTATTAATGTATTAGAAATGTTATAAGGTCGATAAAGTACCTTTTTTCGATATTTTATATATATATATATATACCATGCCATACTTACCAGTCTTGTTTGCTTGGAACAGGTCTTCCAAGGTCTTCCAACTTGATTGCTATCAGGGGTACTCACATAGTAGTCTGTGGGCCAGACTCCCCTACCATGCATACCCCCCTCCACCACATCCCTATAAATTGCATATCGTTGTGTTCCTTGTAACTATTTATTAAAAAAAAACCAATGTTCCCATAAAAAAAGTGTACATATTGTCCCAAAATGGCATCCAAACATGGTGGACTGACGACTTTGACTTTATTTAGTTTCTCAGTCACTGAGAATCAGCATTTGGCTTAATTTCGTCATAGTTGGTATTTCATTAAAGCTGGATAGTCAGAGAATAATAAAACATGAACAAATAATTGGCTTAAGCAATAAAAAACACCAGTAAAGTCAATATTTTTAACAAAACAATTTTCAAGTTGAACATCAAGTGTCGTTTGTAATTAAACTGCCAACAATAACGCAAAACAATAACAATAAAACATCTGGAGAATATATTTCTCTTTCTAAAACACTGATTACTTTTTAAAATATTTGAAACAGTTCCATAGAACTTTAGCGGCAGAAAAGTAGTACAGGTGTAGGTGTCTGTAGACCTCTACCACACCATTGAGTACTCGTAAATGGCTTAGTTATAGTGCTATAATAACGGTTTTGGTACATTATATTGATTGTATTAACGATTTATTATTTATTTTTTATTTAATTTATCTTCCTTTATTCTATGCGGAGGTGGTTTAAGAAGGTCCGTTTTGTAAAAATGATATAATTATAATAATAAAACTTAATTCAAAAATATTTTGCTGAATATCTTGAATTTGTTATTTAACTTTTGCAATTTAACACTATGTTTTGTATATTTACTGATTCTTAGAGGTAATTTAAATTGTATATACTTACTTACCCAGAAATGAGTCATATTAATACCTGTTTTATAAACTAAAATAATATATACCTAATCTGAACTACATATAATGAATAATTGATGGGTTGTTTAGTAAAACTCATATATCACTAATAAAAAAATTAGTTTTATTTCTTTCATTTTGTTCGTAAGTTGGACCATATAAAAAAATAGGAAATTTTAATATTGAATGCATCATTCTCTCTGAACAAAGAAAGATGGAAAGGGCAAAGCTATAAGTTCTTCTAGGTAACCGGAACTGAATATTTTTGTATTTGATCTCAAAATGAGGGGAAACGCGAAATTGAATCCAAAACTTAGAAAAATACATTAAGGGAACGAGAAAGGAAGGGCCAAAATCTCGGTAAAGAAAACAAGGATCAGTATCCATTATATAGCTAAACGAATATATAGTAGACAGATTAACATAATATTTCAAGATGCTGCTAAAACAGAGGTCAAATGCTGGAGCAGTTTTTTAGTTTTACAAACAAAGTTGACTACAAAACTATATCATTTTCTAATACCTTTGTATCCTATTTACGCGCAGCAGTTCGGTATACTTCGTCCAGACCTGCTGACTTGCCAATTGCTTCTAACAAATCTTTCTTGCTGATAAAATGGTCTTCACCATAATAAACCTGCATCCTCCCCTTAATATCATCCAAACTGCTCTAGCATTTGACCCTACTATTTAACTATTCACTATATGTAGTTCAGATTAGGTATATATTATTTTAATTTATAGAAAAGGTATGAATATGAATCATTTCCGGGGAAGTATATACAATTTAGATTACCTCTAAGAATCAGTAAATATACAAAACAAAATGTTAAATTGCAAATGTTAAATAAAAAATTGAAGATATTCAGCAAAGTATTTTTGAATTAAGTTTTATTATTTTAATTATATCATTTTTACAATAGAGGCCTTCTTAAATGACCTCTATTTAGAATAAAAGAAGACGTATTTTTTTGAAAAATGATAAATAAAATAATAAATTTAAAAAAAAATTGTTTGATTGTGACAGTTAAATTATTTCATTAATATTTGTTCTTTAATACAATCAATATAATGTACCAAAAACGTTATTATAGCACTATAACTAAGCCGTTTATGAGTAATGAATGGTGTGGTAAAGGCCTGTAGGCACCTACGCCAGTAACGCTTTCCTGCCGCTTAAGTGCATTTTCTACGGAACTGCTTCAAATATTTTAAAAAGTAATCAGTGTTTTAGAAAGAGAAATATATTCTCCAGATGTTTTATTGTTATTGTTTTGCGTTATTGTTGGCAGTTTAATTACAAACGACACTTGATTTTCAACTTAAAAATTTTTTTGTTAAAAATATTGACTTTACTGGTGTTTATTATTGCCTAAGCCAATTATTTTTTCATGTTTTATTATTCTCTGGCTATCCAACTTTAAGAAAAGACCAACTAAGACGAAATTAAGCCAAATGCTGATTCTCAGTGACCAAAAAACTAACTAAAGTCAAAGTCGTCAGTCCACCATGTTTGGATGCCATTGTAGCGACACCAGATTCCCGCTCTTACTACAGGTACATCAAGTTTGTCTACATCAAATTGGTGACCCAGACGTGATTTGTCGAGGTATATATGAGCAGAGGAAGTATACAGTTACCAGAAGGCCTCGACAGAGCGTGTTCATTATTGAAGGGTTAGATAACTGAGTGGATGAAGGAAGGTGAATAGAAGGATGGCCTCGAGTGACATGCGGATCAGCACCCTATCAATCTCGGTCTGCGGTGTAAGAGATTAAGCTTAACACTCCACAAGGATGGTTAACACAACCGGACTGATCAATCTCCGGACTTGTGGGAGGATGAGATACTAACGGAGGGATCAGTCTCCTGACTTAGTATATAGGACTGCAAGCAGAAGGATCAGCGTCCAACTTGCATGGAGTAAGAGAAGAGGAAAAAGGTTTTTGGATATTATTAAATAAGAAGAGCAGACTAAGGTGAACCAACAGCGTATATGATACATATACGGACCATCTGCATAAAGGTCTACACCCTGTAGGGGTGGAGATCCGTAGATCTGACAATTTGTGATTTGAGTGCGGTTTTCATTCTGCCAAGACTAAACTGGCTATCAAAGAGCCGTTACAATAACAGTATTTTTGAGCTTTAATCAGTAAATGTTATCGCCGTTAAACTTTATTAATAAAAAGTATTTACAATGAATATGCATATTTCAATTTACAATTTAAGTATTTTATAATACAACAATAAGAAATAAAAGATACAATTTTGGTATGTTGCACGGGCGAGCTTGAGAATGCTGCCTGGTAGCATTTAGACGAACTTGATGTACCTGTAGTAAGAGCGGGAATCTGGTGTCGCTACACCATTTTAGGGCAGTACATTCACTTTTTTTTTATGGGAACATTGGCTTTTTTTATAAATAATTACAAGGAACACAATATGCAATTTATAGGAATGTGGGGGGAGGAGAGGGAGAGTGTGTGGTAGGGAGGTCTGGCCCACCGTAAGGGGGTTTCATGGCGCAAGTAAGCATCACAAGTTTTGAGGGGTGATATTTCTACGGAGTTATGAATTTTCGTATTGAAATGTTTCTAACAAGGAGACAAGGGGAATACATGGAACAAACCTCAGCAAGTGTAATTGTATATGATTCACGGTACTTTTATTTCTTATGTTTTTAAGAAGAGAAGAACAATAAAATGACTAGAAGAGGGGAGGGTGGAGGTTCATGGGCCATCGACCTTGGGATGATGGGCACCCCTGATAGCTAGTCTTCTAAATTTCTGTTTCATGTTGTTTTAGTGACTGAAGCTGGTTCAGGAAGACCTTCTTAATACTTTTGATTAAATATTACTCTTTTTTTTAGTTACGTTTACTACTATGAAGCTCTTGCTATTGTTAGATTATCATTCCCAGCTGAAACATGTCCTATACATGATTATTTGGCAGCCCGAGAGTTATGTTGAGATGCTGTGATGGTTGGCTTTTATACTTCATAATCCATGATTTATCATGTGAAAGTCTATGAAACATTAAAGATATATTTGTAAATATTTTAAGTTAATAATAATGGAATGAATTCTATCGAATTCCTAAATTTCCATGTGTGGCAAAATAGGTTGATTTCTTGTCGACAGTACTTTTTCTAATTTACAAATAATTACGAATAGATGTACTGGTCAATTGAAGAAAATCCAAACTGTAGATTCTCTTTTAATTAATTTCAAAATAAATTAAATTTTTTTTTAATGGTCAAGTTTAACTTTATGCTGATTGGAATGGCCACAACACCTATTGAGCAAGCAGTCAAATACCACTATTAAATCAGTATACATTTCACACAGCTCTTGACTCATGAAAAAAAAAAAAATAATCTGCTCAACATATTTTCATTTTCTCTACCAGTTCACCTCTTTCTCCATCAGTCTTTCCCCATCCATTTCCATGACCGCTTCCTCATGGAAGATTAAAATAGGATGTGATTGGGTCAGGGCACATCTTATAAAAGGGTGTGATAAGTAAAGAGTATGGACATAGTTGTTAGGTTTCTGCCACAGATTTGTTCTCCTTTGACACTGTGAAAAAGTATTGACCAGCTACCAGCTGGCTTCTTAAATACTCTTTTAAGATGAATAATATTATTTCATTGTAATTATTAATAAAATTATTTTTTACTCCTTTAAACACATTATACAATAAAATACACTGGTTATAGATGGAATTGGAAATTGTTAAATATAAGTTAAGAATTTTTTCATCTTCTTAAGCCAGTTTGCTAATTTTGTTTATAATGGATCTACTGCCTCAACGAGTTCTGCGCATGCGTTAGCCTAAGTTAAACATACGTCAGGTCGTCTCTTACAAAATTCTTCATTAATAGTGGCAGTGTTCAACTTCAATGCGAAACAACAGTGTTACCTGTTATATTAACAATTAAGTTTGTTACTGAACAAAAGAATAAGGTGAGTAATCACTTATTTACAGCTCAATAGTGAACAGTGTAAATAGACTTCAGGTTAGTTACTGATAACGGCCGGCCATAACATCGCTAATCCCACCAGTGGGCTCTGGCTCTCCGTCCGAGGACGTTCTGTGCCGACCAGTCCTCTCTAAGCACGCGTATATATTTCCGTGTTAAAAAAAAAAAAAATTGTTATCGCTCTCATTTAACAATTTTTCCTATCATTTATAATATGAAATGCGATATTATCATATGCTAATGTCGAGCAAGGGTAAAAATACTAGGTCCAGGAGCCTCGATACTACAATGAGTTCTCCTATTAAAAAAAGAACAAGGCGTTCGAAAAGAAATACTCCACCAGCCACACCAGGGAGCTCTGTTGAAGAAGTGGATCCCCAACCTGGTACCTCACAACAACAAAACAATCATGAGACAACTCAGACTGGTGAAGAATCGCCGTTTTTCACTCAGAACCCATTTCAAGTGCTATCAAATACACAAAACGAAGAAATGGAAGCAGCACCCACCCCCAGGGAACCCAAACCCCCACCAATATTCCTTAGGAATATTAAAAACTTTCAGTTAATGTGTCACCAATTGAATAACCTAGTGGGCTCAGGAAAATATTTATGCCAAAGCCGCACCAATGACACTAAATTAATGCCCGACACTCCAGAAACTTACAGAAAAATTATAAAATATTTATCTGACACCAAGGCTGATTACCACACGTATCAACTGCGTCAAGAGAGGGCGCTCAGGGTCGTTATCAGAAGACTGCACCCATCTACGCCAACAGATGCTATAAAAGAAGAGCTCGTGGGTATGGGATTCCATGTTCGCCAGATAGTGAACATATTCAAGGAGGATAGAGAACAGCCTGGAATAAAAAGTAAAATACCGCTCCCACTATTCTTCGTTGACCTTGACCGAACGCCCCAGGTCGAAGACATCTACAAGGTCACACGCCTTTATTACACCAGCGTTGTTGTGGAAAAGCCTTACACCAAGCGCGACATCGTTCAATGCCATAACTGTCAGGCTTATGGCCATACGAAAAGATATTGTCATCACATTCCTAGATGTGTGAGGTGTGGTGAGCAACACAAAACAGAAGAATGTAGGAAGTCTAGAACTTCACCTGCAGTATGCGCTTTATGCCACCAAGGGCACCCTGCCAACTACAAGGGTTGTCAAACATACAAAGAATTAAAAACAAGAATGTACGCAACTCCTAGAGAAGAAGGGACATCCAGGCCACCAAGACAACCCTCTAGAACAGTGAACGGAAGAGTGACCTATGCTCAGATGTTCAAAGGAGACACTATAAACACTCAATCTCAGGCCCTGCCACAAGAACCTCAACCTCGAGAATTCACAAATCAACCTCAAGACCCATATCCCTCCATCCCTGAACCTAGGTTCAATACCCAGACATACATTCCTCCTCCTTCCAATTCCACTGACCTCACAAGCCTATTAACTTCTTTCCTCTCTGAATTTAGATCCCTCATCACCCCTCTTATTTCATTACTTACCAATGTTATATCCAACCTCATTCCACCGCCGAGAAATCCATAAATGTCCTCAACCAAATCCCTCTCCATTCTCCTATGGAATGCGAATGGTATTCGAAATCACATCAACGAACTGACAATCTTATTACATGACAAAAACATCGACATAGCACTAATAACTGAAACCCGACTAACCAACAAACGACAAATCAACGTTCCTGGCTACAATATTTATAGAACCGATCATCCTGATGGAACAGCACATGCTGGCACTGCTATAATTATCCACCGATCTCTCTCCCATCATTTATTTCCCTTACCAACCCATAATTTCCTACAATCCACTGCCGTAATAATCCAAACTTCCCTTTACCCAATAACATTAGTTGCGGCATATTCCCCGCCTAAAATACCCATTTCCGAATCCCAAATAATTTCCTTCCTGAATTCCTTAGGACACCATTTCATCCTAGGTGCAGATTTAAATGCAAAACACCAACAATGGGGAGCCAGATCCACAAATTCCCGAGGGCGAACACTGCTATCTGCACTTAATTCCCATCGCAGCAACATCCTTTCACCTAATACTCCCACATACTGGCCAACAGATCCCAACCGCAATCCCGACCTTCTAGACTTTTTCCTACACAAAGGTCTAGGATCATTACACTGTTCCATTTCAAGGCTTGATGATCTTTCCTCAGACCACAGTCCTATAGTCCTAACCGTTTCCACATCACCCATTCCTAAATCATCCCCTCCTTCATTTATCAGGGGACCAGTTAACTGGAACCTTTTCCGTCAAATATTGGATGATAATATAGACCTCAGAGTTTCCTTAAAAACACCTGAAGACCTTGACGATGCAGTGGACTCCTTCACTACCCTGATCCAGCAAGCAGTTTGGACTGCATCCTCACCTGATCGTCCCAAAAAACACCTCAGTATAAATCCTCTACCCCAAGACCTATTGGACCTTATCCATAGCAAACGATGCTCTAGGGCCCTCTGGCAAAGAACCAGGCATCCTGATGACCGGAAATCGTATAATTATTATTCCAAACAGGTAAAAAAGAAACTGGATATCTTTAGAACCCAATCCTACAATTCCTACCTTTCCTCATTATCATCTAGTGATAACTCCCTCTGGACTGTAACTAAAAAAATCCTTAAATTCCAATCCATTTCCCACCCCCTCCGCCGTGATGATGGTTCCTGGGCTTCGTCAGATGCGAATAGAGCTGAAGAGTTTGCTAAACATCTATCCTACACATTCACTCCCCATCCCGAACTCCATCCCACCCACACTGCTGAAGTTAAAGAATTCCTCTCTTCACCAATTCCTCTCTCTCTACCTCCAAAACCTGTTAACCCCTCTGAGGTCAAATTCCTCATAAACAAATTAAAACCCCGAAAATCCCCTGGATATGATCTCCTCACTTCACAAATCCTTAGACAACTTCCCAAAAAATCAATTATATTCCTGACCTATCTATATAATTGCATCCTTCGTACTACCAACTTTCCCTTGATGTGGAAACACTCCATAATCGTGCTGTTTCCAAAACCAGGCAAACCCGTTAATAACACATCATCCTACAGACCGATAAGTTTACTCCCTATCCTCTCAAAAATCTTTGAGAAAATCCTCCTCAAACGCATCCTACCCATACTCGAATCCCACAACATCCCTTCTCATCAATTTGGATTCCGCTCAAGACATTCCACTGTCCAACAAGGCCTTCGTGTTGTGGACCATATATCCTCTGCACTTGAAAACAAGCAATATTGCACTGGTGCCTTTCTGGACGTAGCGCAAGCTTTCGACCGGGTGTGGCACGATGGCTTGCTTTTCAAGCTCAAAACCCATTTACCCCAATCCTTATACCTAGTCCTCAAATCCTATCTCTCAAATCGTTCCTTCCAAGTCCGTTGCTGCACCGAATTCTCCACTTACTATCCAGTTGAGGCTGGTGTTCCACAAGGCAGTGTTTTGGGTCCAGTTCTCTACATCCTTTTCACTGCCGATATCCCTCCAAATCCCGATACCTTCCTAGCTACATTTGCCGATGATACTGCCATTCTATCCTCCCACTCAGATCCTCAAATAGCATCTCAAAACCTACAATCTCACCTCTCCTTGATTGAGCAGTGGTGCAACGACTGGCGCATTAAAATCAATGAAGCAAAATGTAAACATATTACTTTCACTCTGCGACGCAGATCCTGTCCCACAATCCTTTTCAATTCAATACCCCTTCCCTACTCAGATACAGTCCGTTACCTTGGCTTCCTTCTAGACAAAAGACTAACTTGGAACCCACATACGAGACTTAAAAGACAAGAACTTAACCAACGATATGGCCAGCTATATAGACTACTAAGCAGGACATCTCATCTTTCGATTGAAAATAAACTTTTAATCTACAAGACAATACTGAAACCTATCTGGACCTACGGACTTGAACTGTGGGGAACTGCTAAACATTCGAATATCAAACGCATCCAATCCTTCCAGTCCAAAGTACTTAGAACAATAGCCAATGCCCCATATTATGTCACAAATAAGACCCTACACCATGACCTTAACATCCCTTTTGTCCTCGACATCATCCCATCCAGATTCTCAAACTTTCACCAGAACCTTATCCATCATCCAAATCCTCTAGCTCAATCCCTATCCAGCTCCCACCATCCCTACAATCCCCCTCGAAGGTTAAAACGGCAGTGGCCGCGAGATCTATTGTAAATATGCTTCTGGAGTCCTGGCAATGGCCAGCTTCTCCACTCAAGTCCTGAGCATCTGTGGCTCTAGTGCCCTCCTTCAGCCTCCACTGGCTTTTAATACTAGTGATGCGGCTGGAAAAGTGGCACTGGGATCTCTGGAGTCCTGCTTTGCTTTCCACATGTGGGGAGAAAAGCCTGGCTCGGAGATTCCTGGGCGAATGTATATATTGTATAGGTATGAATGTGTTTAGAAGTTTTTATTTTATTTTGTTTATTTATTTTTTTTATTTTATTTTATTTTTTTTTCTATTGATTTACATTTTTTTTATAAGTATTATTTATTTACTTTTATATTTATAGTTACTTCTGTATTACTTGTATATACTGTATGAATGAGAACTTTTAGCCTTAATACTTATAGCCCTCCAACAGTGGCTGATTGTATTATTATTCAATAAAAAAAAAAAAAAAAAAAAAAAAAAAAAAAAAAAAAACTGCCTCAACATCTTGGGCCTTTTTTTTTCTTGGCTTATTTTCCAATGAATACATTCATATTAGCTGTCTTGTAGCCTTCTGAATAGTTGGTGATATTGAACCTTAGTAACCTTGACTATTCTATTATCAACACATCTCCATAAATTTACTGAACCATCTCAGTTGTTATTTTTTAATGTTAGATTCTTGGTTAGACCTGTGCTTGTAATAATATTACTATTCTTTCCATTTTCTATAATTTTGTTAGGAACAAGATTTTAAATTCAGCTATTATAGCTGTCTTAATGTTTCTATTGACAATTAGTTTCTTGTTAGGATTAAATATTTGTCTTGGTTCAGTAAGGTTCACAAACTTCCTCCACTTCTCTAGGTCACCGTGAATAGAAAACCTTCACCTTCTTTAATATTGGCTCTGTTGAAGTTATTCAGTTTCACTATAGTAGTAATGTCAGTCTTAGTAAATCTCAGAAACTTTTTTTCTTGTATATTGTCAACCTTATGAAATGGATCAGAATAGCTTGAATATTTTTAACTATTTGATAAAAGTGATGAATACCCCATTTTGGTCAAAATGGTGACCTAAATAATGAATGATTATTGAAAAAACATTTAATTTGTTTTCCAATTTAAGCCAAGATTTATTCATTTATTCTTCAGAAAATTTCATTCGGTGAACATATTTGGTCGCTTCTTGTCTTCCTTTTGATCATCAACACCAGGTATCCCTTGTAGCAAATTATCCACGAATCTTTAAAATTTCTCTGGTGCTGACATAAAGCTAAATTGCATCCTTGTTCATTTTCTATGGACTTTCTTAGTTTATGTGGAACCCGAACCCTCTTGGACTTTTAGCTGTTGGTTTGGAGATTTCCTTTAGATAAATTTGTACCACTACTCAGGCATTGTGCATTCTATATTGTGAAGGTCCCAAAGTTTACAGCTGTGTCATGGCAATCCTTATCCTGCTTTGGGTTGCAACAATGTGCGATTGTATCTGATACAAAAATTCAAATATTTATTTGATTGTTTCCAATTTCAGAAAACTATCAGTGTTTTCCATTCAAATTCGTCTTTTATTTGGTAAATAAATTATTCACTCATTCATCTACTTCTAAGCATACACCATACATCACTTAAAACATCTTGAGTCATCAAAATTATTATCATAGCCTTTAAGCTTGATTCAATGGGTTGTTCAATATGAACATGAACCAAGTGAATGAAATAGAGAAATAAATAAATCATTCAAAAGTATTATAGTTATCAAATTTTGTGGTATATTTCATTTAGGGATATTTTCGACAGTTTTTGCTGTGATAGTATTTTCACAGGATTTAAATAATAATAATATATTACCTAAATAAATGTTTTTTCCCAAGATTTTTTAATTTTTCAGATTTTCATTTTGTGGTGTAATTTTTTAAAATCTTAAATCTTATTACTAATACACTCACATAAAGTTTCGGTTTTTTGACAAACCTTTGCAGAAAAATTGAAAACATTCTACTTTGATGCCTCCAAAGCTGGATTACAGGCAACAGTGGGACATTGTCACTAATCGGTAACGAGGTCTCTATATAGATTTCCTATTAGAACTCAAACAAATATTATCTACTAAAACCATGTGATGATTGGAAAAATTTAAATTCATTTAATTGTATTTGATTTTTAGAGACAATGTGATTGGTTGTAAGACCTCGAAAGATCAAAAAATGTAAATGAAATATGAGCAATGGATTCATAAAGCATTAAAGGAGGTTGAGATTTCACGATTAATCGATGAAAAACATTGTCCTGAAGATTTCTTCTAAAATATAATATTAAGATAAGACATTAGGTTATCCTTAGATAATGAAATATTTGTTGAAGGTATCATTTCACTGGAGTGGGGTAGTTCAGTGGTAGGGCACTGAGCTTCCAATGCAAAGGTCCCAGGTTCGAACCCCGGCTCATTGCAGAAAATTTATTTATCTGTTTTCATTGACCGTGGGGCGACCCTGGGTCGGAAAACCCTCCTGGGGCACACCCAGCCTCTATAAAGTGGGTACCCTTATTTAAATAATTGATTAAGGGGGAAAACCTGGCGGTTGAGCGTGATCTCGGTCAAATTACCTCCTTGCACAACTGTTGACCTAGAAACAGTGCTTTCCCTAAATAGTGTTGAACCCCAGACCCTTCATGGGTTGTAGTGGTGCAGGTTTTTTATTTTATCATTTCACTGGGTTACTGTGTCAATGAAAATAATATTTAAAAAAAAAGTTTCATTTTATAGGTGTACATTAGTGCAATTCCAGTCAAAATTTTAAGATCACCTGTTATTTATATTGATAAATATGATTTAATCATTCAAAACCTTACTTACACAAAGCGTAGGTACACTATAAATACAAATTACCTTATAATATCTTGTATAAATGAGTTGTTAGAAAAACTATTAAATTCCCTTGAGTAAGAAGACCCTCAGAACTAACCTAAGGGATCAGACCAATAAAGTTTGGTGGGGTGTATAATTCAGAGTAATCCATCAGGAAGCCTTTACACAACAATGAATGCCTCAATAGTAAGCAAAAGAACATGTTGTAGGCCAAAAACCAGATGGATAGATCACATCAACAAAGGTGCAAGAGTGCTACATGAAGATAACAATAGAAATAGCTCAAGAAAGGTGCAAGGTAGAGATAGAGAAGGCTTGTTAAACAGGATAATTATCTGAAACATTCATATAAAATTTATGAAGGATATTTACAACTATAAAACAATGAAGGTGTTTTGAAAAACTTAAGCCTTGCTCAATCTCCCGAACTTAATATGATCAACCTGCTGTGCAAAGAGCTTGATAAAAAAGCCTGGTGTCACGCAATAACTTCACAGAAAATCATTAAGGAGCCTCTGAAAAGTTCTTGATAATAAGTGATTTGAGAAGTTTGCCAACACATCCAAATAAAGCTATGGGTGGCCAAAGAGGTCTTTGAAATCAAGGGAGAATTTTTGATGAAAGAAATATAATTTTTTTTTTTACTTTTTCCACTAAAATTGAATTATTTTATGTTTTTATATTAATTTCATTTGAAAAATGGTTTTAGTTTTGTTTTATTTATTTCAAAGTTAATCAAATTTTCACAAAACATTGAGTTGATATTAAACTTATAACTGACGGTGTTAAATGTAAATATATAATTTTTTCATTGATATTTATTTATTTTAATTTTTACTATTTTATTTATTTCATTTTTTAATCTACATTTTTACAATAACTTTTTTGTTTTGTTTTTTTATTAATATTATAGCATGGCCGTTCAGATTCATATCGTGTAGCTACTCTACCATCACTTAGTGATGACAACAAAACAGCAGATGGAAAGGCCAAGGTATTTATTAGATCTAATTTTATTAGATCTGAATTCACTTGTTCACTTTGCTGATCTGAAATTCTTTCTGGGATCCTGGGATAATCTGCATGAAATCTCTAAGGAAGACAATTGTATTTATATAGGTGTTGGTACTAATCTTAGCTTTCAATGAAAACTTCTAATTTATACTTTCAACTACTGAATAAAATCACCACTCATATTTATTGATGTACCTGCTTTGATAACTTTTCTATGCTTTATTCTTCATTATTACTGTATATGGTTTCTATTTATTCCCTCTTTCTATTTATCTTTCCTAGGTGTTTGTTTTCTTATCTCTCCATCTGCTTCCTCCTCTTTCACTCTTGGGAACAAAATATAATCTAATTAATACTTTTTTTTATGCATAAGAAAAACTATTATTTAGAATATTTACAACCCTGTTAATACTTATTTTTCATAATGTTAATATAAAACAGAATTTAAATGGCTATATTAAAGTTTTATTTTGTATGTGAATAAAAAAAATATGAAATGAACATTATTTAATATAGAAATGTTAATTAAACTCTAGTATTTATGTAAAAAGTAAACTCTGAATTGCATGAAACAACTATTGAGTTGACAGGAGAGAAATCTATCAATGAGAGATCTACCAATTTAATAATTTCTTTTTTAATTAATGAACAAGAAATAAGTCTGTTAAGTAAAAAAACAAGTATTAATTTGAGGTTTTATTTAAATAATCCCCTGAATCTCATTCAACACTTTTCCTCTTACACGTCACAAATTTCTTGTTGATTATCACTTCTAAACATCCCTATTTTCTTAATAATAATTAAAATCATTGAAATTTCATTTTTCACTAGTATATTTAATCTACACGCACACATTTTTTTTAAATATATATTTACTTCTTCGAGAAGCACCCATCAAAAATTAACTAGAGCATGATTTAATTTATTTAAGCAATGTACAGATTCGCCCAAAAGGTTTTTTTTTTCAGCTCAGATGACATTTAATCTAATAAACAGAGCCATAAATGCATTAATATTAACATTTTTAAAAGCTATTAAAATAATTAGTGGATTTAAAAGAAGGTAAAAGAGGAGTAAGTCAAAACTTGCACTCAAGTAAGTCAGACCTGGCCAATGTTCCCAATTGGGAATATGTCTGGAAAACATCTCTCATAGCTGTAGTACACATAGTTTCTACTGCTAATAAAATATTGCTGCTGAAATTAAATTGAAACTTTACATATAAAAAGAAATAAATAAGAAAAATTTTAATATTCATATTTCATTTATTAATATTTAGTTACTTATATATTTATTAAAAAATATATAAGTAACTAAATTTTGATAAAAATTGATTAGTTTTTGTATTTTAAAATAAGCTCTGACTTAATTCAAGCCTGTAAGAATATTAAGTAAGTGTTTACTTTTAGATAAAAATTTCCTCGACATTTGTTCCTAATTGGAAACCCAGTGGTCTGTAAAGTGTTAATTGATACTATGTGGTGCATTACATTAAATGTTTTTAAGTTTTTATTATTAATAATTTTGAATTAAACATTACACAATATCTATAAACATTCATTTGCATTTGTATGATTATCTCAATCTCTTGTTTTGTTTTTTTCAGTCAAGACGAAAACCTCCTGTGAAGAAACAAAGAAAAGGAGACCTAGATGATTTGAAACAGGAATTAGATATCGACCATCATAAAATATCAGTTGAAGAATTGTATCAACGTTTTGGAACACATCCTGAAACAGTAAAAAAATAATTTTGATCTTTTCTCATTTCATTATTACTACTTATATATGTATTGTTATTGTTATAATATAAATAATAATAGTATAAGGATTTATATATCCTGGGGAGCCCGGCCCAATTAGTGTTAGTAGGAGTTAATTTTATAAGTAGAATAAGAAAAAAGAAATAAGTAAATAGTAATACATGTTTACAAAAGAAAATTGACTGTGCAAAATATAACTAACTAAAACAAATATTACACATTTTAGAATTTAAAATTTATAGATACAATAAAAGAATATTATCGGATGTTATTGTGATGCTATTTTAAAGGGCATCCTAATTAATATTTGCTATTTATGAATAAATACGCATATTCATGTAACAGCAATTAATTATATATTATTTCAGTAGGGTTAATAGAAAACTTATAATTACTATAATGATGTTGGCAGTCTAGAATCCTAATTAGATATTGTGTTAGTAGGGTTAATAGAAAACGTATAATTACTAAAATGATGTTGGCAGTCTAGAATTTTTTGTGACAGATGAAGGTTGTCAGTTCAGGAGTCTTTTTCTGAAGGGTGACTGCTCAGAGAGCTGGATCTAAGCCGGAACTCGAATTCTTTTAATCTTTCTTCTTTTCTGTGATTAATGGATTTTTCGTCTTCTTAATCAATCATTGGCATAGTTTCCACCATATTTTCTACCTCCTTCAAGCGATATTGACTGTCTCTAACTTTGAAGAACCCTCTACTGCTGTAGGACGCATTTTTTTTCTATATTTTTTAATTAATTCAAACAAGAAAAAAAATGTCTGTCCTCCTCCCTATCTTCTGGTGACCTGTTCTGTCTTAAGCTGTAGCTCTTTCTTGCTAAGTCATCTCTCTTCATTACAGCCTGTTTGATAATTTATTGTTAAGGGATACCAAGATTGGTCTTGGTTCCAGACTTTTACCAATACGAAAACAGTTATTTATGACATACGTTGGTAATTCTACATCAGCTTCCTGACGCACATTAATTACTTTTGAGGAAACATCCTCATTTTCTGTATAAGCCAGATTAAAAATAAAAAGTTGTTTTTTCTTCTTTCTCTCTTTAAAGACCTTGTTTCATTTTATAATGAACTAATTTTTTTTTTATCCTTTTCCGATTGTTTTTTCTGAAGTCAGAAATTTCAGCTATCAAATAGTCTAGTATAATAGTGCTTATTATTTGTAAAATAATGGTTTCTTTAAATTTTCTTTTAACTTCTAGCGAGTAAAAAATTAAATTATTAAAAAAAACAGAAAAATTAATGAATAAAAACGGCATTAATTATTAAGTTTTGTATAAAATTGTGTTTAATTAACCAGACTAAAATTGTAATAGAAATATATTTATTATGTTTTTCAATTACAAGAAAATGTTCATTGGAATTTATTATTAATTTTTTAATATTCCATTATTTATCTTTTTTATTTTTTTAGGGATTAACTCATGCAAAAGCAAAAGAAAACCTAGAAAGAGATGGCCCTAATGCATTAACACCTCCGAAAACTACACCAGAATGGGTTAAATTTTGTAAACAATTATTTGGAGGATTTGCTTTACTTCTTTGGGTTGGCGCTATTTTGTGTTTTATAGCCTATTCAATTCAGGCTAGTACTGTTGAAGAGCCCTCAGATGATAATGTAAGTGACCTAGAAAGTAACCAATTTGTTTGTCTTTCTAAAATTTATATGTCTATAGCTTAAAATATTTCAAAACTATCTGTAATTTCTATTTATTATTAGTTTTAAAACGCTATCTGCGGTTATGCTCCCTGAGGTCCGATATTCCTCTTGACTGCCAAATGGCCAGGATTGTTTTGAATTTTGCCTGTCTTACGAAGTCTTTAAATTTGTCATTTTTAAAAATATTTGAATGGGAGTTGGATATATGTAAAGATACAAACGTAAATAATCATATCTGATACAAAGCTGTAGGATGCCGGGGACCATACTAATAAAAAATGATTTCCCTACAGTATCAACTCCTGGCGTCCGATACATCTTCCCTCCGTGACAGGGCAGTACACAGGCATGGTGATTAAGATAATGTTTGGAACATTGATGGTCAATTCTTAGACCATCTTTAACATGAAAAAAGAAAAACCCCTATCAATTGCAAAGTTCTGATCGATTTGCAACTCAGTGTTTCGGTATGCCTAGATTCTGTTTGCTGCACTTCAACCAGTACAAAAGCAGTTAGCAACTTAATGCTTCACTTTCATTTTTCATTTTCTTAAAATAAATCCAAATGTAATAGTGAACACCCAAATACCTATATTTTTCTTGCATTGCCACAACATGATACTTATAATGTAACTTCGATTTTATATATTCCAATTTTATCTTGACATTGAAAAAGTATTACACAAATAATGTAGAAATTATATCATAAAAATTATAATTATATGTAATAAATAAACTTTTTCTCATTTCATTTTCTATATTTATGATTTATATCCTTAAAAATAACACTTGTTTACTTAATAATAAAAAAATAGTTATATAAACGGCATCGGACATCGTTGTCCACTCCTACGATTACTGGCCATCAATGAGGAAACAATTGACAGATAGAGATACTGAATATGGAATTTAGTTTACCTTTGTTGTCAAAAGATAGTTTTCAACAGTTGATCTCATAGTGTTACTTAACTCATAGAATACTTAAATTTTGTCTTTAATTTGTAAGACATGTTAGAGAGGGAAGTAAGTAATAAAAATAAAGTTACAATTTAATAAACATTAAACTTAAATGTAAAATTAAATTATATTTAATGTGGTTCTTCATATGTACTTGGTGTATACATTTAAAAAATAAGCACCCAGTTTTCACTCACTGATGGATTTCCAAGCATTTTAATAGTTGTCTGACCTATAAACACCGAGAATTTTTATATTTTATGATTACCAATAGTTAAAGCTTTTAGAGATTAAATGTTGGTCACCAATCACCATTTATGGTCCAGACCATGTGAAAGATCCAGAAAGCAGGAAATGGGTATAGTTGAACGGCTGACAAGTGGAAAAGCAAAAAATGGATATACTTGTATAACCTAAAACTCAGAAAGTCTTAGGTTGACCCAGGACAATCATCAACTCTGACCACAAGAGTGAATTTCTTTGGTAAGAAAACAATTTTGTGCGATCAGAGGGGTGTCTTATACCATGAGCTTATGACACTACGTGAAACAATTGATTCTGTTCACCCCATCAACAAGCAATCAATTTAAACCATGCGTTGGTCATAAAGCGACCAGAAAAGGCTACAAGATTCAGAAAAGTAATTTTTCATAGATTTCACACTGAGCGAAAGTCATAAAAGAGATCATTTATATACTTGGTTGGGAACTTATGTCCCCTCCATACTTCCCTTATGGCTCCTTCCAACTACCCATTATTGTCATAATCGCGCACTCCCCATGAAATGTTTAAACAGTTACGAAGATGTTGAAAAATGGCTTGATGACTGGACCAATCAAAATGTACAGTTTTTCTGGGAGGAATTGTGGAAGTTTGAGCATTTGGGATTTGTTTGAGCTCTTTTCTTTTGGCCGCATATGCACACTGCCTGACACTAAGGCAAACTCAGCTATTTCAGAAAGAATTAAGGTCGTAGGCATTGAAAGATAGTCAATCTGGGGACAAATATTAGAAGTGTTTTTCATAGCCTGGTACATCCTGATTTGACTATTGAAATCTAAATGACAGGTTTGTGATATTTTCTCTGCTTGCTGTTCAAAGGCTTACAGTTGATGATTATATATCCATAACTTGCCCTTGTAGTGTGTATTTTAATAGAATACAATATTAATAAAACTATTTTACCACTAGATAAAGCTTTCGATACTTCTCTGTCATATGTGATGTATCGTTGTTGGACAGGATTCAGTAATTGCAGGTCTCTGTACACATTTTGGTTTATCATATTTAAATTTCTTTGATAATTCATATTTAATAAAAGTTATTCTCCATTAACATGAAACATCAATGTAAATTGTTATTATAATTTTTTTTATTAATTTTTATATTGAGAAGTATTCAATGTCAAATAAAACTTTCCTTATTTGAACTTACTTTATCATTTAGTAATTAAATCACTCTCCATTAAAGCTTTTTTTTTTCTTTTTTTGCAGTTATATCTAGGTATAGTTTTAGCTGCTGTTGTCATTGTTACTGGTATATTTTCCTACTATCAAGAAAGCAAAAGTTCTAGAATAATGGAATCATTTAAAAATATGGTGCCTCAGGTAAGGAATTTCCTATTTTGATCATCTTATATTGTTGATACCAGTGATTTATATATTTCACTTACTGATTTAATAATTAACCAAAATGCTGATATTATTATTTTTTACCTAATATTTGTTGCTTTTAGTTTGCTACTGTGATACGGCAAGGAGAAAAACTTACTCTGCGTGCAGAAGATATTGTTTTAGGAGATGTTGTTGAAGTCAAATTTGGTGACCGAATTCCAGCAGATATTCGTATCATTGAAGCGAGAGGTTTTAAAGTTGATAATTCATCTTTGACTGGAGAATCAGAACCTCAAAGTCGTGGTGTTGAACTTACAAATGAAAATCCTTTAGAAACTAAAAATCTTGCCTTTTTCTCTACTAATGCTGTTGAAGGTATTTTTTAATTATGAATTCTCTGATCCTTAATTTTTTTTTACTTATATATTAATAATGTCAAATGAATAGGCTAAAGTAAATGTCTTATATTCCACCATTTTGGATTAATATCTTATAAATTCTTTGCTGTAATTTTCAATTGAAGTTTATGATTTAATTTTAACATAACATAATACTGTTTTTTCTTCTTCTAATTACATCTACTGCTAATCACAATGAAACCATGTAATAACCTCGATGAAGACCTACAAATTAGATAGAAATATAGGCACACAATTAATTATAAGGACTTTTAGCAGCGTGTTTCAACTCTTTGACTGCAGCTCTTACCTACCTACTTCTTTGATTTTTCTTAAATTGTAACTTAAAAACATAAAAGCAATCAATTTATATCATTAATGATAATGGTTTATTCCATCAAAAGTGGACATTTCCACTTTGTCCAAACTGATATTTTAATTATGTTTGTTGGTTTCCCTAAGCTGTATTCAATGCTAAGGATATGCTCCACTTCTTTTATGTTTTTTTCCCATAGAATAATGAAATTACTTTCTAAGGTCTTTGCCATTCCAAATAGCCTCAATTCTTTCATCATATATTTTATTATTAAAATTACTAGTTGATATTTTGGGGCAACAATCCCCATCTTCAGAACATTTTTCACTTATCATTTTAAATCACAAAAGATTAATTATCTTTAAATCGTCATCCTGAGTCAACACTCCATTACTTGATCTTGACTGCCTCAACAGTCTTCCTCCATGTTTTCCTGTCCTTAGCAGCCATCCACCATTTCCTGATTCCAAGGATTCTGGCATCAGCACTTACTCCATTTTTCCATCTCAGTTTTGGTTTGTCTGCTTTTCTTTTTCCACCAAGCTGTATGCTGAGCAGCTTCCTTAGGTTTGAGGTCTTGTCTATCTGTACAACGTAGCCCACCCATCTCAGCCTTGCTATCCGGATATATTTCACCTCATCCGGCTCCTTGTATCAAGTTCTATATTCGTCTAATTCTCTATTCACCATTCTCCTTAACTGGGCCAAATATATTCCAAAGGACCTTCTTTTTTAAAACTAATATTTTACTGGTCTTCGTCAGTGTCCATGTTTTATATCCGTATGTCAAAACTGGTCGTATAAGGACTTTGAACAGGAGAAGTTTAGTTGATCGCGATCATCTTTAAAGTCAACAATATTTAAGACATAATATATTAAAATACATATTTTCCTATTCCCTGCACACTTTGTCAGTTAAAACTAGACTGAACATTTCAGAATGTTAGAAAAGTCAGTTTCGGCTGTCACTTTGCTAACAAAAGAGAACATAAGAGATATTATACTAATGCTGAAAAAATAAATGTAGTTTTTATTCTTCCTCCTTGAAATGGATAGCTTAAATGTGTTAGATGGTATAAAGCTCAAATTGATTAAATAACATAGGGATTGGGAATGACATTTTTAGTGATAAGGTTTCATAATACATGATAATATTTTCAGCTCATGCCAGGTTTGATGAGAAAAAAAATTAAAAAATTGAAGTTAGTTTAAGGTAAAAACACTATTACATATGAACTCTTTTTAGTAAAAATATCAATTTCTTTCTTTTGATGTTTACACATTTCTCCCTTGATACTGTAGGCATGAAAATAATACAGAATAGAATAGAATTTATTTTTGTATAAAGCAGTACATGCTTGTTACATGAATCATATTGGGGTTGCCCTTCAAATATCATAATAAATAATATTTATAAGTTACCATATAATAATGTCTATTACTTTTTTTTTTTTAAATAGCAATGGCGAAGAAAGTATAACATTAATGATATAAGATTTCATAACAATACATACATATATTCATTTTTTTACTTTCAATATTTATGGAAAAATATATATACCTATACTTTGCATCTAGATAAATATACTGTGCGTACTAATTAATAAATATAATACCTGTAATAAATGATAAATACAATAAATAATATTTATAAATACAGTATAATAATTTAGTTGCTATTACTAATAAGGTCCCATCAAGACGTTTCGAGCCGGTTAACCTTTAGAGAATTAGAGCACTTCAAGATTGATGCGAGAAACAGAAATACATGGTTCATTATATTTATACTGTTGTAGTCTAAAATGTCAGTGAAGATAGATCATCATTTTGAGATATATAATTCTTTAAAAATTGTTCTCTGTATGACTTACAAGAGGAAGTTTGTTATGTGCACTGTGCCAAGATTTACAGTAGAACTATATCATCAGCCAGTAAGAGGATTGAGACTTTGCATTTATTGCTAATAGGTACACCAATTGCTCCTCTGTTCCAGAAAAAGTTTACTATGTCTGAAATAAATTAAATAAAAAGAATAGGGCTAAGGCTTTCTCCTTGTAGAAGTCCCAATGTGGTGACCTCTATCTCATCAGAATATTTGCAGTTTACACTGATTTTCACTGTAGCTTGGTCATAGAATTGTTCAACGATTATAATTATTTTCCCACTAACTCCTATTGAAAACAATTTTTGCCACAGAAGGTTCTGATTTATTGAATCAAATGCTTTTTTGAAGTCCACGAATGCAGCATAACCGTATCTTCCTTTTGCCTGTAGATTTATATTTATTAGTGACATAAGTGTGAATATTTGTTCCACACAGCCTCTGCCCTCTCTAAATCCAGCCTGTTCCTCAGGAATTAGATTTTTAGTTTCTGCCCAATGCTGGATTCTATTCGCTAAGATAAGGTTGAAAAGTTTAGTGATCTTATTTATCAGTGAGATTTCCCTATGGTTACCTGGATCCTTTTTATCTCTTTTCTTGTAGATCTGTTTTAGCTCTGATCTAAACTATGTGAGTGGGAGGTTTTCTGAGTCTATGATATTGTTATACAAATTTAGCAGTGTTCCCACTGTGGTGACATGTTTTTAATTACTGCATATGTCAATTTATCAGGTCCAGGGGATTTGTTATGTTTGCTACACTGCATGCAGTACTGAAGTTCTTCAGTTGAAAATGGTTGATCCAGAAAGGGATGTGTTACAGAGAAAAATAGAAAATCTGCTGAAGATTCCTCTATATATAAAGATCTGTAATATTATGTTCAAGTGCCCGTATCTATTTCATTTGTTACAAATATATCTGGTCTCAGAGATTTAAAAATTTTCCTAAATTCAGAGCTGTTTTTGACATATTTTAATTTATTTATGATAGTAATTCTATGATATTCCTTCTTTTGTTTTATTAATTTCTTGTAAGTATTTCTAATGGAAAGATATTCTTCTAAGAAACCCGGATCGAAATTCCATTTTAACACTTCTCTATATTTCTTCCTTAGTTGTGTCTTCAGTTTTCTGCACTCAAGATCATACAATTTAGTTTTGTTTCCTTTGTTCTGACACCTATACACTATTAAACCTGCATTAACTAAGGATCCAGTCATTGTGGCTGAGAAATTTGCATACAAATAGTTGGTGTTTTCTGAGTTAAAATATATTCGCTGTGATAATGTTAGTCTATTTTGAAAGAAGTTTATTATATCCGGTTCCCGTTTTGTGTACTTTGCTACTGTCTGAGATTGTTTTTGGTTACAAATGTATTGTAATCTATATCATTTAAGAAAATAATGCAGGCTAGATGATCAGTTAATCCAGAAAATGTAGATACCTTCATGTCTTTTACTATAGGGAGGTATTGTTCATTAACCCATATCATATCTATTGTGCTTTTACCTCTTGTAGAAATGTGTGAACTTTCCTGGGCCTGAAAATCCTAAAAATGTAGATACCTCCATGTCTTTTACTATAGGGAGGTATTGTTCATTAACCCATTCATATCTATTGTGCTTTTACCTCTTGTAGAAATGTGTGAACTTTCCTGGGCCTATCAGACAAACAAATTAATCACTGAGTTGATGATTTACGGTCTGGCTGTACGGGAGGCAGAGAGTTAAGTCTGGGGCGAAATCGAAACCCATCAAGTTTTTTTTTGTGGCTTTCCTTTTCTTTTGAGTTTTGTTTATTAGTACATTTACACTTGGCAAGTCGGGTTATTTCTTTTCCGGTGACACATTTAAAATATTTTCAACCTCATCGATCCTATAATGATTACCTCTAAATTTGGAAAAAACTTTTTTAAAACTAATGTTAGTGACTAATAATTTTAGTTCTGTAAGATAGGTATGAATTATTTTCCCTTCTTCTCTTTCCTCTGGTGATTTATCATGGTTAACATACATATTTTTCCCCTGAGTTCCTCTCGTTTATTGAATATTTCTTGTTTGACCATATTATTATTCAGCGACATTAGTATTGGACCTTTACCTAGACGGTATCAATTATTAATTGCATAATCTGGGATTAGATTGCATAGACGCTAGAACAAATTGTTTTTACTTTCTCCAGTGTGTTCTCATCATCTGTATTGGGGATATTATGAATAACAAAGTTGTTCTTACGTAATTGTTGTTTTAAAAATTTTACTTCCCTTTTCAGTAGCTTATTTCACACTTTTAATTACTTAAAAGTGGATTTTATAGAATCTCTTTCTGATAGAAGACCAGACATTAAAGCATTATTATTTCCTATCTGAGCCATGTTTCGTTATTTCAATATTAATTGGTAATTTAAATTTATAACAAGGATTTTTTTTTTCTTTATGCCCAGTTTTCAATGCGTAAGTAACAACTTACAGAAGAGCATTACTAACAAATGATAGCACAAAGCCCAACTGACGGCCAAGGCCAATTAATAGATAATAGAACTACAGTAGTGGGGATTGGCGTGTGCACACTGGATACAACTATGAAAGGCTAGCTTCTACTCACCCAG
This sequence comes from Nezara viridula, assembly GCA_928085145.1. Lineage (NCBI taxonomy): Eukaryota > Metazoa > Arthropoda > Insecta > Hemiptera > Pentatomidae > Nezara > Nezara viridula. The sequence goes on from OV725078.1 coordinate 112,225,603, forward strand.
TATCCTTCACTCATACTTCACTATACTGCAGAGCTTCTCTTCTAAAATTCACGCACTTATTCTTTAACTATATGACTCAATGTTGTTCACTTTTTTCCACAAAATTGAAGATATAAACCAACTATAAAACAATAATTTATGGACACGATTTAATCACTGTGGCTAATGGCACCGAAATCCTCGATATGAGAATAATATTTTTTTGCATAATAGAGTTTATTAGATATGACATTTTGGTGATAGGCCTCTGCACATGGCAGTTAACATGCCAATAACTGTTCCTCTTCCCCCCAGGAGGGGTTCTATTAATTAAAACCTGATGGTAAAATAATATTGCTGAGACAGCATTATTTTTTTTAATATATTCATTTGCTCGTATTAGATGACAATTAGTATTGTTTTATTTTACAATTTTCTTTCAATGTTCTATTTCAGGTACTGCAAAGGGAGTTGTTATTAGCTGTGGTGATAATACTGTAATGGGCCGGATTGCTGGATTGGCATCTGGTTTAGATACTGGTGAAACACCAATTGCAAAAGAAATACACCATTTTATACACATTATCACTGGTGTTGCTGTTTTTCTTGGTGTTTCATTTTTTATAATTGCTTTTATTCTTGGTTACTATTGGTTGGATGCTGTGATATTTTTAATTGGTAAGAATTTGACTTAGATTTTAATTCATTTTGTACTTTATAGTATGTTAATATTTAATTTAATTGTCAGACCAATGTTTGTTTAATGTTGATGAAATTTCACTTAAGTTTATTTTACTTTATTTGCATTGTTTTGTTAACTCGGGGAATATTACTTAATATAGTTTAAGAATAATTGCCTTAGAGAGAGGAGGAAGATATAGAAATTTAGGCATGTGAAAGAAGAAATTCTATTGTTTGGTACATGTACATTTTTTTTTAGAAAGGCCACTAATTGTATGTCATTTTTTTTAGTTTTCATTTTTATTGAATATTTCATCAATAGTAAAACTAAAGGCTGAAAAATCCTGAAATAATTTTTACATATAGCCATTGTCCACATTTATTAATTAGGCAATAGTATAAAACCAGAGATTTTTTTTTTATAAGATTCCTATATATTTCTGAACCCAAAGTATCTTAAATTCAATATATTCAATCTAATATAGAATTCTAGACTTTTTCATAATGTTGTAAATTGTCCAGATAGGAAAACACAAATAGCTGTTAGTTTTATCTTAATAAATTTGAGAATCATGGAATGAGAAAATGGGATTGAAATGAGCTATCATGATAAATATTTCTTTTTAAACCAAATATGGTGACCAAAGTGTTCCATCTGTATTGTAAGGGCTTATCTTTATTTTTATGGCCATATTTTTTCATGGAGTAAAGGTTAACTGACTTAAGCTATGCGATTAGATTATAATTCTGGCTATAGTAGCAATGTAGTAATATTTGAGCTGCAGTCAGTTTGTAAAATATTACAAATGGATTATAATAGAACCCCCAATATATGTTAAAGAAGTTAATGTTCTATTATGTACCATGCCAATATTTCAGTTAGATAGGAATCACGATATTGTTTTCATTGTACAGTCCTAATGGAAATACAATTTTAATGTTTTTGTTCATTTATTTATCTTTATCAGTGTGTGACTCTTCAATAGCTTATTGAAATACTTGACAGATGAAAATATCTCAGTCAAAATACAGTATCCCCCTATTCAATACCCTTCATGGGTTGTAGTTGTATCTATGTAATGTAATTTATTTGTTTTTTCTATTTCTATTCTATTTTATTTGAATAAACTGAATATTTTTTTCAGTGATTGATGTGTGTAATTTAATCTCTTATAAATTCTCAATAATAAACTTAACTAAAATTAAATATGAAAAGTTTCTGTATTTTATGTCTGAATATAAATTTCAATATTCTTATCTCTTCTGAGTGTAAAGTTTAAGATAAATGCTTTTATATTACCGAAAAGTTTTTATCTCTCTTTATTGTTACTATTTTATCCTAAGCTATTTTCCATATTGAACATAACTGAATTTTATGAAAAATTTGTGTAGGAATCATTGTTGCCAATGTTCCTGAAGGTTTATTGGCTACTGTCACTGTGTGCCTAACACTTACTGCTAAGAGAATGGCTTCCAAGAATTGTCTTGTAAAAAATCTTGAAGCTGTAGAAACTTTAGGTTCAACATCTACAATATGTTCTGACAAAACTGGAACTTTAACCCAGAACAGGATGACTGTAGCTCATATGTGGTTTGACAATCAAATTATCGAAGCTGATACTACTGAAGATCAATCAGGTGAGTATATAGATGGGTTTTTTTTTTTTTAATCACTAGAGATGTTATACTGATTTTACATTTACATCATAGAATCATAATATTCTCTGCTTAATTTATTTATCCAATTCTTAGGTGTCCAGTATGACAGAACAAGTCCAGGTTTCAAAGCTTTGGCCAGGATTGCTACTCTTTGTAATCGTGCTGAATTCAAGGGTGGGCAAGAAGGAGTTCCAATTCTGAAAAAGTAATTAAAATTTATTTGTCTTTTATCTATTGATATGTTTTTTATTATAATATATTACTTGGTCCAGGTTTAATTGGATTACCTTTCCAAAGGTTTGTTTGTGTTTGTCACTTTTCTAATTACATACATTACTTGTACTAATTATCGTATACATAGCTGGCAGAAATTAACTACAACCTTATTAAAAAACTCAATTTATTCATTCAAAATATACTCTAACTAAATCTATGATTCAGCCGGAATTATATTAGAATATTGCCACAAAATATATTAACATTAATATACTACTGCTTTTGAAAATGAAAGTAAAAACATTGTCTATGCATAACTTAGCTGATGATATTCTAATGTGATGAGCTAGGGTTGTTTATCTGCAAGAGTCTAGTCTGGTTTCTTCTATCAATCTCTCTCTTCTGGTGCAGTATCCAGTCAAAACCAAAGTGCCAAGAGGTACCAACCTCCAAGTTCGGAGAAGGCCATCTCCTAGGTCTGTGAAGATAAAGCTGCAGCAGCCTAAGTCTAAGTCTCATCCCTCCATCTCCAGGAGAATTAATACACATCCTTTGTCCCTTCCTCTTCAAGGAGACAGGCAAAGATTGTTTCTGATTTGTCTCCAAATTTTTGGGAGGAGGGTGTTTTGACTCTCTTTTGTTCCAGGATGCATGGATTTCTTAAAAACTCCTAACTTGGCCACACCTATTGTTTGCCTGGAGTAGGCCAGTCAATTTCCCAATTCAACTCTTCTTTAAATGGATGACAATAACAAGTTAATCTGTTAACCAGGGAAAACATGTGACCGATTTCAAAAACATAAACTTAATGCGTTCAAAATATTACAGCAAATTTTCATGAGAAAAGTGTTGTCATGCCCATTGCAGTAGTAGTTCATGTATGAAGAAATATTTCGTCACATCCAGTTAACAGACTAATAGGCCTTCGTGGAGAACTCCCCAATTTAATTTTGACTGACCCATATCATTGTGACTTATGGAGCTTCTTCCAGGAATGTTAACGATAAACTCTTTCTACAAATAATTTATAACAGTTTAATTAAAAGCTTTCACGAATGGCGATATGGCTGGTAGGTCTTCTTTCAACAGAATGGGGACTGATCCACTTTGCACTATTAGTGTGAACTGACAGTCAAGTAACTGAAATCAACCATAGAGATGTTTTTTCTGATGTTGGGCAGATAGACCCTTTCCTTCCTAACTGTGTCCTGTTTGTTTATAATATTAAATTTTAAACTTATTTTGATCTACTTGTAATACATAGCATAATTATATTATTTCCATCTCAAAAAACTGGCTTAAGCCAAATATATCTCTTTCTCTTCCATAACTATTCCAAATTACTCACTCATCTATCATGGTAGATGGAGAAAAAATAGTGGAGGAGTCTGTATGTTCATCCATGACAGCCTGGAATTTTAAATCCTATTCAAATCTTCCCTCACATCCCTTTCCTAGAGTACCTATTTACATAAATATCCTCAAACTGATTTTCTCTCCTATACCTCTTAGTATACTGCCCTCCACAAACTCTTAACAAAAAATATCTGGTTGACAAGGAATCTTCCCTTAACCTATTTATTATACCCTTCCAACCTACTTATACTCAGTTTTCAGACACACTGATTGGCCTTCTATTTGATTATCTTTCTCAAAATATTCTTTCATGTTCTCAAAATTTCATTCCATTTCTTTCATAAACAATCTTATTCAAATCTCCTATAATATTTCCATCACAAATAATCAACCTTTTCATTATCCTAATCCACTAAACTTGTCTATACCTTCCACTCCCTTGATGAGATAGTGAAATACTTCTTGTCTAAGCTTTTTATTTTCCTAAATCAACTTTCACTTCTCCAATATTTCACCTTCTGACATCCTCCTGCTGCCTGGATAAACCCCAAAATCTGAGAATTGAAACAGAATAAATGCTACCAAAAGAAGTTATAGGTAGACCCTCTCACAATATTTCCATAGTATTCTTTCCCAACATCTAATTGAAAAATTCTTTGTTATTGCCTCCACATCGATTACTGATTATTATACCTTTTTTTCTGGTCAAGGGAAAACAGAGTTCTCAACAGATCTATGCCAATCTTGGATAGTAGGTTTAAAATATAAAATCCTTTGACATCTTTTTTATCTATTTTGCCATAAAATAATTTTTTTTTTTCAATTTCAAACAAAAACAATTTCATTCAGAGTTTAATTGAATTAAATATATTCACAAATTATTATATATGCTTTTAAGCTAAATTAAATATCCAGCTATATCAATTTAATTCAAATTTAAAAGCAAAAAATTAGCAAGATCCTCATAATATTCAGATTTGTCTAGAAAACATTAGTTAGTAATATCAAAAAAAAAAATCTGTGTTATGATTGTGAGAAAGTTATTAATTTCTTTCTTTAATGCAGAGAAAGATTGGATATTTGCACCGGGTGGTGTTTCATTTGATGTGATTTTTAATTCCAAAAATACTTATGTTCTCTTAAACACTGGACTTTATCCCTCTGTCCTTTTTTGTTTTGTGCTTGATATTTTTGTATTTAGCAATGATAATTGCTTATTTTCAGTGTACAGTATGTCCAAAGGTAATTCCTCACAAAAATATTTGATAAAGATATGAATTATTTTGTCCACTGTGTGATATTCAGTTAATTTTGTTCTAAAGAGACTTTGGTCCTAGAATGATAAAGAATTTTTTTAATTTTCATTTCATTGTTGAATAAAAGATACTTCCAGACAAAAACATTTATTCTTACATTTGTTATGAAATGGTAATTTCATTATTATATTATTTCTCTGACAATGCTTTATTATTTAAACTCTAAATTTACTTTGATGACTTTTTAACATATCTCAGTGTAGTTCGCACTGTTGTATGATTACATACAAAATCAATTATTTTTCTGTCCTCAAATCAGTTTTATTCATGAGTGTTTTTAAATTGTTGGTTAAATAAAAAAAATAGCCATAAAAAGAAGAAAAACGGTATTTATCTAATTTAATACTTTACAGCATATAAGAATACATAGCATAGATAATTCTCTTTGTTAATATTCTGAAACAAAATGAAAAGGCTTCCTCCCCATTACCAAAATCTCCAATAACGTGGTATCGGATTAATTTTCATGCTATCCATTTTTAACAAATTGATTTTGTAGAATTTGGCCAAATAATCAAGAAATTTATATTTTGATTTTTGTAAATTAAATTAATTTGTAGATTTAATGTACCTACTCAGTTTTACCGTGCTTATTTACATTTTTTTTTCTAGTCTATAAATACTATTGTATATTATATACTATTAGGAATAAATTGTTTAAGATATTTTTTTAGATTTAATTGATTTTTAAGAGTTATTTTTTGGAAAATTAAGATCTTCATATCCAGGCGATACTAATTATCCACTCTCACCTGCTAAATTAAATTCTTTTTTTGTGATTTCCTTCCAAATATGCTTTATAGCTGCCCTCTCCCTGATGCAGGTCTTTTATTACAGTACTTTGCATCTCCAACATGAGGTTTGATGAGATTTTTTTATTATATAAAAATTTGTTTTTGAAATATAATTTATAATATTTTAAAAAATCCCTTAAATCGTCTACTTTAAGGCAGATCACTTTAATTATATTTATACCCTTATCATGGACATATTAATTCGTGTTTAATTAAACTAAATTGTTAAAATAAATATTTAATTTATTTTTCTGTTTTTTATATGGAAAGTAACAACTCCATCACATTGATATTTACTGCACAATTATTTATTATAGGGAAGTTAATGGTGATGCATCTGAAGCAGCTTTACTAAAATGTATGGAATTAGCATTAGGAGATGTAATGTCCATCCGTAGACGTAACAGGAAAGTTTGTGAAATTCCTTTTAACTCAACCAACAAATATCAAGTAAGCAAATAAATCATTAGCCAGTTTTACTTTTTCAAAATATGAATTACTGGAATTGTAGTTTTCAAAATCATTTAATTTAAATTCAGTTAATTTTTATGATTAATGGTTAAACTTTTTTGAATATTATTGCAAAATAATATGAATTTATTTTATTTATGTACTTATTCAGTGAATTTTAATGCTGACATATAAGGTATATATATAGACCTGGAATACCCGAGCAGGCTAAGGTACTTGCAATAGGTAATCAAAGTAAACCTGTCAGCCTGCAGGAGGCATCTCACACCAGCTAATGACCCCTACCCCATTTACTTAAATCGGGAATCGAGACGTGGTTTTCTAGGATGTCAGTAGCCCTCCTGAGGTCTGGTTCATGGATGGTCTGTTTTAGGGAAAGAAATGCAGGTCTTTGTGAGCCTGCTGACCCTGGAAAGCCATAATAATAATAATAATAATAACCACTCCACCATCACTCCAATTATAATATCCTCCAATGGATTGATACCAAAGACAACAGTGGCAGGCACGATGGGATTAAAATTACCTCTTGAAGTGCTGAAAGAGGCTCAACACTCAGTTCTCTTGGATACAGCACGTATTGTTCGAAAGTTTTTAAATATCTAAAAAGTAATAGATATTAATTTGAAGTGGCTGCACTTCTGGTCTCCCACCTCAGAAACTTACCCCTCAAAGCGAGAATAAAGAATGAAAATAATAATAATAATAATGCTTTATTTATTATGGGACGAGTCCCTTTAGAATAATACAGAGAAACAAAAATGTGGGCTAAGGAGCCTCAGAGATACATAAACAAGAGTATAGTTTGATTAAATAGTAAACAAAAAAAATATTTAGAGAAATTATAAGTTACTTTCTAATTTACATCAGTTAATAATAAAAATAAAAAATTGAAAATAAACATGAAGTAAAAATAATAAAGAACGATCTAATAATTTATATACATATTTACAGTAGTAACTATTTACAATTTTATGATGAGGACTGGATGGATAAGAAATGATTAAACAGTTGGGATTTAAAGGTAGGAAGGGTTTTGGATTGACGGATGTGGGGAGGGATGGAGTTCCATAGGGAAGAGGATCGAATAATAAATGATTTATCGAAAGCAGCGGTTCGGTGGGCCATTATACATAGATCTGAGGACCGGGAACGGGTATTGCGGGAGTGTACAGAGGATTTAAATTGAAGGAGCTCGGCGATGTATGAAGGACGGTGGGAGTGAATTACTTGGAAGAGGAAGGATGCCAGGAAATACTTACGGTGGTTGGAAGGATAAAGCCACTTCAACTCTTCATAGAAACAGGAAACAGGAGCGTCTCTTGGGATTCCGAAGATGAATCGTACGAAGCAATTTATCAAACGTTTTAGTTTCGCCTCGAGATCCCCAGAGACGCCCCCATATACCATGCCCCCGTATAATACATGGATTTATATGAATTTCTTACTGTCCTTGAACCCGAGTGAATTGGTGGGAAGGACATTGGCAAATTTGTCCCAATGGGATCTGTTATGGAGCTATAGGTAGCCTGCCTCTTCACCACGGAGACCATGGTCTGTAGCAATATGAGACTGGGTGACCTCTTCCAGGTTATTTGTTCTCCCACAAGCATGTCTATAAGGAGACTACATCTCGCGGCTAAAGATCTACATGGTCTAAAGCACCAACTGAAAAAAAATGTATATATATATATTTCTGTTCTTGGGTGTATGTATATAAAGTTATAATTAGATAATTATATAATTGTTATTTCATTTAGTATATCATTTTTAGGTTTCAATTCATGAAACTGAAGATCCTAATGATCCACGTCACTTAATGGTAATGAAGGGAGCCCCAGAAAGAATATTAGATCGTTGTTCAACTATTTTTATTGGTGGTAAAGAAAAACTATTGGATGAGGAAATGAAGGAAGCTTTCAACAATGCTTATCTTGAACTTGGTGGATTAGGAGAACGAGTTTTAGGTATGTTTTTATTTTAAATTACATTATATTAAATTTAGCTTAATCATTGATTCAGGTAAAAAATAAGTTGTGTTAAATTAGTTTCATTAAAACTTGAAAAAGTACTTTTATTTAATTTTTACTTTGCCCATTTAAGTGTCCCTTTTATTTCTTCCTGCCCTAAAATGCTAACACTTGAGAAAAGTTGTACATCTTCGACAATTAGAACAAAATTGGTGTTCTCTTAGCAAACACTTATTAATTTTTAAAAAAATCAATTACTTTTGCATACTTCTTAGTTAATTAAAATGTTGTCCTCTTTTAATTATTTACTTGTTTTATATTTCAGGTTTTTGTGATCTGATGCTTCCATCTGATAAGTTTCCCTTAGGTTTTAAATTTGATTGTGATGAACCAAACTTCCCACTTAATGGAATGAGATTTGTGGGTTTAATGTCTATGATTGATCCTCCTCGAGCAGCTGTACCAGATGCAGTTGCTAAGTGCCGTTCTGCAGGGATAAAAGTTATCATGGTAACTGGAGACCATCCAATAACAGCTAAAGCAATTGCTAAATCTGTTGGAATTATATCAGAAGGTATGTTAATAATTTCTTTATTGTAAGACAATATTTCGTTTTAAGAAAATGATAAATTTAATATTGTTTTAGAAGTTATGATAATATATTTAATGAACCCTCAAAAAATTTAGATAAATTTTTTATATGAATGATGTATAGAACGATCAATAGAACAAGATCTCTTTTCATAACCGTTTTGATTGCATAGTTTAACAATTGTAAGTAACAACTAACTGCAATCTGATGGCCATTAGGTTGAGCTACTATGATTTTTTTTTTTGTATAAATGTTTTGTGTTTTTCATTTGAAATAAACATTAATATTACAACTGCATCCTATTTTAAAAATTGTTTTCAACAGCATAATTATTTCTAAGTGTTGATTGATTAAATGAATAATCAACCCCTGATGAATTAAAACATTGAATTTAATTTTTATTCAAGTTTTTAAACAAAAGATATTGTTTCTTTTAAAAAATAGTTTTTTATTTATTTATTTTTCATTGATAGGTAATGAAACTGTTGAGGACATTGCACAGAGATTAAATATCCCTGTATCAGAAGTAAACCCCAGAGAAGCAAAAGCTGCAGTTGTTCATGGGACTGAATTAAGAGACACAGGTCCAGATCAACTTGATGAAATATTGAGGTATATGTTATTACATATTCCATGAAAGAAATAAGAATAGAAATTAGTGGTTCTGAAAATGACTATTTCTAGTAGTTTAATATTTTTTTTTTTTTTTATAATTATGCCATTTAATGTTTATAGTTATAAAATAATAGAAATATTTTCTTATTTTATATTATAATATTAATCTTCATAAATTTAATTATTGATAGTACGTATTTTATGTATTCTTTTGTTGATTTTTTTTTTTTTTTCTAGATATCATACTGAAATAGTATTTGCTCGAACTTCACCTCAGCAAAAGCTGATAATCGTGGAAGGATGCCAAAGAATGGGTGCTATAGTTGCTGTCACAGGAGATGGTGTAAATGACTCCCCGGCGCTCAAGAAGGCTGACATTGGTTTGTCTGAATTTAAATATTATTTTTCATTCTATCATAGTAATGGGAAATTAAGTTTGTTGCTGTATGATTTATAGGTGTTGCTATGGGTATTGCTGGATCTGATGTTTCAAAGCAAGCAGCTGACATGATTTTGCTGGATGACAATTTTGCTTCGATTGTAACAGGTGTAGAGGAAGGGCGCTTGATTTTTGATAATCTGAAAAAATCTATTGCATATACCTTAACTTCAAACATACCTGAAATTTCACCTTTTCTTGCATTCATTCTCCTTGATATTCCCCTCCCTCTGGGCACTGTTACCATCTTGTGCATAGACTTGGGAACAGATATGGTGAGTTCATTGTAATAAATATCATATGGTTTTAAGAATTTTTGTTGCTGTTTTGAAGTTATCATTAAATTAATTAATTTTCCTGCAAAAATAAAGCTTCCATTAAACTGACTGAGTAGTCAAAGCTGCTATTTGCTCTTCCATTTTTTATAGTCAAGTAGTATGACGAAACTACTATTCATTCCTACCATTCATTGATATATAATGATAAATTGTTAAAGTGGTTTTAGTTTCTAAATCTCTTGGTGTCATATGGAGCCTTGCTGATGACTGGATTGATCATTAGGTTTCATATGGTTCCTTGTCTTAAATGGGAGTAAGAATGGTAATACTATATAGTTGTTTACTGAAAATAATAAGTTGTTATAAGCCATAGGGACCACATCACCACACAGAGGGTCATTTAATTTACCGTACTTACTAAAAAAAAAAGTTAGGTTTGCTTTGCTTTTTCTCAGTATGCATACGTTCTCAAATTGCTTTCGAGATAGAAATTAAAAGAAATATTGAGATAATAATTATGTAGATCTAACAGGGAGTATTATCTCCACAAATTTGCTAGCAAAATATAACAAAATATATACAAATGGTCATATATTCATTATAATCTAATGAAAAGCTACCTGAAATTCCTCATTTAAAAGTTTTTATTATTGTTGGTTCTACTTGAGAAGTTTCAAAATTATTATCATTGATGATTTTATTATTTAGTTGAATTGTACAATGTAATAATTATATATTAATTTAAAAATTCAGTTTTTTTAATGTCTGAAAGGAATTGTTGAAATGCAAAAAAATATTCATTAACTGAAAAAATATCTGACATATACTGGGTCTTAGGATTAAATTAGAATTATTGATATTAAAAATAATTAAATAAAATGGTTTTGTTCAAGTTCTTCGATATTCTCTTATTTTCTTTTATTGACATTTTGCAAGAACTGCTAGTAAATGCAAGAAAACGTAATTAACTTTTAATATTTAATTTTATAATTTTTTTTATTCTGATGTAGTTTCTTTCAGTTTTTTTCATAATAATGTTGTAATTGTATACCTTGTTTATTATATTATTAAAACCAGTATCTGTAATATTTTTTCTTGTTCACTTGATTGTTAGATAAATTATTGTAGAAAGAGTAAAATTTTTTATCGGATGGTGAATAATGGAAGAATAAATACTGACCCATATTTGCTTGCATTAACTTTTTATAAGCAATTTTTTTTCTTTTCAAATTTGAGCTAAAGTAGTTCTGTCCTGTAGTTCTGATTTGGTTGTTTGTTATATTATCTCTCAGTTGAGTTATTCCTTTAGTAAAGAAATATAAACAAAATTTGTAAGGGGGTAAAAGAACTTTTTATCATTAAACAAGCTAATTTAGAAGACATTGCATCAGTGCTTTATAACAGAGTTTTCCAAACTATGGGTTGATTACGAGGCTTTTGCCTTATTACATTGAAATTATTTACAAAATACGAAGTTTAGTTATTCACTCAACCACACGGATTTTTTTTTCTCTCTTAGAAAGCCCATTTCAAAACTGTTGTAATTTATAGAAATAATAGCATTTCCAAGTCAATTTCAACCTCTTCCAAATCAAATTCAACCTTTTCCAAGTCAAATTAAACCTTTTCCATTTCAAATTCAACCTTTTCCATTTCAAATTCAACTTTCGACTTTTTGTCAATTTTCGATTTTTTTCTAAATGAAGGCCACTTATTGTATTATCGAAGGCATAGCTTTTGAAAAATACAAAAAAAAATTTGATAACACAGTTGCATATCCATTTATTTTAACATTTTAGATTTTTTCAGTGTAATATTTCTATGTCATATTCAATTATTTCCAAGTCAAATTCAACCTTTTCCAGATCAAATTAAACTTTTTCCAAGTCAAATTCAACCATTTCCATTTCAAATTAAACCTTTTCCAATTCAAATTCAACCATTTTCATTTCAAATTAATGTTTTAATTTTTTGTAAATTTTATATTTTTTTTAAATAATGGCCATCCCTCCCCCCCCCCTCCAATATGAAAGTATATCATTATGCTCTCCTAAATAGAATTTTCACTTACAGATATCGATTTATTGTACCCATTCGGATTTATTAGGGACTAGTATTATGCTGTCCTGTACCTAGTTTTTGAAATAAATTTTAAAATCAAAATTTTAAATTTTTTTGATTTATTCAATACAAGGGTGTATTCTTATGTTTTCCGAGCCGTAAATTATGAAAATAAGCTCCATAAGTTTTTTTGAATTTATCCAATATAAAGGTCTACTTTCATGTTTCCGGAGCCTAATAAATTCGAAACATTTAAATAAATCAAAACGCAGTGGTGTAATCTTAAAATGGAGGTCGTTTTTAAAATCTACGGCTCCTGAAACAAAAAAAGTAGACCTTTATATTGGATAAATTCTAAAAACTTAAATAAGTCAAAACATAAAATGGATGTCATTTTCATTTTTTACGGATCGGGAAACATAAAAATACACCCTTATATCGAATAATTCAAAAAAACTTAAATAATTCGAAACGTAGTCACGTAATTTTAAAATGGGGGTTATTTTCAAAAACTACTCATACGATAACAGACCCACACATCGAAAAATTAAGGATAATTAATTGAATAAAAAAAGGTTGAATTTGAAATAGAAAAGGTTTAATTTGAAATGGAAAAGGTTGAATTTGACTTGGAAAAAGTTTAATTTGATTTGGAAAAGGTTGAATTTGACTTGGAAAAGGTTTAAATTGACTTGGAAATGCTATATATATTTTTGACAAAGTTAGTAAAAATCATTGTATGTTGACCGCTCTCCCTTTTCTTGTAATTTCCCTTTATTCTGCCCATTCTTTGGTTGATTTTTTTATTATTTAATGTCTGTGTTTTCTACTTTACCTTTTCTTAAATTCAAAGTATTTATGTGGTTGCATTATGTCCACAATATATTCAACTTTATATATATATATTCCTTTTAATGTCCATATATTTTTTCTAGCTCACTTGATTTGCCCTCATAATTATTTAAAATATCATTTTGTAAAACATCAGAGTTAATGCATAGCCATAAAAATGAAACTTCAAAGCAGTAATCTTATATACATAATCTGTGATATTTTTTCTTTAAAAATATTGTTATTTATAATGAATACATGCACATGCAGTTCCACATATGTATGTGGATACCTTCTGGTAAACTCAGATTTAAACATTCTTACATAGAAAACGCATGAGAAATGCTTTTTTAAAAAGTTTAGCTGAATATTGATTTGAACTATTTACTTAATTTATTAAATATAATTATATAATTTTAAATATTTTATCTCATTATGTGTATTATTTTTGTCTATTGCTAATTACTTTAACTTGTCAAAAAGTATTGATCTACCAAAGTAGCTCCTTAAATGTTTCAGTATTCAGCTTGAATTTAAAGTATATTTAAAATTTTGGCTTAATCATTAATAAAAATCTTGACTGACCAGTTGTAATCAGCTTAATATTAATACTGTTGAAATCTATATTAAGTTGATGCATATGTCTAGTTAACCATGATAAGATACAAATAATTAAAGAGATTTATTATTATTTTATTTATATTTATGTAAATTTTTTTCTTTACTCTTTAAGGAAGCATTGTATGACTCAATTTTAGGATAAGATAAGATCAGATAAGTTGATGCATATAAGTGGAACTATCCAAGTTTGAATTGCTCTTTATATTTACTACATCAGTGGCACAACTAATCATTTATTTATGGTTTTGACTGCTGCTGTTCTTTTATATCCTATGAGAAAATATTCTATCTGACAAATAAAAAAGCTAAAAAATAATGTAAAGAATAAAGCATTATAATCTATCACATAAAAAAATCAGCAATAACGCATGGGGCATATTATATTCTTTATATTAAATTATATTATAAGTTAAATTTGATAGTATATGTTAACATTTACATAATCATATTATAACGTTTATGTATATGCATCTGTGTGTATAGGTATTATATTTGCTTATACTTTAAGGAAAAGTTTAAACCAAGTTCTCCTTTATTTTTATTTTTATTGCTTTTTGCACATAGTTCTATTTTTTTTACATATTATTGGCACTTCATTTTTTTTTTCATTTTATTTTAGTACATATTCTGTAGTATAACTTTAGTAACAGTTCTAGTACCTCCTCTTACACTTTTTTTGTAATAGTTTTCTGTTAGCTTGTTTATCTTAGATCTTAGACATTTTTCTAAGTGGAATATTTTTTTTATTAATTTTTTTTTCCATAAATATTTTGATATTCATTTCCTCTTTTATGTATATTATATAATTATTGCATGTCAAAGTTAACCGCATTAGTTTCTTAATGCATTGAGCTATATATCACACATGCACAAACGTACATATATATATTATATACAGTGAAACCTCCCTTAACATACACCTAAACTACACAATGATTATTGCACCGAAAGTTAGATAGAGTTGTTAATACAACACAAACTCTTTTAGTATACATAATTAATAGATGATGGGTACATAAGTAATTTCATTTTATCTAACTTGATTTTTCAAATGTATGAGTTATGAATCTTGAAAAAATTGAACACATTTTTTTTCCCCCATTCCATTGTTTGTTTTTTCCAATATATCTTTATCTGTTCTTCATATTGAATGAAAATATTATTTAAATAGGTTTTCAAAGTCTGGTTTATGTCTAAGATCAGTATAAAATTTCATTACTGAAATAAGAATTTGATTACAAACATATTAGTGGAAGCATTCAAATCGTGGCTTATTCATTTTGAAGCTATTTACATGTGCATAAGGAAAAGTGTTGTAAAAATAATTTTTAAAATTAAAAAAGATAAATAAAATTTAATTTATTTTTTAAACTGCCCTGCATCTTTGTTATATCACTTGCTGTTATAAACTCGTACTGTTGTGGAACGTTATCAATGTGCTTGTTTTTAAAAGTTGTAGTTATATAAATTAAATAAATAGTTAAGCTAAGTTCTCTCCTGAGCCTGAAGGGATTAATATTATATTTTGCGGATTTATTTGTTAATTATTGTTTGTTGAAGATGTTGATTGGGGGTGGGGTGCATTCAGTGACAAAATAAAACACAAATAAGAACTTATTTTAATATGCCTCACTTCTCAAAATATTGGTTCTAGAGTTAACAATATCTCCACCATTTGAAAGTTGATTCAGTTGTCATTTCCATGACAAAATCTTTGTAAGTTTTAAGTTAGAAAATGAAAATTCAAATAAAGCCATTTAAGATAACATAAACCATTAATTTTAAATATTGTTACCAGACCTAAATTCTTCCTTAACTGTGCAGATTGGTGGTTATTGAAACTTTATATAACCTAGTTTAATGTGTGGTTGGTGTTAGTATTGGTAAAAGTGGAGGATCAAGTCTGGCCTATTGGTCCTTTTTTCCTAACCCAAGTGATCAATGTATAAACTTATTATTCCTGTTTTGAATCTTCTGGATTTTCTAGTGAAAACCAAAAGTCATTCAATCGAGAAAACCTTAAGATCCTGGATTCCATATCTATCTGAGCCCAGTAAGCAATACCTGAAAGATGCATATCAGTCACAATCTGCTTTGGAATGTAGAGTGGTCTATGGTACTTATCCTTATTTATGGCAAGTTTCCTCGGTCCCTAATCGTTAGATGTCTTCTGAGCCTCAATAAGTTATCGAAGTTTGTTTTTTTAAAGCTAAGCACAGCCATCTGGTTCTAGAAGTGACTTTTTTTTTATTTTTAATTAATTGTTTATCTTTTTAATTCTTTGGAAAGGAAAATAAAATAACTGATAAATAAAGTTATTGTTACTTTTTAGGAGACGTGTTAACTATGTTTAATTAGAAAATCGCTCTAATATCATTCTACTACTAATAATCTTACCCTTTTTAAAAGTCATCAACTTAACCTCCCCCCTCTCATATATGGAAATTATTAGTCAAACTTAGCTGTACTGTGGGATCGGAGCATGTAACTTTTATATTGTGATTGGCAAGTCTATTATACTCAATAATATCACATAATGTGCCAATAATTATGATGGAAATTTTAAACCAGACTCTGTTTAAAATTTATTCATGTATGAGAAAAATAAGTAATATTTTTAAACCTCAATAAAGGGCTAAATTTTTTGTTCCCCTGGCATTTTTTAAATAGAAGTTTCACTGTGTATATAATATATAGTATAGTGATAGTGTTAGATTAGCAAAATATATTTTTTGAAGTTATAGTTGTAGCATCTTTATTTATTTATTTTTCAAGAATATGAAAACAATAATCCAATAACACATTTGGGTCCTCATTACTTTAATTTTAATTTTTCAACCTGGGTTAAAAATGTTAAATACATATACATTTATACTTTCTTATGAGGTGTCTGTATATAATACATTCAGATGTGTTTGTTTACAAACATGACATAACATTATTTAGAATTAGTATTTTTAGTTTATTTGTTTTCTAGTGTCAATGCAAATAGATTTAGTTATAGTTTTCTTTTATTATTTGATTTTTTGTTTTTATGTGTGGTTTCACAATGTTTTTACACCATGTCAAATCAGGTTCCTGCTATATCCCTGGCCTATGAAGAAGCAGAAAGTGATATCATGAAGCGGCAACCTCGCAATCCGTTCACTGATAAACTCGTAAATGAAAGGTAATTTTTAAGCTCATTGTGAAATTCTCATGAAGATTGGTGAAGACTTCATTCCATTTTTTCTATTTTTCATCAACTATCTTATTATTTATATTTTTATTCTCTTTCTCTCTTTCTCACTCTCTCTATCTTTCTCTCTCTCTCTCTCTCTCTCTCTCTCTCTCTCTCTCTCTTTAATGTTTTTTTTCCTTTGCAACTTCTGTACTAAAAACAGTTTTGTCAGTCTCACTCTCTATCTATCACTTTGTTTATTTTTCTTTCCATACTTCATTTTCTTTCTTCTCTCTATAAAGTGTATGTAATTGTTTCGTGTCACTGGAGATAACTTTCCACAGTAAGTACATTCTCAGATTTTTGCATGATGATTTATTGGTGTGTATTTTTTATATTTTGAAACCATTCTTGTGATAATGAAGAGATTCTGGAATTAGTGAAGAAACTACAGGTTGGATGGGTAAGATAATATTTATGCCTGCACCCACTCTTTGTATATGTATATGTGTGTGTTTGTGTGTGTACGTGCACACATCCACACTCATTTGTGTATGTTTCTGTTTTATTAGAATTATTTGCACTTTGCTGTCTTTCATTTTAATTTTTGTTTATTTTAATTCCTATGGATTGGTTCAGTCAGCTTGTAATGAAAAATTCAATTTAAACAACTGCAATTTAGCATTGGTTTACTTCTCAGTGTCTCAATATGCTGTCCTTTACTTGCCTCATTATAAATGTTTCATCAGCTTCTTTAACCGTTACCAGTGTCTGTGTTATTAATATCGCGTCAAAACTAGTCTGACTAACATTGTCTGTCTATGCTAATGCTCAAAGATGCCTGCCATCTCACTGGCGTATGAAGCTCCTGAATCGGACATTATGAAAAGACAGCCAAGGGACCCATACAGGGATAACCTTGTAAACAAAAGGTAGGTTGCTGTTTTCCTTTCTCTTCTGTATTCTATATTTTCTTATTTGATCTCTACTGACATTTTTTAAACCATGCATGTTACATATTTAAAAATTATTTACTGATATCAAATAAGAAATTCATTACCATAACCTTTAACTGTTGCCATTTTTATTGCATTTATATTGTTTTATGTACATCTTAAACATGTAATGCATTTCTTAAGTTATTGTGTTTGTATAGGCAATGGCATAAGAACTTCATTTATTTTCCATAGCAGAATGTGATATTTCATTGTTATGGCTAATTTTCTTTCAATTACATTATTCAAGTTCTCATTGTACTCATAATATTCAACAGATAACCATTGATTTAGGTGATTTTGAAAAAGAAAATATTTTATCTGAAAATTGGTGGTATTCAAAATTTGACTACTATTTTAATGTTTCTTTATTGATTTATTTTTAGGTATTGACTATTATAAGTGCCTCAAATATGGTTATTTATCAAATTTAACCATATTCATCCTGAAAAATGTATCCCTTTCTAATTAAATGTGTGTGTGTGTTATTGTTTATTTCAGATAGCTTTGATTTATAACACAACTACTAAATTAAACAATTTATTATTGGTTATTATAAATGAAATGCCATTTTCCAGTTTATTAAATTGACCTATAGGCAAAAAATAGTGAAAAGATAAATTAAATTATTACACAATTTAAATTATTATTTTAAAATACACTCTTTACGGGAAGCCTTGCATATAACGTAAATGCAATTACAATCTTCACTTCATAATATACCTTAACACTCATAATCCTTCACAACTGATTTTCCATTAAAAACTTGCTTTCAAGTACATTTTGAACAGACTGAACTCAACTAACTCTGAACTACATTCATATACTATATATTGAAAACTTAACTATGAAAGCCACTTATATAATGGTGTGGAAGGTCTAGACAATTCCAGATCAACACAGACAATTATACAACCTTCTTCATTCAGTGCTATCTAGATCTTTCAAGTAACTTTTTTTATTTCTATTACTTAATACACCCAGAACCATTTTAATATTAAAATTAACAGCTTATGATAATTACTTAAATGAAATATTGTAAATAATAAATTCTCAATATAATCCTGTAAAAATCACTATAGTATGTGTAAATTTAATCATATTATAAAGGATTGTTATTTAAATTTTTTACTGATAGGTTTATCATGATATTAAATCAATTAATCCATACACACATATATATATATATATATATATATATATATATATATATATATATATATATATATGATGATGATGATGATGATGATGAACGAATTAGGCTTAGCTATGTATCAAATCCTGGGTATGTTAATATCAGTCAAGATGAATTAAACATGGTTTTTATGTTGATTTATTTATTTACTTTTTGGTTGCTATTTCGATCCAGATTTCAGGTCATCACCTGGACTACAAAGCATTGAGGAAGAAAGGAGTGCTTTATGAAGACATGATTAAACCATTATGTCAAACTCGATTTGTTTACATGTTGTTTTTATAAATTCTACGGCTTATGATTATATAATTTATTTATTTATAGGTTTATCTATTTTTTCAATTATATTTTGAGTTGTCAGTTCTGCAAAATTATGATTATTTCTTAATGAAGTTCCTGTGGGTGGAGAACAAATTTTTTAGGGTAATATGTTTCATTTTGTATTGTATGTTATGCCTGGTATAATTTACTTTTAAATTTAACTTTTGTAGATCTTATCCATACTTTCTCTACGTGGTTGTATTATATCTGTGTTTGCCATAGTCCTTTTCCTTCAAAACCTATTTCATATGAACTTGAGCTCTTCAGTTGATTTTTCTTTAATGTTTGATTGGAATGCTGTCTAATGTATTTATTCTAGACTTATGAATGAATTTTAAAATAGGTTGCATGAGTTCTGCTAGAAATAATTCATGGTAATTTACTTTTTCTGGCTATTTTACAGGTTTAATTAGAAACTAAATTAATTGCAAGCACTGGATCAAGATAACTATTGTAGATTTTTTTTAATAGGGTGTTATTTTCCTAGGAATTTATTTCTGTGTTATAGAGTTAATATTAAAAGATCTAAATTGTAATTCTCTTATTTCGTTACTTATAGGATGTTTTTCATCAATGGTTTTCAATTGATTGATAATCTGTTTTTGATTATAACTTATAGTTTTATTTATAGCTTTGATTTTAAGTTTTTTTTTGTTATTCTTGTGAATTTCTTATATTTAAAATTCAAGGGCAAACAAAGAAAAAAAGAAATAGTTTTTGTAGACATAGTAAACTTTATTTTAGTGACTTATTTTTCATTAAACATATATTTACCATAGAAACTGATTGCTAAATAATTGATAGTAAATTTTAATAAAAAATATTAACTCATTTTTCGAGATGCTGTGACAATCTGTGAGGTGAGTTATGTTAAGCAATATTATTCTTATGGAGTAAGTAGTGAAAGTTTTGCTCTTTCAGCTTTAAAAAAAAAAATTCAACTACATTTTTTAAAATCTGGTGTGTTTTGTAAAATATTTCATAAACATATTTCACATTGATTGGGATTAATTTTATTAACATATATATTGCGAATTATTAGGAGAAACATGTCGAATTTTCATAAAGAGCTATGTTTTCTTATTTCCTTCATTTCTTTTTTGTATTGAACCACCCTTGTTACTTAAGATTTTCATCATAAGAAATTCTTGCTTTCTTATCTTCCTTCATTCAACTTACTTTGTTGAACCATTTCATTTGATGTTCTTTTACAATTTTAGATTAGTAAAGTTGTCTTTGCATAAATATTGTGCTTTATTTAAATCATCAAATTTTTATTAGTTGCTATTTCCTCTTCAATTATTAATTGGATAGATAAAAACAATAAAGCCCAAATAAATATATCAAGATGCTACATTTTTTAAACTGTATTACTAATTACTAAATATTTGAAGCTATACCTATATTGATAATAGTACTAAATGTAAAATAAGTACCAAACATCAGCCAACATAAATCATACATTTTATACAAACTGCACTGTCATTTCTGATAAATTAATTCCAGTTGCTTATTATATATATATAGTTTGTGTATAGTATTTTTCTAGCATAGTCCTGCTTATTAACTCATGTAGTAGTACTGGATGGAAGAAAAATACAAATTGAAACAATAAGTTACAGCATAATTCTTTTTTGAGGAGATGTAAGACTGAGTTAACACTGATTTTTAAATATTATTGGTTAAAAATCTTAACTATGTACAAAAAACACCATTAAAATTGAGATTACGTAATAAGTAGTATTACTTATTTGAGCTCGGAAAGCCACACACATGCTGCATCCTATTTTCCAAAATAGGAGTTCTAAAAGAAAACAAGCGAAGGATATGCCACGCCAACATAGAACCCATCCTAATGTATGCAGCTGAAACTGAAACCTGGAACTTGTCATCCCAGCTCTATTCAAGGTACAAGCTGTGGAAATGGACTTTTAGAGGAGATGGGCATGTGGCAAGGATGGATAGAATTAGGAACGAGGTAGGTATTAGGGACAGGACGGAGGCTCCTGTATCCTTCAAACAGAGAATTAGACGGTGAAGGCTGATACGATACGGTCATGTAAGACAAATGTTTACCGAGCGATGGCCTAACCGAATTCTAGGTTGGCAACCACTGGGAAGATGGAGGCGAGGATGACCCAGAAAAAATTGGAGATGGCTGGTCCTATCTTGAAGATGGAGATTGGGCCTAACTGTCACCTCTGGAACTCGTACCCTCGTTGGAACACCTATATAATAAAAAAAAAATAATATTACTGGAATTTTCGATAAATAACAATACCCATAGAGCTCTTATACAGATATTTCTCACCTTTACTTTTACTTAAAAGGAGAAAAGTCGGACATTTTCCTCAGACAATTTCATAATGAAACCAAATTGAGTTCATTATAATTCAAAGAATTTTTATACTACTTTAAAGTTTATTTATATTCTTTTCCACTTCTTGTGATTTATTTTATTAGTTACAGTTTTCTGAGTTCTAAGATTAGTTCTACCCGTGATATTGAGGAGACACGAATTTTGGTTTGCTTCCCTGGTTTAAATGTTATCTACTCTTTCTTCAAGCCTTCCTCTACATATTTTATAGCATTTTGTTCTAGTTTATAGCCCCAGAAATGTAATAAAGCATGTAATTACATACATGTAATAATGCTCTTAGCATCTTTAGCCAACCCACAAGAATTTGGCAGTAAGCAAATGAACTCAGTCCACCGGATGGGAGGTAACTTACATCTCCACAGTTTTGTACACTCAACACTAATCTACTCTCTTTCTCACTCTATCCCCATCATATATTAATTACCAACACACTATTATTTCAAGTTAATAACTAAGATACATTATTAATGTGAACCTTTTTTATTATTTAAAGAAAGCAATATCAATCTGATATACATTCTTTATCACACGAATAATATTGCAGCCCAAATTTTAACAATTTTTTCCTTATGCAAGTACTCCCAAATTAAGGCTTCCACCTTTATAGATGTTGGGTGGGTTCTAGGAGAGTATTCCAATCCTATGATTAATCAATAAGCGATATAATAGAATAATTAATTATCTACCACAGTTGAGGACCCTAATCCAGATTTTATGTGAGTGAGTGATGAATTTAGTTTTAATACATTACTCAAGTTTTTGATCATTTCCATGGTTTTATTTCATGAAATGAAGGTGTGGCTCTTTTTTCTCTCTCTCTCTTATTTGTTTACCACAATCTCTGATATATTCAGCTTTTTAAATTTAATGTTATTTGTTTATTATCTTCAAAACCGAATGATGAACAAAATATATCTAATTTTATTTGCCATTTTTATATCTATTCCTTTTTTTTCTTGGTAATATTTTAAAAACATTAGTAATTTCTTAAATTTAATAAATAATTCATTTAACTTTACACATGGATAGAGTCAAGTATTAAAAAAAAAAATTAAAAACTGTGACAGTAGAAATTATTTTCATTATGACTGCTCAAAAACTTGTTTACTAGTAAATATTTTAATAATCTTATCAAATAAAAGCAAAGATTTAATATTTCAAAGTAATGAATAAATATCTGATGTTTTCTCAGTATATAATAATGAGAATTTTATAGTTGACATGTCAATACTTCTTTATTGTGTGTATGATAGGGTTACAGTTTTTTAATTAAAATATTTTAAAATTTTTATAGGCTCATTTCCATGGCTTATGGTCAGATTGGCATGATACAAGCTGCTGCAGGATTCTTTGTTTATTTTGTAATAATGGCTGAGAATGGTTTTCTACCTATGAAATTGTTTGGAATCAGAAAACAGTGGGATTCAAAAGCTGTAAATGACCTAACTGATTCATATGGGCAAGAATGGGTTTGTTTTAAATGATTCTCTTTATAATATATATATATATATATTTTATGTTTCTGAACATTGGTTTATATTAGTTAAATGATTTGTGTTTCAGACTTACCGTGATAGAAAAGCTTTGGAATACACATGTCATACTGCTTTCTTTGTTTCAATTGTAGTAGTACAGTGGGCGGATTTAATAATCTGTAAAACCAGGAGAAATTCTATACTTCATCAGGGAATGAGGTATACATATTTTTTTTTATATATTAGCTCAGAAGGTTAAAATTTTGGTTGATTTAAAATGACAATTTTACTTAATCTTGAGGAAATTATGGCCAAGCATATTGGGGAGAGGCTCCCTCAATGGTCGGTTCTGAACACTGTGGGTACAATTCCCATCTGAAACATATATTAATTTTTCAGTAGGCCCAAGATATAAATCATGGCCCAATCACAAGGCTCACTTGCCAAACTAGTTCTTCCTGCCAATACGAGCAATTAATCTTGCATTAATTTGAACAAACCTAAAATGTATAAATGTTTACTTATTTAAATACTTCTATAGTCATTAAATGTCTTCAGTTAAGCCTTATTTACCTAAATATACCCCAAAATATTTCCCTGAATGTTTTAAGGTGTTATTGAGTACTTAATTGCCTATGAGCTGTTGTTCTGACGAGTGAGCTATTCAATATATTATTCTATTTTTATTCATTTATTTTTTTCAGGAATTGGGCATTAAATTTTGGCATTGTTTTTGAAACTGCTCTTGCAGCATTTCTGTCATACACTCCTGGAATGGACAAAGGTCTTCGAATGTATCCCTTGAAGTAAGTACTATGAATTTCTGGATATGTATAATACATCAGTTAAAACTTCTACATTTTAATTTTGTTTAAAAGAACTATTATTTTTTATATTTTTTTATCTGATGGATATGTAGAAATTCTAATTTTTAAATAGCTATGTTATATTTTCTCATATTGTCTAACCTTGATTAAAAACATTTCTTCTGTAATATTCTTCTTATGCCTTTCAGTGTTGAGTTAAGTTAATCCAACCCAGGATCTCCATCTGTCTCTGTATCTTGCAAGAGTCTTCATCCCTTGAAATATCTTTCCCCCTGCTAGTCCCAACTTGGAAATATAGTCATTATAGCTAAGCCTTCGTCTTCCTCTAGGTCTAGTGCCTACAGTTCTCACCTCCATAAGTTTGTGTGGGACACAATCAGGGCTCATCCTGCACACATGCCTGTACATCCTAACTGTTTCTTCTCCAGAGTCTCTTTCATTATTGGAATGTTTAGTTGTTCCCTTATAATTTCATTGCTGGTCCTATCCCTTCAGATTTTGGAAGTCGCTATCACAAGTTTTTCACTTCTGCTGAAGATATACAGATCCATTTGTTGTCCAGGAGTACCCAGCTCACTGCTCCATACAGCAGAACAGGCATATATATGGCCTTGAATATTTGGAGCTTGATGTTTTTATTGACCTCTCTCTTTCCTACGATTAGTTTGCTAATGGAATAGTATATACTATTAGCTTTCCCTATCCTGTGGGATATTTCTGGTTGGACTTATCCATTTCTGCTGATCATAGTTCCAAGGTTGGAGAACTTATTTACGACTTCAAGCTCCGGTTCTCTGCACATTATGTGGATTTGTTTGGCGTCTCGATTTTGCTTTTTCTGGCATTAATATTCATGCCTTTCCCTGTTCTGCTTCTCACTCTATTAGGGCTTGCCGGAGATTATGTGTATTGTCAGCAATGAGGACTATGTCATCGGCATATACCATTACTTGTGCCAGTATAGGTCTCATGTTCCAATGACCAATCACTGCTCTTGTTGTTTTTCTTTTACAGTTCTTTATTATTTTGTCCATAAAGATGATGAACAGTAGAGGACTGAGGCTATCTCCCTGCTTTACTCCTTTTTCCATTGGGAAGCTCTTCGACTCCAAACCATTAATTCTTAAAATGCCCTTTGGAGCCTGGTATGTAGATTTTATTGTAACAAACCATTCGGCACATTCATTACTCCACTTTTCATATTTCCTCTCTTGGTACTGAGTCAAACGCAGTTTTAATGTCAAGAAAGCAAGGTATAAGCTTTTATTTCGGTCCCAGGCTATCTTGATTAACATTCTTAAAGCGAAGATATGGTCTTGGGTTTGGCATCCAGGGTGGAAAGCTGATTGCTTATTTTCCAGATTTTTCTCGACTAATCGTTTCAGCTTCTTTTCCAAAATCAATGTATATATCTTATATATGACTTGGAAGAGACATATTGGTCTGTAGTTACTACACTCGTTTGTGCTTACCTTCTTGTGGATGGGTATAATAATGTTATATTCCCATTCTTTAGAAATTTTCTTTTCCTCATAATTTTTTCGGAAAAGTTTCTACAGTACCTTAATTATCTCCATTCCGGTGTACTAATAAATTCTGGAGAAATGTCCCTTCCTACTGTTTTCCCAAGCTCGAGTCTCTCTATGGTCGTTTTAACTTCTTCTTCCCATATTATGTCTAAATCCTGGTCTTGATCATTATCTTGTTCACCTGGATTGTGAATCTATTGTTCAGAGCTTGCTGTTTGCTCTGCAAATGTCACGCCATAGTGCCTTTCCCATCGTTCTTGATTTCCAGCAGTTTCGTTTACTATGTCTCCATTTTCATTTCTCACATTTCTTAGTTCCTTTCCAAATTGTTCCCAAGAATTTCTCTTAGGAACATAAATAGAACAGTTTTGCTGAGTCTTACTTGCCATGTATTCTTTCCAGGCTTTCTTTTTGTTTACCACTGCACATTTAACTTCTTCACTCTACCAATATGTTCTTTTTTGCCCTTCTGTTAATTAAAGCGGTCTTTGTCAAATAATCCTTTCCTGTTAGTGATTTATGTTCCAAGTTGCTAAATGTAAATCTTCAATCGCACCGTGTCGTAAACTTTTATTTCGTCCAAATCTGAGACTGGCAATGTTTCTCTGAATCCGAGTGTACCTCCTTACGGGTGATTGGCCTAGTACGAAGGATCCCGTCAGCCCGGGATCACGGTCCTGTCAGAGAGGTGCCAGGAACCTACCCTGGGAGGATTTCTCCTTCCAGGGCTCCTTTTCTCTCACTTGTTCACCGACTCAGTCCTCTACAGGGATTGGTTACCAACCAGACTTGGACTGGGTCGCTCGGCTTTTGCAGTGCCTACCATGTGCAGGTGAGAGTAGAGTTGGGGAGGAGAGGCTGTTTCCTCTTCTGACTATGTATGACGTATCACTCCCCCTATGACAAAAATGTATTCTTTTATGAGATATTATACTTGTGATTATAGTGATTCCACTTAATTGAAACATGTCAAGTCTGGCAGTGCTGTGAAGTGTGGAGAAAAAGCCTGTTTTATTTTTGTTGATCCAATATTAAGGTGTGCTGAAGAACAATCCAATACCAAAACATTCTTTACCGATAGACAAACTCCTTTTGTTCTCCTCAATGTTTGTTTCAATTTGACTAAAAAATAAGTGGTAATTTATAAATTACTGTTTCACATGAACTGTTTTGTAATTAATCCCTTTAAAATGATTCCATCATGTTTATCATCTTTATTGTTTAATCACTGAATGTTTTACTGCAAAACAATGTATTTCTCAACTCAATAAATTTGAACTGTTTTTGAAACCAAAAGTTTCATATGATGGTGAAGTTTTGTCTGTGTTCCATATATTGTTGGGTTACTAAGTTATTACTATTTTTAATGCACATTAGGGTTTGTGTCATTTTAATGTTCATACTGTATTCTTATATTCATAAATAAGATTAAAATTAAAAAATATATACCTAAAAGTTTGGCTTCATCAAAAATATACTTAGTGATTTTTTTCCAATTACCCAGCAAAATATAATAAAACTTGTTCTGATTGTCAGTGCTTAAATAAGTCGATATCTTAGATATACTTCATTGTATTGCAAAAAATAATGTATACATAATTATTATTACTATATAATAATGTAAGTGTTAATTTATTAATAAAACTTGTTTTCTTTTTAATTTTTCAGATTTGTTTGGTGGTTACCAGCCATTCCTTTCATGATCTCAATCTTTGTATATGATGAAGTTCGAAGATTTTACTTGCGCCGAAATCCTGGAGGTTGGCTTGAACAAGAAACTTATTATTAAAAAGCACATGCCTTCTAAAAGTACTTGTGTCATAGTTCAACCTATTCATCACTTAAATTATGTTGAGATGCTATTAGTTATTTCAGTGTAGTTAAGTGAGGTAACATTCACTTAATAGCCATACTCATAAACTTGAGTATAATTGTATTTTAATCTCAAAAGTCTGCCTTTTTAAACTTATTAATCTTGTAAACTGCTACAGTATGTTTTTTAATGTGTTTTTTTTTTAGTTTATTTTATAAAAGAGAAAGTAGTGAGAACATTAGAAATAAAGTGCATCTCATTTTTTTTTCTTAATTTATGTGAATAGCTTTGACTGTTGTTATAGTTACTTTATGATTTTGTATCAAAATATGAAATGATTAGGTTTAAATAATTATTAAAAAAATTATATAATGTTTATAAAAAATTTGAACATTACCTCTATAATTGTTGTATAGAATTTCAGAGACTTTAGTAGTACAGCAAAATGAGGAATTAAGAAGGTTCAGAAGTTATTAACAGTGGAAAAAAAAGGTGAAGGGATGTTCATATGACTTGGCTTGCGCAGACAAGAATGATTAGAAATTCAATTTACAAATAAAATCACTGCCCTAGTGGAGTTCATGGTTCATCATGTTATAAATTAGTTTTTTATCATCCAAATCATTGATAAAAATCAGTAAAATGATGTCAACCAATGGCTTCAGTATTTTGTAATTATTTTAAACAATATTTATGACTGCTGATATGAATGGTCATTAGAACATTCCATTGTTATTACCTACTGTTTCAAATGTTTAATCAAAAAGCCAAAACTGAAACTTCTCACCAGTTTTGCTTTATAGGTATTATTAATTTTATGATGTTAGTATTAGGCAGTTATTTTGACTGTATGTTAAGGTAGTTGTAATATCTCTAGAAATACCCAATTTTAACAGATAAATAAATTCCCATCCTAGAAACTAAAGTTGTATAAAATAATGGTGTTTTAATTTGAATATATTGTATATATTTAAGATTTATTTGGAAATATTTCTATAAAATAAAATACAGAGTTTTCTGTTCAAAAATAGTTATTTGAACCTTATATAAAAAAATTAAAAAAAAAATCCACTATTGTGTCATTTCTTAATGGCTTTAAACACATTGCTTTAGTTTACTTTTTTAGAGACAATAAACCTTTTTTTTGTGCATAAATATAGAATAGGGTGATAATAACTATCAGCTATAATTTAATAAATCTTACCATGATGCCATTTATACATATCTGTACTTATGCTTGTGTAAATATACCTTATATTGTTTGTAGTTATTAGCTCTATTCCTCTCCAAACAAATATAAACTATTACTCAAATTATTAAAGTATCCTATTAAATTGTATTTTGTATGCAAACTTTGTTGTATATTTTCAATTTTAACTTACATTTATCATTTTCTCATATATCTTGAATCTCTCTTAATCTTTCCCTCTATCCCACCCAATCTTTCTCTTTTAAATCAAAGGTTTAGTTTTTTAAAATGTATCCATTAATTATTTAATTGTGTTATTTTATTTTTGATATGTAATATTGGCATTATGGAGATTATTCTTTTTTTGTTGTGGAATAAAGTTATTTGTTTAAGTTTTTATCGTTTCATTAACTCCTTACATAAAAAAAAAAAAAAAAAATGATTAAAATACTGTCTTATACTGGTTAGTCCAGTTTCACTGATTAGGGCGACATTGACGTTTATCAATTGAAGGATGTGATTCAAAACATTACCCCATTAATGATAAAATTTCAAAGTGTATTTAAATCGAGTCCACCTGTCACTTCTTCCAAGTAAATTTTACTGATATCTGTGATATATAATCTCTGTAACTACTCCAGGCTCATCATTATGGTTTCAAGCTAGTAATATTTGTTTCAAGTGTGTTGTATATTTGAAAACTTTACAATCGGTGGCATCAGGTTAAAGGATTTTTTCCTATTTACCTCTGACTGCTCTCAGGTTTCCTGAATAACAAATGGAATACATATTACATGTTGTTAATTAGGTTCCTATTAATGAGAGGAGGATGTAATATAAGGTGTGTAATTTAAGTAATAAGACTGATTATTTTATTGAAATAAAATTACAATTTCACATTGTTTCCTTCAAAGTAACTACCTGGGGAAGTCACACAGTGCTGGAGATGATTCTTCCTTGTGGCTGTTTTAATATTCCCCAATGTCCCAAAATATCTTTCCTTGAGGTGATTTTTCAGTCTTGGGGACAGAAAAGTCACATGGACTCAAGTTGAGTGAATAAGGAGATTGAGGAGCGATATGAATTGTTTATACTATCCAAAAACTCATTGATGGAAACCACAGTGTGACAAGGTGCATTGTCCTGATGCAACACCCGCATATGTTTTTGATGATTGGTTCACTTTCTGAAGTCTTTTTGCTCTTGTAAAAGATTTTTTCCATCACCAATTCATTAGTCCACTAGCAGATCCCGGATTTAATTTTTGGGGGCTTCAGCCCGAAAGATTTTTTTTTTCATATATATAATGATAATTACTTTGTAAAAAAAAGAAAGAAACTAACTACTTTTATGAAATGGTGTTTAAGTGATTCTTGAAGTCCTATTAAATGTAATTACATGAACAATAATACTTTAATAAGATAATTTTGTCCATTAAATATGGTTATATTTTAGCATTTTTTTGGAATGGGGGCTTCAGTCGGAAAACCCTCCCTCTCCCGTGGATCTGTCCATGCATTGGCCAAGATTTGATGTATGGCTGTGAGTCAAATTCAAATCTTCACCGATCATTCGGACTGTCAAACGACAATCTGAACGCACGAGATCGTAGATTCTGTTAACATTTTAATTGTTTCTTGAAGATGAAACCCTTCCTCTGTGAGGCTCGTCTTATAAGGATACAAACCTTTTTTATATAACAAACATATTTGATAAAAAAATCTTATTGATCTAATGTTATGAAATGTTACTTAATGACTTTTGCAATATACTGAAATATTATTTCTGATAGATTTTTTTTGTTGGATACACCAAACACTTGATAAATTCCAATGATTGTGTTGTTTCTTTAATATTTAATAAATTTCAATATTTAAGTTGTTTCTTTAATACTTAATGAATACCAATGATTAAGGTATCATTTTGAAGATTATTTCTTCTTTCATTGCTAAACAATAAGTACATCTCCCAGAAAAAAAGTTATTTAGAAATAAAAACTTTATTTCTGAATATCTCAAAAATTATGCAATTTATGGTTGATTATACCTGTAATAAATTGGAAGGTTTCTACCTTCCTGTTTGTTAATGATAATTATTATCCATATTGAAATGATCTCTGGAAGACAATTTGAATATCCTTTTAATTATCAACTGCAATATTTCTGGAGATGTTATTGTTCTGATTATTTGAAAAACTTATTAAAAGTTAATGGGTTTTTGTGAGAAATAGAATAATTGCTTTATTCTATCTTATCCCCTCATATATTATTTCAATAAGGCTCGAAATCGATTTCACACCTAATATAAGCTCTTATAATGCTCATATGCCATAAATGGAGTACCATTGGATTCAGAATTTCACAGAGGGGGAGTGTTAGCGATTCGTACTTTCCATTTTTGTGAATTAAATAACGTGGGTAAAAACATTTCAATAAGTTTCAAAACTGGGATAGTGGAAAATTGGTGGATCAAGGCAAGAAAAATAATTTAAATCGGACCATTACAAGGATAGAAACTTATTGAAATTTGTAAATATATTAAGATTTATTATTTTCAATAAGGAACCACTATAAGCCAACAAGAAAAAAAATGATGGGTTGCACCTATCACATAACATTCACTTACCACCGTATTTTGAGTAGAAATAGGTGTTTTCATATGGAGGGCAGTGTAAGTAAAAATTATAGACATTAATTAATAATAAATAATTATAAATTTCTTTCAAATTTTATATTTATCCATTTTGTCTAAAGAAGAAGAAGTATTGCTACTAACAACGTCAGATGTTTAATTATTTCAAATAAACAAAATAAAGTTACTTTAAAGGAAGAAATTTCGATAGCTATCTAAATATTTCATGTGTGAGTATAGGCGCAGACTTCAGGGGAGGGGAGGAATGGGCTATCACCCTCCCCAATAAAAATAAAGAGAGAGAATGAGAATATCATTTTCCCCCCAATATTTTGAAGAACAATAATAAAATCAAAATCAATAACAATTAACCTACATTAATGAATAAAATATGTAAACAAAAAACTGTGCCACTACAACCCATGAAGGGTCTTGGGTTCAGTACTATTTAGGGAAAGCACTGTTTCTAGGTCAACAGTTGTGCAAGGAGGTGATTTGAGCAAGATCACACTCAACCACCAGGTTTTCCCCCTTAACTAATTATTTAATTAAGAGTACCCACTTTATAGAGGCTGGGTGTGCCCTAGGAGGGACCCTCAACCCAGGGTCGCCCCACTACCAATGAAACAGATAAATAAATTTTCTGCCATGAGCCGGGGTTCGAACCTGAGCTACTGAGCTACCCTGCTCCCCTAAAACTATTCCTATCAATATATAAAATTGAACAAGAAGAAGCCTTCAAAGTAAAAAAAAAAAATAATCTCCAAATTATTTTTTTAGAAATATTTTTACACCTGCAGTTGCATTAATGAGAAAAAAATGTGTTTCTATTTAGTTACTTTAGTAGAATGTTTAGGTCATATATTGTCAGGGGTGCCCATCCTCCCAAAGGTCGATGGCACAAAGAACCTATCTCCCCCTTCCCAAGATCTTTTTTTTTTTTTTAATTTAAAATAACTATGTTATGCATGTAATATGCTTTTGCATGGTGTATACACATTTCTAAGAAATAAATGCCTCTTCTGTACAGTTAATACATCAGAGCAAAAAAAAAAAAAAAATATATATATATATAAATGAGGCGTTTTGGGGAAACCTGGAAGAGATTGTAAGCAAAATACCGCGAAACTATGTAAAGATTCTACTAGGAGATTTCAACGCACAAATAGGCAAAGAGAGGAAATACAGAAAAACGGTGGGGAAATACCCGGCACACAATAGAACAAACAGGAATGGCGAGAGATTAATCGGACTATGTCAAAAAGCTGAATTAAAGATCATGTCGACCTATTTCAAAGCGAAAGCCAGCAAGAAAAAGACATGGGTCTCCCCAAACAACCATCTTGGGGAATTTCAGTTAGATCACGTAGCCATTTCCTGTAAGTCCTATAAAGAAATCCAGAACGTTAAAGTAAGAAAGGCAATAAACGTTACGTCAGATCACTACCCATCACAAATAAAAATTAAGATGTTTCCCACGAAGAAGCATAATTTCAGGAACGGTATCAAAAGCAGGAAAATAGACAGGGAAAATCTGGTCAAAAATAACGGGGAAATGTTTAGGAAAAACTTAGGACTCCCACAGAACTGGGAGGAAACCACCAAGAACATGATGGACTTGGCCGAAAAGCTAGCTCCAGGAGGAAAATCCAAGAGAAAGGAGTGGTGGAACATCAAGTGCCAGGAGGCAATCCAGAACAGGTTCGAGGCGTGGAAAAAGTGGAACCAGAACAAAACGGAGGAAAGTTACCATAAATACATAATAGAAAGAAAGATCGCTCACAAAATCCTGAGGGAAAGAAGGAGAAAGTTTTTCAATAATCGACTATCTGAAATAGAGACGAACTTCAAGAGGAACAACTCCAGCCTCTTCTACAAAGGTTGCAAACAGAAAATCAAGGGTTTCACGGCATCTGGGTGATATTGAGGAGGAAGGATGGAACCCTAGCACAGACGAGTGAGGAAAACTGTAACATTTTTGCGAAGTATTTTGAGGAACTATTGAACTGTGAAGAACCTCAGGAAAGAATGACAATGGTCGATAACACGCCTCCTGATGCAGAATCATATCCACCAGATGATGAGGAACTGGATGAAATCATCGCATCCTTAAAGAACAACAAAGCGGCAGGAGAGGACGGTGTGCTTGCCGAGATGTGGAAACTGACTGGGGATGACTTCAGAAGGGTAATCATGAAGCTGATGATAGATATCTGGAGCGAGGAGAAGATTCCCCAAGAATGGAAAACAGCCTTAATACACCCACTACATAAAAAGGGAGATAAAACTGATGTGAATAACTACAGGGGAATCTCCCTACTACCGGTCACCTACAAGATTTTCTCAAAGGCTTTACTAAACAGACTCTATCCACAAGTAGATTCTAAAATCGGGGAGTACCAAGGTGGTTTTAGAAAAAATAGATCATGTCAAGAACAAATTTTGAGCCTCAAGCTATTAATCAAACACTACAGGACTAAAAGTAAAAAGAACCTTTTTATTTCTTTCGTCGATTTCAAAAAGGCGTGTGATTCGGTAGATAGGAAAACACTACTTGAAGTACTAAAAGAATACGGAGTTGACCAAAAAACTAGAAAATTGATAGGGTTAACGATGACAGGGACTGAATCTAAAGTTAAATTCCAAGGAAATATCAGTGAATCATTTCAGATCAAAACGGGTCTCAGACAGGGAGACGGGTTGTCTCCAATACTGTTTAACGTATTACTCGACAAGTTCATAAAGGAACTATGGAAAATCAACAATTCAGGTGCAACCCTAGGTACTAAGAACAATAACGTCAAAATTGGATGTCTCGCATACGCAGACGACGTTGCCCTTTTATCCGAAACTGAAGAAGAGGCGATTGCCCAAATAAACACCCTCTCGGAAATAGCGAGGAAAACAGGCTTACATATATCTTTTGAAAAGACGGAATTGATGACAACGGACGCGAATTTTAAGAAGAACACAATTAAAACCAAATACGGAACGATAAAAGTAACTCAAAGATTTAAATACCTTGGAGAAATCATATGCAGCAATGGGTCAGAGAGAGAAGGGTTTAAGGAAAGAATTGCCAAAATCGAGAAATTAAGCTTCGCCACCAGTGAGCTTTATAAAAAGAAAAACTTATCTCTAAAAGCCAGAATACGACATTATAACACGGTCGTCAAGCCAGTGGTACTCTACGCAACAGAAACTTCTTGTCTTCCCAGCCTAGAAAGCCTTCTGAAAATAGAAAGAAGAATTCTCAGAAGAATCTACGGGCCTAGAAGAACACCTGAAGGATACAGGTTGAGGTCAAATGAGGAAATATATAAAGAAACAACGGATCTAGAAACTGACGCTAGAGTGGGAAGGCTGAGGTTCTATGGCCATATGATAAGGATGAATCCTGAAAGACTTAACCATAAAATCTTTCAGCGCATCCAGTCATAAGAATGTAAGCGGGTATTTTAAACAGATTAAGGATGATATGGACCAAGTGGGGCTAAGAGACCAAGATTGTTTAGACAGAGATGAGTATAGAAAGGCGCTCAAGAGAATAACGGTTCTTGCGGGCAAGAAGCGCTCCAAAAAAGGTGTTGCGTGGTCTGAGGAGAGAAAACGTAAGCACGCGGAGCTCATGAGGGGTATATGGGAGAAGAGGAGGCAGATGAAGAGGAAGCATTAACTTCATGGTATTCGCGTGGTCTTTAAGGCCTGTTCGTGAAAAAAAAAAATAAATAAATGACTTTATTACAAGTTTAAGGTCATATGTCTTCAGGGGTGCCCATCCCCCCAAGGTCGATGGCACAAAGAACCTATCTCTCCCCTCCTCCCAAGATATTTTATTGCTTTCCTTTTCTTAAAAACAGAGCAAGCTAAGGCAGAATTAGAAAAATTGTAGATCATATACAATTACACTTGCTATGCTATGTTCCATGCTTTTCTCCTTGTCCCTTAGTCTTAAAATTCATAACCCCGTTGAAATGTGCCCCTTTAAAAATTCAAAAAACTATCAAAATATGCACCCCTCAAACATTTCTATGGCGCAAGTTGCGCCATGAAATCCCCTTCTGAGCACCACTGTATGTCGTTATCTCATAATCCCTGCCGCCATTTCTTTTTATTATGACAATCTTCCTCCCGGAGTTCTCTTGTTGCTTTTGCCTCACAGATACCTTTGATCTATCACTTTTCTGGTCGACCTCTCTTCCTCCTTTCAAATGGTACATGCTTAGGTACCATTTTAGGCCATCAGTCCTCCTTCATTCTCATAACTTGTCCAAACCAACTCAGCTTTTTAGTCTCAATGGAGTAAAGGATGTTGAGGGGTTCTTTCACTTTGTCCCTAATGTGATTATTTGGAACGTGTTGTAGCCTTGATATTATAGAACTTCGTTTCCAAAAAGCCATCTCCATTGATTCCGTTTTCTTGCCGAGTTTGTTGAAATCGTCCAGGTTTCTGAGACATATAATACAGTGCTTACAACAAATGAGTGTTCTGCCTCTGATGATCTTATCATCAATGTCCTTTTTGCTGTTACTCCCCTTTGAAAGCCAACTGCCTAAATATTTAAACTGCTCTGTTAGGGTCAAATCCCATTCTCCAATAATTAGTGAGGAGTTTCGACTATTGTTAAATGCGATGTTCTCACTTTTTGGGTAAAATACACTGACAGGCAAAAAATAACACCCACTTGATTTTTTCATGTTGTCATCTAAAAATATTTCTGCTTTGGATTGGTCTATTGTTTTTAATGAATAAATAGGTAATCTTTTTGTTTGTTTTCAATTAGGAATGTTAATATAAAGGACAATAACCCTTAATCCTTAATTCAATGAAATGATTCTAAGATTCTAATGTTTAATTTCTATGGAATCAAAATGTTTATTCAGTATCATTAGTTCATTGCCGTTTCTTGCAGCACATTTCTTAGTCTCCTGCTTTTAATTTTTTCAATATTAAGTTTAAAAATGCCTCTTAGTGCTGAGGATGTTACGCTTGGTGTGGCACTTATTGATGATGGACGTTCCATTAGATATGCAGCTAATGCCATTGGAGTTCCATATGAAACTTTACGAGATGCCGTCAGGCGTTTTCGGGAAACCGGTTCTTACAATAGAAGGCCCGGTTCTGGACGGCCAAGGGTAACAGAACCACGGGGTGACCGGTTTTTGACTTTGAGAATTTTACGAAACCGGCACCTTACCGTTGTTCAAGCGATTCATCAGCTCGAAGAAGTTCGAGGTGTGCTAATTTCTGAACGTACCGCTCGGAGAAGATTAAATGAGTATGGATTAATGGCTTTTTGTCCAGTAAGAGGACCAAAGTTGACCAGAACTCACAGAGTAACACGGCTGGCTTTTGCTCGAGAATACAGCCATTGGACTATGGACGAATGGAGTGCTGTACTTTTTACAGATGAGTCAAGATTCGCTCTTCGATCTCCAGACGGGCATGAAAGGAAGGATGTGGAGAAGAAGAAACGAAAGATATGCAGCCTGTAATTTTTCCCACAGCCAACCTTTCCAACGTGGTTCCTTAATGGTGTGGACTGGGATTTCAATGGAGCGCCGCACAGAATTGGTTGTTGTTCGTGGAGGGTCTTTCACGGCTATTCGCTATGTAGATGAGATTTTGGAACCTCATGTGTTGCCTATCCTCAATGAAATCGGCGATCGTTCTATTCTAATGCACGCATAGTGCAAACGTTCCTTCAACAGAACAATATTTAGGTTTTAGCCCGGCCAGCACGTTCTCCAGATTTGAACCCCATTGAGCATTTATGGGATAACCTCGGAAGACGAATAACAGCGCGTGCAACACTTCCTGATACACTGCAGGACCTTGAAAGGGCTCTTCGGGAGAAATGGGCTATCCTCCAGCAAAGGAACATTTCCCGACTAGGGAAGTATCCCGAGGCGTCTTCAAGAAGTAGTGAAGGCAAGAGGAGGAAACAAGCGCTACTAAATGATGATGTAATTAATTTCTTTTAGAATAATAATGGTTCGTTTTTCAATTTTTTTTTCTCTAATGTTTCTTAACTAATCACATTTTCATTATTAAAGGTAAAAAAGATTATAAAATTCCATAAATACTAAGTATTATCTACAAATACAACTTTTTTTACAAGTGGCAGAAATATTTTTAGATGAAAACATGAAAAAATCAAGTGGGTGGAATTTTTCGCCTGTCAGTGTATATACATATATACACACACACACACACACATATATATATATATATATTTTCTTTTTTCTCTGCTGTATTAAACCTACAGAACAGGCCTATATTTCTTAGAAATGTGCATACACCATGCAAAAGCATATTATATGCATAACATTGTTATTTTAAATTTTTAAAAAATAGCTTATTACAAAATATGTTAGCTTACATAATGCAATTATACTACTCTATTAATATACTACGGCATATGTTTCTCTTATTGAAATTGTAGTTTATATTTAAACATAGTTATATATAACACCATATCCTATGGTTTTATCATAACCCTTCCATTTTTATGTGAAAATTTTATCACATTTCTTGCAGCAATTTGAGGCATCGGAGAATTGAGAGTTCCTTCAAATATAAATATAAGTATATAATATATTTAATTGATTTTCTAACATATTTTCAGATATGCACATACGAAAAAAAAACAGTTTTACACGCACATACGCAAAAAAAAAAAACTAATATACATATATAGTGAGGCTGGGGTAGCCGTACAAGCTAAGGCGCTTGCGATAATTTATCAAAGTTAGGCAACGCCAAGTGTGGTTAGTACTTGGATGGATGACAGTCCACCAGGTAAAGCCACGCTACCCGAGATTCTCCTTCCCCGGGTATGTGAGGTCCGTCAGCCTACTGAAGGCAACTCACACTGACCGGGCATAGGACTGATGACCCTACCCCCCCGTGTATTTCAATCGGGAATTGGGGATATGTTCTAGAAGACCACATCTTGCGGTCAAAGATCTTAACGGCCTGTAGCGCCTACCGAAAAAAAAAAAATGAGAATGATCAAGAAATGGAAATGATGGTCATCATATAACGTGGTGATTTGAAACTAAAGGGCATCTACTTGTTAATAATTTTTTTATTAATTGCATTGATTTACTGATAAACCTCTTAAAATCTGAAATTTGCCAACACTATGGGCCATTGCAGACCTAGACTTTACGGCCAAACAATAAAGCTGTATTTTATAAAGCCCAGAGAGAAAAAAAAAAGGAAAGGGACTAATCAAAAAATGAGTAAAGAAACATGCATTTGTAACAAAAATATTGTAATATTCAAAATTACACCATACTTTAGAAAGAATTACATATCATGGCTTTGATACACAAAAATATACATTCAAGTTTATTGTTATAAAATATACAATTAACAGGATATAAATTAAGTATACACATAAGTGTGTGTACATATACACGTCTTTCTAAATAAACATGAAAGATCTGAACAAATAATTAAATAGTAAACAAAAGTGTTAAAAAACTGGAAAATATATTTAATTAAAACTCATCTATATACACTTACTTTCTTTACATTCATGTGCATTATATTTACAAAAAGGCTATAACTCCATAGTAACTTATTTTCAAACAGAGTGAACTATCTGTATGAGTTTATTAAATAAACAAATAATAATGTTTCCACATTATTGTATTTTCTTCAGCATTCTTTAATGTTCAAAACACATAAACATTTATATCACTAAATATTTAGAAGCGTCAGCCCATCATTTATTAAGAAAGAACTGTAGTAAATCTCTACCTTATCTTTTTGTTTTGATAGGAAACAGTAATAGGCACTGTTAGCTGATCGTTTAAGAAAAAAGAATTATGGTGCATTGTTATTATTTTCATTTTTTTAAATAAACAATCATGACATTAAAATGATCTTTGTCAATTTTTCAAATCGAGTGCTGATAAAAAAAATGATAAGCACCATTCAGTTTTGAAGAAACCAAGAAAAAGACTGACCAACCTTTTCTGTTCAATTAATTTCTTTTCTTTTACATATACCAATCAATTTTTTTGGAGTTGGAAAGAGCCGAATTTGTTTTATTCAAAATCTAAATAATAAATATTATTGTAATTAATTAAAAAATATAACAAAAATTAATAATTTAATACTTTTTTAATAACTAAACCAATAAATACAAAACATGATACAAGAGTCTATTAAACAATTTCTTTACAATATATATACACCAAATGGAAAATGAAAATAACCTTATGGCAAAAATTCAATACAAAAAAATTAAATAAATCTAATTCTTTAGGCCATTAAATCATTACATTTTGGCTTGAGAGAGCATATAAATAAAAAAAATTACACACTAAGCAATTTTTATGTTTAGGGTTGTTCTTCATTATTAAAATAAAACTATTATTGAAACGAATGTCTTGAAACTAACTTTGGAGGAAAAATAATTGTTTGTGAAAATAAGAAAAAGTGATCATAAAAATCATAATAAAAAATTTGTATAATTATATTTGAACATTACTAATGGAATCTGTTAGCAGCATTTTCACGCTCTCTCCTTCTAAGCTTTTTTCTGCGACGATCTATGACAGCAAGCTCTGCTTTTACATCGGCATAAGCTCTTCTCAACTGCTGAATTGTTTGCTGAATTAAAGCTATCCTCTGATTAGAATCAAGATCAGGATCTATAATAAATAATAACAAAATTTAAAAAAAAAAACATATTGATAAATAACAGTAAATTGACATTCATACACATTATACTATATACAGTACACTTTAGTCAAAGGTCACACACACTACATATCCTAGGAAGCTACACCAAGAAAGATGAGTAGATAAGAAGGCTTAGAGGAGACACACCTGACTACACCTGACTCGGAGGCAGAAAGGGCTAATATAACCCACAACCCTTAAACAAATAATTATTATGAACCCTGAAAAGAAAGATAGGCATGGAAAAACATTTATCTCAAAATAGTGACTTGGAATGTAAGAGGACTAAACCAACCAGGGAAAAATCTGGAAATGAAGCTGGATAAATACAATGTGTAAATTTTGGCAATGGATGAATGTAGAGATCCAGGACCTGATAAGGTACACAATGAAAAACAGTGGGAACGAAAACAATATTTTTGTAACAGTTTCATGGTAAATAGATCACTCATTCATAGATTATTTTTCCATAGGTCCAGACGGCATCCCTGTCAAATTAATAAAATTACGTCTCCCTGAAATTCTCCCAGTTCTCCTTTTTATCTACAATTTCTCCCTTTATAATTCAGTATTGCCTACCTCTTGGAAAAAGCCTAATCCATCCTCTCCCAAAGATTTCCGCCCTATCTCAATTCTTTTTAACCTCCCAAAGCCCATTGAAAGATTGGTGCAATCCCAAGGCTCCAAGTTCCTTGAAAAGTCCAACCAATTTTTGAACCTCTCCAATCTGGTTTCCGTCCTGGCTATTCCAAACAATCTGCCTTAATTAAAATTAACAGCGACATTCAAACTGCAATAGACGATAGAAAATTAACTGTCCTCATACTTCTCGACTTCTACAAATCCTTTGATACCATTGACCATTCCATCCTCTTCGACAAACTAAAATCATTATCTTTCTTCAATAGTTTCATCTCTTGGTTTCAATCTTTCCTCTCCCAACGCACCCAAGCAATCTCCATACCCAATCATCCACTACCTTCCTTTATCCTCTGGAGTTGCCCAGGGTACAAGCATATCTCCTCTCCTTTTCAGCTCCTATATTAACGACCTACATAATTCAATTCTTCATTGTTCCCACCACCTTTTTGCAGATGATTCCCAGATCTACCTATCCTTTTCTCCCCCTGAATTATTGGTAGCATTTGCCAAGATTCCAGAAGACCTTGATTGAATCAGTGCCAGGGCAAACGTAAATGGATTAAGGTTAAATGGTGGTAAAACTCAGGCCATTGTCATTGGTTCCAAGCCCCTTATTAGATCCCATGCCGACTTTCCCATATTACACCTTAATGACCAGCCAATCTCCTTCTATTCACTCCTCAGTTAAAAATTTAGGATTTATCATAGATCAAACCCTCTCCTGGAACTACCATATTTC
The DNA here is from genome assembly GCA_928085145.1 of Nezara viridula. NCBI lineage: Eukaryota > Metazoa > Arthropoda > Insecta > Hemiptera > Pentatomidae > Nezara > Nezara viridula. The sequence goes on from OV725078.1 coordinate 112,267,079, forward strand.
TCACATCTCCTGACACAATTTCTACCCTTAAACTATTTCATTGCTTCCGCCATCTCCTACCTCAAAATACGCGTAGACTCCTAATTTCCTCTCTCACCTTACCCCACTTTGACTACAGCTGTGTGGTGTATGATGGCCTCTTGGTGGAGCTCCAAGATACACTGAAAAGACTAATGAATAGATTTGTAATTGGTGCCCCGAGATACTCCCATGTCTCTCACCACTACACTGAGGTAAAGTGGCTCTTTCCCTCCTTTCGAAGACAATATTTCCTAGGTACGTTCCTTTATCAAATCATCAACAATCATCGTTCTTCTTACACCTACAATCTTCTCCAAATTAAGTCCTCAGTCCATTCCCTTTCCACAAGATTTCAACATTCTGACCTTTACAGCTCTTCTCACAAATCTGCCTCATTTCAAAACTCCTTTATTGTCAATTTCTGGAATTCCCTACCTATCAAAATTCGGCATTTCCCCTCCATATCCACATTCAAAACCCTCCTATTCAAATTTCTATCCCAAAAACAGTCAGATACTTGCTAAGTTTTTGATATTATACATTTCTATTATATCATTCATCATCAAATGATAGTACTATTTCATACTGTAAACTTCACTAGTGATAATACAATATCTTTCAACTCTTAATGCCACTGAATGCATCTATGGTTTTTTTAAATTTTATTCTTATACAATTAAATCTGTACCTATAGTTACAATAAGATAATAATATGTTTGCATATCATTCATTATTTAAATACTCTGGCATTTTATATTGTCAGATTCATCTTTTGTTGGTTAGCAGAAACACAGATCTTATTTTAAAGAAGAACTCAATGTATTTTTTTTCTCAAAAGGGCATAATTGTTTTTGTTTTTTTATTGTACATAGTTTTAAATGTCCTGTCATAGTTTGAAGTGTTTTGTATATAGATTCACTTTTTTTTTTTTTTTTTTTTTTTTTTTTTTTGTATATAGCTTGTTTAACTGATATTTTCTCAAACTTTTCTTTTTTATTATTGTTCTATTTAGGCCAGATGTAGTATTTTAATTCTGTACTATTTTGTTATTCTAAAGAGACTTTGCCCCAGAATAAAGTTATTTTCTATTCTATTCTATTATAAATTAATTAACAAGAGAATGTGTAAGATAAAAATAAAAGGGATGTTCTCTAATATATCCTCGATTATTGTACATGCCACAACTGAGGAAAAGGAAGAGGATGTTAAAGACGATTTCTATGGGATTTTCACAAGCAAGTTAGAAGAAATCCGAGGACAAGATATGAAAATCATTCTGGGTGGTTTTAATCTGAAAGTGGGCAAAGAGAATGTTTTTAGATCAACAATTAGGATGCAAGGCAAACACCAGGATTCAAATGAAAATGAGCTAAGATTAATATACTTTGCTACAGAAAATGGTATCAAGATAATGGGTACATATTTTAAGCACAAGGGCATCCACAAAAAAACCTGGATAACAGCACATGGTGACATTAAAAACCAAAGAGACCACATTCTAATACACAAAAGACAAACATTAAGTATTGAAGATAGAGACGTAGACTATGACAAAGATCTCTACTAAGTAAAATCTTCTTTCAAACATAAAATCTCTGCAATCTCAAGCAGCTATTAGAAATCTACAGGCATATAATGTGAGTAAACTGAAGGAAGAAGAATGTAGAACAAGCTTCTATCAAAAGGTGACTGAAAAACTAAAAAGTGCTTCTGATCCAACTAATAGCCTGACTGATCCAACTGATATAGACACCAAGTGGAATGCTATTAAAAACAGCTGGGGAAAAACAGAAGATGAGGTACAAGGAAGAAAAAATAGAGAGAAGAAGTGTGGATGGTTTGATGCATAATGCCATCAAGCACTGGTAGAGAATGACAAGAACAAGCCGAGATGAGTACTCTGCGAGGAGGAATGCCAAGAAAATCTTCTGTCAGAAAAAAATAATGTAACTAAAAATGCAGCTGAAGGATCTCAAGAATGACCCTAGCTCAAAGAATACAAGAAAGTTTTATAAGGTATTAAGGAAATAAAAAGAGGCTACCAACCAAGTAATGCGTATTGCAAGACAAAAGAAAGAGCCATAGTTAGTGAGCCTATTCAAATATTACAGAGATGGTCAGAATATTTCAGGGAAATTATAGTAGAGCCCAAGCATCAAGATAAAGAGGATAGAATTGAGCAGCTGAAATGATAACTGGCTGTACCTTGGAGAAGGAGATAAAGAAGTAGAGTCTGAACATAATTAAGCAGGTTGAAGAAAAAAATACAAGGAATACTATCAGGAGAATTGCAGTAAATAGTGGCCTGAGGCAGGGAGACTCACTATCACGTGATTTTTTTTTTTTTCAATTAAGTATTGGAAAAATCTATTAGGGCAAAATAAACAGACTCTAATGGGTAATTATCTATAACTCACACAGCACTGCAGAGCTTGAAGGAGCTTTAGAAGAGTTTAAAAGAGAAGCGGCAGAAGTGGGCCTTCATGTTATTGATGAAAAAATTAAATATTTAAAAACTTTCAGAAACCAACAACTGGAATACCACGCTTTGCAGATCGACGAACGCAGTTAAAAGTACAGGCCCTTTTAAGTACATTGGTTCTGTCTTAATAGATGACAACAGAATGAAAGAAGTGAATGCCCTGTATGCAGGTAACAAGTGCCTTTATGTCCTACAAAAACATTAAAGTTAAAAGCTCTTACAAAAAAGCTAAACTCCATATATATCAAACTATCTTAAACTATTTATCATTCTAATAAACATTTTTCTCCAGCATAATTTTATTTTTAAAAAATCATATACATATAAAAAGGAGTTTCACATGTGAAATTGAAATGCGCTTAACAAAAAGAAATACCTTTGTGGTTATAAATCAAAATTTAATTTATTATACGGTAAAATAATATTATAATGTAAGAATTAAAAATTTTAAAAACAAAATTAATGTTGAATTTTGAAAAGGACTATAAAATACCTAACAGTGTAACATACAAATTCTCATCTAAAGTTTTTGTTTATTTAATTAAGCAATTATGTTACTAAAACTGTCATTAGCAATAATTTCTGTATGAAAACTTTCTTTCTGAATAATTTCTTTCAGTAAATTAAATTTTTAGTTCACTCATTTTATTAATCTTTTTTATTGCAAACCCTGTTTGAGACTAAATGACAGATGTCAGGACAATTGGGATCCAGATTAGCAGAAATGAACTGTATAAACCGCAACAATGAATATTACTTTCCAAAGAAGCTATGTGAAATAAACAAAGCTTCTAGGGTCACTGACAATACAAAAGTTAAACTTTATAGTATTGACCCATTATACTTTTTTTATTATAATTTTTTTTTTCGGAGAAGGCTACCATACAAATAAAGTTGACCTCATATGGAACCACAGTATTGAGTTAAATTAGTACATACATTATGAAAAAGAAAAGAAAACAAGCGGGGTTACAGGGTTTAATACGATAACACAATGGAAATTAAGATTATGAGCATACAAAGTCATTAGACCAGCGACACAGGAAAGGAATGCCTATAGTACATTAGGGTGAAACTAAAATAATTTTCATTGATCAAGCTTCTTTCAGTGTAAATATGATGTAAGTACTTATAACTGACCAGTTCATTGCAATAATAAGTTGAAAGAAAAATGTCATGACATCTTTGGAAAAATAGGAAAAAATTCCTTTCAGCCAAACATATACAAAATAACTCATAATATTATGTGTAACTACTCTTTATATGTCTCTTTTACTTATACTATTAATAAAATAGATTAAACTGTATTGATTAGGCTTTAATTGATAAAAATTGTTTCCTTTTTCCCCCTCCCAAACTTAAAATTTCCCTAAAAAGGGAACTTTTCCACAAAAGTGGAAACACTGCTCTTCTACTACAAAGGAAATAATAAAAATTTTATCACCAGCTGTTTAAGATATAAAGAATCATTTAATTCAATTTTTTAAAGTTTTGTTGATTTAAAAGCTGATAAACTCACATGAATCGCCTCGAAAATTCCATGAACTAATCTTTTGGCGCCATATTACTCAGCTAAAATGATTTTTTCATAACTCCTAACAATGAAAAATAGTTATTATTTATAATAAACCAAATTAAAGGAACTTTAGAGGAAGACACGATAATGTTGGGATTTCACAAAGGGAAAATTCATCAAATTATTCACTAATTTAATTTTCTAAAAACTTACATGACAATTTTTCAGAATAAACGGACGTTGATACCTAATTATTTAAATATATAATATCAGATCTCGAATCAGTAAACTACAGTAAATGTATTTAAGGCTATAAACATATACTTTATAAATCCATGAAATGATTTTATATTTTACTTCTTATTTCATACAAGTACAACAAAATAGTTTTTTTATCAATGTTATTGCCTTGATTAGGTGGATTTTAAATACTTTTTTCAAACTAAGAATATTTTAAAAGTTTGCATTTAGTTAGTAAATTTCATTTAATTTCCTTGAAAACATGTGATTAACGTTAAATAATATTAGTTTTCAAAAATTATTATTTATAATTTTTTCGCCACTCTCCGTTACCTTCTACAACTTTCTATATTAGATATTGCTTTTTCTAAAATTCTCCGCTTTCCAACGATATATTATACGTATACCTTTTGACTAGTATTTCCGGAGATTCATTTTCGACCTGGATAAGCATTTTTATTTTTTTCTCCTTTATTCAATTATCAAATTCTTTCAAAAGTTATATGTAGCATTTTTTCTTAACTCTTAAAAATGAGAGATGGTTAATTACTTAAAATAAACCATATCAAAGGTACTTTACAGGAGGACATAAATGAACATTGGGCATTTAAGCCCTGTAAAGTGACATCAATGGGAATAAGACCTGATTGATATTAAAGACCACTTAATTATATAATGACACACCAAGTTTAATCAAAATCGTTAGAGCCTTTTTTGGAAAATTATAAAAATGTGTTTCAGCATTGATATAAAGTGGCACTTCCGGTCAGCCGATTTTACTGAAAAAGTTGCTGTCACATCTAAGGCATATACCTATCTTAAATACGTAATGTCAGTTTCATAGGAATTTTCGTTTTTGAGCTAGACTGCTAACATCACACACACACACACACACACACACCCACAAACACATGGACCATTTTGCGGGACTTGGTTATTTAGACTCAGGGTACCTCAAAACGTGTATTTCCGTTGAAAACTCAGTTTCAAAAATTTTCACGATCGCAGTATTTTCCTTTACTATATATTACATATATAGGTAAGTGAAAGTAAAAATGATACAACTATGAAATTCCATAAACAAAGCTTTTAGTATCTAAAATGCAGGTGAACAAACCAACCCATCAAAATTTGGCTAATTCAGGTATCATCAGGATAGAACCAACCTAAATCAGACATATACAGAACAAACATATCTCTAAACAATAGTCAAAAAAAGATACACTAAACAGAGGCAGCGAACCACCCCACAAAATCTAAATATACAAAGAAGACATTTTCAAGGTTTGGCATAAAATAAATAAATATTATATTTTATTTCAAATTATATATAATAAATTTATGAAATATCTACTATACCATGTTTGATTGTGAAATTGTATTTTCCACTTCGTGATGGTCGCTGTAATGATTCCCGAGATGCAGTTATCCTTGGGCTATCGTAAGCATCATCACTATCACTTCCTAAAAAAATTTTTTTCATCTACAAACATAATAACAAGTTGCTAACTGGATACTATAAACTATTACCTACTTATGATTATGACTTAAATAGGTAAAGTAAATACTAGTAGTAATAAAATATTAAATTTTAACAATATCAACGTGATTGGGAAACAAATAAGTAACTACAATTAGAGGTTTCAGCTCCATCCTTACAAAGCAATCATTCTTAAATATTGTTAGTATTATAATATTAGAGTAGTGTTACAAGAAAAATATTATGATTATTCACTTAACTGAACTACTCTACAACCTATCTCAAATCCGACAGTATTTTTATAAAAAGGGCCCCCCAAAACATAATAGTCGACCCTCATATCAATTAACTCCGAAAAGTTATAAAAAGTCGGTGCCTGTGGGCGCTATTGCAAATCCAACAGTATTTTCATAAAAAGCGCCCCTAAAACCCTGATATAGAAGAAATGCTAAAAACTCAAAAAAGTCTCAATACAGTGGCGTAGTCTTAAAATGGAGATCATTTTCAAAAACTATGGATCTGAAAATATACACATTGGCCCGTATATAGAAGAAAAATAAAATTAGCGTCAAATTATTCAAAATTTATTTGAAAAAACTCGAATACCAAATAAAAAGATAATAGATAACTTGAATTTATTTATTATCTAGATAAAAGATAAACAGAATTTATTTATTATCTAGATAAAAGATAAACAGAATTATTCGTTATTTGTAGTTGAAATGTTCGAATAAATTATTCGTTATCTATTATCTTTTATTTAAGATAAATTTTGCCCAACACTGCTGTGTGTGTATGTATATATATATATATATATATATATATATATATATATATATATATAATTATTAACTTTTTTCTTTCAGAATCAACTGAAACTTCTTCAATGTTTGCAGTTACACCATCATTTTCAATTAGTAGAATTTCGCGCACCTTTATATTTGAAAGTCAATATTTCTTTGTTAATATTCCTCGATATCGCCAACTTACGTGTTGAAAAATAATCTTAGAAACAAACAGGTTTGATTAATTAACCAGCCTCACTGCCTCACCGAATAAAGGTTATTTTTTTTTCATAATTTCAAACTTACCATGATGTCTACTAGATTTATACTTTTTCTTGCTAGTTTCTTGAGATCTTTTACGTGGACGTCTACCCTTTTTCACAGAAACTCGTCCTTCAGACTTTTTCATTCGTGATTCTATACGTACAACTGAAAACATTAACATATATGAACTTAATTCAAGATATAATGAAAGAAAACTAATGTATGAAGCTACTAATTTGCTAATTTAACAATAAATTAAAAGTTGAAATATTATTTAAAAAATAATTTTATTCTGGGACTGAAGTCCCCTAAGAATAATAGTAACATAGTACAAAACATAGATCCTTTAGTCTGGTTTGACAGAATATTAAGAGGGCATTTGAATGTTAATTTCAATTGTTATCACAATCATACCTGAATAACAATAGTACATTTTATATGGTTTAAATGCATAAAAAGAAAAAGTAAATAAATAAATGAAATAAAATTAAATGAAACTTATCGATTAATTGTTAGTGAGAAGTTGTAATTACAGAAATCAATAAATATAACATAGATACAGAAGTTTGAAAATGAAGTAGGTAGTGGAATAAGAGTTGTTTGAAGGAATTTAAGGTTAAGGACTGTCACATGGGGATGGGTAAAGAATTCCAGAAGGAGGTAGCACGAATGATGAAGGATTTGTTGAAGGATGTAGTTTTATGAGAAGGGATATATAAATCAATAGGTTGAGATCTGGTATTAATAGAGTGGATAGAGTAACAGAGAGTGAGGAGTTCCATGATATAGGGAGAATTTTCGGTTGTTAGGACTTGTAAGAGGAAAACATCAAGAAGGAATTATCAAGCCGCTTTACTGCTGCCAGAATTTCTGATGGTGTTGGCTCAGTATTGCGACTTTGATCTGGGTTTTCACCACCTGATGGAATCTTTTTAGGCTGGTCGCAACTTGAACATATCCATCCTTTTTTTGAGGATTGTTGAGCCTCAAACTCTTTATCACTGAGTTTACCGCACCTGCTGTGAAATAATAGTTTACATTTAGCACAACATAAAATACTTTTCTCTTCTCAACTGATGGTGCTGCTGCATAGCAGGCAATGTGCCATATTGTTATATAGTAAATAGATCGTACTTTCAATAACAAACCGGGTTGTTATGATGCGTAAGAGCAACAGCAGAGCTTAATCCTCTAGAGCTCAGTTGTTTACCTCTATCCTGTAGCTTGTGGTAGTATAATAAACTTCAATACTTTCACTTTTCGATGAGTAGAAAGGAAATAAGAAATGTCTATAATTTCCAGTGATATAGAATATTAAAATGAAAAAAAAAATGGCAGAAATCAACGAAATTTAAACGAAATGAAACAATTAATAATACAAAGGTATGTTAACTGATGACTGTCTCTGGCCAGTCTGATGACAGACTATAATATGCAGATAAAAATAATTTAAAGCAAATTAATAAGAAAAATACAAACATTTGTGTATCTAATAATAAAAAATTCTCGTTTATTATTTTCATTAGTGAAATAAGAAGAAGAATACTTCAAAGAATTTGTTTAAACAGAACCTTTTTATTAATTAACACTTTAATGACCAAGCCATTCGAGTGAATCTTTCTCTGTAGAACAAATAGGTTTTCTCTCTCAAAAGTTGTAATAAAAAAGTATCATTCATTTTTTTTAAGTTTTAAAAATAATATAATCACAATAACTTAAAAAAAAAAAGAGCAGGTGCATGTGTCTGCCATTTCCATAGGGATATAAATTAGTAAATTAGTAGTAAATAAAATAAAGTACGGCGCCGTACTTTCCCTTTTCCCTATTTAAAATCGATAGAAATGGTCATACAAAAAAGGCGATATACAATATGAAATTAGATTCCAGGCATTTTTATGACAATAAAAAGGTAAGTCCAACCCAAAGCTATAAATATTTTCACATGGACCATAGCTGTCATTCTTCACAGGTAATTTAATGTTTTATCTGCGCATTGAGTCCTGGAACAAGCTTGTTTGTGGATCTCAATGGCGGGTTTATACACCCTCTGTAGTCATTAAATGGTTTAACTTTAAAATGGCTACAAGGCTAAAATATATAAATTTACATGCCATATGCTTCAAACACATACGTAACAAGAGGGAAACCTCTTTATCATTAACATATCACTGTTCACATAAATTATTTAATGCAATAGTTGTTTACTACTAATGGATCAATAAATATTGTTTCAGAAATAATAATTATTAATTCAGAAACGGAAATAAATTAATTAAATATTTATTAGAAATATTGTTAAACATAGGTAATCCCTGAAACTAAACTAAATGAAAGTAGGCACAAACCTTCATCAGAATTTCTAGTTTTTAAAGGAACTGGTTCAGCATCATAATCATCATTGACACGGGTTTTCATAGTAACTGCTACAGACGATGGAGAGAGTTCTCTTTCCCTGTACAAACATGATGTTTATATGAAAATTAACAGATATCAACCATTTTAAAGTTCTTTGAAAATTGTTTTTATTGTCATCAGTAGGGACTAGATTTTTGTATAAAATGAAAAGCTAAATAAAAGCTTTATAAACATGTAATTATATTTTCACAAATTCATAACAAAACATGAAAAATATGAGAGAACACAAGTTCTGAAAGTCAAAGGGGGGAAAAAAAATACACTTATTTAAGAACAATAAATTACAAAAACTTAATATAAATAATACTTAAAGGGACCAGATTTTATGTAAAATAATACTTGAGATATGTACATTTGTATGTATTTTATTTTTAATAAATTAATGTGAACATAAAAAAGATTAATAAAATTTAAATATATCCCATTCCATTGCTACCCTCAAACAGTTCCTAAGATTCCGTGATTCCATGCCCCTTAAAATACGTCATCTCCTAGTTTCCTCACTAATTTTCTCTCATTTCGATTATTTCTGCCTTGTATATGGTGGACTGTCTGGTGCCCTTGAGATCAGATTAAAGAGACTGATGAATTGTTTTATTAGATTCATTTGTGAAGTCCCCAGGCGCTCCCACGTCTCCAGTTGGTATGGCGAGTTGAAGTGGCTCTATCCAGTCTTCAGATGGCAATTCTTCCTAGGTGTATTCCTTTTTCGAACCTTTTCAACCTTTTTTTTTTTTTTTTTTTTTTTTTTTTTTTTTTTTTTTCCCCCTACCTGGCCATTTCTGGCATACGGGGTTCGGTGACAGTAGGGTAGTGCACATGGGATTTGCGCATGCCACTGCCACCAATAAAATCTTCTTTTTTTTTTTTTTTTACTCTTTATTTATATGTTTATATTTATACATGCTTTTGGATATTTATATTTTTGGGGACAATATAGGGTATCTGTGGTGCAGCCCAGCGTGCGGTTGCACGCTTTAGGAAGGGACTGCACCTTCTCTTTCTTCTTCTTCTTCCTCCGTCGCTTCCTCTACGGCCTCCGGCGGGCGTCCTCTCCCAAGGGTGAAGTGCTCCGGGCCCACCGCCTCCTTCCATCTCCTGATGTACTCGGTGAAGTAGGGGTAGAAGTCCTCGCTCATCAGCCTCGGTAAGTCCGCCTCTTCCATCGCATATAGCCCTGTCATCCTTGATAGCCAAGCTCTGTGCCCAGCCATCTTTTCGCAGCTCAGGACTACATGCTCCGCCGTGTCCGGAATCCCACAAGTGGGGCACAAGGGGTTGATGTTCTTCCCATGCTTGTTCAGCTTGGCTCTGAAACCCCCGTGCCCCGTAAGGATCTGAGACGTCCAGTAGTCAGGTCTCACCCACTTCGCCTCCATTCTGGAACTGACGGTGGGGAAATACTTCCTGAGGGTAGAACCCTTTTCGCTTCTCACCCACCGCTCGTTCCACTCCCGAAGTGAGTCCTCCTCCACCAGCCTCTTCCATCTTCCTGGCTCCTCCTCAGCCCTTTGCCGTAATCCCTCCGGAAGCGAACCGAGTCCGTGTCTTTTGACATCGAACCTGATTACGTCTTCCTTTAGGATCAGGTCAATGGGCATCTCTCCAGCCAGCGAACCTTTTCAACCAAAAAAAAAAAAAACAAAAAAAAAAAAAAAAAAAAAAAAAAAAAAAAAAAAAAAAAAAAAAAAAAAAAAAAACCCTCTTACATTCTCGATTTGTTTACTCCTTGTTCCTTTAGTCTGTGGGCCAGACCCCCTTATCGTGTACCCCCCCCCCCCACATCCCTATAAATTGCATATCGTTGTGTTCCTTGTAACTATTTATTTTAAAAAAGCCAATGATCCCACAAAAAAAATGAACACACTTCTCCAAAATGGCATCCAAAGATGGCGGATTGATGACTTTGACTTTAGTTAGTTTTTTGATCACTGAGAATCAGCACTTGGCTTAATTTTCTCATGGTTGTTCTTTTATTAAAGCTGAATCTATATCTATCTATACTGGCTCTACAACCCCCTTAGCGAGTCATGATCTCCGCCAACAGCATCCGCCAGGTGTCCCTACTTTGTGCTGCCACCATCCACTCTCGAATTCCTAGCTTCCTGGCATCTTTGTCCATGCTGTCCCTCCATCTTAACTTTGGTCTTCCTATTCGTCGCGCTCTATGCAGGATTTCAACCAACACCTTCTTTGGAATCATGTCGTCTCTCATTCTGGGCACATGACCTGCACATCTGAGACAGCCTGCTCTTATAAAATTAGCAATATTGGCCGCATTAAAACGCTGGTAGATCCTCCTTCTCCACTCTCCATTCACACATACTGGACCATAAATTCTTATTAGAATTTTCCGTTCGAATATTAGGAGGTCCAGCTCAGCTGCCTTGGTTATCATTCAGGTCTCTGATGCATAACTTAAAACCGGTCTGATAAGGGTATTATAAAGGATTACTTTGCTACGGTCAGTCACCAGATTGCTTTTCATATGTTGACTCATACTATAATAGCAACGGTTGGCCAGAAAAATCCTCTTATTTATCTCTGTGTCCATCCGGTTATTAACACTGATCTACGAGCCCAGGGATGTGAATTCTGATACCTGTTCAAACCTGAAGGATCCAAAACTCACCCTAGTGCCATGTCCTGGGGTCTCCTGGGATACCAAGTATTTCGTTTTTTCCTCATTTACAGTAAGGGCGAGTTTCCTTGCTGCAGCCTCCAGGTCCAGAAATGATTGTGCAACCGCTTACCGAGAACGTCCAATAATGTCTATATCATCGGCAAAAGTTAGGAGCTCAACAGTCCTATTGAAGATGGTGCCAGATGTTTATATTTGGGACTCACGAACTGCTTTTTCTAGGGCCAAGAGAAACAGGAGGCATGCCAGAGCATCACCCTGCCTTACACCCCTTCTCGTAGAAAACTCCTCCGATAAGTTGCCCTTTATTTTAACAACACACACCACCTCGTCCATTGTTAACTTGGTCAGCCTGATAAGCTTGGAGGGGATGTTGAATTGGCGTAATGCATCGTATAGCTTTTGATGGTCGATCGAGTCGTAGGCTGATTTAAAATCAACGAAGAGGTAGTGAGTTTTCAGCTTATATTCCTGTCCCCTTTCCAGGATAGTCTTCAGACAGAATATCTGGTCGATCGTTGACCTTCCTCGTCTGAACCCGCACTGGTACCGTCCAATCTCTTGCTCCGCAAACGGCAATAGTCTGTGGAACAGGATGTTTGATAGAATTTTATAGGTACATGGGAGCAGAGCAATACCGCGATAGTTAGAGCATTTCAATAGGTTTCCCTTCTTGTGGATCGGGCATATGATTGTCTTCTTCCAGTCTGTAGACATTATTTCCTCAGCCCATATGCTCATCCATAAGTTGTGAAGGAGCTTGAAGAGTTCATTACCTCCATGCTTAAATAGTTCTGCAGGAAGCCCATCAATTCCTGGAGCCTTATTATTTTTTAGTTTGTTGAGGGCCTCACTTACTTCGTCTTCATCAGGTGGTTCCAGGTCATCCGTTCCATCCTGACCGAAGGGCAGCTCCGTCCCTTGACTATCTATGCTTTGACCATTCAAAAGCTCCTTGAAATATTTTCTCCATTCTGCTAGGCAGACTTGTTTCTCCGATAGGAGAGCTCCCTGGTCATCCATACACTTTGAAGGTATTTGTTTGAATGGTCTCCTAGTGCTATTAACTCCTGCTATCTCCAATAGTCCTTGATTCTTCCAGGTCCATCAACTCTTGGATAATTCCTTCTCTCTTCTTTACCGGATGCAGCCTCTTTTCTTCCTATAGTCTTCGACTGTACTTTGTGTGCGCCTGTTGATCATCAGCTGGTATGCTGCATTTTTAACTTCTGTAGCTATTCAACAGTCTTCATCAAACCAGCTTTTCCTGTTTTCCTTTTCAGCATGCCCCAGTATGGCTTCAGCAGTTTGTTCAATGGATTTGCGACAGCTACTCCAAATGCCGCCAACACTGTCTTCCGGGTCCTCCATGTATCTTAACTGTGAGTTCAGAGCTGCGGCATATGCCTCCCTAGTCTGAGGTTCTTTAAGCTTGTCAATGTTAAACTTTTATGGTTTTGCCCTGACCCTGGGTAGGTTAATGGCAATTCTTGAAGCAACATGGGCGATACTGAGGAAATAGTCAGAATCAACGTTAGCGCCTCTGAACACTATGACATCAGTGATGATACTAACGTGCCTGTTGCTTACGAGGAGGTGGTCAATCTGGTTGACTGTGAGCCCATCAGGTGATGTCCAGGTACCTTTGTGAATGTTTTTGTGCAGGAACGCTGCACTTAGAATTTTAAGGCTTCGGGAAGCAGCAAAGTTGATTAATCGCCGGCCGTTGTTATTGCTCTCTTCATGCAAACTGTGTTTACCGATGGTTGGGAAATAGATATCCTCCCGACTGACTTTAGCATTAAAGTCTCCAGTAATGATTTTCATATCGTGGCAAGGTAGGGAGTCCAGCGTAATGTCGAGCAGGTCATAGAAATCATCCTTGTCTTCATCATTAGTTTCTTCAGTTGGGGCAAGTACACTAAGGATTGAGAAGTTATAAAACCTCCCACGAACCCCAAGCACAGATATTCTTGGACTTACTGGCTCAAATCCGATAACTAATCTTCTGAATGATTTCCTTATGATGAATCCCATCCCAAAGGTGTGTACCCGATCGTTGCAACTGTAGAATACCTTGTGGTTTCTTTTCTCTGGCGTACCATGGCCTATTCACCGGATCTCTTGGATGGCGGTTATGTCCAAATTGTATTTATCTATTTTGTTCAAGAGCACATTGAGTGCTCCGGGTCTATACAATGAAAGAATATTTCAATGTCCAAAATTGAGCCTATGACGTTTGCCGGGTCTTTTGCTTGGGGTTTCTTGATGGTTGAGTTTTCGGACAGTGGGGCTATCGACCCTACTACGTGCCCTAGTCTCCTGGTGGGACTGCCACCTTAGGGGAGGTGACCCTAGGGTATGTACTGTTTATGACCTTCGTCTGTAGTGTGTGGGTGTATGTAGTGTGCTGTAGATTGTGTACTGTGTGGATGTCAGTGTACTGTTCCCTCAACCTGGAGGACCAGTGGCTATTTGCGGTACAATGACTGGGCGATGGGGCCGCCACCTCTCTACGCCTACTTATTAAAGCTGAATAGTCAGAGAATAATAATTGGCAGCTAAATATAGTGGAAGGATAATGCAGTTAAGTTTTAAAGGCAAATTGAGTAAGACAAAATATTTTTTGTAATTTTGAAGCAGGTCTTAATCGAAGGAGTCAAAAAATCTGTATTTACCTCGGTTAAAAGCCCATATAATTAACCCATTCCCCCATTCTTCCCCAGTTCAACTTTCTTTAACTTGCTGAGTAGTAAATACTATTTTTTAAACAGGAATTATTGATAATAAAGTCACATGATTATATAACTAAACTAATATACAAAAAATAAATTTGTAATTACTGTAATGGTGATGTACATGAAGAAACACTACTATCAGGAGAAGCAGGAGGAGAATGATCCTCTACTGTAATTTCTTTTTCAGAAATCTGTTGGTTTAAACAATTATTTTCCTTGAGCTTTTCACTGAGAGGAATTTCTTCATCATTATCAACATCAGTAATAACTAATATATCTTTGACTTCTTCTTCCTATAACAGAATCACAGATTATTAGATAACTATCATTAGATATTTTTCTTGGAAAAAACAAAAAGTAATATACTGAAGAGTAAAATGTAATTTCATATAAATAATCAATTTAAATTAATTGGATGTTTAACAACTACATTAATCTTAAGATGCTGAATGCAGTAATAACATGTGGTTTCCTTTATTCTGCTTCAAGATAAAACATTTTACTTAGTACAAACTCATAATGTCTAACTCAGTGAAAAGGTCATTAATTGAATTCCCCAACTAACAATTTCCTAACATTAAATAAAATTTATACACAGAAAAAATAATCCTACTCATAAGAAAGAGAATATATCATCAAGCAATGTTTTTCACAGAATTTACGTTTTGATATCAAATAAACAACTATCAATATTTGATATCAACTATCGAATGGAATAAATCGCAGCATGTAGTTAGTTGTTTATTTTGCGTTTATACTTTCATCATGCTTCGATTTTTCATTGTTATAACCATGAAAACCAGAGAACTATTAGACTATACCAAATGTAGTTTATTTAATACTTATTAGTCGGTAAGTATGATATTCCAAAGAAAAATTCAATAACATTAATCTTCTTAAGATTTGTATATATTTATTCAAAATATCTGTAAATTCCGTTAAGTTTTTGTAAAAACACTGAAAATTTGTTTTGTTTTTTAAGGGTTAAATCAAGGAAAACTGGAGAAAATAGTTATTGGCTTATGTTATAGGGATGTTAAGGAAAGATAATAAAACACGAAAATAGTGATTGGAACACTTTCATTTTTAGGGTTTTTTCCGCCTCTGAACCACTGTGCGTTGTGTCTATGAGGGCGCCACAGATTAGGAACAAACATTAAAACCAATTAACAGGAAACTTAATTTAAATAAGAGTTGATTAAGAAAGTATATTTAGTCAAAAAGTTTTTAAAACAAATCCTCATACAATAGACTAATTCTAAATTATTTTTTAATATGCAAATTACTATAAGCTGGGTTGATATTTGAAATGTATCTCTACTTAATTATTTAATTATCTTTCTCTATTTAAACATTATGTAATAGGGTATTAGCTGATTTGGGATGGAATGGGGAAGGGAAAGGGGCGTTCAGAAAAATATCGCCCACACAATGGAACACTGGTTACATGGAAAGTAATGTTAATTTTGATGTTAAATTTTTTAGAAATAATAAACTATTGTGTAATAATTTTCAGCGCATTTTAAGTTTGATTAGGATTATTCATTTCAGAAAACTAAACTTTTAGTAATTTATTTTTATTGCCTTTATTTTATTTCCATAAGCTGAGAGGAGGTAAAAGTTGATACTTTACATATAAAGCTCTGATTTTCTCTATTAAAAAATAAAGTGAGCTAAGGGGGTTCTAATATCAATGTAGTTTATCATAAGTAATTAAGTTTCTTTATTACTATAAACAGCATAATAATTATCCATGACACCAAATGTGACATTTGTGGTTAATAAATGCTCTTTCAAGGAGCACCATGGGTCAAACAAATAAGTCACATGAATTCATAGTCAATTTATTCATGTGAATTAACTAAAAATATAATGCAAATATGCAATAAAGTTGATGTTCGACCGGACTCAACATTTTAAGATCGAAAAATTTTCTGATGGACATTTATCTATAGACAGAATTACCATTAAGAAGTTCATTACTTTATAAAAAAAAAAAAAATGGCCATAGATGAATATATTACAAATAGCAAATAGTATTACTGTTTTTCTTTTCAAAAAAAGCACTGTTTTAAGTCTATTTTTCTTTAATTTTTTTCATTACACTTGTTTGACTGTCAATATGCCATTATTGAAAATCAAAGGTGAATGAATATAGCGACCGTTGTCATTTATAACGAAAAAAGTTTACCCTTTCAAGGTCATTTATAAACGATATCCACAGCATATTTATTTCTAATTTGAAAAAATATTTACATACTAAAAGAAATCCCTAACTTTAACAATTTTCTCCAGATTTTTCCCTGCTATGAAAATTCCCTGACTTTTCCCATTTTTTCAGATTTTCCGGGTCAGTTGCCACCCTGTATGACGCATATTGAGTAATTGGTTTTGTGTAGTTGGAATAAATTATATTTTCCAGTTGGTTGTTTTAATGGAATTGTAAATAAGGTAGACAAACAATATAGCTATTTGAAAACCAAGGGAAATTATTAAATGTAAAAAAATGAGACATGTTTCAACAGGTGAAATGCATAAACTGCTCTAGAGTGAAGTCAGTTTAGCAGAGTGAGTCCAGTATCAACTAGAAGGCTGGGGGGACGCCATGCCGCTTGTACTTGATACACTGAGGGTTAGATATTTTTATCTGATACTTGGACTTTATACACTGAGGGTTAGATACTTTTATCTGATAATTGTATTTGATACAGTAAGGGTTTGCTGCTTTTATCTAATGCTTGGACTTGATACACTGAGGATTAGACACTTTAATCTGATACTTGGATTTGATACACTGAGGCATAGATACTTTTATCTGATACTTGAGCCGTATTCATACTGGTGCTAGTGCTTTATAACTCGATAATTTTATCGGATACTGGGGCTAGATATTTTTGTCTTATTACCAAGCCATATTCTTTCAAATAAAGAGTATCCAACTGTAATTGATTACAATCGGGTTTGATATTTCTAATATCTACCTGATATCTTATAAAACATATTAATTATGTATCTATATATATTTTATTACTTAAGTATTAAATTTGTCCCTGTAATAAATACTTGACACCATTTTCAAATATAATAGTTTTAATGACTATAAAATTGTCAGGTACTATGCAGATATTTATACAATTTTTGAAACAAAATATGCTTTATATTTGACAAAAGGATGGAATATATTTAATTAAAAATAAAAATAGACAAATTCATGCAGAGAAAAATTTTTCATAATAAAAGATTCTGAAAAATGTTGTAACAATAAAAAAAAAAAACTCTTTATAACTAAGTTTAACATATACAAATATATGAGTTTATATATATATATATATATATATATATATATATATAAAACAAACATAACTTAAATCGACATATAATAATTAATTTCACTGAAAAGAAAGACTGTAGACTTTATAAAAATAAACATTTATTTTATTAACATTACGGTAAACATAATTACATTAAAAAAAAATTATTCAACAACTTCAATAAAATTTCAATTAAAAAAACAAGCTAACAGGTACATATTTATGTCAATATGTTTTATACATACAACTTTGCATAAATACTGTAGGTAATGACAAATTACTGATTCATTTGTAATAGATACAAAAGTATCTGATACCAAAAAGTAGCAGTATCAGTTATATGTAGATACAAATATTCTTATATCAAACCATATCTAAACATGACAAAATTTACTTTAAATGCAAGTAGAGTTTGTTTTTTTTAAAAACCACTTACAGGGGACTTTCAAATGGCTAAACTGAGCTAAGCTCTGTTTTTCATAAAATAACTGATGATTCACAATTTTTTAAATCATCTTTCAACTCAACTACAGTTATTTGATCACTTAATACAATAAGCATCAATCGTGACAGAGATTTGCATAAAACATTTGTGGATTACGACTTAAGTGATCAATTTTTTTAAAAAGCATTACTTTTTTGAAATAGCAAGTATATAAAAAGAGGATTAAATAGAAAATAATGAGATATTTAAGCCAAGCCTGCTAAACTAATATAGGATTCTTTAATATAATTAATAAATTTCATAATTTTAAACATCGGATTTAGTTTTTAAAAAAAAATACAACATGAGAATTGTCGAGTTAGTGAATTTTTATTAATGGCAACGTACCTGAATATCTGAATGAGGATTAGGGCTTCCAGGAATAATTTCTTCATCACATAAAAGAGATATTAAAGTTTGCTCTTCCTCATCCTCATCTTCAACTTCTTCCTCCTGTTCATCTTGTTCCTCTTGTTCCTCCTCTTCCTCTTCCTCCTCCTCCTCCTCCTCCTCCTCCTCCTCCTCCTCTTCTTCCTCTTCCTCTTCCTCTACATCATCTACTTCTTCCTCTTCTTCAATATTATCTTGCTTTAAACTAGAGTCTGAATTAAATTTTTCTTCTAGTTGTATTTCCTCGATAATTGTTTTTTCTTCAGGAAACTGATTTTCATAAACTTCTTCTTTCATAGTGATTTCTTCAGATGTTTCCAATGGCAAGTCATCTTTACTTTCAGTTGCAAATAAGTCTTCCTTTTTTGGCGTCTGAAAAATAAATGTAATAAAAAATTGAGAAAACATTCAGTCACCATTTTGTCACACACACAAACTAGGTCAGAAAGGGTAGATTATCCTGCATGCTTTCAATCTATTTTAGGCATAGTTGTTTGGGTTTAGGATGATTTTGAACAAATCCAAAAAGTTTAAACTGAAGACATTTTTGTCTTAAAACAACCATAGTTATTGATTTCACAAATTGTAACCATATTGTTAGCCGCTAACATGGATGGGTCTGAAAAATTAAGACTGCTCATAATAGTTAAGTCTACAAAACCTAGATGGTTTAAAAATTTAATGTCTTTTCCAATGACTTATCGTGTCAATAAAAAAGCATGGATGACAGGCTAAAATCAGTATTTTTAATTTTTACTCCCTATTATTAGAAATTACAATAATTTGTATTTTACTCTATACATTTTTTTTCTCTGGGTTATAATATTATATTAGTATCAATTTATTACAAGTGAGTATAATTTGAAAATTTTTAACTTAACACTTATGTTTTCATTTTTATAAATAAAAATTTTAATATGTTATGAAAGTATTTTTGCAAAACAAACAAAAAATGATGAGAATGTAACACAGGTTATAATAAACTGACAAAAACAAACAGATAATTTGGTTTAGGGATAATAAATTATTTATAGAGGTTAATAGCTAAATTAAAATATTGTGTGTAACTACAGATGGATAGATATACTGTGAATAAAGCAACTAATCTATTAAGGCAGCATGTCTTAAAAATTAATCAATTTTCTCTTACCAGAGCTGTACAAAAATTATCTTATCGACAATGCCAATTAAATTTTAATCACAAAAAACAATCATGGCAAATGAATATTTGTTTATTCATTTGACGTGATTAGAAATCTGCTAAAAAGGTGTGGCAGATATATTCGAAAGAAAAGTAAACACATATATGGCCCTGTGAAACATGAAGAAGATAAAAAAAATACAACGCTTCCCTACCGTTGGTAGTGAGGAAGCAAAAAGAGTGAATCATATACCTTACTTAATGAGCCTAATATTGAGATAATTATCAAGATCAGTAGGTTATAATGGACAGGCCAAGATGGGGCATATGAGATCTGAAGAAAGAAACCTTGATGAGGAACTTTACGGAACCAACGTAGAGGCTAGCCAAAGCTTCAATTGGCAGATAAAGCTGAAGAAGATTCAAGGAGTTTGGAATTAGAGGGCTGCTCCATTAAAATTGTCATGTTTAATAGAATTTTAATTTTGATTGAAAATTTCAACAACAAATTTAGTAATTTTTTTAGTCAAATACATTTTTAACCAACCAATGCTGAACTCTGCCTCTCACTTAATATTGCAATACAATGGCGTTAATGAAGTAACCATTTGATTATACTATTTATGGATTATTATACAAAGCAAATGGATTGCTTTCTGTAATATATTGATGTATGTTACTTCTTAAAATATTAAGTGATTATAAAAATTTGAAATTACAGCTTAAGTTATTAATTATTATAAACTGCAAACTTACCGACTCAGAAGTAAGATATTTTGGAGATGTTTCAACTTCTTCAGTTTCTATTTCTTCTTCAGATTTTTCACAAATAATGGGACTTTCTTCATTAACTCGTGCAGAGTCCTCTACTGACTGCTCAGTAAAATCATATTCATACTTAAAAGTTGAAGATTTAATATCATATGACTTAAGACATGAATTATCTGGCTCAATATTTGACTGATCAACATCGAACTTAGTATTTTCAGAATGAACTTTTAAAATTTCACCATCATTTGTATCATCAGATGATTCTTGATTAATAGCACGCTGGATTGCAACATTAAGAGCTTCATCTTCTACTTCATCCTTCCAATCTTCTTTGTTAAAATGATCTTTTGTCTCTTCTTTATCAGTTTCAATCTGAAGTTCATACTGCTGGGGATTGTTTCTCTGTATTTCTAAAAAGGAGGTTTTTATTTCCTCATGATATACACTGTTATCTTTTTGGTTGGTATTACTTAGATTGCTGTCATCACTATATCTTTCTGATATAACCAGTCTATCTTGACTATCATCATCCAAATTGTCTTCAACGTGGTCATTAACTACTTGTTCCTCAAAAAGAGGAACTACCTCAGTAGCAGCTCGAAGTGGTGAAGCACATATTTTATCAAAAGCTTCTTCACATGTTTCTATTCCACCATATTCACTTTCTGAAGCTTCAAATTCTTTTGTAACACTGTCATCATTAGAATTTATTTTCTTAGAACAACTGTAACTAGGTGAACTAATTTTTTTTTTACGGCGTGGAGAATGTTTTGATTCATCTAAATATCTATTCAGGGTTCTACGTTGCAACTTATTCTTTTCATCAGCTATTTTTCGACTTTCAAACTCAAAAGGCTCCGGTTCTTTGAATTCATAAACATCCTCAACTTCATGTTTCAAAGAGACATCTATTCCAACTTCTGGATCAATATCAATATTTTCTTCGTCTTCATTTTTTGGAGTGATATTGGACACGGCTGTTTCAATACCTTTTAATTCTGACCGTATCTGATTTAAATCAAAATCACGGCCTTTAGGAGGATTATCTGACAATAATTTCAACTTTTCCGACACTTCTGTTAGAATATTATCCTCCTTGTTATCAACATTCTCTATTTCACCTTCATCCTCAGCAATTAGAAGGAAATTTTCTTCATCAGAAGACACATCAAATCCTGCAAACTTCTGAGGTGTATCACAGGACACAGTATTTGATTCTGGAGTATTACTAGATAATTCATTTATATCATCACATTCTTTAAGAACCGGTGTCTCCGGAGTTGATTCTTCAATTAAATCAACCTTTTTTATCATTTTTTTCTTAAGCTTTTGGTGTTGGAGTTGATCACATTCATCGTCAGACTTAGGTTCCTTTTCATCAATATCAATTGATTTCCTTTTTTTTGCTCTTTTTTCATTTACATCTAACTCATCTTGCTCTACAACTAAATTAGCTTTTTTCTTTGGATAAACAGATTCAATGTCAATATTGTCACTCTCATATTCTTCATTTTCAGACACAGAAGCAACTAAAACACACAAAAAACTAAGTAAATGCCAAATCCAAAATATGTAAGAATAAAAGCCAAGTGAACATAAAATATCAACAATGTAAGTTCAAATTTTTATTGTGCTAGATTGCATTTAGTATTATGAAATGTTTATATATTTAGTTTTAATGAGTTTATAATAATTCATTACTAATTTTTTGGTGACAATGACAAAACTAAATGCTATTGAAATATCAAATGTATTTAATTTTTGAGTCATATTGAATATTTAATATCAAATGTATGTAAGTATAAGCATGCTAATGCAAGTAACATAAAAATGTAAAAACAACAATTCCAACAAAAAACAATTCCTCGCCATTAAGGCTATACGGGGTTTTCCCGAGCCAGGGATTTAAAAGACGCCTTGGCACCGGGACGCGAACTCATGACTATTTTGGTATCATTTTTCATATATCAGGTTGTGCTGTTCAGATTGTTCATATAACGGTGGTGCTGTGCACAACAGGTTAGCCCATTCGGCCACCCCGCCCACTAATTCTGAATATGAACTATCAAGTTTATGTTACAACAGGATATTAGTTATATTAATGATACAGATGCTCCATCCCAAAAAAATTAAGAGCAATCACTTTATCCCTATGTATATACTGGTAGGCACAAATGCTCATGTATAGAGAGACAATAAGATTTTAAGTTCTAATAATTATAAAGGTTTATAATAAGCCTTATAATAATCCTGGTCTATGCAATACTTTTTAGGTATACTTTATATGCAATACTTTTTAGGTATACTTTATATGCAATACTTTTTAGGCATACTTTATAGTAAAATAATAAATGCTACACATTTATTCAAATATTAACCTCTTTTATTAGATGCCCTGGTAACAGCTCTTGTTCCCTTCAATTTATCTGAAAAAGGCGGACTAGAGCATGTAACATTATCCAATTTCACATCATTACAAGGGTCAGCAGATTCCTGATCAGTTACATTACTTTCTAGTTCAACTTTAATATTGACATCATTTATGGCCTTTGCTCCTTGACCACTTCGTTTTCTTCCACCCTTTGGTGTCTGTAAAATAAATAAAATTTTATCAAACATTATCTGTATTAATAAAAACGTAAATATTTATTTGTTTAAAACCACTAATCTCTGAAACTTCTTTACCAATCGCTTTGAAATGTTGACATAATGTTTCTATCGCATTCAGGAGTGTTTTTATGTACATTTAATCACCCTCCGGTCTTTCGTTTCGGAATGGCGGCCCAAAAACCTGTGTCGCTATTTACTGCAGCGCCTAAATGGCTGTAACGATTTTAATAAAACTTGGCTAAAGTCTTCTCCTTGAAGCCCTTTTAATTTATGTATATAATATCCTTCTCCGAAAAGAACATGAAAAAAAAGTTATGATGGATTCAAAACTATATTCGCGAATAACTCAAAAAATATGCAATTTTTGTTTAATTATACCCCTCATTATTTGAAAGCTTTCTTGATTCCCTGCAGATCAAAACAATAATCTCTAAAATCGGATGATTTGGTGGAGAGATATAATGATTTAAACATTTAGTAATGTTTCGTGGAAGATTCGGAAACCAATTGCTTCTTATATAGACCATTATATGTTGCAAATTCTAGAATTGGAAAACCAGACAATCTCTATATCTATACAAAGAATGGAATAACAATGAATATCGCATATTCACAAGTATTGTTACATAAAATATATTAGAAACATCCAATTTCTTTTCTACTTCTTTTTTTATTCAACCAGAATTAGCCACAGCAACGCATGGCCGGGTACAGCTAGTATTATATAAAATATTTGACTATGATAGCAATAAAATTAACCCTTGATTGGCAAGGAGAGGTTAAAGAGGTGGGATCACTGATTTCAATAATGCATTTTTTTGTGACACAAGGAAAACAAAATAAACACATGTTCAAAGGTTCTTGCCAATGCATTCTAGGAGCTGAGAAAAAAACTTATATTTATTGTTTTCTTCAATAATAAATATAAAATAGTTAACATTTTTCATATTATTATTTAAAACATTTGTATATATTTTTAATTAATTAATGTTCTGTTGGTATGTATTATTTATTGAATATTTATATCATTTCCCTTCATTGGACATTTGCCTACTGGCGAGCTATTCAAACACAAATAAATAATTTTGTTTAGATAAAAAACAGAAAGCATACTAAATAATGAATATAAATTGTGAGGTTCTCTGTTAGTAAGTTGGATAAGATTTCTATGACATAACTGGATATAAGACATACCAAATAATGAGAACAAAACAGAAGAGTTTTATTAATAAGTTATAATATATATATATATATATATATATATATATATATATATATATATATATATATATATAATGAAATGAAATATATTATAATCACACACAAACTCCATCGGACTTGATGGGATACCAGTCAAACTATTAAAATTATGCCTTCCCGAAGTCGTTCCAGTTCTCCTTTTCATCTATAATTTTTCCCTCCAGAACTCAGTTTTTCCAACTGCTTGGAAAAAAGCATTAGTCAGACCTATCAACAAAATTCCCAATCCTACCTCTCCTAGAGACTACCGCCCAATCTCCATTCTTTCTAACCTTTCTAAACCTCTGGAAAGAATAGCTCAATCCCAAATCTCTAAATTCCTTGAAAACTCAAAACTACTCGATCCTCTGCAATCTGGTTTCCGACCTGGCTTCTCCACACAATCCGCCCTACTAAAAATTACCAATGACTTACATACCGCAATGGACGAAAAAATGTTAACTGTATTAATACTTCTCGACTTTTCCAAAGCTTTTGACTCCTTAGACCACTCTATACTCTATACTAAATTAAAATCTCTATCCTTCTCCAACAGCTCTATCCTCTGGTTACAGTCTTTCCTATCCGACAGAACTCAAGCAGTCAGCATTCCAAACCAACCCCTATCTTCCTTTCTTACACTGTCCTCTGGAGTGGCCCAGGGTTCGAGCATTTCTCCTCTCCTTTTCAACTCCTACATAAATGATCTTTCCAAATCCATCTACCACTGTTCACATCATTTATACGCTGATGACACCCAAATATATTTTTCCTTTCATCCTTCTGAGCTACTAGTCGCGTTCGCCAATATTCAGGCTGACCTAGATAGGATCAGTGCCTGGGCAAGTCTGAATAATTTAAATCTAAATGCGATGAAAACTCAGGCCATTATTATAGGTTCCAGTCCTATTCTTAAATCCATCTCCTTCCTTCCTCCTTTAGTCATCAACGATCATCCTGTCACATTCAGTTCATCCGTTAAAAACCTAGGAATCACCATAGACGAAAACCTCTCCTGGAAACCCCATATTGCCCTCATCTCCCGTAAGTCAATAGGTACCCTTAAGCTATTTCATCGCTCCCGCCACCTACTCCCACAACCCATCCGCAAGCTCCTTGTATCCTCTCTCATTTTCCCCCACTTTGACTACGGCTGTGTGGTGTACGGAGGCATCCCGATGGTACTCGAGGATAGATTGAAGCGACTCATGAATACGTGCTTAAGATTTGTCTTCGGTACATCAAAGCGATCTCATGTGTCCCACCTTTACGACGAGTTAAAGTGGCTCTTCCCTTCTTTCCGCAGACAATATTTCCTCGGATCTTTCCTATTCCAAACAATCAACACTAGACACCCTTCTTACATCTACAGTCTCCTACAGTTTAAACCCGTGGTCCACTCCCAGAAAACAAGATCCCGTGTTTCCGACCTTTATATCCCTTCCCATAGAACTAAGACGTTTGAATATTCCTTTATTTCCCGATCCACAGCCTTCTGGAATTCCTTGCCATCAGAAATCCGTCATGCCTCTTCCTTGTCCTCATTTAAATATCATCTTTACCAATTCCTTCTCACATCCCAAAATGACGTTATACAATAAAATAAATATTGTGAAACAGATTTTGACTGAGGTGAATGATTGATAAAATTTATTGTCTTAATTTTAAAAATCAACCCATGCTTATTTTATTTTATTTTTATTTTCATTTAAATAATGTTGTTTTTTTTATTTCGTTTTTTCTCAAAATTTTATTTTATTTTTAATTGTTTTAATTTAATCTCACTGAAGATACTGTATATATTCTTTAATATTGATTAATGTAATTTTTGGCCAGATGTAGTTTTAATTTTTTTGTTCATATCTGTTATTCATAAGGGACCTTGTCCCAGAATAAAGTTTACTTTCTATCTATCTATCTATATATATATTTTTTTTTTTGGGTCCTCCCCTTCCTTGCCGTTAAGGCTATACGGGGTTTTCCCGGGCCAGGGGATGTGGGCGGGGATTTAAAAGACGGCACCGGGACGCGAACTAGTGGCTATTTTTATATCATTAGATTCATATGTCAGGTTGCGGTGCTGTGCACACGCTTTAGCCCATTCGGCCACCCCGCCCACAAGTTATAATATATTGTATAATTATATTAATATGAACCTTTGAGCATAATCTTGGTCATATCACCACCTTGCACAATTGCTGACCAAGAAATAGTACTTCCTTCCTTAGAAAGTACCAAATCCAAAATCTTTCATAGGTTGCAATTAAATAACAAATTGCAAGAAAAATTAAAAAATCTTAAAAATTTAACGAGTGCAAATGATAAAATATCAAGTTTTAACTATTGAATGTTTGCATTTTTCACAAAAAAAAATCTATTTTTGTTGGTTTATAGCTAAAGCTCATAATCTATGCATGTATCCAAGAAATTCAATATAATCAATTTGAAAGAGTATTAAGTTACGTATGTACCTCCTACAGACACGTAAATATGTAAGAAGATTAAACGGTTGTTAAAGCGCAGAGAATCAAAGCCGTATTTCCTTTATATTATCTGCCACTCTCAAACTAAGTGCTTTTTATTTATTTTATAACAGAACTATTATGTATAAACAAATTACATAGCTTTTATATATTCTGTTGGTATGAGAGACTTTAATATGCATAACAATCGTCACAAAATTAAGGACCAAAATGTGTTTTAAAGTCTGAGTAGTCCAACGACATTAATTGCTTACTTGCATATTAGGACTCTACATAAGCATGAATTATGTGAAGTTGCCAACGTTCTCCTTCAGTTAACCAACAAATACATGTATACTTACAGAGAGTAAATAGTATTGTTATATTTTTCTTTTTTAAAAAGCTCTATTTTAAGTCCATTTTGCTTACATTTTGTTCATTACCCTTGCTTAATTCCAATATTTTTTTTTGTCACCTTCCAAATTAATCAATATCAGAGTCGACTATTATGTTTTGGGGGCAATTATTATTAAAATGATGTTGAATTTGAGATAGCGCCCCCTGGGCCTCGACTTTTTGGATTAAATCGATATCAGAGTCGACTATCATGTTATGAGGGGCGCTGTTTAAGAAAATGATGTTTTGAAATTAAGCCCTTTAAGGCTCTTCCAAAACATAATACTCCACCCAGATATCGATTTAATCCGAAAAGTTACAAAAAGTCGAGGCCCGGGGGTGCTATCTCAAATTCGACATTATTTTCATAAAAAGCACCCCCCAAAACATAATAGTCGAACCTGATATCGATTTAATCCGAAAAGTTACACAAAATTGAGGCCCGGGGGGGCCCAATCTCTAAAGCGACAGCATTTTCATGAAAAGCGCCCCCCAAAACATAATAGTAGACCGTGATATCGATTTAATCCAAAAAGTCGAGGCCGGAGGAGGCAATATCAAAATCGATAGCATTTTTATAAAAAGCGCCTCCCAAAACATAATAGTCGACCCTGATATTGATTAATTTGGAAGGTGACAAAAAAAAAATATATTGGAATTAAGCAAGGGTAATGAACAAAATGTAAGCAAAATGGAGTTAAAATAGAGCTTTTTAAAAAAGAAAAATATAACAATACTATTTACTCTCTGTAAGTATACATCTATTTATTGTATAGTTCTGTAGACAGTATTTTCATAAAAAGAGCCTCCCAAAATTTAATAGTCGACCCTGATATCGATTAAATCCGAAAGGTGACAAAAAAAAAATTAGATTATATAAGATAAAAACATATTTATTTTTTTTTTAATTACTCACGGCGTTAAAATTTTTCATGAGTGATTTACTCATGGAGATAACATTTTCACGAGTGATTTACCCATGGAGGAAAAATGTTTCATGAGTAATTTTCAAATTTACTCATGGCGAAGTTTCTAAGAGTGATCACTCGTGACGTCACTGCTGGACATTTTCTCGAGTAATTGCCCAACACTGCTCTCTATCTCTTACTCTATTTGCTATTTATATTCATGACCTTCCCCTCCTGATACATCACTCCCAACACCATATCTAATAATAATAATAATAATAGTAATACTTTATTTATTCTGGGATAAGTCCCTTTAGAATAATAATAAGGACAGTAATGTGGGCTAAGGAGCCTCAGAGATACATAAGAAGAAATGTTGAGTAATAAAATAGTCATATTAAAAATTATATGTTACTTTCTAACTTAAATAAGTTAATAATAAAAAATTTTAAAATAAAGTAAAAATAATGAAGAACACTTTATATACATATTTTCAGTGGTATCTATTTACAATTTTATGATTTTATGGGGACTGGATGGATAAGAAATGATTGAACAGGCGGGATTTAAAGGTAGGAAGGGTATTAGATCGACGGATGTGGGAAGGGATGGAGTTCCATAAGGACGAGGATCGGATAATGAATAATCTGTCGAAAGCAGCGGTTCAGTGGGGCCTTATGTATAAATCAGAAGACCTGGAACGAGTATTGCGGGAGCGAACAGAGGATTTGAATTGGAGGAGCTCGGAGATGTATGAAGGTCGGTGGGATTGGATGACTAGAAATAGGAAGGATGCCAGAAAATACTTACGACGGTAGGAAGGGTAAAGCCACTTCAACTCTCAAATGGGAAACAGAGGTGTCCCTTGGGATCCCAAAGATGAATCGTACAAAGCAATTTATCAAGCATTTTAGTTTCACCTCGAGATCCCCAGAGACGCCCCCATATACCGTACAGCAATAGTCAATGTGGGGAAAAATTAAGGAAGTGACCAGGAGTCTTCGGGTTTCAAGGGGAAATAAGTGATGGGAGTGGTTTATCTATACAGATAATTTCCAATTACACCTGTCCTTCCCGCCCTCCAAACTATTATCAGCCACAGAAAAACTTCAAGAAGACTTGGAGAGGATTTGTGACTGGGTGAGAGCAAACAAGTTGAAGTTGAATGTGGAAAAGAGGAAGGCAATCTTAGTAGGCTTCAATCACCTCCTTAAAACTGTTCCTAATATTCCAACTCTGTTTCTACATTATAATCCCATAAAATTTTATCCCTCCATCAAAAACCTTGGATAACCTTTGATCAAATGCTTTTCTGGAAAAACCATGTATCCAATATCTCCTGCCAAACTATTTCCACTATAAAACGTCAGAAGTACTCCCATCACCTATTTCCCCTTGAAACCTGTAGGCTCCAAGTCACTTCCTTAATTTTTTCCCACTTTGACTATTGCTGTGCGGTATATGGGGCGTCTCTGGGGATCTCGAGGCGAAACTAAAACGTTTGATAAATTGCTTTGTACGATTCATCTTCAGGATCCCAAGGGATGCCTCTGTTTCCCAATTTTATGCAGAGTTGAAGTGGCTTGATCCTTCCTACCGGCGAAAGTATTTTCTGGCATCCTTCCTCATTCAAGTCATCCAATTCCACCGCCCTTCATACATCTCCAAGTTCCTTCAATTCAAATCCTCTGTTCACCCCCTCCCCTCCAATACTCGTTCCTAGTCTTCTGATTTATAAATAAGGACCCACCGAACTGCTGCTTTCAATAGATCATTTATTATCCTTTGGAACTTCATCACTTCCCACATCCGTCAATCCAATATCCTTCCTACCTTTAAACCACGCCTGTTCAATTATTACTTATCCATCCAGGCCCCATAAAATTGTAAATAGATACTACTGTAAATATGTATATAAATTATTAGATCGTTCTTCATTATTTTTTTATATTAACTGATGAAAATTAGAAAGTAACTTATATATTATATATATATATATATATATATATATATTTTTAATGACTGTTTAATTATTCTGTATTTTTGTTTATGTATCTCTAAGGCTCCTTAGCCCACATTTCTGTCTTTCTATATTATTCTAAAGGGACTCGTCCCAGAATAAATAAAGTATGTATTATTATTATATTGAAGATAAATATAAATTAAAGTAACTATTTAACAAAAGTGAGAATAAATTTAGGTTTACCTGTTGTGATTTTTTAGTAGGACGACCAGGTACCCAAGACATATTATCTGCTACTCTTGAATGCTTTATCCATTCATCGTACCTCGTATTCCAACCATAATAATGCACAAGATACATGGCTTCAGAGCCTTCTTCACGAATGTTTAAAACCTTAATAAAGAGGGGATAACACACATTTTACTTAATAATAAATAAAAATTAACAAAACAATGTTTGTTCCTTAAGAAAAAACTGTGATTGTGTTGGTAATATCAAAGTTTAAAATAGGTATATTACAATTTATTGCAACCTCCTTTTATTTATTATTTCTTAATGATATTTACAACTGTATTAAAGAAATACATTTAGTAAATTTGAACATACGGATATAATGACGTGAAAACACCTGTTGAGTAACTACCCAATGGTAGCACTCTAATGATATGTCTACATTAGGAGATCACATAAGAAACATTAAGGTCATTATGAATGGTTTTATTTGTAACAAAGTAGGGAGCATTGAGGATTTTACGAAGGATTTTGGATTGTAAGGATTGGATACTAGAGTAATTTGATGGTTTAGTGGACCTCCATAGCTCAACTCCGTAAGTCCAAATAGGCCTTATTATAGTCATGTATATGAGTCTTTTGTAATTAATTGGAAGTTTAGAGCATTTGTCTAGTAAGTGCTGAAGTAATTGGAAACGTCGAGCGGTTTCTTGTCATTTCAGTCTGGTATGATAAATCTTTTTTTAAGTTGTAATACACAACGTTATAATTATATAATATCCATTCATCTATAACAAATCTTATTACTACCTGTAATTTAACTTACTTACCTAATTAATAAATTTAATGATACAAACTAAAATTCATTGAATTCTAATTACCTAAATTATTACAGAATAATTTAATTATTTAAATTGTTACTAGTTAACATTTAATTTTTAAATTAGTTAATAATGAAGAAATAACACCAAAAAACTATGCTTCTTTGCAACTCTCCTGCTTCAATTTAACAAAACTCAAAATGCATTATGGGAACTCTGGACAGATGAAAGAAACCTTATACTGAATATACTAACTGGCTTCCGAAAAGGGAAAGACTGCAGAGACAATGTTTTTATCCTCTCAGCAGTAGTAAATATAGCTCTATGATTGAAAAGACACAAAGTAATATCAATTTTGTGGACTTCAAAGGTGCCTTGATTCCCTAAATCACGAAAGGCTATAGAGAAGGCTTTATGATATTGGTCTGTAGCGGCAACAAATTCTCGCCTCTTACTCTCTTGCAGATTCTCGGCAGCGCGCTGCAGGCTCGCCCGTGCACAATACTAAAATTGTATCTTTTGTTTCTCATTGTTGTATTATAAAATACTTAAATTGTAAACTGAAATATGCATATTCATTGTAAATACTTTTTATTAATAAATTTTAATGGCGATAACATATACAGACTAAAGCTCAAAATAACTGTTATAGTAACGGCTCTTTGTAGCCGGTTTGGTCTTGGTGGAATCAATACCCTAGTCAAACCTCAAGTTGTCAATTCTACGGAGTTCCACCCCTTCAGGGTGTAAACCTATAGGGTGCAGACGGTCAGTATGTGTATCTTATACGCTTTTGGTTCACCTCGGTCTGCTCCTCTTATTTAACAACAACCTTTACCTTTATCCTCTTCTCTCACTCCATGTAAGTGGGACGCTGATCCGCCCGCTTGCAGTCCTATATACTGAGTCTGGAGATTGATCCCTCCGTCAGTATCTCATCCTCCCACAAGTCCAGAGTTTGATTGGGTGCTGATCCACCTGTCACTCGAGGCCATCCATCTGTTCACCTTCCTTCAACCATTCAGTCATCTTTACACCTCTTAACTGAACACACACTGTCGGTCGAGGCCTTCTGTTAACTTGCATATACTGCTTCTGCTTTATATACCTCAACAGGCCTCAGATGGAAAGTAATCCGTCTACTAATGAATGTATAAGAGTTAACCAGTTTTCAAATCAATGGAAACGACAAGTTATCTGGTGAAGTTTCTAGTCTCCGAAGGTGTCTTACTAAACAATAATTTAAGGCTTTTTTTACAGTACACATCAGATATACTGTACTTTTAGAAGGCAAAGGAATTCTGAGGAATTCCACTAACGGATATAATTGACCTCATCATCCTATATACAGACGATCTGGTAATCTTGGCTGACACCTGGAGAGATGGCCAGAACAAACTTCACATCCTACAAAATTACTGCTTTGAAAAAGGCCTAACAATAAATACTAACAAGACAGTATGGGTGATAAATATTCAGGACACAGTCATTATAAAGTTTTTATAGGTACCGACGTTTCAACCCAAACACGTGGGTCATCATCAGGGCATCTTTTCAGCATTTAAGGTATTCAAGAACTCAGAGTACTTGAAAACCTTCAGTGCTTGACAAAACTCAAAAAGTTTTGTTTTGGTTATCCATGTGTCAAACTTGCAGTTGTGTAATACCTTTAAAACCGTTGAGTTTGCAATTATACATTTTTTAAGAAAATGATGGGCAGCTGAACAGAAATTGGCAGACGAAGAGAATGAGGGAAGCACTCAGAGTACTTGAATACCTTCAGTGCTCGAAACACACCCTGATGATGACCCACTGTTTTGGTTGAAATATAGGGACCAATAAAAACTTTATAATGATTGCGTCCTGAATATTTATCACCCATGATATATAAAACAGTTGACTAACTTCCTTCAATAACAAGACAGTAGTTTTGATATTCCAAAGAGGTAGTAAAGCAGGGAGGCACAAAACTTTGGAATACATGAATACTGTTTTACAAGAAGTGAAAGAGTTTATTTATCCTGGAGTCGCCATTCTTTTCAGCTGCCCATCATTTCTAAAAAAATGTATAATTGCAAACTCAACAGTTTTAAAGGTATTACACAACTGCAAGTTTGACACATGGATAACCAAAACAAAACTTTTTGAGTCAATATCAGAAAGTATCCTTTTATATATGTCTGAAATATTGGGACTGGAATATGAACATCAAATAGAAAAAGACCATTTATCATACTTAAAAACGCCTTTTGCATGTACCAATAAATACCTCAAGCAGTCATGTCAGGTTGAAAACAGGACCAATTCACATGAAGCATAAAATATTTAAACAAGAACTCAATTGGTGGTAGAGCCTGTTAGAAAAACCATCAACAAACCTCATGGAATTGTGCTACCTTCAACATCGAGACTCAAAGATTTTCAACAACATTCAACTGGGCAATATTAAAAAATTATTCAATATCATAAGGAGCAGAAGATATATGGCTAAAGCCGGTATTGAGTAGAGATTATTACATTCATCTCATGGAAAAATTGCAAAACCACATGCATTGTATGGATATTGAAAATGACCTAAATAGCATATCTAACTCCCTTTATCGGTCGACATATAAGCTCCCTGGAAAGGGGTGAAAAATATCTAAATTTAAAAATTCATATAGACAAGATCAGAATAATGGATCAATTAGGATTAAACGGCAACCAAAACACAAGGCGCTATATTCAAAAGCATACTATAAAATTAAATACTGAATCTTTGTGCCCTCTATGCTACAAAAGAGAAGACTCAATATCCCATTTTATTCTGTCATGTCGAATACTGCAACATTACAGATCAAGATTCATTAGCCCAGTTATGCACAACTTAAATACAATAGACAAATTAACATGCGTCCTTATGCAAGATAAAGAAGACAAAATCAATAAGATCTTTCACTTCACCTTGTGTAGTCTAAAAATCAAAAAACTTTTGTCAAATGTAGAAGACCAAATACAATCTTTCTGTATTCATTAATAAGTTTTAACTTAAGTTCCATCATTAGTATTATTATCATTTCTACTTTATTTCAACCTCCATGAAAATTAAAGTATTTTGTTTATTTATTATTATTTTAAATATTCATGTATATATTGTATTCAATATATAATATAATAAGGAACTTATTATAATTATAATTACTATTGAATTGTTGAACAACCAATTTTTTGCTGTAAGGTGTTCTTTATAAGCAATAAATCATTCATTCATTCATTATGAGAAGTGATATTATTTCAAAAAGTGAAAATGTGCTGAAACAGTAAGCCTCATAGAAAGCATTAAACTGATAAGTGGACATACCTTGGCTTCATATGTAACTTTCAAATCATGTTTGGGCCCATAATACACTTTTAGTTTATCTCCAACTGAGACTGTTTTATAAGTAGGTAAGGTATCAAGACTTCTGAAATATAAATAAAATATTTCAGCAGTATTAAAAAAATAAATAATACAGGATTATAAGTACAGGAATAAAAATAAAAGTACATAAATATAACATATACTATAAAAATGAGTATAAGAATAAAATATTAGATTATTTTTAGTTTTGTAGACCTTTTTATCAGTTACTGTTTGATTTAAGTTATTGCTTTCCAATTTGGAAATTGCAGCCCTCTGGTATCTTTGTTTATTCTGGCAATGTAGTCCATGTTAAGTTACCTATATAGTTTATTAAAAGCAATGAGGACCGCACAAAAATCTTTAATTTTGAATCAACATTTTTAAATTAGGTTAAAACGTTAAAGCCACAAAAAATATTTATTGCCCTTGTTTTCAATCTGAAGACCAGAACCGTTATAACTATAAATTTATAACAACGATTGGTTATAATGGCAAAGTTTACCAGGTCCCTTCAAGATCATTATAAATGATATCCACTGTATATTTATTTCCAATTTGAAAACAATATTTATATAATAAAAAAGTTCCCTGACTTCTCCCTGTACTGAAAATTCCCTGACTTTATCTTGTTTTCCAGGTCAGTAGTCACCATTAGCGGACCCAGCCAGGGAGTGCAAATAAGTTTCGAAAATCAGCTATTTAAAGAAAAGAGAAATATAGGGAAAATTCATCCTTAAAGATGAATTTTCTAATGTGATATAAATAGAAATTATTATCATGACCAGCACTAGCGGATCCAACCAGGGGGCGTCCCTCTCCCTGGGTGGTAGAAAAAAAGTTCAAAGCAGCTATTTAAAGAAAAGAGAAATATACGAAGAATTCATCTTCAAAGATGAAATTTCTTATGTGATATAAAAAAACATATTATCTTGACCAGCAACAACAGATCCAGCCACAGGGGTTGTGCGCCCTACTGGATGAAGGAAAAAAGTTTCAAAAAACAGCTATTTAAAGAAAAGAGAATTATAGGGAAAATTCATCTTCAAAGACAAATTTTTTATCATTTTTTTTTTTCAGTTCCAATAGATCTGGACGCTTTGCAACCTCCAACAACTATAGTTTCCTTGATAAATCCATGTGATTCATAAAACTGGCCACAATAATAATTTGTATATTTCTCATTAAACATTTTTTTTTTTTTCATAAATGCTCCATGTGCTTTTCATTTCTTAAAATAGTCTCTGTTTTTGACAAATTTGTTAAATATTAATTAGCGTTTGTTGACTGAGGTTATCGACCATACCACTTAACCAAATTATTAATTTAGTTTCTTCTTCTTCGCACAATGTAAAGTTCTTTAATTTTTTTAAAAATACGTTTTTCGCTTCGATGCACATTTTTTTTCAGTTCCAATAGATCTGGACGCTTTGCAACCTCCAACAACTATAGTCTCCTTGATAAATCCATGTGATTCATAAAACTGGCCACAATAATAATTTGTATATTTCTCATTAACATTTTTTTTTTTCATAAATGCTCCATGTGTTTTTCATTTCTTAAAATAGTCGCTGTTTTTGACAAATCTGTTAAATATTAGAGTTTGTTGACTGAGGTTATCGACCATACCACTTAACCAAATTATTAATTTAGTTTCTTCTTCTTCGCACAATGTAAAGTTCTTTAATTTTTTTAAAAATATACGTTTTTCGCTCCGATGCATAGTTTAGCAGTTATAGATGAAAAGATTGAAAAAATCTGGCTTTATTTGCTGTAAAAAGTTTTCCCTAAAAACGTGGTCAATCTTTTATTAAATAAATAATCATTAAGTATTAAAGTAATTGAAGTTTTATAGTAAAGAATAGTTTTTTGTTAAAGGATATAATTTGTAAATGGTTAATTTTATGTGGTTCATATTTTGGTATATAAATATTAAATTAAAATTAAAAGAGTTTAATTTTGTTATATAGTTTAATGTTATTTAGATTTAAATATAATATTTTGTTGTTTGTAGTTCGGTATATCAGCTCTCCTATAGCCAACAATCCCAATTGACAATTTAACTATTAATTATTCCACATCAATAATTTGTTGCAGCTTCTTCGCCTGCCAAAGTATTCCAATAAAATTTAAATATAAGATCACCCATTCAGGGAATATCATACCCATAGACATGCTGGTAAATAATAATGAATAGAAGTTTTTTTAATTAATGGATATAGTAAATAAGGCAGACAGAGAAAGTCGTAACAACATAAATAGACAATTTTATCACAAATTCTATAGTCAACTCAAATACTATAATTAATGATTATTATATTAATCGAGTTTTAGGTCACATGGACATATTTAATAAACTACATTAATTTTAGAGTTCATTCCTTTATTTGATGTTTCGATTTCTTTTTTTATTGTATAAATAATGAGATCCTCTTCAGTATTATTCAATTGAGCACAAATACTCTAAGCCAGGTAGCATGCCAAATCACCTGCATCGGCTTCTGACTGCAGCTTACACAGTAAATTTTCACATATAATTCAAAATTTTATTAAGATAATTTATGAGGAAAAAAATCTTACTCATCAATAACTTCTGCCTTTTCTTTACGTTTCCTCCCTTTCTTCTTTTCTTCTAAGATGACAGGGACAGAATCATCTTTTTTGTTTCTAGAAGGAAGATAATCATCTTTAAGTTTTTTGGATGTTGGAGTCTAAAACAATTAAAAACAAATTAATACTTCAAGAATATTTTCCCAAGAGTATACTTATGATTTAGATTAAAAGAAATACAAATATTAAACAAATAAAAAAAAAAAATGTTGGTTTAGTTTAATTTCATTCCCATTGGGTCATGGTCAGTAGGTCACCAATTTCATCCAATTTTTTTTTTTGTGATTCTACATCGAAAAATAGCCAATGGGACTCTAAATCTCTGAAAATTTTCATGGGGACCAGTGGAGTTATGTTGAAGTTATCACAATTTTTTTATTTAAAAAAAAATGGAAGGATTCAACCTAGACAAACATTTTATTCAAAAAAATATTTCTTGTCAAACTGCTATGAAAATTAGTATTTTAGGAGATTCGGAGGTCAAAAAACAAAACAAATGAATATCAAATTTGTTTCTCCTTAAGAAAATATTTATCCCCACATTGCTGTCAGTCATTCCAATTTTGTTATGCTTAGTATTAGGTACAATATTGAAAAAATAATTTACTGACCAACATAGCGATGTGGGGGTAAATATTTTTTTAAGGAGAAACAAATTTTATATTCGTTTTTCTTTTATTTAGGATCTTATTGGCTATTTTTTTATGTGGAACCAAAGACATAATATAAAAATGTTCAAATACTTTTCTTTAATATTGCAGGTGCAAAAAAAACATCTAGGTCATCAGCTGTCCGTTTATTTATTTAGCGCTACCTTGTCTTTATTTTTATCTTATAAAAAGTAAAATCTAAAAGTTATTGATATGGGTTAGAAGAGTAGTAATTCACCTTTCCCATTGTTGCATTAATGTTGAATTTGAAGGAAATCCTGAGGAGCTATGAATGATTTAGTTAACGGCTGCATAAAAACAGAAATAACATAAAATATTCTTCAAATTATATCAAAAATATTTTTATTTTTTTCGATTCCTAAGGCCCAGTACTTTCGACCCGTACAACGGGACATGCTCAAATTTTTTTTCAATGTGGAATAAAAAATTTAGTTGAAATCGGTGACCCACTCACTGCGGCCTTACTAGATAAAAATGTAACAGTATAATCATAAGAACAAACTAAATGCATTGTCCATATAGTTGCAAAACATTGTAACAAAAATGATCTAATGAGCCATTATAGTTTGATCAGTTACTGATTGCTGAGCAAAGGCTAAGAGAACAGGAATAGAGTTAAACAGTGGAGGAGAGAGGGTGGCCATTAATTTACAGCCAAGATTTACTATTTACTATTAATTTATTTTTTATTTTTTAAATGCGAGAACTCAGAAATATAGAAAAATCGATTTAATAACATATAAAATTCCTAAAAACAGACCTACAAATATAATTTTTCAAAAATTGTGTAATTTTTTACAATAAAAATTAATTGAAAAGAAATATTAGAGAAATAATTTACGATTAAATATATTATTCCAAGTATAAGGATTATATAGAATATTATATAGAATATTATCATTATTTTAAAAAAAAATTCTTTAGTTTCATATATCTAAACTTCAAAAACTTTCAGTTTGCAAAATTATTGAGGAAATCTGACCACTTTCTTTAAATTTTAGAGCTATTATTCAATATAATCAAGGAGAATTTTACAAATAAAATATTTAAATTAGAAAAATATACTTTCGACTAATTTTTTTAAAGTTTTTATTTGACAGTAAATTTACTGTTTTAAATTCCCCCAGCTGGTCAACTACACCTTTCTACTTCCAATTATTTATAAATTCAATAATACTTCCAATTTATCTATTTTAAGATACCTATAAATTCTTTATTCTCTTATAAGTAGCTAAAAGTAGCAAGGAGTACATTTCACCGTACTTAATGTATTTCAGAATTTAAACACCCATTTCCATAAAACTGCAATTTACTTTTGTTAACAATTTTAGAAGTTTACATTCATCTCATATTTATATTTAAATGTATGAACTAGAATCTGATGCCTCAACACCTATTTTATTTTAATCTTCAATCAGGTTTATAAGTATTCGAGCACCGGTTTTGTTGAAACAAATAAAATAAAAAATATAACTATTATTAACAAAAGGTAATTTAAAAATATAAAATCAATTAATGAAAACCATGTTTTAATAAAAAACTGTTTTTGATGTTATAAACCGTATAACATGGTAGTATAAATAAATTATTCAAAATAATCAATTAGCAATGCGAGTCAAAAGTATTTGTACACTTTATTATTTTTATATTAAATTTGTAGGAAAATTAATATTTAGTGGAATCGCCTTTAGCATTTAATATAGACTGAGGACGCTGCAAGATTGAATTAATTAATTTTTGTTTTAATGACACAAGAATTTTGTTCCGTTCCTCAGTAAGGTTACTTTGATTATGGAAGTAAAAAAACAATGCATTTTCTGACTTGATCTTTCAGATATATTTACACAGATGCTCTAAAGAGTGGAGTGGAGAGGAGTTGCCATTTTGGTAGACTGTTGAGGTCGTCAAAGGCGTCTCTTTATTTTGATAGCACAATGGCATTATGTATCAAGCATTAAGTTACTATTTACTTATGTTTTCTTAAATGAGAATCAATAAATTCTAAAGTCATCAACATCGTGGTGAATAAGATTTTAAAAAATATACAGATAAAAATTAAGGAAAGGAGATAATATTAATACCAGTGTACAAATACTTATGGTTCTAATTGTATATAGTAGTCAATTTTTTTTTCTGAAATATCAAACAGTTGAAAACACAAAAAAAATTGTAAATCTTACTATATATACTGTGCACATCTAAGAGGTGAACAAAATGTTATTGCCCTGAATGAGTACCTTATATTTCAAATCCAAAAAATAACATATAACCATTGTGTGACCCACTCACACACTCATATGATGTCAGTCAGATTTCCTTCCTCACTTTCTCATCCATTCAAATTCCAGCCTACTTACTAGCTAAGCTATAAACTTTAAAAGTGAAGAACTTTTAACTTCAAGTCTGTAACCAATGGGAAAATTTCTAAAAGTAAAATGTTTAATAAAACTACTTAAACATCCCAAAAAAATTTAAATGGTCGGGCCAGCTTAAAACAAATTGTAAATCATAAACAAATGGGCATCATCACAGCTATAAATTTCATGAGATCTGCACTTTTTGTTCCATCAATTGTTATTTTTTGTTCTACTTAATTTGATACTTGACAACTTTTATTCTGTAATTACATTGATGCTAAATACGTTTTTAAGAATATTTTGAAGAAGTTGGTGAACATTGTCACCACTTTTTATCCACTTACAATGAGAGGCCACCAATTCCAACCAATTTTTTTTTTTATGAAACTATATCGAAAAATATTGGACACTTGTCCTGGCATACGTCCCAATGGGTCCTAGGAGCCAAGAAAAAAAAATGTATATAATTTTAAAATAAAATTTATGTTATTTATTTTGCCTTTGCTATGTTCAGAGTTTTAGATTATTATTCATCGATCAATTTCTTTATTTGAGCAAAATAAGAAAAAAATACTGACTATTATATTAAATGAGTTGTAATATTAAATACAAATATATATACATTTGCGGTCATAGAAATTGCATCAGTTATTTCTTTTGATTCTTATGTTGATAACATTGATTCTAATTAATGTTTCTGTTTTTCTTTACTTATTTAGGTTACAAGAAAACTTTAACAATGTTTCTCAGTTCAGTTTTAACTAATGCCAGGATAAAATCTGTAATTAGGATCAGTTTCATAAAGCTGTTCTCGTCAGAGAATATTAAAATTGTTACATTACATGAAGTGAAGCAATTTTCATGGGAAATGGTAATGAGGAGAGTGTACCACCAATAAACGGTAGTCATAGCTTCGGGGAGAAAAAAAATAAATGGCACCATGGTGTGAAAGAAAGGAACTGGTAGGAGACAAAAACAAACAAACAATTTTACTGCTTAATGGTGTGATTATTTTTAGAATATTGTTTCAAAACTCACAAAGAAATATCTGGAGAATAGCAAAGCAATCTGGTAAATAAAATAAAATTTTTCTGGGTGATGCAATTTCTATGACCACAACTGTGTAAATCAAATATAGCAAAATTTAATACATTTTCTAAGAGGATTTTTTTTTCCGACCTATAACTACAGCATTCACAACTTTCTACACGAAATGTTTGCTTAGGCTGGACCCTTCAAAATTTTGTCACCAACCACAAAAATTGTGATAACTTTAGAATGGCTCTGCCGACCCACACAAAATTTATCAAGGATTTAGGGCTCTAAATGCTACATAAAATGGTATAAAACCAACCTCCTTAAACAAATTAGAACCCAAGATATAAAACAAAAATGATGAAGAAGTTTTTCTTAATTTCTTGGTTAAAAAGGAATGAAATCTAAAAGTTATTTATGTGGTTTTGAAGAGCAGTCAGTAGTTCAGCTTCCCAACAGTTGTACTAACGTTGAATTTGGAGAAAATCCTGAGAAGTCATAAATGCTTTAGTTATCGGTTAGAAAAAAATATTCCTGTAAAAAAAAATCAAGTATTTAATTTTGAATTTCAATAAATACTCATATTCAAGAGTTTCAAAGGACACTAAAAACGAATCTAACTTACTTTTTCATAAGAAAAATTTATTTTGCCTACTTTACTAGAAGCACATTTTGGTTTTTTAAAATTTATGATACATTATAACTCATTTAATACAATAGTCAATACTTTTTTCTTATTCTGCACAAAAAAAGAAATTGATTGATACATGATAACCTAAAAATCCGGGCAAAGCAAAGGCAATAATAAATAACATACATTTTGTTTGAAATTATATAATTTTTTTTTTTCCTTAGCTCCTAGGGCCCATTGGAACAAATGAAGGAAATGCGTCCAATATTTTTTGATGCAGTATCATCGAAAAAAATTTGGTTGACCCACTGATTCCAGTTGTAAGTGTGGAGAAAAATATGACATAAAGAACATTTTTTCTAAACAAACAAAATCTAACCCTCTCTAAGATATATTAGATAGAGATATGACAAAAATTGATAGAACCAAAATAATAAATCTTATGAAATCCGTAACTGTTGGTGCAATCCATTTTTGATAGGTATTACCGTTGAATCACAATAAATTTTCAAAAATAATTCATAATGATGTTTAAATTGGATTTATTTTGATATATATATTTTTTTAGTGGGGATTTAAACGATAGCTAAACATTTTATTTTTGGAAATTTTACTGACGGTTACAGGCTCAAAGCTGTAGGTTTCCCAATTTTGAAATATACATCTCAACTAGAAGCAAGCTGGCATTTGTTCAGATGATAAAATAAAGGAAACAATCAGACTGACTTTATACCAGATGTGTAAATATGAAACCGGAATTCGTCTATAGATGGCTGTAGTTACCTGTAGTCTTAATGTAGTTACCATTAAACCACATTATTGGCAACACTTTGTTTCTTTGACACCTGGTAAAGATTTTCAACCCACAATAATAGAAGTTTCATATAACAGCATTGTTTTAATAGTCTTGGACATGTCAAGTTTAGTGCCTTCAAACCATGATTTGTGGAAAGCACTAGTTTTCTGTTACCATTAAAACAAAAATGCTGCAGAATTGTATCGAATGCTATTCAAATCTTATGGCGAGCAAAGTCTAAGTAAATCACAGTGCTTCGAGTGGTTTGAAGAATTCAAAAAAAGTGATTTTGACATGAGAGAAATGAAGAACATGGAAGACTACCAAAAAAATGTTGTGATCTATTATGAGTAGCTGGCCTTCATAAGGTCTAATTTGACTGACCTATGGTAGCTAGTAAAAAAAATATTACTACATCCATATCATCCTAATTTTCGTTTTTTGTTTTAAATATGTGAATGTTTCCATAATGTTAGGTATTAATATCTACTCTGACTCTACTTTAATTCCTGTAAATAAAGTTTTATAAATACACTCAAGTCCTCACTGTATTTTTTTTAAATATCAAGTTCATTCAAGAACCAAACAGGGGAGAAATAAGAGCATGTAAAAGATTTTAATATGTGAGCCATAACTTTCATTAATACAAAAGTTAAAAAAAAAGCCTTTAATATAGTTTAAAAAAAAAACTACCAACAGGAACAATATTGCAAAACTTGGATCAGTATCTGACAAGCAAGGGAACAGGACAAATAAAGAACAGTTACAATATAAGACATAACAAGACAATGTCGGTAGACTACATTTGGATGCTAGGTTAAATGGTCTTAGAAGAACAC
This sequence comes from Nezara viridula, assembly GCA_928085145.1. Classification (NCBI taxonomy): domain Eukaryota; kingdom Metazoa; phylum Arthropoda; class Insecta; order Hemiptera; family Pentatomidae; genus Nezara; species Nezara viridula. Next base: position 112,310,706 of record OV725078.1, read on the forward strand.
AAAAAGATAAAACCCATTGATATCATCATATTTTTTTTCTTTCCTATATTCATCCTAGCCAAGTAAATGTATATACTTTTTATAAATCAAAATAATCTGTTTTAATAGAATAATTTAACAAAAGCATTTCTTTCAATATAAAAGATTGTAGAACTTTAATCCTTATTTACCCAAACAATGATAGGAGTAAAACTTTTCTGGCTTCATATTCTGTTTGAGCAATCCTAAATTTTATTTAATAGTACTTAAAATTATTTCAGACCTTAGCATCATATTTTCAATAGTTAAGTTAATTACTTTTATTTCCAGTCTACCCCCAATAATTTCTCCCAATTTATAACAATTCACATCATTAATTTTTTGACAAAAAATAGTTTTTTCCCATGTGTAACTTCCATATTTTTTTTTATGTTAACTTTTAACTTCTTTTTGACTTCAACTACTGCTAACTGTGATAAAAGTCTTATTATTGGATTTGACAATGGTTTAGATCAGTTTTATACAAACAACACTATTTGTCGTTCCAAGCTATGTTATTGCTAAATATATTTCGATGGAATAAATATGAATTGTATTTCAGAAAGAATAAGAGGACAGCATTTATTGTATTAAATATAATTTTTCATAGGATAATTTTTCACAAGATGAGGATTTTTATTTATTTGACAAAAGCTTTGAAATATCCATACAGCCAGAAACAGATTATGTAGGGAGGAGGGGAGGGGAGGACTTCTAAACCCACAATCTAACCCTGAGTTACATACTTTATAGATGTTTCTTCCAAAATTATCATATATAATAAATAATACCGCATCCCACAAGGAACCATCCCTCCTACCTCCTGTGACCCTAATTCTTTAAAGCATAGTAATCAATCTTAATATGTCCCCATATGTTTATTGATACTCCACAATACATCTTGTCATAATAATATTCAAAGAGACAGGTATCTTATTACCCCATATAAATGATGAATATTAGACAGTTTTAGAACAGATATGAATCAATTCAAATATTTTTTTCAAAAAAATTATAACTACCAGATTAATTATTAATATTGTTTATTTATTCTAGACTAAGAACAAGGGTTGGCAGAAGCTTAGACAAGGAGCAATATGGATTCCACAATCACAGAAGTACTCAAGACCTAATCTTTACTATTAGACAAATATCCAAAAAACTGATCGAAAAGGGGAAGTAAGTTGCTGTTTTGTGGATTTGACAAAAGCATTTGACCAAGTGAGAAAAGAAGATTTAGCAAAGGCCCTGGAGGAGCTGCGAGTGGACATGGGACTAAGAATGGCTATAGAAAGCCTTCACAAAAGAGATAGGAATATAGTGAGAATGTCCAATTGCACCTCTGCAGAATTTGAACTGTCAGTGGTGTATGACAAGGCTGTTGTCTCAGCCCTAAAATAAGAGATTTTCACCTTGGCTACCGAAATTCAAGTCCAGTAAGTTATAAGCTGATATCTTATGCTGATGACCTGATGATCTTCGGGAAAGATGGTAGGGATCTTCAGTATAATATATTGATCCTAAGAGACGAGCTACAATAAATATGCAAATAAACGAGGAAAAAACGAAAGTAATGGGAATTGGAAGGCTTATGACAACTTACATATAGTCCATATAAATGGAGAAATAATAAACAGATGGATAGCTATAAGTATCTAGGAGAACCCCTAAGAAAAGGACTTATAGATGCAGAGATGAGGAAAAGAATAGTTTCAGCTGGAAAATTTTTTAATTCTGTTAAAAGGGGCTTCATAAACAGGAGAGAAGTATCAAAAGGAACAAAGGTCACAAAAATACTTCCATCCCAATACTGACATATTTCAGTGAATCTTGGACACTTACGACAAAGCATACAGAGTTCTGAGATGAGATTCCTTCAGAGAATTGAAGGTAAAAAAAGAAGAGATCAAATTAGGAATACTACAATAAGGAAGAACCTCAATGTAAAACCTGCAAGAACAGTGATCAAGGAAAATCAACTCTGATGGTATATACATGTCATTAGAATGTATGAAAATAGAATAGCCAGAGCAACCTATGAGACACAGGTTGACAGTCGTACACCAAGAATAAGGGCTAGGAGAAAATGGGAGGAAGGTATAAAAGAAGCATTTGCAAACAGGAAAATGGATTGGAGGAGAGAATTGGTGCAATATAGAGTATGGTCCAGGATCTGTAAGGAAACCCCAACACTGCAACGGCGATAGGCAGGGGACAAAGTATTTATTTTGTTGTACTACTGTTGAATTTCTAATGGTTTCTTTAATTTTGTTGGACAATTTCATAATGTATGGGCCATTTCTAAAGTTCCCCTTGACTATCTCAACTTATTGATGGCCTAGCTAAGAAAGCTCAAGAAGCAGCTGATAATGGTAATCTGAAGACACTATATGATGTGATGAAAACCCTTTCAAAGAAGCAATGTTTAGCAGAAAATAGATGTCTGCAGAATATATTGCGAGTATGATGGCCTGAAACCATCTCTAATGCCGATTTCTGGTCATGAACTAAACAAGCCCTGATAGATCGGGGTAAAGTCACAATTATGTATTATGTAAATGATGCAATTATGTAAATTATGCAAATGCAATTATGTAAATTATGCTATGTAGTCACTATTGTGAGACTCTTCCAATAAATTTAAATGTAACTCGTTAGATTCTTTTCCAGCTTTATTTTTTTGCTATATTTGTTCAACAACACTCTTATATGACCGAAATTCCTTTTAAGTCAACCTAAACCATGATATTTAGGTCGTTTTTTAGATAATTTCCGAGAACATGTTTTTTCACCAATAGTATACATCATTGTACCAGTAGTAGAAAAGACAACACACCAGTAGTTGACACCACTTAATTAATATATTTAATTTATTTCTAATCAAATATGCATCTATATTGCCAGTTTTTACAAAGGAACTATGATTTAAAAAAAAAAAGATTATTTTTAAAAATTAAATTACATTTGTAGGTAAAATGGAACAAGACATTTCCTGGGAAAAATTCGAACACTCCCATGCTTAGAATAGAACTGAATCATTACTACAAAAAAATTGAGTTTTCTAGTAGTAGACACTTCTGTCTACAACTGGAACAAGAGGTATTATCAATATCCCAGTAGTAGACAGTTTGTTTTTGTGCTCAATCAAACAAAACTAACACACACAAACACATTTTACCTAATGAATTCATTGTCTACACGATTATTTAGAGAAAAAAATTGTGAAAAATCTTGGAACAATAAAAGAATAATTGATATAAATCAAACTCCTCCCTCCCTAGCTGATTTGGTAAAAGCAGGACCTTGGATGACACTGCAAATATATCAGCTGCTCTAATATTTCCACTGCTCACTTGGTTTGCCACTGCATTCTAGTGGCTACACAGTATAAGCTTAAGTTTAAAATGACACCAAATTCAAATCATTGTGATAGTTCCAACTCTTATTTTTTTAAGTTGAAGTTTCATGTGTCTACTACTGGTTTGATATCTCACCTTTACTGTAAATGTCAGAAATGGAGATGGCTGGGGCATATGCTTAGAAGGGGGACATAACACAGCAGAGTCTGGAGTCAAACACTAAGGCCAGCTAAGAAGCGGACGGCTAGAGAAGGAAATGAACTGAGCAGACCTGGTCTGAAGATTGGCTAAAGATTGGTATGCCAGACAGAACTTTGTGATGGCCTTAAGTCCCACTTAAGGGATTCTAGGAAATAATAATAACATAATGGGCCATTACTGCACTATTTCTCAGTACCCTTTTAAAAACCAATTTTTATTTATTAGCCTTTACATTGATACTTACCTTTGTAGCAAATAATCTTATGTAAATTTTTTTATGTATACAGATTTTTATTTATAATTGAATTAAACTTCAAAGATATAGTTTTACAAAATAAAAATACAAAGAATAAGTAAATGCGTAATTCTGAATAAAACAGTTATGTTGGAGCAGTAGAGTTTTTAGTTTGATTTGAGTTCCAGTAATTACATTAAGTTGTTTTTTATTAGGTTTAGCCCTTATGAATTCCAACTAGGGTAGGTAGGGCGACTACATTAGTAATTGTAATGTTGCTTACATAATCTTGGATTTCTTGATTTCTTTCAGAATGTCCATAACTTTGTTGATTGAACTGTCCAAAACTTTGAAGCACTGTTATCTTTGAAGGATCTAGAACTTTGAGAATAACTGCGCTGCCCGCCATCTTGGAGATAAACAAAGATTCATTATGATCAAAACTACAGTATTCACAATTTCAGAGGTTATAAGTAACCATATTCTCACTTCACATATAAGCTAAAACTATAATAATGGGAATTTGAAAAGTACTAAGTTATGAGGGATGCATAAGGTACATAAAATAATGCTAGTGTGGTATAGGTTTGACACTAAAGAATTATTATCTTAAAAAATAAATTTTCTTATTTTTTAAATTAAAATATTTTATACATTTAAAATAATCAGTAGGAAAATAAATAAATTACTTTTTCTGGGTCTGGAAGACCTAGAACAGAGGTGGCCATTTTCGTCTGCTTCACTTTAAATTGATCACCAAGAACTTTTTCTTTGTCTTTAATGATTCTTTTTTGTCTTGTACCTGGTGGAATGGGAGATTTCTTAACAACAAATGATTTATCTTTTTCTCTTTTAGCCCTTGTAAAAAGACGTCTTTTTTTATCCTTACCAGTGTTCACAGTTTTATTGTTGTCTGTTTTACCAGGCATTTGTTCAATTAAACAAGTTCTTATCTTTTTCTGTCGTGGAGTCTTTTTAATTTCCTTTACTTCAGACTTAACATCTTTGTCATCAGGAGGTTCTGTTTTAATTTTAGGTTCTTCTATGAATAAATTCTTGGCAACATTTTTTTCTTGTTTTACACTTCCTGAGGGCTCTCCAGTTTCTTGATTAGATTCATCGACTTCAACTTTTATAAATGGAGTTGGAAATATAATTTGTGAATCGTAAGAGGCTTCATCTTGTTTATCCTATAAATAAAAAGTACAACTTAAGTCATATATAATATAAATGGCATGAATGTATTATAAAATTTGAAGTTTGTTAGAAAACTAAAATACATTTAAGACATTGGAAGTGATTAACAAAAAATGTAAATAATCAGAATAATATAGGAAATAACTTTGTTTTATCCCAAGTTTTCCATCTCGATGACTAAGTATTGTTTCAGAAAATGAGAGTTAAGTTTTATTGAATAAGTGATCACTCATCAGATATAGTGGGTACCAGGGAAATAAAATGACCAGGGTGGATCAAAACTAGTACCAAATTTAACCATGATAGATCGGGTAGCATCAAATGGAAATATTCTACAGCCTCCTTCAGGAACTGGTGAAGGAATGAATGACACTACTATGTTGTAACAGACCACAAGAGCATTCAATGGTACATATTCTGAACTCGTACTTGAAAGATGATCTTTCCACATGTGTTTAGCAACAAAAATCAGGGATGTGAACAACTCCATGATCTTAAAAAGATAAAATGGACAGCTGGAATGAACAAAGTTATCATCCAAGCTTACTACTTGGCTATAAATTTAGAATAAAATAGCACAGGATGCCTTAGAAGAATCCAAGGTTATGACTGAGAAAATACACTGAAATTAATGTTACAGCACAAACACAAGTAGATCAGATGAGGGTAAAACTCACACATGTTTGAGAAGACTGGAAGGGAAAACCAGAATCATAACAAGCTATGCCCGAGAATCCTAATTAAGTATAAAAAAAAAAATGGAAGCTAACTGAGATTTTGATACTTCATCTTGGTGTTGTCATACTTGAAGATAAGCTAACTAAGATCCTCAAGCTCTATCCTGACAAATTCAAGCAAACGTTAGCAATTATGCTAATATAATACAAAGGCATACAGCAGCAGCTTTTCACAGAGAAAATAATAAGAGTTATGAAACTGATCAGTGTTAATTTTATGTAAAAATACATGGTGATAGAACAAATTTGAATGTAAAACATGTAACAATGTAGAACTACAGCATGTAGCATGGAGCTGTTTTAGAAAGAATTATGGGAACGACCAGCATATCATGATACAAATTCTATGTGGTTGTCCTTATTATTAAAGTGTGAACTTAAAAGAACACCCTTGATGCTCCCACTAATTAGCAGGGAAGATATAAAGAAGATCCATAACTAGAAACGCCATGGAAGAGTTAAAATACAGGCTTATTGGCTTAAAGAATTCACCAGTTTCCAAGGAAAGCTGGTGCATCTATTTCAATCAATTACAGAAGGCTCAGCAGAAATTCCATAAGATTTTTCAGGAGAAATAACTGATATCAAAAGAAGAAGGCCCAAAAATGATTAGCTAAAAAAAGCTTTTGACAATGTACCACACAGGTGGTCAATCTAAGAATTAGAATCATAAAAAGTCTACCCTAGCATAACAAATCTCCTGAGTAAGCTTACAGATACTACCCTATCAATGGTTAGAGGTCACTCAGGTTATAGAACTGGAACCATAAAAATTGGTTGAGGAATGAATCAAGATTATCTTAGCTCTAGCATCTCTGAGCTATATACTCCAAAGATTGGATATCAATTTAAGATCAGTAATAAAAGTTCCATTATCAGTGATAGCCTTTATATCAATGATTTTAAAGTTGTATGCAAGAAAAAAACGAAAGAGGTGATAAATGAAATAACTAGCAAGTTTATGAAAAGTGCAGCAGGTTCTGAACAGTCATCTTACTGATGAAATCAAATTTGTCATTAATACATGGGTGATTACATTTGTAGCTTATAGTTCTAGTATAATAAGCTAGTCACCTACCAAACTATAAGATATAGATCACCTGGCTCGCACAATGATGAGTGCAAAAATTCACCATCCAGTGGGATCTATGACTAGATTATATATGATGAGAAAGGAAGGTGGTCAAGATCTTATTTGCATTGAACACTCATATCAAGAACAAAAAAACTCTATGATGGGGTTTGTTATAGCAAATTAATTAATGATATCTTTGATAAGAGAGATGGAGGAAGATTACACCACCCATAACCATCCCTCAGAGATCCAACTCTGCGTGAAATAAAAAGTGGGAATCATTTAAAAACAGGAAGGAAAAATAATTATAAGCCAGATTTTATCATCAGCTAGATAAGTTTGAAGTCCATAAGAAAATCGATGTTGATTGGTTAAAAAAGTCAAATCTGTAGTGAAACAGAAAGCTTTTACATAGTAATACAAGACTAAGTCATAATAACTAGGGCTTTCAGACAAAATTAAATTTTGAAAATGAATGATACTCTTTATAAAAATGATATAAAATAAATTAATTTAATTTAAAGAGAATACTAAATAATATTATTTTTCAAACTAACCTTGAATTCAATTTTAGGTTCTGTCTTGATAGTTTTATCTTTATCTCTAATTAAACTGCGATTAGATCTATTACGATTCCTACTAGTTCTTGGATGATTAACCATAGTGCAACCCAATTTGCGATAAAATTCTTCAAAGCTGTAGAGATACCTTAAAACAAAAATTAACATTATGTTCAGAAATAAAGAAAAAAAAAAATGAGAATTATAAATATTTCTCGGGATATATATGTGACACTTGTAAATACTAGTTAAGTGCAATTTAGTGAATTTCAATTCTGCTGTTTCAAATCTAATCTTTTTTCTTTCTTAGAATCTCTCTCTCTCTCTCTCTCTCTCTCTCTCTCTCTCTCTATATATATATATATATATATATATATATATATATATATATATTTAAATTGGAAATTAGGTCAATTTTCTACTAGCAGCCCATTAGCTCAATATCTGTGCTAGTGTAAGGTGCTGAGGCAGTCGGGGTGTCCCTGGCCTGAGGTATCGAGCCTCTATTTTAAAAGTATGTTGAATTTTGAAATAATTGTTAAATGGGAGCATAATTGTGTAACGAATGAGCTCTTTGTTGTTCTAGAATTGAAGAGGATCCCATTGTCAGCATAAAAAACCAGGATCGAAACGTCCGTCGATTAAACAACAGGATCCATGAACATTTCATAGTTTGTTGAATAATAATTAAGTGACCTAATTCCTAATTTAAATAATTATTTTAAAATATGATACTCAAAGGTCGATTGAAGAAATTTTGTAAACACACACACACACACACACACATATCAATCAATCAATCTTTATTTGTTTTGAGGGAAGAACCCTATACAAATGGAGTGAAATACAAGCCATACAGAAATTTCACACACAATATATATACACACACACACACACACACACACACACACACACACATATAGGCCAAACTATATGATTATTCAATGAAAGATATTCCCTCTTTGTAATAGCCATGTTACTTGGCCCATTAGAGACAAAGAACGAGAAAAAAATTGACTGAAATTTCAGGTGAAAATGTTTGAATTTCAATTGATACATGGTTAGAGGTGTGGAAAAGAAAAGGTATGGTAATTCATTGCTAACTAGAATTAATTAAATTACTAACTGAATGAAAAACATATATGTGTGGAACTCTAAGAAATAATAGAAAAAGGAATCCCAGAGATATGGTAAATTAGAACTGCAAAAAAGAGAGTTTTATGGACACAAACTGGTCCAGTTATTGTATGTAAATGGAAATACAAGCCTGATGTCCTTACCATTTCAAATATACATGGTGTTGAAATAGTATATATCCAATCGAAATAGCAAATATTCAATGAAACCAAATATAATTTGGGACTACAATCTAGGAATGTCTGGCATTGATCATTAAGATCAAATGTTATCACATAACGCATCTTAAAGAAAAACAATTAGATGGCCTAAAAAAGTTGCTTTGCATATTATGGATACGGATATATATATATATATATATATATATATATATATATATATATATATATATATATATATAAATAAAAAACTATTCACAAATGTCACAAATATATAGCAATTAAAAATCTATTTAAACCTTTTACAAAGAAAAAAAATCTTATCAGAGTCTGTCAAAGTTAAATAAGATTTCCAGCAATAAGACAAAAAATAAAACAATTTATTAACATGACAATTAAGATTAAGATGATTGAGAATTAAGATGATGCAGGATACTGTCTGAAGATGGGATATAAGTGGATCCCGAAATGTAATGATATAATTGAGTGGAGAAAAAATGGGAGAATAAATCACTGGGAAAAAAATATTCTTAATTATATACCTAGAAAATAAGTATCACCCTTAGGATAAATGAAGGAATTTCATTGTTTATTTTTGTTACATTTGTGTGATTTTCATCAAATTATGGATGTTATTACATTGAGGGAATTGCCATCTTCAGAAGAAGAGGATATCGAACATTTTGAAAACACCGAGTTAATTTCAAATGTGAAATTGTGTGAAGGTCATCAAATGAAGTAGGACAGGAAGACGAAATGGAGATGCTTTTGTACCACTTGAAACAAAAATGTTTTTATAGGAACGTGGTAAGAGGGGTCGAGAATTTTGTTTTTAACGACTTTAAATTAATTTATGGATGGTTCCATAATTTAACAACAATATAGTGGGATAAAGAGCAGCTGAAACTATCCAAGACAACTACGTTAATGTGGAACAAATTTTCAACAAAGGTTGGTGCCGATAACATGTTATACAGGTCAAGTAAAAAAAAGTGGAGTGCCTGGCAAAGTTGTTGACATAGATATATATGTATAGATATATTGTTGCAGGAATTATTACATTTATTTTCGTCTGTTACGTATATATGTTGTCAAATAAAAGTATTTTTTTTTCAACGAGTATTACATTTTCAATTTCAATAATATGAATATAATACAGTAAATATAAATACAAAGCTAGGGATTATCAGTGCCTTATCAGAATTATCAGTGTTCAGGTTATAAACAGTGGCAGATAGCAGTTGATACCGACTGGCTAATAGACAAGTACCCCGTGGTCTTATGGAATTTTTGGAGCATTTCTATTGTTCATCAATTTTATCCTGTTATACTTCGGTCCATCACCAAGTTTCTCTTCCACCATTTCTTATTAAGGATAGGTTCCTTGAGCTTAGCTACATTAAACAATCTTCCAGTATCATCTTAAAGACTACCTACAGCTGGCATCCAGGTTCAAATTTTTCAATGCTGAAGTAGTGTTCTATATCTATGGTTGATCCCTGCATGACTTAGGACTTGTCTGATGTGTGCCAGGAACTTACATAGAAATGGTTAATTTGGTTGGCTACTCTCACATCTAGCATTATCTATATTTTCATCAATTTGGGAACATTGTACCTACTACCACTACTCCATGTGCTATCACAAATCTTATAAGAATCAAATTATTATTACTTTTTTCATAGAGATTGAATTTCTCTTTAGTCAGCTGATATACTGGGCTCTGTCTGACTTAGTATTTTTAATTACCAAGAAATATTTTCATATCTTATTGATAACATCCCTTAATGCCTTTCTAGCTCTATACAGAGCTGGTTCTTTTCTTCTTCAGAAGCTACTTCTGTGGGTGAATGGCAGTTTATTAATGATTAGTGAAGTAAGCATCCTTTTAAGTGCCTGTAGGGATCTGAGCTTTTTGAGAGATATAATATTCCATCAGGCAGTACATACATTTTATGAAGGCTACAGGGTTTTTCCAGATTAGAGAACCCTGCTATGTCTGTTTGTGCTGGTTTCTTTACAAGTTTTTTTTTTAAAGCGAGGAGGGCAGTCAATTCTCCCTTTTTGAATCATGTGGAGAGAGACACTTTCTCAGAGCATCTTGAAGTGGTGCCCCATCCCAGGAAGATGACTCAAGGGTGTGTTCTGTGTTGTAAAGGTTGTGCTTTTTTTGTAGTGTTCTGTATATATAGCATACTGTGTGAGCATCAGAGTAATTGTCCCACCATTGACTAACTGCAATTGGGGCAATGGAGTTGTTATCTTCAGGGGTGCCAATCCCCAACAAGGACAATAGAGAATGCCTTATGTGCCTCCCTCCTAAGGAATTTTATTGTCCTTCTTTAGGAGAAAATGAAAGCAGAATTATGGATGTGGCCTGTTTTTCCTTAGATTTCTGGTTTAAAAGTTTCTCCCAAAATACGGTTCATTTCGAAAATCCATAACTCCTAAAAAATGTGTCCCCCGAAAATTCTTAACCCCATAAAAGTATTAACAGCATGCAACTTGCACCATTTAACCCCCTTTTGAGCACCTCTAGTCACCTTTCTATACCCATTAATGTATTTTAGTCAGAGAGATCTGTGAAGTCATCTGGAACAAGATGAGTGGGATATGCCAAATAAGGTTTGCTCCTAATACTTTGTTATTGTGGTCGGGTGATTGAACTAATTTCATAAATTCTTCTAAAAAGCATTCACAACTGGTTTATTTGGGGTGGCAGGTGATTCACGCTGTTGACCCATTATCATTTTTTATGTTTTCTTTGCTTTTTATACCTCGTTAGTCATTTTTTCTACATTATTTGAGACATAAATATATAATTTATTTAAATGAAATGACTTTATAATCCATAATATTTATAATAAAATATAATGGACTAAACAAAAACATTATAATTTAAAGTTTTGAATAAAATAAGTTGAAATATTTTCAAATATGAATTAAAAAAAAAAAAAAACTAGGGTACTCACTTCTTGTAGGTTTGTTTCACCATATTTGTTGTAACTGGGTTTTGGCCAAAACCCATTTTATGGGAAACTATTTTCCAGTTGTTATGGTTAGTAACTCTATTAAAACCACCAAGATTTTGAACGATCTAAAACATGTTAATTACCAATAATTAAAATAACTGACCATTTTGTAAAATATACATCCAGAAGTAAACTAAATTTATTTTGACAAACTATAACTCCACAAGATCCTCTGAATTTCATTAATAATACAATAAAAGTCATCAAGACCATATTAGACAACATCTTAATCAATTATTGATAGGTACTGAGGTACATATTTTAGCTATAATTTATTGAATATTTATTAGCTGAGTGCATATAATAAGAGAAGAGATGGTCTGGAGTGACAGTCAAAAAAGAACTTCAAATAGTGTAAACCATTTACTGAAACCTACTTTTCTTCATCAGGTCTAAATGAATCAGATACAAATGTAGAATATTGAAAAAGTTTTAAGATAAAATTAATGAAATAGAGAATTAAATAAATATTAGCAGGGTAAATGAAAGATATAGTAAGGGCATTAAAATGTAAAAAAATAATAGCTAATGTAGACTGAATTATAAATTGATAAAATTATATAGTGATAAAGAATTGATAGATAACATAATTAATGATGGTTAATTCAATTAATCATGAATATAGTATAACAAAACAATGTGAAGATAAAAACAGAATTTCTGGACAAAGTATAACCAAAGTTTCCATGAATTTCAACCTTTTTAATAAAAACTGCAGAAGTAAGTTCTCAATTTGAAACAAGTTACAATCTCATACAAGATTGATTCTGATTCTCATAATGAAATGAACAAAGGCAGAAATAACTTTTAAAAGATCATTTCGTTTTAAATGGAAAATTTGATTATACATTTATATAATAGGTAGTGAAATGCTACTTTTGAACCTTGAAATGTAAGTTAAAGCCTGTACATTTTATTTTTAATATACTTGAGCTCTATACTGTTGCATTTAAGAAATTTTTCACTCTCTATTTTTTCTATACAAACTATGTAAATTTAAGATACCATATTTCCTCAACATACAGAAAACATTAATAGGTTTACGTTGCAATAAATCTCATTAAACTCAAAAACCCTTCAATATCATTTCATCATTTGAGAGAGAATTTCATGCTCTCTGCAATAATATTTGCTCATATTAAAGTATACTAGTATGTAAATATTAAACCAGAATTTTGTGTAGGAAATACACGTTAACTGCACAGAAATGTTAAAAAATATTTTATTTAAAATAATGTCCATCACTAGTTATACATTTTTCTCATCTCTCTGGCAATTTATCAATGTCATGCCAGAAAAACTGTTACCCTTTTGTGGCGAACTAATTTCATAAAAAGTAAAGCATTGCTAAGCAATTGCATGGTCTCGTTCATGCAAATAAGTAGTAGTCAGACAAAGCCAAGTCTGAAGTAAACCACACGAGCTAATCTTTTCCAAATGAACGCCTCAATTGTTTCCTTCAGTAGTTTTTCTGTGTGTGATGATTCATTATTATGAAGTAGAATCATTTTGTACAGTATTTTACTTTCACTTACCTATATATGAAATATATAGTAAGGAAATTATTGCGATCATGAAAATTTTCGAATCTCAGTTTTCAACGGAAATACACGTTTTGAGATCCCCTGAGTCCAAATAACCAAGTCCTGCAAAATGGTCTGTGTGTGTGTTAACAGCCTAGCTCAAAAACGAAAAGTCATACGAAAGTGAAATTACATTTTTAAGGTTGTATAAGCTAGAGATGTTTCAGCAACTTTTTTGTCAAAATCGGCTAACCGAAAGTGGCACTTTACATCATGGACTAAACACATTTTTAATATTTTCTCGAAAACCACTAACGATTTTGATTAAATTCATTATGTCAGTGTAAAATTAAGCAATTTTAAGTAAAATGTATTTTTAATAATTGGTAAATGGTTGATTGTTGTGAATAATGAAGAGAAGAATAGTTGGGGTGATCAGTCAAATAAGCAGGCATAAATAAATGATACTATTCATTTTGAACTTAGCCGACGTTTCGACCTGAAGTTCAGGCCATCATCAGGGCTAAGAAAAGAACCAGATAACAAAACAAGGTATGTAGGTAAAAAAATATTAAAGTAAAATTCAGAATAATGACAATAGTAAGAACTAAGAGATAAATGATAAAATGTATTTTTTATGTATTATGTAAAAAATGTATTTTTTATTCTGACTGATGTTCTCTTACAGAGCTTAAATGTAAATATAAATATTAGTTTCACCTAAACTTCCTTAAATTTTTTTTATTTGAAACAATTGACCATTTTACGTTAATTTCTAATATAAAAGATAGTTAAATATAAAATATAAAGGAATTTGATAATTAACTAAAGGAGAAATAAGAGATTGTAAGGGAGAATAGTTGTAATTGAGGAACCAAAGGAATATGAGTGCAACCGAGCTCGCCTGAAAGATTAGAACACGCATCCATACGTAACATTAACTTAACATAATACGGACTCCAACAATATTATATAAATATACATATGCAGTTTTCACAAATGCTATTGTTGGTATTATTTAATATTTAATTGTATGGATTACAGGTGATATAAATATTAAAATTTGTACATATAAGTACTTAAACAAATAAAAATACACACAATGAAATATAAATAAATATAGCATTTATAATTTTTACTTTCAATTCCCTATTGTCTGAAAATACTTATTTCTGCTAAGAAGAGGGTGGTAAGTGAAAGTTGTGTGATGCGTGCACCACACCAGATTTTTTATATTCTGGTAGTTTTTCATACAATACAGAATTCAAATCGATCATTTGTTATTGATAGAGTTCAGACCAGACAATACATTTACTCTGAGTCTTATAAGTGAACTTAGCTGGCCTAGAAATTATTACATAATCCAAGTTAAACATAATCAATGTCTTGCATCTCTAGCTAACAGGGAGAAGGTGGAAGAAAAGAACTCCAAAAAAATTTATTATGAAGCTCTGTGAACTGATTTTTGAATAGGCCAGGCCTAATAAACTTCATTTAATTCTAGGAATGAATTATCTGAAAAACTACACAATTAAAAGATTTACTGAAACATTGGCATATCTAAAAAAATACGTTTGCACATGCTAAAGGTGTAATGAAGGAAGACTCCCTGAATTCTATTGAACCCCCGGATGAGGAGGAAATGGAAAACGCCCTGAGGAAATTGAAAAATGGAAAGGCGCCAGGCCCGGACGGAATCCAGTCAGAGCTGTTGAAATGTGGAGGTGAAGAACTCAAGAAAGCTCTGCATGATTTAATGCTGACCATCTGGGAGAAGGAAGCTATGCCTACGGAATGGGCAACAGCCATTATCTGCCCAATACATAAGAAAGGAGATCAAACAGAATGCGCTAACTATCGAGGAATCTCACTCCTTTCGTGTGCTTATAAGCTGCTCTCTAACATTCTTTTTGAGAGGATCCTCCCGTATTCTGAAAAGGAACTGGGGAAATATCAGGCTGGATTTCGAAGAGGACGCTCAACGACTGATCAACTGTTCTCTCTGAGGATGATCCTAGAAAAGACTATGGAGCGTAAGGTAGTCACCCACCATTTATTCCTGGACTTTAAAGCAGCATACGACAGCGTTGATAGAACGCAACTATACTGTGCCTTGGAGGAGCTAAGCATCCCTCAGAAGCTCGATATTGACATAATAGGTAGGTCTGAACGGGCTCTCAGAGAAGCGTTTATAAGCCTTGAAGCAGCTGCAAGACCACTTGGTCTAGAAGTCAACGAGAGGAAAACTAAGTATATGAGAGTTGGCGGTGAGGTGGATCTGAACTCTCCATTTGAGGTAGGTTCTTTTAAGTTTGAGAGAGTGAAAAGTTTTATATACCTTGGGTCTGAAATTAATAGCAAGAATGACATGGCTCAAGAAATACAAAGAAGGATCACGGCTGCCAATAGATGTGTCTTTGGACTTGGCCGACACTTAAGAAGTAGGTACCTCTCAAAGAAGACCAAGCTAATCATATACAAGACCCTTGTTCGGCCTGTTTTGACATATGGCTCAGAGGCTTGGACGATGACTAAAAAGGATGAGATGAAGCTGAGTGTCTTTGAGCGAGGAGTCCTCAGAAGGATTTATGGTCCAGTAAAGGAGGGTGATGTCTGGAGGAAAAGAAAAAATAGGGAGCTCAGTTCTCTCTATGCAGACATCGACGTAGTCACGTATATTAAACTGGCCAGACTAAGGTGGGCAGGGCATGTGGCCAGAATGAGCACCCTTGAAATACCAAAAAAAATAATGATGGAGGAGCTGCACCTCGTAAGACGGGTAGGAAGGCCGAGGACGAGATGGTTGGACAACGTGGCCTATGATGCGAGAACCCTGCTTGGTGTGCGGAACTGGAGAGCTGCAGCAGAAGACAGAGCCAACTGGCGGAGGCTCTTGGAGGAGGCCCAGTCTCGGTAACGGGATGTTGTGCCATACATGAATGAATGAATGACATGCTAAAGCGGAAGCTCTAGATGGAATATGATGAAATTGATATGGGACCCACACAATCCATAAAAATTTCATAAAGGGTAGTAGGTGATATGCCTGTTACATCGATTTGATTACAGACAGACAGCAGCCGAACCAAATTTGATCCTTGATGTCTGAAACGTAAAACACGAGTGGAAATTTTCGATTCTGAGCATAACATTTTTTTTAACCTCTCGCACAAACACAATGCTTCCCTACCTTCGGTAGTAAGGAAGCAATAAGGAAAGAAATTTGATAACAACTGACACTGGATCAATTTTTCACAATTTCTCAACTTTATAAAAATGAGCATTTTTTTTTTTTTCTTCTTCAAATATAGACGCATCAATGAAAACTTATTTCCAAATAAAAAGTTATTTAATTAAATTATTACAACCATGAGTGAAAGTAATTGGTTGATTTGATAAAATAGATACTTACTTGATCAATTTGTTAGCAATCTCTAACTTTCTTCCAACTAAAGGCCCAATCTAATGAGCCAATTTTGAAATATGAGTAAAATAACTTTAAGCATACATAAGCAATAGTAGCGGATGGAATTAGATAAATTTGATACAGCTCCATTTTTTCAATAATCTCTATATTTTCTTTATCTTAGAGTCTAATCTAAACAAGCTGTTTTCTAAATATACATCTGTCTAAGAATATACATTTGTAATCATTTAAACAAAAGCAATATATGGAATGTGTTGAAATTGATACAGCACCATTCTTTTTTTTTTTTTTTTTTTTTTTTTGCTAATCTTTAACTTTCCTCTACCTTCGAGTGTGACTAAGAAGACACATTTGCATATAAATAAGCAAAAGTAGTGAATGGAATGTGATGAAAATGATATGGGACCATCAACGTATCATCCTACACAACCCCTGTATATCCATTAAAAAAATGGATAAATAGTTTTAGATAATGTAGCTGTCACATACATACTTAACAACAGAAGCAAACTTGTTCCTTGATATGTGAGTAAAATCGTGAGTTAAAATGTTTCATTTTTGGGAGAAATTTTTTTGTAACCTCCTACATAACCTTCTTAACCTTAAGTAGTGAGGAAGTAAACATACTTCTACTTTTTTAATTTTATTATTTTCTATTCATTTTATTTTTTAATTTTGTTAGCCATAAATTTTCAGAAAATTCAGCGTTTGACGAAGATCCTCACTAATCCAGAAAAAATGCAATTCTATGACTTTTACTGCTTTTAACTATTTATAGACACCCTGTATCTGTTCAATAAGCTATGATGAAGTGAGTTAAACAGGATTCTACAAATAGTTTACATTATTACCTCCCAGACCATCTTTTCCCTTATAATCCACCCTTATAAAACTTGGTATAACAAAGCTCTCCAAAAAGTTGTAGCATGATGAGGGTACATGAGGGTAAGACTTTGCATACCGATTCCGCAATAATCTGAAAAATCTTAAACAGTAGTTCTTACACCATTTTGTATGCAAACAA
Organism: Nezara viridula; assembly: GCA_928085145.1. Classification (NCBI taxonomy): domain Eukaryota; kingdom Metazoa; phylum Arthropoda; class Insecta; order Hemiptera; family Pentatomidae; genus Nezara; species Nezara viridula. Next base: position 112,328,389 of record OV725078.1, read on the forward strand.
CTATTGTTGGCTATCTATTGTAGATAGGCTCTACAGTTGTTTGTTTTAACTGGTTTTAATGTAATTTCTAAGCTAAAAGATAAATAGAGGGTCCCCATGTGGGATATCTATAAATCCCATGAAAAAAACTATATAAATTTTGCCATACCCATTCTTATGAACTCACTAACTTGATAGGTATTCTGATAATTTTTTCATATATATTTAAAGAGCTGACATATTTTTATGAATTGATAAGGTAAACTTATAAAAACGAAGAATCCTTCTCTCTTCTTCTATTTTGTTTTATCTTAGGACCACTATCATTAATTTAGGGCCAGTTTGCTCTGCATCTCTTATCAGAGTGCTGATTCTTATTGACTGTTATATTGTTTTTTACTTAGCCCTAACAAAGGCCTAAAAGGTAGGCATACAATAAAATAAGGTTCATTATTTGGGTTTTATTTCACCAATGAACTTCATTTTTAATAGATTTTGCAGTCAACAATACCTCCACCAATAAGAAAAATGATAATTAAACCATTATAATCGAGCTTCATCCATAATTTTTAATTATAAAGATATATAGCCATTATGTATAATAAGGAAATGCAAATGCAGCAAATCAATGATAAACTTTCTCATTTGGTTACTTATGTTCTTTCAATGTTTACATAAACTAATTTTCATAATCAAAATAATTTCAATAACATCACCTTGAATAATCGATATAAGTCAACATCCTGAGATCCAATAATGGGACCCTTGTTGATAGGAGTGCCACTATCATCCATAAATTTGTATAATTGAGCAACAAAATGGTCTTTTTCTTCTCTTGGTTCATCATCAGAACTCTGAAAAATCAATGATTACTTATAAATGACCTCAGGGGATGTAAAATTACACATATCAACACAGTTAAAATACTTACATGTCTTATAAAATTATAATGTGATAAGCCATACACAAAAGAGTTGTTGAAGAAATCATAAGGTATATACAAAAAAAATTCAAATAATCAACTTATTTTCTTAAAAATATTATGTCTTTTAACCATAATTAAAATGCACCATTCCTTCTACAGCACATTATGTCATATAAGAAACATAAATGCATAATTTGAAGGCACACATCTATTTAAAGGTTTATATACTAAGACTAGTCAATGGCAGGCCAGAAAAAAAAATGTTTAAAATCTATTCTTGGTGGATTCACATGGATGGATCCATTCTTGATATTGAATTCACATAACTCAAGAACTGTTAAATAATATAGGCGATAAATATTCAGGACACAGTCATTATAAAGTTTTTATTGGTGCCGACATTTCAACCCAAACATGTGGGTCATCATCAGGGCGTGTTTCGAGCACTGAAGGTACCCAAGTACACTTATTCAGTACTTGCAGTGCGTCCTGAATATTTATCACCCATCATATGTAGAACAGTCGATAAACTTCCTTCAGTAAAATAATATAGTTCTGCAATCTATGTTATCTATGCAATATACTATGTTTACATGACTAAATATCTTTTACTTTATTTTTACATATTAAATCAATTTAATTCACCATTTTGGTTGCATACATAATATTTCGTATACATTAAAAAATTTTTTATTCATAACTATAACATTTTTTTTTTAATCGACATAAAAGTAAAAAAATTGAACTTGTAGAAAGTGCTGTTTTTGATATAGAGCTATGCTCAATATCATCATCCTGAGCTCTACTCCTGTTTATTTGAGTTATCCATAGCTATCCAGATATGTTTTACCACATCCAGCTCCTTTAAGTTTTTGAGTAGGCCAGTTTGTCATTCTCCATCCATCATTCTCATTGACTGGGCCAAATGTATAGTATTGTACCTAGCTTTAACCTAACAAGGAGGAAGTCAAAAAAAGCTATCAGAAAATTGAATTCATACAGTGCAGTCAAAATCGACAGTAGTCCTACCAATTCAATCAGGGTGAATAAATAATTTGTAATCTCCATAAATCTGTTTGGAATAAAAAATAACTGAACAATAGAAAAAAATTATACTGATTCCAAATCGCAAAAAGATCTCATTCCTTCCAACAAGCTATTACATATTTACACTCATTGTGACTAATCAAATCACAGAATACGCCAAATAAATTATTGGGAGACTATTATATTATGGTTCATGATCAAATCAATGATCAATGTTCAACTATTGACCATTGATTTACCTCACACCAAATAGCAGTCGGGAGGCCTTGACTCTTAATGAGTTGTAGTGTCATCGATGATATGCCAGACATAAACACATTAGAACAAAAAGCTGTAGGCTGGAACTCCCTTCCTCCCAGTTTTGTTTAGTTTAACACGGAAATATATCATTAGGAAGATAATTCTTATGAAGAAAGGTTTAATAACTCTGGGTAGTTAACTACCATTTAACTTTAACAGTGGATGCGTTGATGATTTGGTGCTGACTGTTAATATTTCTTACCAGTAATATATGACACAAGAAAATCATACATAATAATTTGTGAATATATTCAATGAAATCAAACTCTGAATAAAGGACCCAGAGTACATTCTTTTTTCATACAAAATAGCAAAACAGATTAGTTTTTGAAGGAAATCGCAAAAAAAAATCTACTTTAGAGCAAAATTTCAAAACAGATCAATATCGGAGCGAAATTAAAAAAAAAACACATTTATTTTACTGTAAAATTGCAAAGTAGATAAAAAAAAAAGATTTGATAGGATTTTGTATTTTAAATCTACTATCGGCATAGATCTGTTGAGAACTCAGTTTTCCCTTAAACAGAAAATAAAAAGAAGAGAAATCATTCAAATCTGAGCACTAATAATACAATAAAACTATGAATTTATAATAATTATAAATTAAATAGGTATATAACAAATATTTAGAATATAACAGAAATTCGTGATAAACAAAATGTTGTAAAATTGATTGTTAACAATGCATACATTTTACAAAGAGCAAAACTTAACAAAACTTTAAAAGAAATTAATATATAAACACACATATACATATATAATTAAATATTACAGTACTGGCAAAACATTTATTCACTAATAATCATATAATTTGTAGTTATAAAATAAACTTTTAGATTTTGTTAAAATCTGTAAAATGATATTTTATATGAATATCACACATTAAAAATGTGACATTCAATGAAAATTTGTATAAATGTGAGCCGAAACTTTCATAGCATCGTGTAGCTATGGCTTTATCTACTTTTTTCAGATCAGGAATCTTTATACTTGAATATGCTTTTACTACTTGTTTTTTTTTAAAAACTTCCCTTATACTTACTTCATAATCAAATCCAGCATCACTGTCAGTGGCCATATTTTCAGTAAGACCAAATAAAGAATCTCTATCCCAATGAGGAGGCAATTCATCCTTATCTAAAAACTGGTAAGCCTTTTCAACAGCTGAAAAATAAGTCATAATTAAATTGTTTTCATTAATAGTAACTGTTTTAATTTACTGTCTTAATTAAAATAAATGAGAATAAAATATATCATCAATATATTGTTGACCCTCATTAACATGAAACTCAATACTTAAATAACTCAAACAAACTTCTCGGTTTCAGAACATACCTAACTTTTTTTCACATTTCAAGATGTAAATCTCAAAAGAATGTTTAGATAACTCAAATATGACGTAAATGGAGTAAAACCTTCAAAAGCTGGAAGGGAATTTGCAACAACTCAATAGCTTTAATAATTACAAGTATGATCAGAAAGTATGGGCTGATTCCGAATGGAAAAGGAGTTAAGACAAATTTTGTCTTGTCACATTTATTATTGCTTAAAAACTGTCTAAAATAATGAAATCCTAAGAACACCATTGTGAAGTAGACAATGTTTTTGAAAACTGATTAAATTTACTAAGGTCAGTAATAAAAGAGACTTTCAGGAGAGCTAATAGGGCAGCTGTACAAAGATATGCTGCCTGTATGTAGGTACTGTGACTGCAGCAGTACAGCAGCTGTATTAGACCTCCTGAAAGTCCCTTTTAACATTGACCTTGATAAAGTTAATCAGTTGTCTAAAAAAAAAAATTGACTACTTTACGATGGGGTAGTTTGAATCTTATTCAATAAAAAACCTGACAACACAAAATTGGTGTTAGCTATATTTCTGTTCAGAATTGGTACATGCATCAGATGAACTTTTTTTTTTGAAAGTTTTTCTAGAATCAGCCCCAAGAGTTTAGCCATTATGAACTGAGACACAGTGTATATACAGTTACTGAGCTTAATGGCTAAACTCTCGGAGGTGATTCTAGACAAAATTTCCAACAAAAAAAGTGCTTTTGATGCATGTGCCATTTCTGAACGGAAAAATAGTTAAGACCAATTTTGTCTTTTCTTGAGGTGGTTTTTTCACAGAAAGTGATAAAACAAAAAGTATTTAATTCAGGTATTTAAAAATTGCTTCATAATGAACTAGACAAATTTTCTTTCAATATAAGCAACAAGTTTGTCATTGTCAAAACCATTTAAAGGGGACTTTAGAGCAGCCAAACTAAGCTAAGTTGTGTTTTTCATTAAATCATGGATTATTCGCGATGTTCTTTTGTCATCCTACAACTATACTACAGACACTTCCCTTTTAAATTGGGTTGGCAAATAAGTCCTTTCGATTTTTCAAGGTCAAATAAAACTCAATGTATTATAGATATAAAATTTATTTTAATCTGCAATATATTGAACATTATTTAATATGACTTTTTCTATCAATCCACTAACTGCACGATGCCATGTTCAAAGAATGTCTGGAGTTTATTGTTAAAAAACAATATCAGGATATAATATAATAACAAATAATATAACAATATAAATATCAGGATCGACTATTATGTTTTGGGGGCGCCTTCAATGAAAATTATATCGAATTTGAGATTGGGACCCCCGGGCCTCGACTTTTTTTAACTTCTCGGCTTAAATCGATGTCAGGGTCGACTTATATATTTTTTGGCGGCTTTTTATGAAAATGATATCGAATTTGAGATTGGACTCCCCGGGCCTTGACTTTTTGTAACTTTTCGACTTAAATCGAAATCAGGGTCAACTTATATGTTTTTTGAGGCACTTTTTATGAAAATGCTGTCGCTTTTGAAAATGGGCCCCCGGGTCTCGACTTTTTTTAACTATTCGTATTAAATTGATATCATGGTCGACTTATATGTTTTTGGGAGCGTTTTTTATGAAAATACTGTCGATTTTGAGATTGCCCCTCCCCCCCCCCTGGGCCTCAACTTTTTTTAGCTTTTCAGATTAAATCGATATCAGGGTCGACTTATATGTTTTGGGGGGCAGTTTTTATGAAAATGATATTGAATTTGAGATTGGGACCCCCTGGCCTCGACTTTTTTAACTTTTCAGATTAAATCGATATCAGGGTCAACTTATATGTTTTGGGGAGCACTTTTTAAGAAAATGATATCGATTTAATCCGAGAAGTTGAAAAAAGTCGAGGCCCGGGGAGCCCAATCTCAAATTCGATATCATTTTCATTCAAAGCTCCCTCCCCAAACCTTAATAATCGATCCTGATATTCATTTTAAAGTCAGACCGTTGAACATCATTGGTGTCAAAATTTCCTGAATGAAATTTGGCAAACCAATTTTGACAGGTGCGTTCGGTTAAGGCATCATCCCCATAAACACTGCAAATTTTTTTATGAGCTTCTGCAGCATGCTTACCTTTCTTAAAATAATACAACAAAATATGACGATAATGAATGATATTTTCTTCCATATTCACAGTGCAATAGCAAACACAATACTAAGCTAGTTTCAACAACAGTTGACAGATATAGTTGTTGACATATTACAAACAGGATAAACAATCCACCTTAGGGATTAATTCATCAGATAAGAAGTGTATCATAGTGAAATAAAAATAAACAGGAAACTGAAAGGACTTATTTGCCAACCAAACAGATAAGCAGTATTTTTTTAACTTAATTATTTAATGAAAAACAAGTGTGCTTTCATAATTAATTTACTTAAATAGTAGTCAGGTCACATGAAAAGAAGGAATTAAAATTTTGCAATTATTTCTCAGTTTCATTTTTGCTGGAAATACAGATACTGCGGTGTGACAGAATATAAAATCACATAATTTTTTCAGACAAATAGAAGTGAATCTTAACTCTATTTTAGAACAAACCTTAAATAAATTGATATGCAATTAAAGCTTATTAAACAAAGGAGTTTTTTTATTATAAATGTGGGGGTAGTGTATTTGTAGTTTATAGTATGATAAAATAACATCGCGAACAATCCAGGATTTTATGAAAAACACAACTTGGCAATGTTTGGCTACTGTGAAGTCCCTTTTAAATAGTTTTGACAAAGACAAACTTGAATTTGAAGGATTTTTTTGAAGGAAATTTTAGGACTTAACAGCGGCCAAACTACACTAAGTTGTGTTTTTCATTTGCCTAAGTTATGAAGAAAATTTTGTCTACTTTACTATGAAGCAATTTTTAATTACCTGATTAAATATTTTTTGTGTTATTGCTTCCTATGAAAGAGAAAACGTTACCACCTTAAGAAAATATGAAATCAGACTTAACTCCTTTTCTATTCGAAATCAGCTCATACATCAACTGAAATTTTGTCTAGAATCACCTCCCAGAGTTTGGCTATACTTCTCTCAACTTATGAGACACCCTGTACCTGTATCTGTATCTGTGTGTGAGTGTGTATGTATGTATATATATATATATAAACTGACAGGCAAAAAATTCCACCCACTTGATTTTTTCATGTTTTCATCTAAAAATATTTGTATTTGTATATAATACATGGTATTTGTAGATGATACTTGGTATTTATGGAATTTTATAATCTTTTTTACCTTTAATAATCAAAATGTGATTGGGTAACAAAGATTAAAGAAAAAAAAATTGAAAAACGAACCATTATTATTCTAAAAGAAATTAATTACATCATTGTTTAGTAGCGCATGTTTCCTCCTCTTGCCTTTACTATTTCTTGAAGACGCCTCGGCATACTTTCCAGCAGTCGGGAAATGTCCCTTTGCTGAAGGATAGCCCATTCCTCCCGAAGAGCCCTTTCAAGGTCCTGCAGTGTATCAGTAAATGTTGCACGCACTCTTATTCGTCTTTCGAGGTTATCCCATAGATGCTTAATGGGGTTCAAATCTGGAAAACGTGCTGGCCGGGCTAAAACCTCAATATTGTTCTGTTGAAGGAACCATTAGAGTGGTTGCATTAGAATAGAACGATCGCCGATTTTGTTGATGATAGGCAACACATGAGGTTCCCAAATCTCATCTACATAGCGAATGGCCGTCAAAGACCCTCCACGAACAACAACTAATTCTGTGTGGCGCTCCATTGAAATCCCAGCCCACACCATTAAGGAACCATGTTGGAAGGGTTAGCTCTGGGAAAAATTATGTAAAAAAATTAAAAATTCGTTTCTTCTTCTCCACACCCTTTCACGCCCGCCTGGAGAGTGAAGAGCGAATCTTGACTCATCTGTAAAAAGTAAAGCACTCCATTCGTCCATAGTCCAATGGCTGTGTTCTCGAGCAAAAGCCAGCCGTGTTTCTTTGTGAGTTCTGGTCAACTCTGGTCCTCTTACTGGACGAAAAGCCATTAATCCATACTCATTTAATCTCCTCCGAGCGGTACATTCAGAAATTTGCACACCTCGAACTTCATCGAGCTGATGAATCGCTTGAACAACGGTAAGGTGCCGGTTTCGTAAAAATTCTCAAAGTCAAAAACCGGTCATACCGTGGTTCCATTACCCTAGGCCGTCCAGAACCGGGCCTTCTATTGTAAGAACCAGTTTCCCAAAAACGCCTGACGGCGTGTCGTAAAGTTTCATATGGAACTCCGATGGCATTAGCTGCATATCTAATGGAACCTTCAGCATCAATAAGTGCCACACCACGCGCAACATCCTCAGCACCAAGAGGCATTTTTAAACTTAATACTGAAAAAATTAAAAGCCGGAGACTAAGAAAAGTGCTGCAAGAAACGACACTGAACAAATGATAATGATACGGAATCTAGAATCATTTCATTGAATTAAGGATTAAGGGTTATTGTCCTCCATATTAACATTCCTAATTGAAAACAAACAAAAAGATTACCTATTTATTCATTAAAAACAATAGACCAATTCAAAGTAGAAATATTTTTAGATGAAAACATGAAAAAATCAAGTGGGTGGAACTTTTTGCTTGTCAGTGTATATATATATATATATATATATATATATATATATATATATATATGTAGGGTTGATAGCAGACCTCAAGAATTACAAAAAAAAATTAAATAAACAATGACCCCAATGGTCCTGATTTCCAGCAGGAAAGTAGGAAATTAAAATGTTGTGTTCTTAACTTGAGTAAACCACTTTTTTTTTTTTTTTTTTGATAGAAAGTGATAATTAAAAAACTATTTAGTTCAGAAATCAAAAATTATTTCACTGTAAACTAGATAAAATTTACTTCAAATGAAAATGAAATTTGCCCTTGTTAAAACAATTTAAAGAGGACTTGTGAGCGGTTAAACTAAGTGAAGTTTGCTTTTTAAAAAAATCATAAATTATTTGCTATTTTATTTCATCATCATCCTACAATACGACAATTTTATCTCTCTCTAATTAATAACAGATATCCCGCTTTTGAAAAACTTTTACGTTTAATAATCTTTAAATCTATATTAATTAAATTGAGGTTTATTAGGGAAAAACTTGACATTCGCCCTTAAGTTGTGAAAAAAAATGAGATGATTTCATATCCTGTCACCTAAAAGTATCCGTGTTTTCAGCAAAAATGATTAAAATGAATTGTTACAAAAGCTTCTTTTTTGTTTTGTTTTTAGATGTATTATGATAAACATAATTGCCTTAATAGACTTTTTATTTCTAAAAAAAAAATGTTAAAAATAATGGTTTTCCAAATATTTTTTCCTGTAAAGTGATTTAAAACTGTTTTTCACAGAAATCTCTACTACAGGAATTGACTCGTATTTAAAAGTGACAAACTAAATGTTTCTGATCCTAGTATTTATCAAACTCTGCCTTAACTAAGATCTCTATTACAGGAATTGATCCGTATTTATAAGCGACAAAATAAAAGTTTCTAGTCTTAAAATAAAGAAACCTAAAAGTTTAAAAATCATAATTCAATAGAAGGAGAAATGGACATTAATAGGGAATTCCAGAGTCTAACTAATAAGACCCAATAAAAAAAGTATGCATAGTGGTACATTAATTTGACATTCATATAACTACTAATTACTATTGTATTTAATTTAAATATGGAAGTTAAATCAATTAATACAACTTTTAATACGAACATTTATGTATAAAAAAAATATATCATACTATAGCGAGTTTGTGTTAAAAAGGGTAATACAAAACGAAGGAGGTCTGTATTTCTATCAAGATTGGAAACAAACTGAAATAAGTAATAAATCATTATCAAAAGACTGCCTCTTAAGTTTAATGTACTTATCGTATAATAATTCAGATATAAAACTAATACACTACTTATTATTATTTTTAACAAAAGCTAATTATTTAATCATTCTCACAAGTTTCTGGGATCAGAGTAAATGAATATTCTCCTCCTTTAATAAAAGGTTTTTTTTTTTCAACTTAATTTGTAACTTAATAAGTAATAATAAAACTAAAGTCATTGCTTTTTCAATAATGTAAAAGGACTGAGAAATTACATCACTTAACTTAATGAATATTAAAAAAACTGCAGTACATAAGATGACAAATATAGGGTAATTACAAACAAATAAAAATTTCATTAAAAGTTTGGAAGGAGATAACCACATATGAAAGTACTAAAAAAATAATTTTTTTGTGCTCTTTTACCTTTGACTACACTCTAAACAAATTTCTTCTATTAAATGATATATAGTGGACTGTATCTCCACCAAATAAGAACTTAATTTACAAATAAGAGATTCATTAAAAAATAAGAGTTTATTGCCTTAACTTGATTATATTTATAGAATTTATGCTTATATCTATGAATTAATTTATAGAATTAGCTTAAAAGAATTTAACTCAGACAAATGATGATGAAATCATCAGAAAATTAAAAAAATATATAATATTCATTTAATAATGATATTAACATAATATAAATCTTAGCATGCTTGGCAATCTACTGAGATGTAGTACATACCTGCTTTCAAAGCACTATTTTCTACTTTCAAGCCAATTTCCCTTGTAAATTCTAAAGCTTCCTTTTTGGGTACAGTATAACTTAAAAAAAAAAATCAATGATAATAATAATGAATTATTATATATGTAGCACAATATCTATTAATGCAATGTTGAATAATGAAAAAGATTGGCCATTATCCTAGCATTGGAGAAAATTGGAACAAAACATATAAAGAAGTGGTATAAATAAAAAAAAGGATCAGTACAATCTTCCTATAAAAATTACTTATTATGGATGAAAATATGTTTGATAAAAATAAAAAATATTTTATATTGTCTAATTAATAAATGCATAGGAAAAATATAGTTAAATAATAATAAATGTAACACTCTGTTATTCTTAAGGGACTTTATCCCAGAATAAAGTTTGTTTTCTATCTATTTATGTTTCTATCTAAATATGTTGAAAAATAAAAATAATTAATAAATATTAATGAATAAAACTCACAACAATTAACAATAATTAAAATGTGAACACTCTTCTACTTTGTTCAAACTATGTACCTCTACCCTTTATTTCGTTACATTAAAAAACAAAATAGTGAACATAAATTAACTAATATGTACATTTGGGAATGGTTTACTCAAGAAAGGTTCATTTAAACAAATAGATTAGATAATTAATCTAAATTTCTTGAACTCTCTACTTACTATCGACCATCTTTAAAAGATCTGACAAGATATTCTAATCTAGTATCAATGGGAACAGTATCTTGTGCAGTTGGAGCAACAACTAAACCGGGAAACCAGTTATCTTTTTGCTTCTTTTTTTCAGCTCCTTCTACACAAACTACTCGACCAATATCTTCTTCCTTTTCATCACTAAAATCTTTTAAAAGTAGAAATGCTTCCTCATCTTCACTACTTTCTTCCCTAAAACAAACTAAGTTAGGTTGGGCACAAAAAAATAAAATAATGTAAAAAATTAAAACATAAATATAAATACTAACAGTCCTGTTCGATTTCTCCTTCCTCGTCTTCCTCCAATAACAGGATTGCTAAAATGTTCAGGATGAGTAAGTGGAAGTTGATCTAAGGTTTCACTTTCAGCAAAATGTCTCCCACTTTTTAAACATAAAGCAGTTCTTCTAAGGGTAGTGATATCTCCATCATCAAAAACTAAAAAAAAAAAAGATTAAGATTAACAGTAAAAGATTATTTTAATTCAAGAAAAATGGATATCTGCTTACCAACAGTATATTGACTACAATCCTGCACTTTAGCTATAGTTGCTTCAAAAAACTCTTTTTTTTCAGGATGTCGAGCTTCTACTACAACACCATTCTAAAAAATAAAAACAAATTAACTGTCGTAAGCATAAAGAAATATAAACACACCCTTTAATTGACAAATTTTACACATATAAACCAAAAAGAAAATAGTCATACGTAAAAGATCTAAGCAACTAACATTAAAAGCGTAACTGATTTGTTTATTACACAGAGCAGTCCATTTAGGATATGTAAATTTAAGAAATAATGAATTTTAAATAAAAATCACTTTCCCTTTCTTTTTGTATAATGTCCAGGCTTACTGATGAGCTAGTGTTTTAAGGAACCTCGACCAAACTTAATGCTGGAAATATAGTTAAGTCAATGAATGACCAAAAAAGGGTTGTATAGTGCGTGAGCAGGGACCTAAATGATTCCTTCAGAAACTTTTTCAGGGTGCTTAGAGTATGAACATATCAAAACTGCTGACATCTAGGTGGTGAGTCGGGGAGGGAGGAAGAAAAGGTCACAATTTTTTTGATTTTCGCTTATGTCTCGAAAACAGTGTATCGCAGGGCAAATTTTTTGTATAATAAATTAAACTTTATAAAATTATCTAAAACTTCTATTCTGTAGGTTTTATCCGAATTCTAAACCGTTTTTGACCTCTAGGTTTGGAAAAGATGACATTATCAAAAAAAATCATTTTGTCACACATTTTTCATTAAACATTCCTTTACATCGCTTAAGATATTCATCAGACAAAGAAATTCATTTAAAAGAAGTTGTAGAAACTTGAATTCCCTATTAGAATATATATACATATGCAAATTAATCTTCAACCCAGTTTGAGGTATTTTAAAATGTTTCATATAATGTTGTAATTTTCAGAAAAATTTGTTTTTATCATATCCTTGACCAACAACTTTTGTTCATGTATTTAATAATATGTGAGGCCACACTTTAAAATCAAATTATTAAATTAAATTAAATAAAGAAGGAAAAAATCATGTTAATTGAAAAATTTAATATTGTATTTTACAGATAATAAAAGTCTCATGATAATGTTATTCTACTTTGATATATTAAATACATACAATTATAAACCTCATTGTTATCACTGTTTTAAATAACTTATTAATATTAAACTCACTACTTCAGATGGATTCACGTTTTCATTCACTGTTTAGATGTGCGGGTCTTGACAAGGGTTGTTTGTCCATGGCATCTTCACCCTCAGTAGAGGTGGCCCAGACCCCCTTTTGTACACTCCCCCACATCCCTATAAATTTCATATCGATTTTTTTCGATAATGTTATCTTTTTCGAGTGTAGAGGTCGAAAACTGTTTAGAATTCGGATAAAATCTACAGAATAGAAGTTTTAGATAATTTTATAAAGTTTAATTTACTATACGAAAAATTTACCCTGTGATACACTGTTTTCGAGATATAAGGGAAAATCAAAAAAATTGTGACCTTTCCTCTCCCCTCCCCGACTCACTACCTAGATGTCAGCACTTTTGATATGTTCATACCCTAAGCACCCTGAAAAAGTTTCTGAAGGAATCGCTTAGGTCCCTGCTCACGTACTCTATACCTCCTGTATTGACTCTACTCCCTTATTTATTGAGATTCTGGTGAGTCACGCAAAGTGCATATATAACGCAAAACTTATTTTTAAACTTGTTCTATAAATAGCCTACTGTGGTGATGTTTTTGCCCGAAGAGGATGGGCACAAGAATATCAGCTAAAGAGATATTATCACAAAATTTAAAACTTTTGTAAATATTCTTTACTATTATTCAAGTTGACATTTATTAATTTTTTAGAATTTTATTTTATTTTGTTTATTTTATTTGTGAAGAGTTTCATTTGTTTTGTTTATTCAGTTTATGCCAACAGTGAAATAAAGATTTGTATTTTTTTTAGTTTGGGAACTTTTAACTTTTATTTATTTATTAATATCCCAACAATACCATGGGAGTTATTGGAAGATGATGATGAACCAATAATTTTTTATTTTATTGATAAGTTTCATTGAACATCTTTTTCCTCTTGCTTGTCATAACCAGAATGACTTCCCAGAAGTTTACAAAAATGGCAATGTTTTAATTGTTCATTTTTAAGATTTGTTGAAGTGCAAGCTGAACAGTAATTACCTCATAGTTAAAGTGAACCTTGTTTTCCTCAAAAATAGCTCCTTTTAAAAGTCCACTGAGTGCAGATGTGAAACCAATTTTTGCCTAAAAGTATCCAGTTCAATTACACTAACTTCATGATGGATTATATTCCTTTTATCTAAGGATTTAACCATACGTTTATAATTATCAATTTACGGTTTTATTTGCAGTTCAGATCAGCCAAATGTATTATATGAGGGTGAGACATTTTAGTTTAAGATTAATCTCAGAAATAATTTATCTGCTCAACACAAGCGTTTTTGAAGAACAATATCAGAAGCAGTACAGATAATTCACAGGTAACATAGATTTCAGTGCTGCTTGTACCTTCAACTCTTTGCAGACCATTCTTCACAAATGGGAACAAATGTTTGATAATTTTTTTTTAAAATGTTTATCAAAAAGTAAAAACTTACTCAATATTTTTTTAGGCTTCAATAGTTAGAACTTATTTTAGAATGCAAAAATTCATTATTTATCTTCAAATTTTAGCTACTTACGATTTTTTTGAAATGAATGAAATATGACTTTTTATGGCATTCTTTTTATTTATTTCTATAACAAAAGTTTTGATTTGATTACTGCAGCAATATTTTTTTTCTTCTATAAAAAAGGCTCAATACGAACGAAAAAAAAATTAATGAGTATAAATAATATATACTACAGCTAACAGAGTTCTTAAAAGGAGTGAGGCAATTTTGTGTACAGGGAATTTTTCTGTGCAGAAGAAAAGGTGTATTCAAATAACTGCAAATGAAGATAGAATCAGAAATATTCTTCAGCCTATCCTTACATCTCTTAGCAGAATTTGGCTAGGATAAGTGGTGTTACTGAAAGTTCAATTCAGAGGTACTTAAAAAGCACCACATGCCATTGCACCAAAGCTTATTGCCCAGAAACCATGAGAGTAGCCACTGGGAGCTAAATAAAATTTAAGGTATGTAAGACTTCTTTCGAAGAATGTTATTTAGTGTTTAGGCAACGTTCTGCAATGATAGAATGTTGAACCATCACAATCCACATGACTGGGGCTTAGCAAATCCCTCACTGGATGAGGCAAGCAGACATGCAGCACCAGTGGGCACTAAATTTGTGGTTGGCATTATCGTAAATCAGATCATTACACTTTATTTCATTCCAGGCAGATTGACAGAAGCAATATATGCCAATTTTTGTTTGGAATATTCTTCCTATATTTTTGGAAGACATACAGTTAAAGGCGAGGCATTATATATAGGGTTTCAATATGATGGGTATCCCGCACATTTCTCGGTAGTGGCAAGGCTTATGCTTTGGAAGAAGCTTTTCCAGATTCCTTTGAACTTTTTTTGTGGTTATTTAAAGGAAAGGGCCTCTGCCCAGCAGACAACTATTGCTAAAAGTAGTTGTTAGAGTCCTCTGATCACTTGGGAACAGAATTTTTAATTGATTTTATGAAACAATATTTTTAAAAATCGTGCTTTAGGTCCGTAAACATCAATTTTGCATTTGTGGCTTTGAAAATAGCTAAGATTTTGACCACCATTTTATGGTAAAATAATAGGCGAAATGAAAAATCTTAAATAAATATGCTTCTTTATTTTTTGAGTAGTTCCAAAAATGTGGGGTAAAGAGAAAACACTGACTTTTGAGAGAGTGTTTAAGTATTAATTTATAAAGGATTTAAAAAGGACGAATTTTATTTTTGAAAAAAAATCAGTTATTTTCTTTTGATGTAATCCTTGAAAATGGGTGGGTTCAGTAGTCTTGTCGAGGGTATTAAGAGCAGAGAATACATCTATACCAACACCTGATTTCGCTAAATTACGGATGTTGATGTAATGCTTTGCCATTTTTAAAGAAATTAACGGTATATCATTTTCCCCACCAATGTCTTCAGACAGAGCTAAAATTACCTCTTTAATTAAGATTCCTGCTACTACTAAACTATCATCAAAATGGACAAAATCACACTTTGTCAATGTTCATAGCTGAAAAAAGGAGGTTTTAACCTATTTTCCATCCTAGATGCAGTCGAGGACTTGTATCATAACTTTCTTCCACTAAAAGGTCTCAAACGTTTTAACTTTAATTTTAATGTCCTGGCCTAGAGCCTGCAGCTTAGAGGTAGTGTTGGCAGGCAAAAACACAACATAAACATGGCTAAGTGATGGAGTAATGTCATATATATATATATATATATATATATATATATATATATAAAAGTATAACTTTATGCTCTTTTTTCTTCGTATTAGCATTCACTGATTTTAGCCCTTCATTAAACATTTTGTCAATCATCCAGGCTTTTTTATAGGCACAATAAATCATTGGAAAAGATTTGTTTGAATCGACCAAATCATCACTTGCTTGAAAATCTTTAATTCTCATTTTTTTCGGCAAAACTTTGGCTTTTTCTTTTAAAATGTTACCTCCGATCAAGGCAAACTAGAATTGCGTGCTTGTGTCAATCATAGTTTTAAATGATCTTCCATTTCTGGGTACTCACTCATCTTGAAGCGATTTTATTAACTGCTTTTAGGCGATTTCAACAAATGGAAATTCATAGAAACAGTACCTCTCTCTTAATCTCCTCTTCTTCTCGAAAAAGCATTAAGAATTAACCAGATTTTTTTGGTTTTTAATTCAAAATATAAGATGTTTAAAATACTATTAAGACAAAAATAAATATGAATTATCCGGTTAATGATAAACTTTTAGAATGTCTAAAAATAATGATATAGAAATTAATAAGATTTATCATCCATGAACTATTTCTACTGATGCTTATTCACCACCAAATATTTTAAAATTAAACTTTGCTAAATGAAACTACAGTAAAAGAAATTAAATTGAAAAAGAAATGAGGGGAGAAGAAATATGTATTCAACTAGCATTAATAGTAATTAGGTAGTCTGCTTCCTCAGCTGAAATAAGCCAACTTTTAAAAAATACAGTTATTCATTAAATTTATCATAGTTAATTGTTAATTTTTTTTACAAATATTGAAACTAACAGATCAGAAACAAATTTTAATTAAGTCATCAAACTTACCCTTATTTGTCCTCTGATTTGATCATCAGTAACAGTAAATGTCCCAAGGCCTTGTTTAAAAATAACCTACAATGAATAATACAAACCAATAAAATACTAAAACTTTTAATTGTACATAAGTAAAATAAAACTAATACAATTAAATTATACAGGTAGAACAGAAGCAGAAATAAAAAAGGATCACAAATGGCAAAAAAACAGTGGGAATGCTAAAATCCCTATGTAGAGAAGCAATATTTTAATAAAAACAAAAAACAGATCTAACAATGAATGAAAGAAAGTTTAATGCTACATGGATCGGAGAAATTACTGCTGTCATAGCTGACAAAGTGATAACAATATAAAAGATAATGATATTTTAAAAAAATTGGTGTTGGGATGGAGAATTGAGAGAGGAGGTTACATCAATTGTTGGAAAAATATTTAAAAACTGACTTGATTTTGAAAATTATGTTGATTTTTTTTTTTGTATAATGTTGTCTTGATCTTTAGTAATAAATCAAGTTAATGAATAGGAATGGTGTAAATCATTTCCTGGCATCTCCCAGCAATGACTAGAACGTAAGAAGTTGGAAAGGACTCACTCCCCCTCAATTGTCTCTATAATGGCTCTACAACCTTTAGTGAGTCTTGGTCTCCTCAATGAGCTTCCGCCAAATTTCTCTATTCTGCGTGGCCACTTTCCAATTCCTGACTCCCATCAAATCTCTCGCGTCACCTGCCACACCTCTGCCCATCTCAATTTCGGTCTGCCAGCTCTCCTTGTATAGTGTAATGGTTCTTCAAGCACTCTTATCAGGATTTTCAGACCTTTCCTTCCGAGCTATGTGACCTGCTCAACTTAACCTTCCCGATTTTATTATTATACTTGCCACATTAGGTTCATTAAACAATTCGTAGACCTCTCTATTCTTCCGAATTCTCCAATCCCTCCTTAACAGGGCCAAATATTCTTCTAAGGATTTTCCTTTCAAAGACCAGAAGATCTTGTTCGTCATTTTTGGCTAAGGTCCATGTTTGGCTACCATAGGTAAGAACTAGCCGGATGAGGGTTTTATAGAGCTGCAGCTTCGTTCGTCTGCTAAGTAATGAGCTTCTCATGTGCTTAATTAGGCCAAAATAGCACTGGTTGGCAGATGCTATTCTCCGCTTTATTTCAAGTGTCGTAAATTGAGATCCCAAATAAGAGAACTGTCGGACATTCTCAAAGGTGTAAGGGCCTAGAAATATTCTTTGGTTTTGGAGATTCTCTCCTTCTCCTGTATACATATATTTTGTTTTATTCTCATTAATGTGGAGCCCCATCTTAGCTGCAATTCAAGGAAGGCACCTTCGAGAGCTGCAAAGGACCTTGCAACAATATAAATGTCGTCAGCGTAACCTAACAGTTGCATCATATTTGTAAATATTGTGCCCCTAGTCTGATTGCCAGAGTCTCTCACCACCTTCTCCTGAGCCAAATTAAACAATAAACATGCCAAAGCATCACCTTCCATTGCTTCATACAACTTGTATCTTCTTATGGTATCGTAGACGCAAGTCAAGTCAAGTCTTGAAGTCAATAAACAGATGATGGGTGGGAATTTTATACTCATGACTTCTTTCTAGAATCGTACGGAGAGTAAATATTTGATCTACCTTTTCGAAAACCAGCTTGGTATTTTCCTATTTGACAATCGACGAATGGGGCTAGTCAGTTGTAGAGGATGTTGGAGAGTATCTTATATGTGCACTGCAATAACAAAATCTCTTGGTAATTGGCGCATTCCAATTATTATTCTTTCGTGTGTGCAGGACATGTGACCGCATATTTTCATTGAAGAGGCATGCTTTTCTGTATCCAGATGGAGAATATCATATCATAAATGAGCTTGTGTAGCTTTTTGCCACCATAATTGAATAGATCACGTCCATGGTAGTCCATCACCTCCTGGTGCCTTATGATTTTTCATTGGTGCAATCGCATTAATTAATGCGGCCCCCCTCCATTGGGTAAGTCTAATTAACTCTGTAATTTCTTTAGCTTCAAAGGAAACGTTACACCGCTCAGCATGACATGATCCAAGGTAAAAAATGCCTCGCAGTAGAAATGGATTTTTAGAGGAGAGCAGCAATGATAGCAATATCCATTATATTATGATATCACTACAAGAAATCTACAATACAAGAAGCCAGTATTTTGTCTCCTTGTATAATGAATCCAAGAATCTGACAAAAAATTAACCTCAACCATACATTAATAAAATACTTATGATGCATGACACACTTTTATGGCTCCAAAAAGAAGATTAGCAATTCAGAAATTTTTTTGTTAACTCTAATTTCAACCAAAAAATTTATTAAATTATGAAGTCCTTTTTTCTATGACTGATATTTTTATTTTCCATATTACTGGGAAAAACGCATTTATTGATGATATAATCTATATTTATATTTAATTACAGATCATAAAATTGTAGGTAGTCCTAATTTTGCAGATAAACAAGGTGTGTAAAAAAAGTAATGAGTCTGGTAGTACTGGGAGTGATCTGGCAATACTGAGTTGTTGTACATGTCAACTCAGCTTGACATGATCCAAGGTAAAAAATGCCTCGCAGTAGAAATGGATTTTTAGAGGAGAGCAGCAATGATAGCAATATCCATTATATTATGATATCACTCATTAAACATAAGTGAGAAATTGGAAGTAAAAAAAAATGTCTTAAGAGATGTGATTAAGAAAGCCAGACGTAGAAGCAATTCTTTTGTCACCAAGCCCAACAATTTAACATATCCATTTTATTTGCCGCAATGTAATCACCTTGAAATGGATGGATAGTCTACCAAAAATGTTTATCAGTGCCACCAACCACATCTTATCTCAAACTATTGTGAAGATATGATTTTTTAAAGTGTTTTTCAAGAAAACCATGTTTTTCCTCATAAATATTTAAATTACTCACATAAATACTCAAATTTAACTCAAGATTTCTAAATTTTTGTCACAATTTTCGAAATGTATGATGAATTTCCTATAAAATAACAACCAATTTATTGAAAAATGTCATGCACTTTTAGCTATGCCACTGTGTCAGGCTGCCAAAGCAAAGCATAATGGTAAAAATAAATAATTTTCAAAGTACTCCATAAAATCGCAAGCAATCATTTTTCAAACCACAATCTTGATAAAATCTCATGCTATTAATTTTCAAGCTACAATCTTCATAAAACCTCATGCAATTAATTTTCAAACTAATATCTTGCATGTTTTTAAAAAGTAGTTTCGTTATATCACCTTTTCTAAGGTACACCCAATTTCAAGCAGCTAGTTTAATTTCAAAAAATTTCAATTTGGGGAGGTAAAAAAACAGAAATCTACAATACAAGAAGCCAGTATTTTGTCTCCTTGTATAATGAATCCAAGAATCTGACAACAAATTAACCCCAATCATACATTAATAAAATACTTTTAAAAATTTATTAAATTATGAAGTCCTTTTTTCTATGACTGATATTTTTATTTTCCATATTACTGGGAAAAACGCATTTATTGATGATATAATCTATATTTCTATTTAATTACAGATCATAAAATTGTAGGTAGTCCTAATTTTGCAGATAAACAAGGTGTGTAAAAAAAGTAATTTGTCTGGTAGTACTGTGAGTGATCTGGCAATACTAAGATGTTGTACATGTCTAGACAGGTTTTTATATCCCTTCCAGATGTTGAGTCCGAGTTTCAGCACTGTCCAGCCATTATGCGATTTTTAAAAGCGCCATCAGTTAAGTTGTGTGTTATGAAAATAGAACAGTGAAATTTAGAGCAACACTATGCCATTAAGCATTGTGTTAAATTTGGGAAATATGCATATGTGACCTTTTAAAAGTTGAAACAGACCTATGGGGAATATTCTTCATCAACAGCACATGTTTTTCCCTGTCACAAATCATTTTTGAAAGGCCGGAGCATGTTGTAGATGAACCAAACTCAGGAAAACCTTCAACTTCAAAAAACTGACCAAATCGTCAAAATCCAAGTGTTTTACAAAGATATACTTAAAAAGCTAAAGGAAAGGGTGATTAAAGTGAGACCAGACATTAAACACAAGTGGATAATTCATCATGAGAACCAATTTCACAAAAGTTCAGACAACAAAACCCAATCCTATTGTTCCCTAGCCTCCTAATTCACCTGATCTGAGTCCTTGTGACTTTTTTCTTTTCCTGAAATTGAAAAATGTCTTAAGAGAACGTCATTCTGAGACTCTGGGGAATATTTAAAAAAATGTGACCGAATTGTTAGAGGCCCTGCCAGTTGAAACCTGTGCAACAACCAAGACTGGGAACTAGGACTTCGCTGGTGTATAGCTACCAAACTGAACCACTTTGAAGGGGACAACAATGTTGTTTGAAAAAAATAAATACTTCTATAAATAAAAAATTCAGTCTCATTACTTTTTTTACACACCTCGTACATAATTTTATAATCTTGCTAAGGTAATGTATTGTTAGAGAAACAATAAAAGGCATTCTAAATGTTCCAGTAGTACATCACTGTATGAGATAGCAAAACTATGACAAAGATTTGAGAAAAAAAGGTGTGATTGGCAATGTTGATATACAATTTTGGTAGATTATCTTTCCCTTAAATACTGACATTTCTCACAGTGACCCTATAAATGAAATGTGTTTGATTTATAGAAAGTTAAATAGGGTTTGACAGTTTATTACCTTGCATTTAACACTTCGAACAACTTTTCTAATTTTGGCTTCACAAAATGCACCTTTATATTTAGCACTAACTTCAGTGCCCACAGCTAAGTAGGGAGGTTCATCTGCCTGTAACAAAGAACAGCATTTACATTAAAAATATAGTTTTTTATTTCAAATAGTTATTAATTCAAAAATTAGATACAAGAGCAGGTTAATAACACTTTAAAATAAAACAATAGTAATTAAATAATTGATGGATTACTATAGCACTTTGATGATGGTCGGGAGACACGATTGTTCCGTGAGTCAGGACACTTTACTAGCCACTCAACATTTATTTTTTCTTAAGTGACTAAATTAATTTAGACTAATCATTATTCGTAAATTTATTTTGTTTTTGTTTTATAAATTTCATCCTATACTGTCTGTTTCATTTACAAAAAAAAAAAAAAAAATATATATATATATACATATATATATATATATATGAAATGCATAACTATTATCTAACCTCTCACGATTTCTCCTCCTCTATCACAAATCTATGTTAACTGATAATTCAGAAAAATTATCAATTAGCAACATTTTTTTAACCATGCAATTATAAAATAAAATTTTAATTAAGGGAATATAATGACGTTTAAATTTTAAAATTCCATAAATTATAATAGAATAGTTTATTACTTTCAAAAATATTCCTATTCCTATTCCAAAACAGTCAGATACTTGCTAACTATTTACACTATTTTTTTTCTTCATTCAATTATTACTAATTTTTTTTATTTTAAATATACAATTAAAGTTTTTTTATGAAAAGAACTTCTATTTTGCATCTTTTTCGTTCTTCATTTCTTAAAGTGTATATTTATGCTGTTCTACCATTATATATAGTTTTAAATGCTTTGTTCATAGTTTTAAGTGTTTTGTTCATAGTTTTAAGTGTTTTCTACATAGTTTTATCTGTTTTGTATATAGCTTGTACACTTAAGTTTTTCTTTACTTTATTTTTTAAACTTTATTTATTGTTTCAAACTTTTAGGTCAGTAGTAGTCTTTTCTTTTTGTACAATTTTGTTATTTTAAAGGGACTTCGTCCTAGAATTTTCTATCTTTCAAAAGATAATTTTTTTTTTCTGTTGGCATTACAAACTATGTAGATTTTTTGCCGCCTTAACAAGGCTGATCCATCTCTGCCTATCTTGGGCTATTTCTTTCCAGATATCTGCATGGAGCTCTATTGGATCTTTGTTGATTCTATCTATCCATCTGCTTTTTAGCCTTTACACGTGGTACTTTGCCTTCCATTGAGGCATTCATTGTTACGTAATGGCTTCCAGATGGATTGCTACGAGCTACATGCAAAGCCCATTTTAACCTGTGTGCCTTAATATCATGAGATATTGATTGACAAGTTTCTGTAAGCAGTTCTTTATTGGCCTTACTTCTCCATGTGTTAGTGCTCTGATCTCAGATCACTCCAGTTATCTTGCAGGGAATTTTTCTCTCAAATCTTTCAATACTTTTTCAAGGGTGCTGTTTAGTGTTCAGGTCTCACAGCCACATATTAGAACTGGTTTTATCATAGCATTATACATCCTTAATTTAAGATTTCTTGAGATTTTTCTCGATTTCAATATCTTTGAAAGAGAGAAGAAAGCTCTGTTTAAAGTATATGCTGATGATATTGCTATCCTAATTGGAGGAAACTATCAGAGTGAGGAAGTCTCTGATCTCCTCAAGACAGTAACTGTCATCCTGAGGAATTGGTGCAGCTCTATTGGGCTGAGCATCAACCCACAGAAAGTCAGAGTTTGCATCTTCACTAAGAAGAAACAGGTATTCATAAAAATTCCTGAGAGTAATGGGATCCAACTGACACACAGCAAGGAAGTAAAATACCTTGGATTCATATTGGACCATAAATTATCATGGACTAGACATGTTCAGTACGTGACAAGCAAAGCCCTCAAATACCTATGGGCCTGTAAAAGAGCAATAGGAAAGAATTCAGGACTCAAACTTAAAATGGTCTACTGGCTTTACATAACGACCCATTATACAATACTCAGTTTTGCTATGATGGCACAGAGCAAAGACTGTAGCTAATATAACCTTATTACCAAAAATACAAAGAATAGCCTGTCTAATGATTACGGGAGCAATGAGCTCCACCCCAACTGTGGCTATGATGATAATGTTGATCATGCCACCTTTGCAGCTGGAGGTTGAGGCTCAGGCAATAAATACATTATACAGACTGAATAAGCTCAATAGCTGCTCATATATCCCTGGATGGGGGGACATACCAAACTGCTGAATAGGATTGAGTGTGACAAAGTGCTAGCAATGCACTCAGGCATACAAATCCGTGAATATCTGGACAGCAAATATGATGTCGAGATTTATACCAGTAGATAACACAAACCAAAAAATTGTATAAATTGTTATACAGATGGCTCTTTAACAGCTGATGGCTCAAGAGCAGGCATCTTTCGCAAAGACAACAAAGAAAAAAATTCAATATCTCTTGGCAAATATGCTTCAGTATTTCAACGTGAAACACTAGCAATTTGCTATTGTGCTCAAAACCAACTGCTAGGCAAAATGACTGGAAAAAAGATAATAATCTATACTGACAGTCAAGCAGCAATAGGTGCTTTAAATAATCACTATACTTACTCAAAGATTGTTAAAGATAGCAGTATAGCACTTAACAATCTTTCTGAGCTTAACAGGATTGCGATTGAGTGGATAAAATAACAAAACACTTTGATTTTACAACATATATACATATAAAACACTTTCATTTTACGCATATATGTTCATACTTTATTTTGGCAGACAAAATAGCTTAATGTTATTTAAAATAGCAAGGAATGAGCCCGCCACCACAAAAATTCATATAAATATGAATCGAGGTGTTGCCTCGCAGTTCCTCGATGTTTCTTATTTCTCCACTTAGCTAAGCCCCATAAACGTTTTATGTGTTGAGTATGGACCCCAGTTGATGGATCAACAAAGTTATATCGGTGATTCACTTGCAAATGATGATAGTTTGCTTCATTCAGTTGTTGGGTGTTGTATCCTTCCCAACAGTCAGAATAAATGGTGGTTCCCTCTTTTATATTATTTTTAATACATTCTAATAAAGTTCTTGCCTTCCTTCCTGTCCTTTATTTTTATGATGAAACACTCGTCTGTTTCTCAACAAACTCTGCCAAACATCCATTGTTCAGGGAGAACTCTCCCTACATGATTTTTTCTTTTAGGAAAAAAGACTCGTCTACTACGACTTTCCCAGGCTCTCCAATTTTCTTAGATGACCTGTAAAACATGTTATGGGCACAAACCTCTCTAAAAAATGTATTCCACATTATGATACATCTGTTCGATAGAGTCAGCTGTTCTTTGTCCTATAGTATTGTTGTCAAATTATGACACCACCCATAAATTAATTTTAAAGCGATTGAAAAGGTAATCTTCGACCCCTCTAACCACGTTCCTTTCCTTATAGATACATTTTTGTTACAAATCCTAGGAAAGCATCTCCATTTCGTCTTCCCGTCAAACTTCAGTTCATAACCTTCTTCACAATATTTCACCTTTGCAATTATCCCGGCATCTTGAAAATATTTGATAGCCTCTTCTTCTGAAGACGGCAATCCCCACAGTGTAATAATATCCATTTCAACAATAAACAATCAAACAAAAATAACCAATGCAAAAACTTAACAGCTTACACGAGATAAAAAGGCAGGTTATGTGACGTAAGATAAGATAAGAAGGGAGGTTTACTGTCTACCGGATTGTTCACAAGTATCCCTTTTTCTTAGCAGCTGTGTACTTGCTCTGAGCAGCCTCGTTAGTTGTAGCTAGGCAGAGAACTTTAATTTTTCTTCTTTCCTCTACTGCATTCAAATTTATTTTTCAGCTCAAGTTGGAATTCAGTTTTTACTTCAGGATCTTCAAATTACGGACTTGACTCCTCGTTCCCACTCGATCCCCTGTTGTGTGAACTCGATTCAATCTCTGAAATAGTTTAATTCTAATCAGAGAGTGATCCGAATCACAGTCTGCTCCCACGATAGCTTCTAACATCTTGTATTAAGCTATGATGTCTCTTGTCTACCAGCACATGGTCAATTTGTTTTTCCATTCCTTGGGGACTAATCCAGGTGTACTTGTGGATATCAATGTGTAGGAACATTGTGCTGCTAAAGACTAGACCTTTGGGTGCTGCCAGACTGATACATTTCACTCCATTGCCATTGTTATTTTTATGAAGACTTTGACCTCCGATAATGGGTCTAAATTAGGGTTCTAATCCTATATTTGCATTGAAGTCACCTATGACTAATGTTACGTCATGCCTATGAGCTTGGTCCATAATATTTTCCAACTGATCATAGAAATCACACTTCAACTCTTCATGTTTATCTTTGGATGGTGCATACAAGTTAATAATTGTGATATTAAACCAACAACCTTTACCTAGTAATACACTAATCCTTTCATTTATCGGGGTGAAGCTTATGATTGATTTTCTTGCTGCTGGACTAACTATAAATTCCGTCGTGGTAGTCACATTTTATCGTTTTTCCTGGAGTAGAATATTGTATGGCTGTCGATAATGGTTGCGCCACCATCTAGCCACCTTACCTCTTGAATGGCTGTTAACAGTATGTATACCTTTTTAGTTCTTTGACTACCGTTTTTATGGCTTCTGGTAAGTTATGTGGTATGTATTATGTGTTATAAACTACGTATGTTCCAAGATTCAATGTACAGTCTGTAATTCAAAGCTGAGGTTGTTATCAAGTTTAGACAGCCTGATTTTCTGAGGCTTCGTTTTGGTTTCGTAATAAGGTGATTTTTTTTCAAGATAGGGTTATTAGCCCTATGCCCAACCCCCAATCTGGAGGACCAGGAGTTATGGTGCAACACACAGCGGTCACAAAAAGATAGCTAAAAAAATAATATTTTTTTATTACTTTCACTTACCTATATGTGATACATAGTAAGAGAAAGTATTGCAATCGTAAAAAATTACTAATCTCAGTTTTTAACAGAAATAAACATTTTTTGATTCCTGAGTAAAAATAACCAATTTCCACAAAATGGTGTGAGTGGGTGTAAGAGAACAGTCATTGCTCCAGAAATTGCACATTTAAGGTTTGTATATGGCTGGGATGTTATAGCAACTTTTTTATCAAAAGCAACTTTATATTATCGATTTTACATATTTTTACAATTTTTTCAAAAACGGCTCACACGTTTTTGATAAAATTCATTATATTAGTGTAAAATTAAGTAATTTTATATAGATTTTAAAATGTTTATTTTTCAAAATTTTGTCCTCTGCACTATCTTTAATTTTTTATATTTGATATAATTAACCTTTTCACATTGTAACCTGCTATAAAAAAATGGTTAAATATAAAAGATGAAAGAATTTGATAGTTAACTAAAGGAGAAATAAGGGATTGTAATGGAGAACCCAATGAAATTGGAGCTTGGCTGAAAGTTTAAAGTAGGTTTCTATACATAACATGTTCTTAATAAAATACAGGCTCTGATATTATACATACACACAGATGTGTGGATTTCATAAATGCTATAGTGGGTATTATTTAATATTTAATTATACAGATTACAGCAATGTAAACATTAATATTTGTACATATACCAATACCTTAAAAAATAAAAATACTTCGATGAAATATAAATAAATACAGCAGCACTCTTGCCGGACTAAAATATTTCATGGCACTTGATTATTTGTTGTTGGGTCTGGGGTAGCTCAGTGGTAGGGAACTGATCTTTCAATGCTTAAGGTCCCAGGTTCAAATCCTGGCTCATGACAAAAAAATTATTTATTCTGTTTCATCAACCGTGGGGCGATCCTGTGGTCAGCAGACCCTCCTGGGGCACACCAAGCCTATATAATGTGGGTACCCTTAATTAAATAATTGATTAAGAGGGGAAAACCTGACGGTTGAGCATGATCTCAGTCAAATCACCTTCTTGCACAACCGTTGACTAAACCATGCTTTCCCTAAATAGTACTAAACCCAAGACCCTTCATGGGTTGTAGGGGTATATATTTTTGATTATTTGTTATAATCTAATAAATAATTAAAATATACAGTCATTAAAGGAATTGATTAGTGACATTAGAGACAAAAAGCATATATATAATATATTAGATGGCAGTGAAAAACGTGGTAATTAATTGTTTTAAATTAAATTTTGTATCGTCCGTAATTTTTACTTTCACTTCCCTTTGTCTGATAATACCTATAGCTCCCAAAAAAAAAAAAAAAAAGTTATGCATACACCTCACCAGATTTTTTTTCCTTTTAAGGCTTCGTATGATACCGAAACACTTAAAATTTTTCTACCATTTTTACAAATGCTGACATAATATAATAATGTGTTTTGTTTTTTTTAAATAGAAATAAATAAATTTACATTCTCTATACAGGAACTTTAGTCCTTCTGCAGAATAGTTAAAATGGTCTGGTCAAGTGACTAGAAATCTTCTAATTGACTGCTGTTTTGAAATAAAATGGAAAAAATAACAGCCCAGTATTTATGTTTGGATATTTTTTAATAGAATTGGGATGCTACATATCTTGAACTTGATATTTTGAGAGAGGGAATTGAATAAAACTATAAACCAAAATCAATGCATCAGTAATAAAAGTTAATACTGACATATGAAAAAAAATAATTATATAGGATAACCACCAAGAAGAATAAGGGACTAAGATAAGCCCTTTATATTATCTCACTGAAAACACCAAGTTATACTTATATATAAAATTTATATTTGGCTAAACTCTCTTACAAGAAGTCAGTTTTAATCTTTTAACTGCCGATATTAATTACCCCACAGCTGAAATTCAAGAGACACATTAAAGTTAAGAACTCAGTTAAATTTGGTAAAAGAACTGACCATGGAAGCTAAGGTAGTCAGTCAGATTTACAATGGAGTCAAAGGGATTCAATATATGAGGAGCAGTTAAGGAAGGTATTTAATGGTTGGTAGGCCAGTTGTTGTCAACTACATGAAGGGCTTTGTCTATGGAAATGTTAGTGAACAAACTTTTAAAGTCAAAAGAAGTAAGAACGAAGTGGCCTAGAATGGTTTACCATTCCTTTAGTAAATATTCACGTATGAGGGAGAAATAATATTAGAAGTAATGAGGCAGATAGGGTTACCTAATTTATGAATTTTGGGAAGTCCATAAAAACAGGGGAAAACAGATATATTTAAGTTGAGGACGGTATTAAGAAGCACCGATTGATGTGGTATTTGGTAAGTTTGTTGACAGTATTAAGAGGAATGTTAGTGGCTAAGAGGATTTTTTTGATATCATGAATGTTGGTTTCATGGAAATGAGAATTGGAGGGAGGGAAAGACTATGGTGTATAAGGTTTTTGTCTTCATTAATTTTTTATAATTAGGATGTTGGGAATGTTTGGCCAGAGTAAGCTGGTTTAATGTACCAGCCCAATCTGTGGATTTAGTGTTATTAAGGTCACTAAAGCTATGGAGGTTGAGAAAATGGAGAGAATTATTCGTTATATATCCTAAGATAAAGTGGAGGCAGGAATGGTAGGATATCAGGAGTTTTATGTGGATTAACAACCAGGAGATGGACCATACTGAATATATAGAAAAAAATTAATTTATTCCCATCTGACCGTTTAACTTAATCTTCTACATCCTGTGACCCTACCCCTTCACTTTAACACAGACTTTAAAGATATTTTAAATAAGACTAATAAATTATCTTACAGAAACCTTATTTTCTATATTTCTGTAGCATCCCTCTTTAATGGACTTCACAAATCAAGTACCTGTTTCTACTCTATCACTTCCAATGTTAATTCTCTTTCTGTCAAATTCACCAAATTCTTAACCCCCTCTCTACAAATCCTACAAATCCTACCCACAATAACATATGATGTCCAAATTCCTTCTACTTACGTGAACAATAATTTCCTTTACCAGCAACATGAATACTCTATAACAATAATAAATGTAAAAAAATATGTTAAGATAGTAAAATCTTATTTTTACTAGAACAAAAATAACCAATATTTTAGTTTATTTCATCCTTTTACTTATGGCCTCAAGTCTCATTTCTCGTAACTTTAATATTTTTGTATAAACAAAATTCTCTAGTTTGAAATAATTTAATAGTTTTTGATACTTTCTAAATCCTTTGAATGAGGATTTTTCCCCTGATGTTTCTGTGTATAAAGATTTCTTCTAACTCATTAAGGTTGAAGTTCAAATGTAAAGATGCCTTTTTTATATTTTGATTGATGTAGGTTGAAGCTCAAATGTGAAAATGCCTTTTTTTATTTAATATACCTATTTCCGTATCACTTAATTTTTCATATCCTTCCAAGTTTTCATATCTTCCTGATCAACATGAACAAAATTAATTGAGTGATAGCTAAAAATTTGTCTGTTTGTTTTAAATCCAAGTTTCTACTAGATGGTCTACTCATCAAGTTCAGTATAGAGAATTAGGCACCATAGGCATTTTAATGTTTCATTCAGTAGACCATTCCAAGCTTCACAAATAGCAAATATTGCACCTTTTACAGTCCATTTTTCAAATATTTCCTTTGTAAACTAGAAGTAATTTCTTGGCCAAAAGGCTGAATCAGTGAATTCACATTTGTGGCAGTAGCGGATTCAGGATTTATTTGCATATGTTTTTGGGCTAACATTTTATTATTATTATTACTTTAATAACAGTTCTTACAGGAACTATAAAGTGTTAAAGGAATAAAATTTTTGTTTTTTCTCGACAGGTGCTTACATTTAGTAGCTGGAGTACATGTGCCATAATTTAAAAAGAGAACATATAGTGATTTAAAAATGAAAATTAAAAAAAATAATCTTCTATTTGGGGGAAGAGGGCTTCAGTCAGAAAGTTCCCAACTTTCTGAATCCGCTAGTGATTTGCAACTAGGAAATGTAAAAAATAATGAATAAATTTTATAATTTTTAAAAAACTAACAGATTACCATGACTAAAAAAAGCTTCGAATAATTGTTACAATTTTTTTTTTTTTTATGAATATACAATAAGACTGGATTTCTGGTTTAGCCTCAATATTTTCTTTATTATTATTTATTTTTGGAAAAATATATAAATGTCATAATGATGAAAATGCTCAAATAGAATAATCTTGGCTTGTATTAAAATTTTAGTATACTATCAACGTCTTATAAAAATATTAAATCTATGTGTTTGCTCATTGATTGTATTACACATATTGATATATTGATTGTACTACACGTTGACTGACCTTAGCAATGTGTAGATCAGCTATAAAAAGCAACTTTTATAAAGTATGATTGTAAATAAGTTTAAATCTTTATCATACTAAACATAGTGAAATATCTGTCAGGTGTAATAATGAAATAAGAATAGTTTTCAGTTTTTGTTTTTTATCTTTTTTAGGGATGTCATTGCCTGTACTAATAAAAAATATGTAAAAATAGAAACTATAACTAATCCAATTAAAATTTTCCTTACCATTACTTAGATTTTTTTTTGTTTCTTAGTCTAGACTATTCAGTAACTCAATATTTACGTAATAAAATACATTGTTTAAGACCCATGCCATTTTATGAAGAAATAGATGCTGAAAAAAATAATAAACAATACAAATGAATAAAACAAACATTATTTAAAACTATTAATTAAGATAATGCAAAATACAAATGTTACTTTTTTAACGAAGCAGCCACTAAACAAAAGTATGGCTTGTTAACTAATTCTACCAGTACAGTGGATAAAGTTACTGAACTCTGACTTCTAAGTTAATAGCTACAGAGATATGTACTATAGCGTAAGGATTGGCAGCGATAACTCACATAGACTCTGTAATGATGTTAATGGTTATACTGATGGATCCTTGACAGAACAAGACTCAGGAGCTTCTGGAGAATAGATAAAACTAATGATGGAACATCCTTAACTCTAGGTAGCTATACCTCTACAT
Source organism: Nezara viridula (assembly GCA_928085145.1). Lineage (NCBI taxonomy): Eukaryota > Metazoa > Arthropoda > Insecta > Hemiptera > Pentatomidae > Nezara > Nezara viridula. The sequence goes on from OV725078.1 coordinate 112,359,769, forward strand.
ACTCTAGGTACTTTGACCTTGAATCAAAGATCATGGGTAACTTCAGGCAAACCATCAACATCAATTGCAAGACCAAGTCACTATAGAAAGAAGACAATGCTCCATATTTTTTTAGATCAGAAGGGTGAGATCTATTATGAGCTGCTAACACCTGATGACACTGTTAATACTGAAAGCTATCGACAATACATGATCAATTTGAATCAAGTATTGCTTACTTGAAAAGAGTAAAAAAAAAAATGATTTTGCTTTATGATAATGCACTGTAATATACAGCAAAATCAGTGAAGAAAACGATTAAGGCATTCATGTGGGAAATATTAGCGCATGCAGTTTACTCACCAGACTTGGCTCCATCCGACTACTATTTACTAGCATTGATACTCGCTTAGCAGTGCTTGACTTATTATGAAAATAGCTTGATAACTGGTTCGCCACCAAAGAGCAATAATTTTTTTGGCATGGCTTTCATAAATTGTCTGAGAGATGGGAAAAATCTACAGCTAGCAGATTTTTATACATGTGTTACATCCATATTTTGATTGAATACAGAATGTTCTTAATTTTAATGCAAAATAAAATCACTCGAAACATGACATTGATAAGAAGTTGATACAAAATTTTTAGGAAAACTAAAAACTAATAAAAATGTCAATGAAATATGCAGCAGCAGTCAAAATGGTTATTGCATTGTTAACAAGGACCCACTAAACCTAATAAACAACTTATTATAAAAGCTAAAATAGTAATACATATTCACAAATGAAAATTTGACATAAAATTCTGAATTAGCACATAAAGAAATTAAATATGGAATTCCCATCACTATTTATTTAATAAAATTCACAATAGCTCTAAAATAATAAGAATTTAGACATGAGTGAAAGTTCAGCAGCATATTCAAAATAAACACTTTAAAGGAATATAAGTGATTACCATACATTCACTAGCAACAAATGAATGTACAAGCAATAATGCAGTCAACTATCTAACATTATGTTTGCAATATTTATTTAAATAAATATTGCTCATAGTGTCTGTTGACCACACCACCCTCCTCCTCTCTCCTCTCAATTAACTATTCCTTATATTATACTTACTAGTCAATGGAAACCACATTTCGATTCAATTACAATTAATTTATCATAAATTATTTCTTGGAATGGGGTTTTAAGGAATACAGTAGTTTACTGCATTTGCTCTAGCTCTGATGATGTCCTACATAATTTAGCCAAAACACACACAAAAAAAAATTATAGTATACATAACCTTAATTGCATTAAATTAAAATGGCTTGTATAGGGAAGCTAAATACAGTAGAGTAACAATTATCCAAAATAATCAATGTTTGCCCTAGTCTACATAATAGACATAGTTATAAATACATATAGAGTAAAATTGCAAAAAAAAATAAATAAAAACACAGGAAATAAATGGTACATTTTCATTTAAGTATTTAACCATTGGACATTTTATGAAATTATACTTAAAAATTGTATAAAACTCTTGTTATCTTATTCAAGGTTCAAACATAGACTAAGAAAATAAAAAACGTAAATAGAAAGAAAATTTCTAGAAATGTAAAAGGATAACGGGAGGCAATTACAAATAGTCCCAATTTTTATTAAAGTTAAAAACCTTTTCTACAGAAAGAGTACAAACTAAATATTTATCGACTTTAATCATAATATTAATTTACACATAAAACTAACTTATTTCTAGAGTTGGGCGTTATTCTCTTGAAAATTGATTTAGCTAAAAAAAAAAAACATTTTCAACCATGAATAAATATTTATTAAAAACGATATCAATTTTATTCGAATACAAATACAACTAAAAATCCGAATAAATTTTTAATCGTATATTTATGACTAAAATTTCAATCTGATGAAAAATTATTCAAATAAAAACTGAATAATAATATATTTATTGGTCTTGCGGGAACCTTTCATTTGAGCAGCCCTGATGAAGGTCATAAAAATAAATATACTTATTTATTTTTTAATTTTTTTTTACTGATCACCCCAACCAATCTTCTCTTCAATAATATATTTAAAGTTGTCATTAATAAATAAATGTGAATGGTTCCCACTACTGCTGCCAAACCATTCCCAGATTTTCATTTTCATATTCTCAAGTTTGTATGATAGCCCTCTTGGAATAAGTACCTGCCGATGGAGAGGCTATAAACCAATGAAATACATACACCTTTTAATTTACTATGATTTGGGGCTTTTTTCCTGACAGACCATTAACTATTTGATAATTCAAATAATATTCAGATTCATATCCAAGTAAAAAAATAATAATAATAAAAAAAAACAGTATCACTCAAATTAATAATATATACATATAATTAAAAATAAAAAAGGGAACAAAATTAATATGAAAACAATTTTTATTAAAAAAAAAAAAAAAACGATTTATTACAAATTTTCTTTCATAGTAGAAAAAATTGGGTGTTGGAAAAACTATGTTAGTTAGGAAATTAAAAAAAAAAATTGAAGAATGAATTCAGGAAAGCTCCTCAAAAAATTTGGCATTTGTCTTTAATAAAACCCTTAATTCAAAATTGTTATCAGAAAACCTATTTGTTTTGACCTGATGAGAGGTGGTGGCCCAAGAGAAAAGTCTTTCAATGGGAACAAAGGACAGTAAAGGAGTGTTATATTCCATAAAAACCGCTTTTGTTGCGTGAAAACATTCTAGATTTTACAAGTTGTTCACACTTTTATCTGCAAAATTTTTTAGAGCTTTAGAACAAGTTGAATCCAAAATTTAATTGAAAATTTAATCAGCAGAGAATCATTTTCTAGAAATTGGACAGAAAAAATATTACATGTTAACACAGCTCCAACTTCTTCCGTTTTATGGTGCAAACTTGTTAAAAATAGTATACCATTATTTAATAAAAAACCATTCACTTCTACGACGATTGCTAATTTTATTTATTATGGATATTTGCTTCATTTCATATTAAAAAAATAATTAAGTATTATTCCAGGAAATATAATCTTTAGTAAAAATAATATAATTTCTATTATTTTTAACACGATTCCTCAGTCGAAAAACAGCGAGAGCTAAAGATATCGGGAGAAGTCTTGGGTAAAATCATTAAAATGGTAGATTGAAACACATCAACAATGAATAGATATTAATTATGTCAAAATTAAAAATAACTAAAACCAAAAATTTTCAAAAAATTAATAAACTCCCAAGGAAAAATCCTTATCTGCCTTAAGGATTTGATATAATTGCATATCACTTAAACAGAACAAAAAAAAAATTATAATCAATTTTTAAATTAAGAAAATTAATTCATGAATAAATTTTTAGTCATATGTCGTTTGAAATCACTTTTAAAAAATCAATTTTTTTCCAATTTTTCATTTTATGTTAGTCGCGACTAATGAATAAAACATAATTCATTAGTTGTGAATATTTTTTTTTTCGAATTAAAATTTAGTCATCATTCGTCAATCAGATAATTTTTGCCCAACTCTGTTTATTTTATAACAGTATTGGTAATAAGTTATACAATTTTTAGTGCTAAAAAACAAATAATTAGTGTTGAATAGCCAAGATAAAATTATACATGAAAAAGTATAGACTTAATTTTTTTAGAGTCATGGCTGCAACTGCAGTTTAGCTTTCACATCGCTCTGTGATTATTACTTTGTTATGTGTTTATTAGTCAAAACTCTGTATTAAAACTTTATCAACAGTGACTTTATAAACAGTTGAACATTTTTAAGTTCACGTATAAATAGGTGAGGTACAATTTATTAACAATAAAGTGATAAATTAGTGTTCGTTTGGGTAGCCCAAGTGGCTGTTAATTTCCTTGCCGTTCTTATCTTATTTACGTTAAGTTCACGGCCAAGATTTGAACACTCTCTTTCCTCTGCTGGTCTCAGTTCGAAACCAAAGACTCATAGATTTTTCTTTTTTTTTTTCTCCCAGAGACAGTTTTATTTTATTTATCTTTTCTTGTTTATTTATTCTCAGAAATGTTTTGTTTTATTTCTGTTTCTAGGTTTGTAAATATTTTTTTTAAAATAATTTATTTTGTAAACTTTTATCTTCATAATTACAGTATTTAGGCGTGTATATATATATTTATTTATTTTTCTCTTCCTCTTATCATTAAAATGGAAGATATGAATTTGGACGTGAACTCTTCATGTGAAGATTCAGAGGACAAGACACCATTTTCCGTAGTTAGCGAAACTGACTCGCAATATCTGAAAAGACGGTCGCTTCAAAAAGTCACAGAAACTCTGCCAATTCACCTACAAGAAAAAAAATAAATCAACAAGATCTAAACAGACAGCTGAACAATATAAATCCAAACAGTCTGCTGAGCAAAAAAACTAGAAGCACCACCAAAAACTAGAAGCAAATCAAATACCACAAAAACAGCACCAACTGCACCAAGTACCACAGCCCGCAATAATTCTGTTCCTGGTATTAACTCACCAAACAAGCCTCCAGAGCCTCAAGGTTTTACTGATCCCAAGCCGCACCATACTTTTGTTTTTAAAATTGAAAATTTCATCTCATGTTCAACAAACTTCAGAAGAAATTGTTCAAGAAATATCAGACAAACCAGTTTTCACTGTTTTTCTAGAGTAAATGACATTAAGATCAACACGAGCTCTAAAGAAAATTATAAAACACTCATAAATTATTTTATGACTAAAAAATATGAATTTTATTTCTATCAACTGAGACAAGAAAGGTATTGAAAGGCTTGCACTCAACCACTCCCATATCTGTTATCAAATCTGATCTGGAAGAAATAGGACATAACGTTAGGCATATAGCATGAGTGGTACATCCAACACGTCTTTGTCAAAAATATTAACAATTCACAAAAGACTAACTTGCCACAGCTTATTCATATCTTATTAAAGGAAAAACGCAGAGCAAGATCGAAGTGGCATACAACTAGATACCCAACAGATAAAGCGCATTTCACCTAACTGAATAATAAAGTAAAATCAGAAATTAGAAAATACAAAATTCAAAATTTACTAAATTTTATTGAAAAACTTACACCTACCAACAAATTACTGTGGACGACCACTAAAAGGCTCCTGAAATTTAAAGACTGTAATCATCCACTTCTTACCGAAGCCCAAACCCCTAATATTTGCTCACCACCTCTTCAAAACCTTTAACCCACATCCATTTCTTATATTCTTAACCCAAATCACCTTGAATGTATTGAAGCAAAACTGGATATACCACTCCAAATGGATCTTCCACCTAAAGCCTTTTATCCTTCAAAAATATCCAACATCATTCACAGGTTACCTTCCTGCAAAGCTCCTAAGCACGACCTGATTACATCCCAGATCCTAAAACTACTTCCTCAGAAAGCCATTCTATTCCTTATTTATATACATAATCCTATGCTCTGACCCACATATTTTTCTCACCCTTGGAAACTATCCATTATCAAAATAATACATAGAAGCCAAAAAGCCACCATAGTAACCATTCTCTTACCGTCCTATTTCTCTTTTACCCATCATGGGTAAAGTACTGGAAAAACTCAGACTAAACCGCCTGTACCCAATCCTAGATTCTTATCACATAATCCCAGATCACCAGTTTGGATTCCGCAGATCACATTCCACTATCCAGCAATGCCATCGTGTGGTGGATGTTGTTCCTCTACATTGGAGCGCGGAATGTTCTGCACGGGAGTCTTTCTTGATTTAGAACAGGCTTTTCATCCAGTCTGGTACCCAGGACTTTTTTACAATCTCCGTAAATTCCTACATACTTCCTCATTATCCATTCCTATTATTTAACTGATGGATACTTTAAAGTGAATCACAATAACGCTTACTGATCCCTTTTATACCAATCCACTAGTGTTCCTCAAGGTAGTGTTCTAGGTCCTATCCTTTGCATAGTTTATACAACTGATATCCCAACCCATTGAGGTGGAGGTGGAGAAAGAAAAGAAAACAAAATTAAGTAAATAAAATTAAAAGATATGTCAATGACAAGTTTCCTATCAGTAAATAATGACCTAATAATTGCATCCCAAACTCTTCAATCACACATCACAAACCTCGAAGAATGGTGTCAAAACTGATAAAAACTAAATTCCACCAAATCACCTTTGCCCTTAGTCATAAATCTATGACTTCCTGTCCTACAGTATCCTTTAATAATACCCCACTTATCATTGTTGAACAAATCCGATACATTGGATTCCACTTTGACAAACGTTCAACTTGGAATCCTTATACCAGACTGAAACGACAAGAAACCGCTCGACGTTTCCGACTATTCCAGAACTTACAAGACAAATGCTCTAAGCTTTCAGTTAATTACAAAAAACTCATATAAATTACTACAATAAGACCTATTTAGACTTACGGAGTTGAGATTTCGAGCACCACAAAGCCATCAAATTCCTTACCAATCTAATCCTTAAAATCCAAAATCCTCTATGCTCCCTTACTTTGCCACCAATAAAATAATCCATAATGACCTTAATGTTCCTTATGTTTCCGATTTGCTCGAATCCAGATACCTATCCTTCCATAATAAACTTCATAACCATCCGAATCCTCTTGTTTCTAACCTTGTTTCCTTTTCTATCCTTGATAACTCTCCGAGGCATCTGAAAAGAAGATGGCCTCGAGATCTCCTTTTGTAAATAGATTTTTTTTTGTTTAGAGTGCTGTGTAGTTTCTCAACAAGTGATTTCATGTTATTATTTTCTGTTATCAAATTTACTAAATGTATTTTAATTCTTAATACAGTTATAAATATCATAAATAAATAAAATAATTATTTTTAAGATTCTGATTTCATTTTTTAACTAAGAAAATGTTTTAAACAATCTGTATTTCATAAATATATACACATATATTAAAAAAAATAAGAATATTAAAAGAATCATAAGGAATAGGCAAACAGTACTTAAATCCTAAACATATCAAAACAGTCCATGAGAGGTCTAAGAGGCAGATAGTGACAGCACCAACCCATGATTATCTCATTAATTAAAAGACAAGTATAAGGAAATTCATTAAATAATCAGCAAACTCTATTGTGACAAATTATTCACACCGTTACAAAGGAAAAATGTCATGTTAGTATAAATGAATAATGAAAAAATAATATAGTTATTGGCAAATTACACAATCATTTTAACAATTTTCTTGCTGTATATGGAATAACTGACATGAACGATGCAATGATTAGAAAATTAAATTTTTAAGTCAATCGAAGCCAAAGTATTATGCTTCTAAAAACAATCGAAACCTAAAAGGAAATTAATTTGGAATGTGATATGTAGAAGCTGAGGTAGAGTTTAAATCCATCATAAACCTACAAAAAATATTAATGAGGAAACACCAGTAAAATTCATTATAAAATAAATAGCCACAAATAAATATCTTAATATCTAACAGTTAAATCAGGACAATATTTGTACTAATACCTGTTTCCAATATTTATAATTAAATTAAAATTAATTGTTACTATTTTCAACAGTGAAAACCCAAAACTGGTATTATCAGTATTTCCATACATTTAGCTTAATTGTAACTGGAAAGAAAAAGATAAGATAACAATTATTTACCACCAAAAACCTGAAATTCTTACAGCTAATGAGCTGTATTAATAACTAAAACTGAAAACATTAACATAACAATTTCATAAATATATTATATTAAAAAAAGATAAAGTCGTTTGAAAAACATCAATTTCACAAGGCTCGTTTATATATAGATAACAAGAAATAAAATACGAAAACACTCAAATACAATAACAATTGTTAACGGTTGTACACAAAATGACCTATTTGTCAATTTGTAACTATTGAAGTAAACTACTTACCAATCCATATCGCTGTTTCATCGTTCAATCTTATCTACACAACAGGGAGTTTAACTAATAATTCAATATCAACTTAGGACCCTACAAACATTGTTTACATTATAGATTAACAGTATTATGGTATACATAGAGGTAATACTACATCAAGATGTATAAAAAGTAAGGTGGTCTCACTTCGTAAGGGCAAAATGGTGGACGTTCTCATGACTTAGTTGGCCTCTTCGTCTATAATAAATATTTATATCGTTGGGCCCGATGCAAAAACATTTTCCAGCTACGCCATTTGATGATAAGAACATAATCCGTATGTTAGACAAGGATAATTTATATTTAATTTTTTTTGCTATTAGGTGTTTTTTATTAATATATCGAATATTTAATAGCTGACCGTTACATAATTAAGGAAGGAGATGGTCCGGGGTGGCAGTCATAAATAGACTAAATAGTGGCAAAACTATTTTATTAAAAGCCAACGTTTTGACCTGACTTTGCAGGTCTTCTTCAAGGCTAGAACGGACAAGATACAAAAAGATATAGAGAATTGTGGAAGTTACATGGTATTTAGACAAAAAATTATAAAAAAATGTGAATAAACTTATTAAAATTATAAACAGTAAGTAAATTAAAATATAAACAGACCGTACGTATACGTACAACCGTTAACAATTGTTATTGTATTTGAGTGTTTTCGTATTTTATTTCTTGTTATCTATATATAAACGAGCCTTGTGAAATTGATGTTTTTCAAACGACTTTATCTTTTTTTAATATAATATATTTATGAAATTGTTATGTTAATGTTTTCAGTTTTAGTTATTAATACAGCTCATTAGCTGTAAGAATTTCAGGTTTTTGGTGGTAAATAATTGTTATCTTATCTTTTTCTTTCCAGTTACAATTAAGCTAAATGTATGGAAATACTGATAATACCAGTTTTGGGTTTTCACTGTTGAAAATAGTAACAATTAATTTTAATTTAATTATAAATATTGGAAACAGGTATTAGTACAAATATTGTCCCGATTTAACTGTTAGATATTAAGATATTTATTTGTGGCTATTTATTTTATAATGAATTTTACTGGTGTTTCCTCATTAATATTTTTTGTAGGTTTATGATGGATTTAAACTCTACCTCAGCTTCTACATATCACATTCCAAATTAATTTCCTTTTAGGTTTCGATTGTTTTTAGAAGGCTATGTGAACATTTTGCGACGTAATTTGCGTGTTAGTGCCGAAAAAATGGGAATCCAGGATCAGTACTATTTCCAGCAGGACAACGATCCAAAACATACTGCGAGGAGAACAAAGGAGTGGTTAATATTTAATGTTCCAAGACAGCTCCACACTCCTCCTCAGTCACCAGATATAAATATCATTGAAAATTTATGGCACACCCTTGACCAAAATGTAAGAAAACACCATATCACTAGTGGACATCACCTTAAACAACTTCTTGTTCAAGAATGGGAACAAATAAACGTAGATTTAATTAAAAACCTAGTGCATTCAATGCCCAGACGTCTACAAGCAATTATTGACGCAAATGGTCTATTTACAAAATATTAAAACTATTAAAATTTAAAATAAAGGTGGAAGTGTGCAAATACTTTTTTCCAAGCAATTTTATTGTGTTAATTTTTTTGTTTGATTATGAAGTGTTTTTATTTTTTTCGTAAAAAGGTTTTTTCAGTTTTCTATAAATTTACTTTTCATTTTTGCAAAGGAAAGCGAAGTTTTTTGTTTCCTTGAACTACTTTATTCATAAAAACGTGTTGTGCAAATACTTTTTTCCATCACTGTAGATAGTTTCCTCCGGCTCACCATACAAGAAAGCTGTTGATACGTCAAACTGAACAAGGTCCATTTTCTCTGTCGATACAACATCCTGCATATCTTAGTCTATGAGGTAACCTTTTTGAGCTTTTTTTATCCATCTTATTTATTTTTGTGCCGAATATGCAAATATCAGGTTGAATCAACGATTCAAAGATGACTGCTTCTGGGTTTCTTGCGAAACTAAAGCTCATTTCGACTGATTCTAATTTCGGATGGTTTTCCTGTTCTTTTTAGGGTATAGACTACTGTGGTAGCGAGCTTGTCCCAAATCGAAGTTAAGGAAACTCCGCATCAGAATTTGAGTAAATTGAATGTACTGGCCATCTCCACTATCGTTCTATTCTCTCGTTCATTAACGCTATTTTGCTGTGGAGTACAAGGAAAAGTTAACCTATAAGTGACACCTTTTTTCTACAATAACTTTCGAACTTTAGTATTGTCAAACTCGCCACCATTATCGTTAAGGAGCTCTTTGACGTTGTGACCTTGCTTTTCTGCATGAGCCTACATCTGTCTGAAAACTGTTGTAATCACAAACTTCTTTGTTATAACAAAACATAATAGTGGGCGGGGTAGCCGAATGGGCTAACGCGTGTGCACTGCACCACCGTTGCTCGGCAACCTGATATATCAATCAAATGATATAAAAATAGTCACGAGTTCGCGACCCGGTGCCGAGGGAGTCTTTTAAATCCCCGCCCACACTCCCTGGCATGGGAAAACCCCGTATAGCCTTAACGGCGTGGAAGGGGAGGACCCAAAAAAAAAAAAAAAAAACATAACGAAATTTAGTGTAACTATCCTTAAATACAACGAAAAAAAAATGAAAATAAACACAAAGAGGCCAGAAACTAAAAAAAAAATTGAAATAAACACAAACGGGCCAAAAACTAAAAATAATGAAAAATAAACACAAACGGGCCAAAAGTAAACAATTTAATAAGTGAACGTAATAAAGGAATAACTGAAAACTAAACAATGCAATAACTCAAAAATTTGGCGGGGTAAGAAGAGGGAGGTTATGTGACGTGCGTTAGATAAGATAGATAAGAAGTGAGGTTTCAAAACGGACCTCTAGACACAAAGTACCGACTCTTGTAAAGATCCACAAACATAAGTTGAAATGAGCTGAGCTGGCTTTGATGCTTTTCTTTTAGTACCAATTGGTAGTCAATGAGCTTTACCGTAAATACACGGTTCACAAATCTTCTTTTCGAGCTTGACATTGGTGTTTAGCTCTTGCTCAAGCTTCTCTATGAGGTGGCGTTTATTTTGGTAGCCCCATCTCTCGTGGTGCAGCTGCTATAGAGCTCTGTGCTCTGCAAGGTGACAGAAGAGCTGTTTTTCGGACTTAAAGCCTTCATTCTGCTTTAAACAGCGAACCATCCTGCTCTTTAACACCTATCACTACTGGAATACTAATGAAAGAAAATGTATAGGAGGTGAATGTTGACTAAAACCTGCTGATAGGATTCTTATCGTGCGCAGCTAGTGGAGAAAATAAATTGTTGGCAATTTTAGGAACCAACCAAACATCCTCCTGTTGCTAACGCTGGCCCCTACCATTGACCACGGAAAGTACATCAATAACGCCACTGTTTCAGACGCCAGCATTCAGACGCTCTTCCCCGGCTGCTTTGATGCTACACGGACTCTGAAACTTAGTGAATGACGTAAACTAATCAGACTGATTCGTATTATGCGTAGTGGCACCATTATATACCCACCTGTTTTCTGCATTTTCCTCAGCAGCTAAAACTTCATTATGGATTGATACTAGAGCAACGGTGCTGTCTGCTAAATTACTCTGAACACCACTACTGTGTCATCTCCTCCAAGACGTGCAGGTCAAGCATCTGCTATCCACTTTCTGCACTGAGGACTCCAATTACCTGGCTTATGGCAATGGTTACACTCGTTTCTTGGTCTAGACTGTGAATATAGATGTGGGATATTAGAATTCTGTTTACCTTTATTGCCAATTTCCTTCTCCTTGTTAGACTTAACATATAAAGCTTCTTAGCCTGTATTGCCACTTTATTTCTGCTAACCTGAATTTCTCTCGTAAAATGTAAGCTGCAAACTTAACTCTTCAAAGGTCCAAGCATCATCTTTTGCTAGAAGCATCCAACCAGACTTAAATGTGCCGAAGTTACACGGTAAAAAAGCCATTGTCCTTCCGTTAAATAAAAAGTCTAATCATAACTGTGGGTTTATGGTTGACTGTAGTGAATAATTGAAGAGAAGGATGGTTGGGGTGATCAGTCAAATTAAAATGGTAAAAATAAGTAATTTTATTTATGTTTACATTCGCTAAAATGTACATTCACTTTAAGATAAGTGAACAATTGGTTGGTGGTGGAGTTACTCCTATTGAAGTAACACTGATAGTGTTCAATCATCCTCTTCGCAAAATGACGTAGATTATTATTGAGTGTGTTAGAAAATACCTTATATATTGTTGGTACTGCAAAAGTGTCAACCTTGCGCTGGAATCCAGCAGGTAGTTATTGAACTCAGCATAAACCGCTGTTGGTTCAATCGATTAATTGATTGTATCAGTGGAATTAACACTGAGGTTAGGAATTGAATCAGATAGTTTATGATTTTTTAGAACAGAACAAAGAGGTATTAGTAGCAGTTTAATCAAGGAGTCATAAATAATTTTTATATTGACCTTGTTTCACTCTAAAGAAAATATAATTTAATTAATAAAATATTATATTCTTTAATTTGAAATTTTATTGATTTTTTGTGTTAAAAATATTTTTATTTGGTATGTAGACGTAACATTAATAACTAATGAACCGTAGGTGTTATAAAATTAAAACTGGGCGGTAATTTATTTAATTTATAAAACATTTTCTAATTTTCGTTCTACAAGAAATCGAAAAAAAAAAATTGGATGTGCATGTAGAAATCATAATTGTGTCGATTTATAACATCGATTAACTAAAACTTGCTCTCGGAAACTTTCATAGGATGGGTTATATTTTGTTTTAGAAACGATGTTATTCTGTCAATAAATATTTCATGTTTTATTAAATAGATTTTGTGGGCCCCTAAACATTTTTGGATTTTTCATATGTTTTTATTATGGTAACGATGGAAACAGATGGAGATTTTGTTGATCAACAGTTACTACAACAATTTCGATGTTTAGGGACTACTGATAAAGATGAATTAGTTAAACAGTTAAAAATGTTGGTTGGAAATCATATCGGCACAGCTTCGGCTATTTTCCTTCTTGATATGAATAACTGGTTTGTAATTTTTATGTTTCATCTTCTTAACAAAAAAATAAATTAATAATTTTAAGCTATTTTTAGTTAAGCTTATAATGATAATGAAACTATGATCTTGTTTTTTTTTGTTATATTTTCATAATAGTTCATTATTTGAATATTATCTAATACTTTTAAATTATATTTAAGATTTATGATGAAAGCGGAAATGTTAGGAATTAACTATTATTTAGTTAAAGTTCTTTTATTGTTAAGATGTATAGTTACATTGAGTTTTGTTCAATGGATGAAGTGGGACGTTTTTCACTTGTAATTCTAATATTAAATGTTTATTCAATGTGTCTTTGGCAACTGTAATTTTCAGTTCGCTATGTAATATTTTTATGAAAATTAAGGCTAAAATTATTATGTTGTACATTCTTTGATATACATGGTAAAACATGCATGGATTTTAATTTTTAAATTGTTCCTGAGAAGGAATTGTATGTTAAGCAGAAAATGGTTTCGTTTAGGTCTAATTAGAATGAGAATGTTAAGAACTTAAAAGAGGTAGTAAAGAATTTATTTAGTTTAATAGAGAATTTCTGTGATTAACTTTTTTTAATTTATTATCTTATAATATTATATTCCTTAAAACTTTTGACCATTAATATATGTAATTGTAATAACTGAAAATTCGGGTTACTCATTTGTTAATAAATATGTAAACTATAATTATCGCAAGTACTTGCCTTTGTTTGGCAATGGTTAGACCAATTTAATGATAGTAATAGTTGATTCTGAACAGAGTAGACAAATTATGTATCATGTTTAAAAGTCATTGTAAATAAAACACAATGATGTTTCAATTATGGCATCATACCTATTTTAGCGATATGTACCACTGAATGTATAAAGTAATTTTCTAGAGTTATAGTCCAGTCAATAAAGGAGTTATAGAATACGTGAGCAGGAACCTAAGTTGGATTCTGTCAAACCATTATGAAACATTATTCCTTCTCTTCATATGTATCCTTCCTTAAAAGAATTTTTTTCGGTATCTAAGATGGTTAAATGCCTGTCTTTTAAAGTCTCATTACTTTCTATAATCACCAACCTATTGTTCCCTAAAATCTATATTTTCAGACCTCCTCCTCCCCCATTACCTGGGGAGTTATCGGAAATCTGAGATTTAGTAGAAGAGATGCTCCAAGAAGACCATACATATGCCCATAAATCCTTTATTTCCCCCTTTAAATCTCTTCAAACTTTAATGCTAACATCTGTGTGCCATGCCAAGGTACAATAGTTTCAATTATCCCATGCACTCAATCCTAAATTAAAATGGAAAACCCTCAAGAAGCTCTCCCTGTCAGTTGTAAAACTTGTACACATTATCCAGTTAATCTGGATGAGCTTGATTATTTTTTGCTGACTTTTTCTTTTTCATGTAATTTCTTTTCCATCCCACTCCATCACTTAACTCCATCCCGGAAACTCCTTTTGATTGACCCTAACAGTTTTTACATATTCAGTTTCTCTCCTAATAACCTATTCTGTTATCCTTAACACTTTGTTGACTGTTACTTTTAAACAAAAACCATTTCATGTCACCAGCTATTATTTTATAATGAAAGTACAATGACGAGTTCACTAAAAAAATTCTCTCCTGATGACCTATTCTGCTATCCTTAACACTATTTTGACCAGCAATTTTAAACAGAAACAATGTTCTGTCACTGACTATTATTTAGTAATGCAAGTGCAATGACAAAATAATTTAAAAAAAAAAGTATATATATATATACATATACATATATATATATATATATATATATATATATATATATATATATATGTGTGTTATATATATATATATATATATATATATATATATATATATATATATATATATGTGTGTGTTATATATATATATATATATATATATATATATATATATAAAATTTCTCCCCTGTTTTGTTTTGTTAACTTTGTTAACCAGCAATTTTAAACATAAACCATGTCATGTCACCTGCTATTATTTTGTAATGCAATTGTAATGACGTGTTAACTCATCGTTAATCAAAAATGTCTGGGCATGAAAAGACGAGTTAACTCGCCACTGGTAAACAATGTTTGGGCATGAAAAGATGAGTTAACTCGTACTGGTCAACAATATGTTAAGCCTAAAAATAATGACTATTTTTCAGTTAAAATTAGACTTCTAGGCATTCTTTCACACCTGTATAATTTTTCTCTTTGATATTTTTTTTTCCCAAAGAATGGAAAAGAGTTGTATTTCACCCTTTTAATATAGTTCCTGTTCCTTCTTCTGCTTCCGACTTCAGGCATAACTTCATTTTATCCATTATGACTTAGCCACTGGAAAGATTAGTCCACATTCAGCTTAATAACTTCCTTGAGCGAAACCTCCTCAATCCTTTACCTTGTGGTTTTCAATCCCAATATTCTACTCCATTTGCATTGATCCTATTGAAAAGTACTCTAGACCTTCAATTATCCTTAAACAAACAGAAAATATCTAAAATCTCTGATGTGCTCCAGTTCCTCTCCCTTCAATCGAAGTACTCGTTCTCTCTTCTCCTCTAGCTATTCTCATTATATTTGTTTGTTGATGTTTATTTCCAGTTAAGCAGTTGTAGTTCTTCCTGGAGGACTCAGAGGTTGTTTTGGAGGTTTCTTCCATTGTTCCTGAATACTACAATATTGTTGTCATATGCCAGGAGGATTAGATGAACTGTTCTTAACTCTCTGTAGCACAGCCTAAAAGGTCTTATTCTCTCCTCAGCTCTCTTCAGTGCCATGTTGAGGACTACTATGAACAAAAAAGAGCTTAGAGTACAGCTCTGCCTAATTCCTTCTGCATTCTGAAACTCCCTAGATGCATAGTTATTGATTCGGACCACGTTTATTTTCTATTTATATAGACTAAGAATGGCCTTTGTTTGGCTTGGATCGACTTCATGCTCGTACAGTGCTTTGTATATGTCCATCTTTTTGACCTCATCGAATGCTTGGATTAGGTCCACAAAACAGGCATATACCTCTTTATTCCATGACTTTTTCTGAGAGCTGTCCTATTTTTTTTTTCTGTTGACATTACAGACCATGCCTTTAGATCTTTTAGATGTAGATCTCTTGCCACCTTAACAAGCCTGCTCTGTCTCTGTCTGTCTTGGGCTATTTTTTTCCATTTATCTGCATGCAGCTCTGTTGCATCTTTGTTGATTCTATCTATCCATCTGCTTTTTGGCCTTCCATGTGGTCTTTTGCCTTCTATTGAGGCATTCATTGTTATGTAGAGGCTTCCAGATGGATTGCTACGAGCTACATGCCCGCCCATCTTAACCTCCGTGCCTTCATATCATGGGATATTGATTGACCAGTTTCTGTAAGCAGTTCTTTATTGGTCTTTCTTCTCCATGTGTTAGTACTCTGATCCAGATCGCTCCGGTTATCGTGCGGAGGATTTTCCTCTCAAATCTTTCAACACTTTTTTCTAGGGTGCTGGTTAGTGTCCAGGTCTCACAGCCATATATTAGAACTGGCTTTATCATAGCATTGTACACCCTTAGTTTGAGATTTTTCGGATTTCAATACCTTTGAGAGGGAGAAGAAAGCTCTGTTTGCGCTAGTTATACGCTGGTCTATTTCTGCCCGTTGGTCATTCATTGAGGTTATTGTGGAGCCGAGGTATTTGAATTTTTCTACTCTCGGAATGATTTTCCTTCTACGCAGATCCTGTTATTGGGTGGAATTTTCGGCTTATTATCATATATTTTGTTTTGTCTTCATTTACTTGTAGGCCGATCTGCTCTGCCTCTCTTATCAGTGTTGTAGCGAGTTTCTCAATGTCTTCTTGATTACTTCCAAGGACAGCTATATCATCTGCGTATCCAAGGATTTTATGATTCATTCCGACGTGGACCCTCCATTTTCCTGTGATGTTGCTCTTATTACCTTCTCCAGGGCTAAGTTGAACAACATCGGTGATAGTCCATCTCCCTGCCGTAAGCCCGTTCGAACTTTGAAGGCTTCAGATACTTCTCCTTGTATTAGGACTCTACATTTGGGGCCATTTGTATACAGCTTTGTCAATAACACCAACTTACCGGGAATTCCCAGTTCCCGGTTCATGATTTTCAGTAAATTCAGTCATGATTTTCCAAAGACAGCTCCTGTCCACAGAATCATAGGCTGCTTTGAAATCGACAAATAGGGCGTGGACGTCCTGAGCTACTTCCCATCGTTTTTTGAGTACTTGTTTTAGGATGAAGATCTGGTCTAGCGTGCTCCTCCCTTTTCTGAATCCAGCTTGGTGGTCGCCTATTATATTCTCGTAATACAGATATATCCGGTTTAATAAGATATTGGTCATTATCTTGTAGGCAACTGGAAGGAGTGCTATGCTTCTGTAATTACTACATTCATACATGGAGAATTTCTTTAGGATAGGACAGCTTGGGCCCATATTACAAGCCTCAGGTATCCTTTCCTCTTCCTATATTTTCTGGATTAGTTTTATGGTAGTATTGATTATCCATAATATTTAAGACAAATGGACAACTTTTTAATCCTTTATTGATTTTAATTGTGGATTGATGGTTAGGTTATCCATAGTGGATAATTGAAGAGAAGGATGGTTGGAGTGATCAGTAAAAATAAATAATTGTATCTGTTTTCATATCCGCCGACGTTTGGGCCCGAAGTTTAGGCCTTCATTAGGGCTAAGAAAAGAACCAGATAACAATAGGGAGAGATGTAGAAAACAAAGATAAGAGAAGTAAACGAACCTGCGCTACTAAGAAGCGTAGATAGACAGATGGACGTATCGTAGCTAGAGGGAGGGAAGATGGCGCCCTCTGTAACTGCCAATAGAAAAATGCAAACTAAAGCACAGTAACATATATGACGCCATCTGCCAGCTTCCCTCCCTCTAGCTACGATACATCTGTCTGTCTATCTACGCTTCTTAGTAGAGCAGGTTCGTTTACTTCTCTTATCTTAATGTCAAGTTTTTCTACCTAAATTTTTAGTCTATAACTTTCACTTTTTTAATTTTAATTCTTTATTATTCAATGTTTATTGTCTCTTATACCAATTGTTATCTGGTTCTTTTCTTAGCCCTGATGAAGGCCTGAACTTCGGGTTGGAATATCGGTGAATGTGAAAAAAATACAATTATTTATTTTGACTGATCACCCCAACCATCCTTCTCTTCAATTTATTGATTTTACTTTAAAAATTCCTAAAATTTAAAGCCGTTTTCTTGTTCATTTTGTCCTCTAGTTTAAATGTCTTAAAACTTCAAATGACAGTAATTTTGAAACTGCTTGTAAAAATTTGACCAAATTTTGATTTTTTTATATGCACATAATGTCAACAATTTTTCCTTTAAATTTATGACAAGTATGCTCCTGAGTGATTTGGAATAGAATATTGAATATAAATTACTTTTGATTATACATTTTTCAATGATTTCTTTCCTTTTTTTTATGTGTATATTCTTACTAATGATTATATATATTTATATTTGGTTTAAGGAATCTTCAAGCAGCAGTTGGGTCCTATTTTGATTTTGAAATACCACTTAAACTGCCAGCCATGTCATTGGTTAGAGATGAACCAAATAATAATATTTTCAAAATTGCTCCTTGTACAGCGTAAGTATCTAGAGTATTTATTGATGATATATGATAATTTAAATAGCTGAACAGAATTTTTATATTATAATGAAATGAGTCATTGTACAGCCAGAAGTTTAAATTGATAGTTCCACACTTATTACAGTATGGCTCGAAATCGGTTTTGTACCGAATATATAAGCTCCTGTCATGCTCAAATACCATGAATGGAGTACCGTTGGATTCAGAATTTCATAGGGGGTTAGCGAATCGTGTTCTCCACTTTTGTTTTTCTTTCTAAAATAAATAGTCGATACAAAAATTTTGCTTGGCTTCAATACTGGAACAGTGGTAAGTCTTGTAGATCGATACGGGACAAATTGGGCTTTAAAGATTTTGATGCGTACAGCAAGACCCGAAGGAAGGAACTATCGGGCCCTGCGTTTTTAACCCCCAAAATGTACTATTTTCGAGATAACGCAAGGCATAGGGTTTGCATCCACACAACCTTACGTTAATTGTAGTACTTTCATTGAATACATGTCTCATTTCGTCCACTTGAGGCCTCTATGATTGAAAGAGGAGGAGTTTATATTATTTATCGATGGTGTTTTTAATCAGCAAGCCATATCATCGTTAATTCTTCTCCAAATCCCGAGATTGAGCCACCAGTTTTGAAGGCTTCCTTCTCCTTCAGGCGGGCAAAATAGTCCAATTACCCCGAAAATTCAGGCAAACAAGTTATGAAAGAAAAGAAACTTTATATGCGAATAACTAAAAAATTATACACTTTTCTCTTGGTTATATCTGTGATTATATAAAAGATTACTAAATTCCCTACAAAAGGAAAAACAAATCGAAATCGGACAATTTTTAGCAAAGATACAGCTTATTGAAATTTGTAAACATGTTGGTTTCAAACATTAATGAAGTCTTAAATTAATGTTTGTTTCCTTTGTCAATTATATTTATCGATAAACAATTCCTTTATCGATTTATATTATTAATTAATTATTATTAATTACTTAATTATTTTATGCAATTACATTTAGATAAGTACACCAAAATATATAATTTATAACAATCAGTTATAAGGACTTAATTTACTAAACAAGTAATGATATTTTTAATCAATTTTATATATTTGTGTGATTTTTATGTTTCTTTTGCACTTATTAATGTTTCACTGTTAATTTTCAATACATAAATACAATCAATTGATTTCTTTATCTTATGATACGTTGTATTATTTTCTTTTCTTATTAATTTGGCATTTGATCATTTAACAATATGCTGTTCGAATTATTCGCACGGGCCTACTTATAAGGAATTAAATTGGGCTTATTATAGTTCAATTAAAAATATTGTTTTATGGAATATATGTAAAAAAAAAATTAATCTATTATTTTTTTCTCATAAAATATATAGCTCTCAATTATTTTATGCTTTTAATGGATGAAGTGAATAACTTAGGTTTACATTTACAATTCTTACAAGTGTGCTCAACCGTTATTCTGTTTTCTTACAGTTGGCAATGCATTTATATGATTGGGGGAGTTAAGGTTTCACAGTTAATGTATAAGTCAATTATTTATACGCTTATAGTGGCTAAAGGTGCCTGACCACCATATTCTTGCTTTTACCATTATTTTGTTTGTTACATTTACTTTTATTTGAGTGATTTAGGCCGTCCATACACGGGTTGATTCTAAACATGGTCGATCCGTTTCAAAACGCACGACTCTCTCCCCTCCCTTTCGCTTCCTTTGCTTCAGAATACAGAGTGGCATTAACGTAAAACACCACGGGTCGACTAGTGTCTGTCTAGAATCGCTCCAACTACAATCGGCTTGTTTAAAGTTGTATGCAATCTGAAAAGAAACTTGTGGATCGTAAGATCGAAGCAATCTTATTGACTCTTGGAGGTAAATAATTTTGTGTTGTGGTGATTTTTATCGGGATTTTGCCATTAATTTTTTTTTGTTTCTGGGCTCTCATTATAAAATTTGTTGGGGAAGTAGATAAGTACACCGAAATATATAATTTACAACAATCAATTATAAGGACTTAATTTTCTATACAAGTAATGATATTTTTAATCAATTTTATATATTTGTGTGATTTTTATGTTTCTTTTGTACTTATTAATGTTTCACTGTTAATTTTCAATGCATAAATACAATCAATTTTATATTACTCTGTATTTTTGTGTGATTTTATTAATTTCCTGCCTATTTATTCCATCTCCTCCCCAGCAGGTGCAAAAGCCTCTGTTTGATTCGAATAAATCAGATGAATTGGAGTTCTTATTCTGAATGAGTAACGTCAATAGAGATTCTAAACCTCTACTTAGGTTCATCAAGAATATTTCAATAAAAATTTGTGTTAATATTATTAGTATCCATTCTGGGCTGACACATTGCCTCATATTTGTATCCATGCAATGTATAACTGAAGCAAGAATTTTTACTAGATGGATATATGATTGCTTGGACATTCCATGAAATGCCAGGAAATATCGTTCGATGTACGGATGCGTCCATAATCTACATTGTCTTCTTTCAATTCGCCGGTAACACATAAACATAATCATAATCTCTTCATCATTGCTGGTACTGCTCATTATTGTGTAATTCAACTACTGTTTCAAGAAGGAAAAAAAACAGGTAGTTTCTCTATGAAAGACTCAAATGTATTAATATAAAATCGAGCCAGACGGTACTTTTCTCAATATTGACATCAGGATTTGAATCAAGTCGGCCACATCTGATCGACCCATGTGTGGTCGATAGATATTCACATAGATATGTGATTCAAATTGCTCTCGTCTTTAAGCGATTTGAATTGCACGACTCCAATCGACCCGCGTGTGGAAGGCCTTAATGACTTGTAAGGGCTGAGTGTACTCATCATATTTGTATTGATTTTGTCATTATTTTTATTGTTTGAAACTTAAAAGGGTTAAGGATTAAATAAATATTGTTCTTTAAGATATTTAATCCTTTGTAGAGCCTTTTTTTTATATCCAGTTTTCTGCTTCATGAGAAGCTTAATACTTGGTATTCATAGAAGTTATTGACACCTAATTCTCTAGAGAGGAGGAGTGTGCTCAACCACCATTTGGTTTTTGCTTATGTCATCATTTCATTTTTCTCCAATTTAGTGATTTAAAGCTTTGTAGAGGGTTTATTGTTATTTGTTTTACCATTATTTTGTTTTTCGGAAACTTTGAGAGATTAGGATTTTACATTTACTGTTGTTTGATTGATTTAATGTTTTTAAGAGGTTGAGTGTGTTCGAGCGCCATTTTTTTATATATATTTTTTTATTCAACCTGAGCCATTTTGTTTTTTTGTGATTTTATATTGCTAAAAATTTAATCTTAACCTGTTAAGCGAGTGGGACATATAAATACGTCAAACGTAAATAATATCGGGTATGGGTAGGACATATGATACGTCCTTGAAATATATGTTGCACTCTGGAACGAGCAGGACGTATATTTTCAAACAACAAAGGTCATAGTATTCTCGACATAAATTTAAGATAGAGGGAAACAGTTTCATTTCACTATTGAGAGTGGTGGATGTGTTCTGGATGAGCAGTGTTGGGTAGATACTTACACTTACCTAAATATTTTCGTACTATATATTATTTACTTATATTTTTTATGTTTCCAACCTTTTTATTTTAGAATATATTTTTATAAGTATCCATCAAAATGAATGAAAAGCGATATAGGAATAACTAAATCCAGAAAATGTTGAGTTTGCTACATAAAAGATGTTAGGAAAGAATCTACATACAGGTGTCCAGATTGTAAGGTAGCACTACGTATCAACAATTGTTTTAAAATATATCATACGGATCTGAGTTGAATTTTTATATATATATATATATATATATATATATATATATATATATATTTTTTTTAATTTTTTAAACTCAATATTTCTATTTTTCTATTTGTGTGTTTTTGTTTATTTTTCTGTAATTGTTAAATTTTTTATATTTTTTATTGTGTATCTAAATAAAAATATACATTTTTTAAAATTGTTTGTAAAATTTATAATTTTTTAATTCGATGTTTCCATTTTTTTATTTTTTTTTATTCTTTTCTATTTGTTTTAATTTTGTATTTTACTTTGTACTATACATATAAATAAACGAAAAAATAATATGAAATTACGTACTCCGGGTGTGACGTACTGACACCCCTCTTAGTGAAAGAATTAACGCTCGTTATATGCTGCATAATTAAAAAGGGAATTCCCCAATTAACTTACCAATATATTTTTTAATTATTATCAGATTAAATCCATTATTTTACTTAATTTATCTAATCTTACGTTTTCCCATCGTATTTGGAGAAGTATCACCACAGGAGGTCCTTGAATTCTCTATTGGGATGGACTGATAGTGTG
Organism: Nezara viridula; assembly: GCA_928085145.1. Lineage (NCBI taxonomy): Eukaryota > Metazoa > Arthropoda > Insecta > Hemiptera > Pentatomidae > Nezara > Nezara viridula. The sequence continues at coordinate 112,382,772 of OV725078.1, forward strand.
GCAAATAATGCTATGAAGATGCAGGGCAAATAAGATAGCAGACACCTAAGACTTCAAGAATTGGCAGTGTTAGAGGATACCAAGATCTGCCATCTGGTTGTAATCCTATTGTTAGGAAGTTAAAAAAAAATGTGCAATAGAGTTAGATGCAGAAAATCTATTCACACGAGAGAAACTTAAAATGGTAGTAAGTGCTACATTTGAAAGGAAACTTCATGCTGGACTCTTCAATTTGTAAGGTTAATTCTAAACTAAGCATGAAGTCTCACAGGTGCAGAAAAAAAAAAAGCAACAATAAGGTGGACACGCCCCTACAAAGCCATTACTCTTTCAAAAAGTAGTAATCATAAAACTCCCCCATTGCTGGAAAACACAGTGATAGCCAGACTCTCAGGCTCTTTAAAACTTTAATAATCTTTAACAGCAGTCTGTAAAGGGTGAAATTCTCTAAGGTAAATAAACAAATAAGACTATGAAAGAAAAAATGATATGATGTTCGGGCACACTCAGCCTTCACAAAACATTAATCTCTTAAATAACAGTAAATAAAAAACCTTTAGCTAGTCTTAAATTTCTCAAATTGCAGAAAAATGAAATGATGAAGTATCCAAATAATTATTTTAGAATTAAATTCAGTTGCTATTTGTTTGAGGCAATATGAAATAATATTGTGTGAATAACTATTATTTCATAATGTAACCATTTAATTTATTTTGCATTTAATATAATTATTTCTCATCGCACAGATCTCATTACCATGTAGGGGAGCATCCCACAGGTGGTGGATGTGTGGATGGTTGGTGGAAATTACTTGGAAGTTCCTTCCAGTTAAGTCCAATGGACTTGAATTGTCACTTTCAAACAATGAGAGCGGCTTCCAGGCTTTCTGGAGGGCGTGACAGGATTGAATGTCCTACTCATATATCTTTAGTTCGCAAAATACCCACAAACAGTCATGGATCTCTCAAAGTAAAACTTTCATTATCTGGAAGTAAACTGGTCTCCCATTCAGGTCTCCAGGTGGACACTGCTTTTGGAATTCATGGTACAAGTTTAAAGTTAGAGATAAAGTTAGATAAAGTTGAATTAGAGATAAAGTTAGGTATAGGAAAGTGGAACGTTAAAAATTTTCCATATTTAATTTCTTGTGGTGGATTAAAATTGGTCTGGAGATCAAGGGGTAGAAGTTAGATATTGTTGCATTGTTAGAGGTTCGCTGGCCAGGGGAGGGCTCATTAATGTAAGTTAAAGTACATTATTTGGTACCGAGGGAGAAAAAAATTATTGTTTAGGTACCAAGTTTTTGATTAGGAATAAATTGCTTTCTACATGGCTGGACATGCTGTTTTTTAATGATAAGATATCAGTAGCCATAATTGAGGCTCGCGCACTGGTCTAAAATTGCTTTGAAAAACATCCACTCTCCAACTAAAGACAGTGATGATGAAATTAAATGCGAATTTTATGATAAACTAAACTGGGTTTACGATAAACTTCCATGAAACTGTATGAAAGTTATTTTAGGAGACGCACTAACGATAAGTCAGAAAGGGAGGAAGTATATTATCCGATGATTAGTGAAGGAAATTAGCATGAACTCTGTAATTATAACAGGATCCGACTAATTAACTTTTCCATCTCAAAATTATCTATTTATTTCATCACATATGACATCCCCGGATTCTCAAACCCTAAATCAAATTGATCATTTCATGGTACAATACAGGTCCAAAATATTGGGTTGCCCAGAAAATAATGCAGGATTTTGGTTTAAAAAGAAAAAAGAAAGATTTACATAGTCTCCACTATTATCAATACATTTCTGCAGAGGTCAGGGATAATATTAAAGAGGTTAGTAATGTATACCTTCAGAAAAAATAAATTAAAAAGAACAAATCATGATTTGACGAAGAATGTGTAAACATATGGAAAAAAGAAAAGACACTGAATTAAAAGGTCTAAATAATACTAATAAAAACAATCTTGACTGCTTTCGAGCCTTTAAGAAAGAAACATATAAATTGATGAAAATAAAAAGAAGAGTATCTAAATAATAAAATAGTAGAAATAGAAGTCTCCTTTTTCTGAGTACTAGATCGTTAAACTCTTAATAGAAAAACAGTAAAGAGGATGTTGAAATAGCTGTTGCAAAATTAATACAAAGTAAGATACTACCAATGTGGTTTTAGACAGAACCATTCAAATTTCAATAAAATATTTTTGCAGTTAAAATGCAAATATGTTTTTTGCTCATATTTAATAGAAGTTTAAGCATTTAGGGCCTACGATTACTAGAAAAAACTAAATTGAAGTAGATATTATGGCTGGGTTGATGTGTGTGCACAGCACCGCCGCTGCCCGACAACCTGATATATGATACAGTTGATATAAAATAGTCATGAATTCGTCTCCCCGTGCCGGGGGAGTCTTTTAAAATCCCGCCCACACCCCCTGGCCCGGGAAAACCACATGTGGCCTTAAAGGTGAGGAACGGGAGGACTTCATTTTTTTTTTCTAAAGAAAACGCCTAATCTCACAAATTCGTTAAAAGTACCATTCTTCAGTAGTTGATGTTATGTTCATTTGCCAACTCCAAGCAAGTATTAAATGCCTTTATTGCATTTCAATGACTTCTCTTTATTGAAAAAGGGATGTAAAGAAATTTTTCTTTGAAATAGAAAATAATATAAAAAACGTATTCCATATCTGCTTTTGAAATTATCAAGCTAACCTTACTGCCATTGAAATCTAGTTTATGATTTTTCTTATAAAGATTATTAAAGAAAAACTTAGATTTTTCATCTAATATATTCCCGGAAAGTGGACACTTGTGATCTGTACTGCAAAAACCACATGTAAAGTGAAGAGATTCCTTAACTTCTGGATGATAGCCTAGTTTTAATGTTTGCCATTTAGAGAAACCACAATCCGATTTCAATATTACCATTCAAAGCTATTTCAGTAATATGTACTGGGAAACAGAGCCATTTCCATTCCATCTCTCCGCAGTCAAGATCTTTTTTTTCTTGTTCAGATTATCGAGATCGTTCTATATGTAGATACTGATTGGTGGTATTGGCATCGATCTTTCAGGTTAACTGAGCCCTTATTATTATTATTGTTATAGTTATTCTAACTTTACGTTTAATATAGTTATTTCCAACTTTGATTTATATTTTACTTTAATTCTTTTTTTTTAATTTAAATTTTCAGTATTGACAAAGTATGGGTTTTACTAAATAATGGAGATGAACACTGGCCTCAAGGTTGTTGCCTACAATTTTGTGGAGGGGATACTTTGTGTGAATATCAAAAAATTCCTGTACCTTGTTTAGCTCCAAATGAAACCACTCAAATTTTGATTCATTTAGTGTCTCCTAAAGTACCTGGAGTGTACAAAAGTCAGTGGCGCATGATAACGTCATCAGGAACTTATTTTGGAGGTTAACATAATTAATATATGGTTATTATGTTTAAATTTACTTTTATACTTATATTGTTAGATATTATGGGCAAGTTCCTAAACTCAGCGTTAATTTCAATAATGGAATCCATTAATCGATTGAATTCAGCTTCAATGTACAGCAATTTATGATGGCTTGCTGGACTCCAGTCTGCAGTACAGACCCCTTTTTATCAAATTATTAACTTCTGTATACAACTCAATGAATGGTTTCATCTTATTATAACCTACAACTTTTTTATTTATGGGAAGCCTCGGAAATGTGGCATTTTCAATCTGGTGATTGGTAAACTTTGTCTATTTAATAAGGTACTAAAAACTCATGAACACCCATTTGCTATACATTTGAATCATAAGATAATTTGATCATAAAATTATCACGTATGACCTGTCAAAATGTCAAAACAACGAGGTTACATAGGACAAATGACCCAATATTTTTCCTCTATTTTATGATCAAATTCTCTCATAATTCAACTAGAAAAAAATGGTTATTCATGAGTTTTTTGTAACTAATTAAATGAATTAATTTAATGAGAAAACATTTTATTTCTGAGAATTTTTATGGATAAAAAAGTTGTAACTTACAATAAGCCATTTACGAAGTTTTGGACAGATGTTAATAATTTGATAAAACGGGGTGGAGTCTGTACTGTGGACTAGGAGGAAAACACTCCAGGCAGGTTAAAAAAAAAAAGTGGAAATGTTGCATAGATGAATTTCAAAATTTTTTCAAAAATTTCAAAACAAAAAGAAATAAATATAGATAGAAATAAACTGAATATAAATTTATAAATTATATTGGAAAATAACATGGAGGTTATAATGAGCAGTAATCCCCGAAGCAGATGGAGCTGCTGAACCATCAGTGATTCAATCGATGAATAAAGGATCATGCTGAATTCCATCAATGGTTTTCATTGATGAATTTAAGAACAGTGATGGTTTTCTGATACCATCGATGAGCTCAGTGCTGAATTTAGGGACTTGCCCTGTTTATAACCATAGTGCAGTTTCTGCAAAATGTTATGTATGTTCTTCATATATATATATATATATATATATGTAGTTTTATTATTCCCATATCCCTTGTTTATAGTATCCTTTCTTCTTCCCATATTTTCTGGATTAGTTGCAATAGCTTGGCTCTTAGCTCTTCTTTGCTATCTTTAAATAGCTACACTAGTAACTTGTCCATCCCTGGAGCCTTTCAATAGCTATTTCTACATTCAGTATATCATTCATTTTATGATGTCTGCATATAATTCACATATATTTCTAGCTAGAATGTTGTCCTCATTGGTTTGCAGTCTTTCTTTGAAGTATCCTCTTTTTGTATATCTTATAATTTTGTTTGTCTTTTTCCTGGCAGATGTGTAAAGTATTAGATATCCTCTGTCACTTTCATCAGTTCAAAAAAATATGTTTCCCTATTTCTTCCCTTTCCTAGATTGTTTTTTTTCAGATGTTTAGTCAAGAATTGCTTGATCAGTTTTGGCTACATGCCTCTGATGTACTGTGAGGCTTTCTTGACCCAAGAGTTCGAAATTTATTTTTCAAGTTAGAATTTGGTTTTAACTAAGGATTTTTCAAATTTTGGTTTTTATACCTCCTTATTCCCACCTGTTCCCTTGTTTTGTGATCCCTTTAATCTCTTACATAGTTTGATTCTAATCTGAATGTGGTTTGAGTCACAATCTGCTCCATAATAGCTTCCGATATCTTGTATGTAGATCTGATGTTTCCTGTCTATCAGCACTGTAGTAGATAGCCCCCAGTATTTACTCCTTTATGTGGCATTGTGTGAGGGAATGAGAAGGAATATATAGGAATGTGAGGTTGCATGATGAATTGTACTCAATTGTGCAGTGGACAAATTGTTCATTACAGTTGTCAAAATAAATTGTTTTCTTATACAGAAGTAAAAAGTCATTTTATTTAGTTGTCCTATATGCCTCACAATTGAAGAATAACAAACCAGGTGAGTCAATTCATTCAAAGTGTGTTTACTAAGTCCCACATTTCATAAATATATTCTTATTATTTCTTGTCACTCAGTGTCATAAAATTATTAGGTTTTTGAATTTCTAACACCAGTTAAACACCCTCAAAAAAGTCTATATCCAGTGTCGGGTTTTTGTTTTAGTATTCACGAATGTAAATAACCTAGTCCCCCAATAAACGGAAGGAGTATTTACAATTCCCGCCCAAAACGGGTCATTTACAATTAACCTTTAACAAATTATTTACAATTGGAGGCTTTGGTCTCTGACAATGGACCTAAATTGGGGTTCTCATTCTATCTTGGCATTAAAGACATCTATCACTAATTTTATATCATATTTATGATCTTGATCCACAACATTTTCTAACTAGTCGTAGAAATCATTCTTTATCTTGAGTTGGTGTATTCTACTATCAGGGTACTAATCAGAGTGAAGTTTATGATTATTTTACTTGCCATTTGATAAATTATAAATTGACTGGCAGCTGTTACATTTGTGTTGTTTTTCTCATTGCATAATAGTGTATTGCTATCGTTTGTTGTTTCACCCCTTTCTATCTGTCTATCTTCTGCCACTATCTTTCTATCTTACCGCTTGTGTTGCTGTTAATGGTATATTCTTCTTTTTAGTAACTATTTTGGCAAATCTTATTCTTTATAAGCTCTGAACATTCCACGATCCAATGGGTTGTCCATGATACAAAGTTGGAGTCATTACCATGTTAAGACAGTCGATAATTTTTCTGAGGCTAATTTTAGGTTTTGTAATAAGGTGTTTTTTAGTCCTATTTCTAACCCCTAATCTGAATCTATAATGTAAGACACTGGGGTCACTCATCTACCTATGAACCTCAGTATGAGAATGGTACTGTCTCCATTTATTTATTTTTTTATCTATCGAATCCCAGGAAATAGGATTCAAAAACAACTTTTAGATTTTGATAGATATTGAAATAAAATGCTTCCCTACTCACTGAGTGAGTTTTTACAGGTCTCTTAACACAGTCGACAACCCTTCTATCTTCTGCTGTGTATTATAGCTTTCTATAGGTTCCTTTTCTAGCTACCATAGATGCATTTTGACAAATGATATATCAAAAGAAAGAGAAATTTAAGGAGAAAGGTATAATCATAATTAAGGGATAAGGTTTACCTATATGATTCTTACTTGAGCTTCAAATTGAAAAAAGACTTACTAAGACATAAGTCATTAAAAAAAGTGGGAGTTTTCAAACAATGTGAAAAGTATAAAATAACTGGGTTGATATTGAAAAAATAAAACTTTTAGGAGGAATCTTTAATGAAAAAAAAACAAAAAAAAGCAGGAAGATGAAACCTACTTATTTGAATAATACATTGCTGAATTTGTTTAAGGTTCATTATAATAACAATCCAAGATCAGCCATCACTGTCTTATATTTACGATGTTGACCTTAAAAAATTAATAACTATTCATTATGATTATTTGAAATAGTATTTTTAAAATATTTAGTATTTGTTAAAACTTATATCTTGAACAAATTTATTTATCTATTATTTTTTTCTATTACCTAGTTACTTCAATATTATTTCAGATATTATCTGGGTAATTATGACTGTTATGGAGGATGAAACAACAAACTTAGTGAAACAATTATCTGATCTCAATACTTGCTCAGAATCTTCAACTAGCAGCAATAATAGGCTTGAATCAGATGATTTTCAAAATCCTTTTGGGATGCATCCATAGTGATTTGAATGAGGTATTATTATCTTTTTTTAATAATAATTTCATTTTGTATAGCTCTTCTGCCTCTTATAGTCATGAGGGCCCAGAAAGGGTACTCATCGCAAGTGAAGGTTGGAATGTAAATTATGAAAGTGTATGTTATTCTGAGTATCATGAACCTTGCATGGCATTCCAGATCCACTGATGGCAGCTTATTTAAAGAATATTAGGCCAGTAATTTGAGGATCACAGTGGGAGTATTTCTCCCATAATGAATCTCTTTCAAATAATGTATATTGCAAAACATGTGGGAAAAGTTTTTATTTTTATCTTGTATGTATGGGTTCAAACATGTAAAAAACCAAATTTCTGACACAGGCAATAAAGGAAAATCTTTTACAACCAAAAGGTAAATTACTGTATAAGGCTATGAAATTTAGAAATGAGTTCCCTGAGAGAAAAACTTATGAAAAAAAATTTTTTTGAGTATCGAATTCTGAGCTCACAAAGTTTTAATGTAGGTTACTTATTCCACTCAAATTTGGTAATCTCCCAATGGCTGGAAATTGGTAATGGAGGTATGTCTGATTTTCAATATTTCAACAGTATAGATGTCTATTCAACTGAGTTATTCTTGTTTAGAGTTTGTTATATGTAGTATAGGCCTCTTTTTTTCATCTCTCAGCAGAGAAGGATTTTGAGAAAATAGAGGTATAATTGACCTACATTAAAAATTTTGGTACTGAGTGAATGCAGAATTTGATGATCTATACAACTTTTACTCAATGAGTTTTTCCTCTTAGAGAACTCATTTCCAAGCTGCAGGGCCATTTATAGTAATTTGCCTCAGTTTTAGGTCTATTTGGTTAAAATCAGCATTAGTTGGCAGTGGTTTTTATCATATTACTTAACCAAATTATTAAGGTTTGTTACTCATTCAATGCACAATTTAATGTTATTAAATTTCTTAAAGAGTATATTTTGTGCTTTTATAAACCGATAAGGAGTTACATTTGAAAAAAATATATATATTGAAAAATTCTGTCATTTTTGGCTGTAATAAGCTTTCCCTTGGTGGTCCGTGTTTGCGATTTTCTTTTTTACATGTTTAAATCGATATATAGCCATTGTATACCACCTCTGTATTAAGCCATTTTTGCTGTTCCTCACAACATAATAAGCTCGCTTAGCTCTATACTTATGACAGGTACTTACTGCTTGGCCTAAAATCATTTAAAGAATAAATAATAACATGCCATAAAAATAAAAATATGGCTTGAAAATCATTTTTATATTTATATAGATATAGCACTTATTTTATATTTCACTACCTCTCAATGTCTTCATTTAATGAGTCTTCTTTACATTTTGATCCACTTTATGAGTTGATATTTTTGTTCCCTACAAAATTAATAAAAATAAATTTTTAATTAAAAAAATATTAACGATATTTTAAAAAATTGAACAAATCTTACCTATTTGATTTTTCAGAAAATGTTGGTTCGAATTAATTATTCATGACATTTAATTAAATTATTATTTAGTGCTTTTTATTGTTATTTAGTGCTTCTTTTTTAAAAACCTCAATGCTAGTTATGTGAATAACATGGATATCTCAAATTGAACATACCCTTCACCAGATGTCATACCATCTAATGGACAGCAAGCCTACATTTTCATTATTATCTGGAAAAGTTAAATTTTTTTACTTTCAGAGCTCAAATTAATTAAATAAAAACTCATCCTTACTATGGAAGAGAAAAAAAGTGTGTTCTGCCGCCTGTAGTGCACTTAGTGAGCGACAAGTGTCAATCAAAAACTTGGCAACAAAATAATTTAGAAATAGGAGTTCTTTCAACTTTTTAATTTGTTATTGTTAAATTTAATTTATTTATAAAGGTGGGGATGTTTTTAATCTTAGATCAAATAGTAGAAGTTGATTGGGGTTGCAGTCAGAGATGAAATTAGACACAAAGTTTAGACTTAGATTTTTGACCTTCATCAGGGCTGAAGAAAAACATGCCAGTCACTTAAAACCAATAAATATAGATAGACATAAGGCTGCAAAGAGTAGAATGGACTGAATGAAGCTGTAGTGTGGAACTATTAGTGTGTAATCTATAAGATTGGAATGATTGAAACAGCTGTGGTTCTTTACATCTTCCTACATAGCCAGATCATGCCTAGTATTTTTTTAATTCAATATTCATAAATATAATATTTGCTGAGGTATAGGCTTTTTGGGAAGCTATGAATAAATGACAACTGTTTGTATTTTAGTCCCTATTCTTTTCATGGTGAATATCTGATCTGTCATTACTTATCTTGAGTCATATTCTTAGTGAACAGGTGTACTACTTGATTTTGTATCCTATACTTTTTAAGAGATTCTGTAGGCAATTCTTTTGCATATATTTACGTTTCATTCTATATGGTATGGAAATATTGCAGTCTTTAACCCTTTAACGCTTAATGACCTATGCTATAGGCCATCATTGCTCAGCCTTATTTTTGAGTCGTTATGGAACATTTAGTGCTCTAGCTCATAGGCCACCCTTTAATCTCACAACTATTATGTTGTAGTATGTTCACAACTAGAAAAATTTTAAATTTTCTTTTAATTTTTGTAATGACTCAATAGTTGGCAGACACATAAAAATAAAGCCTTCAAATCATAATGTATTGTTATAATATCTGGCCTGCAGAGTTGGCCACGTTTACTGTAATGACTGAAATGACAAAAAAATAAATAAAATGAAATATAACATTTATTTCAAATTAATATTAAAAATTATAACAAAAAATATTTTTACCGTAGTGACTGTTGACGCTTTATAAGAGTATCTTTCTTTTATTTTCAAACACATCTTGGTATCAATAAAATCCCAATTTCTTAACTTGAAACTTATTCCATTATTGGTTTTAAATTTTAGAAACTTTTTGAATAAAATGTTTGAAGATTGATGGACTTCTAAGTTCTTGAGTTTTTAATTTTTGGATTTCTAAATTATTGGGAGGGGAGTTCACAAACTCCTGTTCTGATGTCTGAGTATAATATTAACTGTTAATTGGTCTCAAATGCTGAAAAAATGCTACACTTCATTATGCCTTTGTTTAAAGTCAATTACCTTGCAAACTGGTCTAACAATTCTAAGCTTCGAAGAAAAAAATATATTTTTTCTGTTTATTTATGTTTAGATTGTCAGAACATAATTTGAATCTAATAGTTTTAACGTTATTAACTTTTTTAAAATAAGTTAGACTACTTTCTATTCCATAACTTGACTCAGGATGTGGATGAACATACTACGCTTCCAAGAGTGGCCTATCAGGAAGACCTCTAATATAACTTGCTTTAAGGCTCTAAGCATTAAAGGGTTAGAATTGAGTAGATTTGCTCAATTAATTTTATTTTAAAATAATTGTATCTTTTATTTTTCCTGCAGGTTCAAAAAACAAGTGAAGGAATCATTGTGATAAAATTTATTATTACAAATTTTTTTAGATATTTACAACATGTACAGCCAGGTGTTTAAAGAAATTTATTTGATGTTGAATAGAATTTTAGTTAGTAGAAATCATTAATGTATTACTCATTAAAAATAACTTGTTAAATAAATCATTCATTGACAAATATTAGGGCAGTTTGATCATTACAAAACAATTCTATTTTTAAAAAAATCAAAATTTATGTTGTTGGCTTGGTCATCGATGTTGGTTTTCATTTCGTAAAACTAAGAGGTGTTAGTTTAAAGTATATCCTAGAATATTAGTTAATATTTTTACTGATATAGAATATTAGTAAATTTAAGTTTACTAAGTAAAACACTTAAATAAAATAAAATGAACAGAATTCTAAATAGTCATATACCATTTTAAATGAATATTTGCATACTTTTGATTTTTTATGAGGTGAACTATGGTTTAATAAAAAAAAATTAATGATTTGACTGGCACTAAAGAAATTTTGAGGCGATTGTTTGTATTGTCTTTTTAGTTGAGGCATAGGCTTTAAAAAAAAAAAAATATATATATATATATATATATATTTATATATATATTATGGATGTCAAAATCTGGAAAAATAAAGATTTTATCTTGTTTTCTACAAAGTAGATTAGTTTTGCTTAACCTTTAAAAGTTGGGAGCATGATTTTGTCTGAGGATGGAAAATATTTTAACTAAATTAAACTTTGACCTTACTGACACTAATATCCCCTAAATAATCATTATTATTGTCCTTTATATATATATTATTTTTTCCTAATTTTATTTAGAAATCATTACTCTTGTTAAAGTGTCCTCATTCAATCCTACTTGAGGTATGGGTCTGGTATAAGTAATTCCTTTTATTATTCTTGACTTTATTTTTTTTTATTTTAATTTATCAGAGGTGGTAATTATTTCTTTTTAATATTTTGGTATTGGAAATTATATATGTTTTAAATTTTAATTAATTAGTATAAAATCTATATTAAATTAAATATAGTTTTATAAATGATTTACTGACTGACTATTCCTACTAGTATTTAAGAATTCTGTACATAGTGGTATAAAATAATCTTCTGTTTATTACACAGAGATGATGGTTAAGTTACCAACAATCCAAAAGTGTTGATAATTAATATTGTTTTATTTTCTTGATAAATAAAGCTTGATAAATTATTTAGAAATTCCTATACTTTATAAATACTAAAATTTGTGCAAGAACCAAATATCAACAGACACTGTTTGGTCCATATAAGTTACCATTGATGGTGATTTTTAAACAATTGATATCTAATGATCTATCCCCTCTAATAGAGTAATTTGAAAATTTACTAATTTGCTAAAACATACACAAAACATTTTTCAACTTGTTACACAGAAAAACTCAAGTTTCTTCAATCAATCTTCTTGTCAGTTTTCTGTTATGTTGAAGGCAAGCTGAATCACTTGGTTGGCCCCTTTGACTGTTACTCGGAAGAGTATCAAGCTAACTGGCTGGTGTTTCCTGAGATAGCTCCTATGCAACATCATCAGTCATTTCTGTTGAGGTAGGTTCTTTGAGACTGGAGTAAGTTAATAGACACTCCTGTATTGCAGAAGACCTATGTATTTTAATCCACATGCCTGATCCAGTTTCTATTCAGTTGTGGCATAAGAATTTACTATTTGGCCACGTAACATTGGACCTCATTAGGAATTTTAATACTTTTATAGTGGTCTCATGTTTCTTTGACAAGTGGGCCAAGATCACATTGATCAAACTGTACATGGAATGCCAAAACTATTCAGGTGTATCCAAAAATATATGGAGATGACCAATCTCCGAGCCTTCCCATTACTAAATGTCAATAAGAGTGTGAACCATATTGCCCCTGATGTTTAAATTATATTATATTTCGAATATTGAAATAAACATTACTTTCTTGTTTCTGAACGATGATTATTATGACTTCCTGTACTTTTTTGGATAATTGACGATTGGATAAGGTTCTATTACTTGGCAAATATAGTATACAAATATACTGAAGACAATTTTTATGATCTCAACTGATGATAATCAGGTCCTTCTGTGCTTTTTCTAATTATTTTGCTAATTCTAATTACTTCCTTCTACTTCTAATTACAATAATTAAGGAGTAGGAATGCATTGAAATAAAATAATAGTGATTTAAAAAATTAATGAATAAAATTATTAAGATAAAAAAATGAAGAACAAAATCTATAAATTCTGATTTATTTTCATTTCCTTTTTTTAAAATTTAAAAGTTTACAAATGTTTACACCTTTATAATAATTGTTACAAAAAACAATATTGGATCTCTTTCCACTGGTTAATATAATCCTTTTTATTTAAATAAACTGATCTATATTAGCCTGCATTGATCTAGTTCTCTATTTTTCTATCTTTTCATGTAAACATACTCTTATTACTACTGGTGGAGGGAACTAGCTAAGTAGGCTTTATCCTTTTAACCAACCCCTGACATATTACATGTGAACATACTACTATAAAAATATTTCATTGTATCACAAAAAATATTAGAGAGTTAAACATATGTATTCAAACTTGTAAGTTAGGACGTTAGGATTCCATCTTAATATTAATAATAAATACACAATATTTGATCACATTGTCCTACTTTATTTTATTTTCTACACCAACATTTTATTTGTAAAACTAAGTTGTGTTTGACAAGGGCAGTTCAGTCCATATTGATTTTAATTGTTTAAAATAGGTTTTCTTCCTTGGAAATGGGCTAAGGGGCTGAAACGTTGGTGTATAAAATAAAATAATGTATTGTGATCAAATATTGTGTATTTATTATTAATATCAGAGAATATTTTTAAAGACTTCCATAAATATTTCAAATTATATTTTTTTATGTTATGTCTGAGTGTACCTTATTGTTAAAAGATTTTACATTTGGTTATTTCAGTAAATAAATTTATTTATATCTTCAAACCAATTTTGTTTTTTTGGATTAAAAATGTGATCTAACATAACCTGTCAAAAGACAGATGCTCTCGGCTATAGCATGTCCATGGCAAACCTCATATGGCACTAAGTTGAAACTAGTGTTTTTTTTTTGTTTCCTTACCATCCGATATTATCTACAAAATGCTTTAAAATATGTCATATTTTAATGTATGTTTATATTTGTAAATAGTATAGAGGTTAAGGAAAAAAACAACAACAAAAAACACTATTTTCAAGTTAGTTCTGCATGAGTTCTCCCTCAGGCTACACCTGGGTTTGATAGAGATAGTGTGGATAAAGTGGAGTGGTGGCCATTTTGTTTTGATGAAACTCCTATATTTGATTAATTTTTCATTGCTATGTCAATTAAAACTGGAAGTAAAGCAAAAAAAAATACTAAATAGGATTATTTGAAAAGGCAAATTTTTGTGGGGCAAATGTAATGTTAAGTCTTATATTATAAACTTACCTTTCTGTGTCTTTATTATGGTAAATACAGAAACAGTTCATATTGTTTTTCTTTGAATTATGGGATTTGAGATGAAGTTTTGAAAAACAAGTCGTTCGTGTAAAAAGCCTATTTTTCCTATTCCTTCTTAAATTTTTTTTGCACTTCAATTTTTGGAAAATTAGACAAATGTTTCAAGTTTTGCTCAAATATGGGTCTAGTTTTATTTGTTGTATATTAGTTTATTTGTTTATAATTGTATATTAGTTTTGGAAAATTGTCTGTAGCGATTAATAAGTATGCTGTGTTTAAAGCAACCCAATGTAATTGGGCAGCACCCTTTTATGATAATAAAGTCATTCTCTCTCTTAGGTAGTTAAAAAGTTATGTCCTCTAACATGAAATTGTCTATTTACCAGTCAATATTTGTGATCAATATGTTTATACTCCTCCTCTGACGACTTCCATTTGGTTGGAACCTCTGTTCCATTCTGTATTTATTGTTTTGTTTTTTTATTTAGTTTTTGAGGAAATCAGTATTTTTTGCTTACAATCTGTTTTCAGTTTCATCACTGAGGACATGCAAAATGAAAAATGACAAATGTTAGTGGAAAAAAATGTTTTAAGGGTAAAAACCCTATACTCTTCTTGATAGAACAACAAATAATTTCTTGTAAAAAAAAAAAATAATAATGTTTTTTGTTCTAAACAAAAGCTTTTGAACTAAAATACATTTTTAACAAAATAGGAAGATCAACAATTTTTTTATGATAATAATTTCACTGATTTGCAAGGATTTAATTAATTATCTTTTAAAGTAATAACAATATGTGAACTTTACCTTCTTTTTTTATTTATTTGTATCATTTATGTTTACATTGATGTTTCTAGGACTTTAATTCTTCTTCAGGTTCATCTAACAAACATTATACAGTTATATAATATTTTATAATACCTAGCAATTATTACATTTTGCTAATTTATTACTGTATATGTTTTTGTCCTCTGGGACATTTGTGGCTTAGTGGCCAAACAACCTGGACAATTGCCCAGGGGACGACCTTGAGGCCTGCCACTTATTAGGAATAAAAAAACTTAAAAAGCTTACAGGCATAATTAATTTTATCATATTAATAAAACAAATGAATTAGACATACTAAATGAAATAAAATTAAAATATTATTTAGTATATAACAAGTTAAGAGATAAATTAAATTTTTTGGGAGGAGAAGTCGTCATTCCCGGGGGCACCAAATGTTCATAACCATCACTGATCTGATATTTTATAAATAATATTGATTTTCTCTCTTCTATTTTATATTCCTACTTTATCTTGTTTTAAATTTATTCCTTTTTATTCAACTAGGAGAAAATAATACAAACTACTATTTTAATGTCACATAACCTTTCAGTTATTACCAAATTCTTTCTAGTCTATTATCTTGTTGCTCTTCTTCATGTTTTCTTGTCAATTGTGAATAATTTATATTCTTAAATAGAACTATATTGTTTTTGTTTTAAATCTATTTTATTTTTTATTTTGAAGAGAAGAATAGTTGGGGTGGTCAGTCAAAAAAGAAGGCAAAAATAAATGATAATATGATTATCATTTATTTTTGCCTTCTTTTTTGACTGACCACCCCAACTATTCTTCTCTTCATTATCCACGACAGTCAACCATTTACCAATTATTTTTTTATTTATTTTTCTAATTCTGTTTTATTTGTTGATGGTTTCATTCATCATAGCTATTGTTAATATTAAAACAGTGTAAATTTCAAAAGTGCTAACATCAACAAATTTAAAAAAAAATAATGAAAATTATTAAAACAAAATTAATGAGATTAAAAATACGAATGACTAATTTTGATGTTAGTATATATATATATATATATATATATATATATATATATATACACACACAATTTGTCTTGTGTTGTATATATATATACAACACAAGACAAATTGGTCTGAAGCTATCAGGGTCAAAGTTTCTGTTCTATAATTTACTATTGGCCTTATCACAGGTTCATGCATTTTAAGTGTTTTTAACTTGAAGTAGGCTGTTTCCTGTCATGATTGTACCCTTTTTCATCATTTCATCACTCTCCTTGTTTTCGTAGTTTAGTTCCACTCTAAAGTAGGTGAAGCAACCAACAGCTTCAAAGGAATAACTGCATACAACTAAATTATACAGCTTTCTACTTACTGTCGAAGAAGACATTACTATGTATTTTGTCTTTCCTTCATTAATTACCAGACCGATTTTTATTACTTTCCTTGTCTGCCTTTTCTAGTAACTCTTTTAAAGCACTTTCTTTTCAGCTTAATATGGCTATATCACCCGCATAGCCAACAATTTATGATGTCCAGTTTGAGAGGTTACCTGTAGGAACAATTCTACTTACGGCTTTATTTAGAATTGAATTAAGGAGTATAGTTGACTGGACATATCCTTACCTCACACAGGCTTTATACATGATTTTTTGGCTGGTTTTATCCCTAATGAGAACACTTGCGTGTGTTTGCGCCATGGTCATTTTTATCGGGTTCATTAATTTGTAATGAATTTTAAACTCTTTTAGAGCTTGAAATAAACCTATTCTATTGAAATTGTCAAAAGTCTTAAAGCACTTATCCTGTATTTACTTTAAAATAATAAATATGTTTAATGAAATATTTTGAATTATGGTGTTTGTTAAATGATTCTGAAGATGAGGTAAAATCCTAGAAATATCAATATAAACATAAATTATGCAAAATTAATATAAAAGGAAGATAACGCTTTCAAAACTATTTTATATAAAAATCAAACAGTTTGAAGGTGAATGTAGACTAAGGTAGTTAACAGAAACCAAAAAATGGCTGCACTTGCCTTTACTAATAGCAGAAAAAAAAACAGGACTGTCTACACTTTTTACTAAATCGCTGTAGCCATCCTTACTAATCCTAGGTGAATCATAGTATCTGCATTCCACATCCATGTACAGCGTAATCATATGGATATTGACACACCTGTTTTTCAGACATTAGACTTCTGTCATGTTGCTGGGATTTTATTTGACCTTGGTCTTACCTTTATGAGAGGCATAAAGCTCTTTTTTTTTTTTACTTCTGTTTCAAAGTAAGGCATGAATAAGATATCCAGATAGGAAAATATATCTGCATACAACTATTACTTCTAGAAATATTGTTGCCGTCAAGAATTACCATTTTCTAGCCTTATGTTCTGTATAAACTAATTACAAGAGACAATTGAGCTAATCACTATCTACTCAATAAGAAGAAATGAACTATAACTGGGAATAGAATTGACTGGCCATAATTCTGAATTCTTCAAAATGACTCTTAAAGTAACTGGTATTGAGTTATTTTCCGGAAATTGGTTTAGTTTACAAGCACTCAGGTATTTTAGAAGACCCAGTATTAGATACAAACATTATAAATTAATTTATTTAGATGGATTAATTATAACAACTGATAACTTTAAATATAAAAAATATGGTTGCATTATCACCACTCATGAATATGTTATAGTTCAAAGGTTGATTTGTAAATAGTTTTTATTAAGATTGATTGTCCTTTTTGTATTTGTAAGCTGAGCTAATTATGATATGATCAAATGTTCTATTTACATAAAATGAACATTTAGAAATTATAAATTGATATGTTACCCATATCATACAAATTGATATGAGACCCATTCGCAAGTGGTAATATTGATAATAAAATATCTTGATGAATAAGACTGGAAAACTACCAAGTTTTATTAACACTAAAAAATATACATCACATCAAGAAATTACAAACAATGTTAGTCTAAAAAGACTGCCATTGCAATCTATATCCATACAGTCAATATCCCAAGTTATTTTTTCTTTTTCTTTTTTTAATATTGAAATTTACAACTGTATAAATGATAAATACAACAAGTAAATTTGAAACAAGTAACATGACATGTACAACATGAAGAGAAACTGCCCATTGGTAGCACTCCAATTATTTTTTTAAATTAACACTTTTTTGTTCTTTATTTTTTCTGAATGGCTATAATATAATGCTACTTATGAATGCCTTGATCCTTTATCATCATTAAAATCCTCTATTTTTTGTCTTCATTTAATTATTACTACTTTGCCTAGTTAGTAAAATGGATAATATTATTCTAAACACCAACAATAAATACATTTGAAAACCACCAGAAGACATACTTTTAATATTGTTATTGTCTGTAGCTGTTAACTTAAATAATTATTTTTATTTTTCATAAATATAGATTTATGTATGTTAGTTTTTCATATTTTTTTAAGTTCAAAAAACCAAAACCTTTTTTTCCCAAACGATTGGAAAATAAATAAAAAATGCATGGAATATATATTTTTTACTTATATATTAAATAAATTTCTACTGTATTTTTTTGTATTAAATATATATTTTTATATTTTATTGAGAAGTTATTAGTTAACAATTTTGCTCAGATATAGTATGAATATTTGTATATAGTGAAGTAAGTATGTATATAATGGATGTAATAAAATTTATCTTTTTATATAATAACTTTCAAATATTTGATGGAACATCACAATATATGTATTGTTATTAGAATTAAGACATGATGGAAAATTACAAGGTTACTTGTTCATTCATTTATTGATTATTAAAATTTATCTTATTTAATAAAAAAAATAACCAAGTGCATTGTTTTTGTATGTTCCCTTTCTTTTCATTTCTTAAAAGAAGTTGATTCTTTAGCAAAAGACTGGCTGGAGAATTGATTAGCGGCATAGGTTGCAAATAACTCTTCCCTCAGTGATGGGGCCATATAGGCGGAGATGTGATTCTGTCACTGTGATTGGGCCGGAGCTGGTGATCACAGTGAGAGGCGCACTGAAATCACAGTGACAGTGACGGTCACTGTAGTCACTGTGAAATCACTGTGTTCCAACAGTGACGGTCACTGTTGGCACTGTGAAATCACTGTACGCCAAGAGTGACGATCACTGTTGGCGTTGTGAAATTACAGCTCTTATCACTCCGCTTCATCACTCATATTGCACCAGCGATCTGGGGACTGTTTATTTGTAAAATGTTAAATACACCTGTGCCATAATTTATTTAATTAATGAATTAAAGGAATACTTATTTTTAAACAATGGTTATTCGTCAAATTTTATTATACATACATCTTGAACTTTGGATGACAAATATTCATTGCAATAAAGCCATATATTTTTTAATGAGTTATTTCTGAAGTAATTAACGAAAAGTTTTTCTTTCAATATTTTACTTAACCCGCTGGCCCATGTGAACAATTCGCAAAATATATTGTTTAGTGAAGGAAAATCATAATAACATAGAAATAAGTAGATCTTATTACAATATTTCATTTAACATAATAGATCAAAATATTTATACAAATTAGCCATTAGTTTTCTAGGGCCAATATATAAATGCTGAATATTACCATTCATATTAAAAAATGCCTTGATCAGGGGATTGTTGTTATTAAAACATAAAAAACCTACTGACAACAAAAAAGCCTTTAAAAACTATTTTATTATTAAGAACTATTTCACTACTTTATTTATTACTTAATTACAGTTTATTTTTTAAATAAATTATTTTTCAAAAACGTAAAATAATTTTTTCCGAAATAACTCAAGTTGTGTAGTAAGTTCAAAATCCATGAGTAGTGAAAAGGTATAATAGTATTAAATTACGACTACACTCTAACCAGTCAATTACAGTGACCTTTTTATGTGATCTTTTTACCCAATGTACACAGCATATCAAACTTTTTTTCTATTACGTATTCTACTCATCAGTTTCAAAAGTAATGTGAATTAAGACTGTACTAGGACAAAATTTAGGTGAACCTCATCCTTTCCGTTTTTACTTTCACTTACCTATATATGTAATACATAGTAAGGGTAAGTATTGCGATCGTGAACATTTTTGAATCTGAGTTTTCAGCGGAAATACACGTTTTCCAGGAGTCCAAAAAACAAACTCCCGAAAAATGGTCTATGTGTATGTGAACAGTCTAGCTCTAAAACCAAAAGTCGTATGAAACCGGTATTACTTAATTAAGATTGGTATATGCCTTAGATATGGCAGCAACGTTTTCTTTAAAATCGGCTAACCGGAAGTGTCACTTTATATCGATGATGAAACAATTTTTACAATTTTCTCAAAAACGGCTCTAATGATTTTGATTAAGCTCGGTTTATCACTGTATAATTAAGTGGTCTTTAATATCATTTAGGTCTTATCCCCATTGATGTCAGTTTACAGGGCTTAAATGCCCAATGTTCATATACATCTTTCTCTAAAGTACCTTTAATATGGTTTATTTAAATAATCAACTATCTCTCATTATTAAGAGTTACGAAAAAATGCTAAATATAACTTTTGAAAGAATTTGATAATTGAATAAAGGAGAAAAAAATAAAAATGCTTATTCAGGTCGAAAATGAATCTCCGCAAATAATAGTCAGAAGGTATACGTGTAATATACCTTTGGAAAGCGGAGAATTTTAGAAAAAAAACAATATGTAATGTAGAAAGTCGTAAAAAGTAATGGAGAGAGAAGAAACAAATATAAATAATAATTTCTGAAGACTGTTATTATTTAATGAATCATGTGTTTTCAAGAAATTTAAATGAAATTTACTAACTAAATATAAACTTTTGAAAGTTAAAAAAAAAGTATTTAAAATCCACCTAATCAAGGCAATGTGATTGTTTAAAAAACTATTTCATTGTACTTGTGTGAAAGAAGAAGTGAAATATAAAAATATTTCATGGATGTATAAAACATATGTTTATAACCTTAAATACATTTACTGTAGTTTAATAATTCTAGATCTGGTACTATATTTAGACAAGTAGGTATAAACGTCTGTTTATTCCGAAAAATCTTCATGTAACGTATTAGAAAATTTAAATATTATCTACTTAAAATTAGTGTGACAACTTTTGAACTATCTATGGCAGGCAATGAAAATATTGAAAAGCCTCATAATTTCATTTTAGTAAACTTTACACTGGAAATTAACGTTAAATGACTAAGAGGCGAACAATCCATAATCATTTATAGGGTTAATGTACTGATACAATCTCTTTAGGCATATACGTAGATATATAGCTTATGGAATGGAGTTATGTGGTTGACAAAAACATGGAGTAACGAGTTTTTTATTGCATAACGTCACTTGCGGTTCTACGGGAGGGCTTTCGTGTTGAAGCCCCCTCCTCCCCCCCAAATGGTAAAATATAACCAGGTTTTATTGAAAAATATATTAAAAAATCTCTTTAAGTATTATTGTTCATGTAATTATATTTAAAAGGACTTTAGGAATCACTTGAACACCATTTCATATAGATAGTTAGTTTTTTTTTTTTTTCAAAGTAATTATCATCATTTTTATGAAAAAAAAAACTTTCGGGCTGAAGCTCCCCCCAAAAAAAATTAAATCCTGGATCCACTAGTGCCTACCGTTGATATAATAAACAGGGTTTTTGTTACTATAATGGTTTTAATGATTTATTAGCTGTAAGCTTTAAGCTGTAGCTCCGTTAAAAATACACTGCAAACATTTTATAATAGCCCAACTTTGCCAGAAAATAATTTCTATTCAAAGTAGACCTGTAAGTGGAAGTGGTGTGTTGCGCGCATCAGATTTTTTATGCCTTATAACGATTTATGTTACTTAACTTGTATTATAGTATCAATTCACAATAATGAAAAATATCCGTTTATGAAGGTAAAATAATCGTTCATAAATATTCAACATAATTCAGAATTAGATAAAAAATCCTGCCCAATATGAAACATAATTAATATATTTACTTTCTCATATTTTTACTGTTTATCAAATTAATTAATTTGATTCAATTGATAACCTTACTTAGGGGGTACCTACAGGTTGATAATATACTTACTTTTGTTTAAAAAAAAAAAACATTTAAAATTGTAATCGATTAAAATTTTTAAAATCATTTAATTAGAATTAACGAGTAGCATTCCGGATACAACAGCACTGAAAATAGCACTTCTCATCACTGCGCTCCAACAGTGGCAGTCTCTGTAGACGCTGTGAAATCACTGCACGCCAACAGGGACGATCACTGTGCTCCAACAGCAGAGATGGGCATATTTATATTCAAAAATATGAATACGAATACGATTTATATTTATGGCATTTTTTAATATAAATATGAATATATTTATATTCATAAAAAGAAACATAAATACAGATGATGCATAATCACATGTGTAAATATAAATACGGCCGTATTCACTACTTTAAAAGTGAATACGGTTGTATTTACAGTTGCAGTAGTGAATACGGTCGTATTCACGTTTATTAAAATGAATACGCTAAAAATTTACAGGAGTGAATGGAAATATTTTCACACAACCTTATGAATGAATACTCTTATTTATTAAATATATATTAATTTTACTTTAGGTATTTTCCAAAATAAAACAAAAAGTATGCAAATTATTAAAATAAAATTCTGGACAGTAAGGAGCTAATTAAATAAATCTCTTAATTTTTTTTGAAATAATGTTAAAAAGGTTGGTATTTACTAACACAAAATGATGTATAAATAAACTTTTAATTTTATTAAACATAAAGTTATAATTATGTATGTGTTAACATCTTAGGAGGGTCCTAATTATGTAAACTGAAGTCAATAAAGGAAATTGGAAAAGTCGACTAGATGACTGAGCTAATGCCTAGATACACATATGTATTTTACCACGCTGTATGTATAATATAAATACGGCCATGTCCACTTTTATTAAAATGAATACGCTTACATTTACAGAACTGAATGGAAATATTTTCCCACAACCTTATGAATGAATATTCTTATCTATTAAATAAATATTAATTTATTTGTTACTTTAGGTATTTTCCAAAATAAAACAAAAAAAAGGTAAAATAAAGTTCTGGACAGTAAGGGGTTTAGTAAATAATCTATTAAAAAATGTTAGAATGATGTTAAAAAATTGGTATTTACTAAATCCAAATGATGTATAGCTAAAACATTTAATTTTATTAAACATAAAATTATAATTATGAATATGTTAACATTATCTAGATTGATCTAATCAGAACATTTTTTAATATATATGTATGTGTGTGTATATATAAATAAATAAATAAATATATATATATATATTTATATGATTCGCAAATGTTTAAAAAAAAAAAATAAAATAAAATAATATGCTAATAAAATATTTGGGATTTTTTAAACAGAATAAAAGTATGATAAATTGTATTTTATTGTTTTTTAATCATTCGTTGCATTTTTTTTAGTAGGATGTCGCTTTAAATGTGTTATTAGGTTTGAATTGTTTAAAATATTAGTTTTTATTATTTTTTGTTTGCTTGAAACTTTGGGAGGACATTTTAAACATAAAACTCAAACCGAATTAAATTTATGTATTTCTTGTGAAATCACTTTTATATCATTACTTAATGCTTTAAAGAAAGTCCCATTCAACGCGACTCGAATAGAGAACCTTAATTTTCTTCAAGACCGGTACTGTCTTGAAAACACTCACTTAAATCGAAATCCTGATCCAGAATACAAGAGCCTGCTAAAGAAACAGACTCAGTTTCATGATCAATTCCATACATTGTTCTAAATGCAAAACTTAACACATACAGTAACACCCTCACTTTTACTTTATTACTTTACGGAACTACAGGTCCGGAAAGGTCACTATCCAAATTTGACTGTCCTTGCCCCTTCCTTAGCTTCTTCCAAAGGATGCCGTGTACCCGTATTCTCCCTCCCCGCCTGGAATTTACAGGGTATCGTTCTGACAGTTGTGCCTACGCTGACATTCCATTAAAGTTATATTTTTTGCCATCAGCAACCCATAAGTAAACAGTGCACCGAAAGGACCAAAGACGCGGATTTTCCATTCTGTTAGGGTGAAGGAAGGGGCGATGGATACCCCCAAAAAAGGTTTCGGGAATTTATATTACTTACAATAATTGTATAAAATACATTGTAACATAATTGAAATAACATATAGTAAAATAAAGAATATAATTCTATATATAAAAATAAGATGATATATATGGTAAATATAATTTTTTGTGTGTGGATGATGTATTTGAAAATTGTTAACAAACCAACTGAATTCTTAGTTTTATTTGTATTTAAAGGTTTGAGTCAGTGAAATGATCTCATCACTCCACATTTACTACCAAAACTATAATAAAATTTTCAGGTAAAAATTAAAGAATGTTCATGAATTAATCATAAAATCTCAGGACATGTTGCTATATATAATTATCATTGAATATAAACTAAAATTTCTATAATAGGAACATAGAGCGTGGTAAAATACATATGTATATCTAGGCATTAGCTCAGTCATCTAGTCGACTTTTCCAATTTCCTTAATTGACTTCAATTTACATAATTAGGACCCTCCTAAGATGTTAACACATACATAATTATAACTTTATGTTTAATAAAATTAAAAATTTATTTATACATCATTTTGTGTTTAACATTAACCAACCTTTTTAACATTATTTCAAAAAAATTTAAGAGATTTATTTAATTAACTCCTTACTGTCCAGAATTTTATTTTAATAATTTGCATACTTTTTGTTTTATTTTGGAAAATACCTAAAGTAAAATTAATATATATTTAATAAATAAGAGTATTCATTCATAAGGTTGTGTGAAAATATTTCCATTCACTCCTGTACAATACGTAAATTTTTAGCGTATTCATTTTAATAAACGTGAATACGACCGTATTCATTACTGCAACTGTAAATTCAGCCGTATTCATTTTTAAAGTAGTGAATACGGCCTTATTTATATTTACACATGTGATTATGCATCATCTGCATTCATGTTTCTTTTTATGAATATAAATATATTCATATTTATATTAAAAAATGCCATAAATATAAATAGTATTCGTATTCATATGTTTGAATATAAATATGCCCATCCCTGTCCAAAAGTGACGGTCACTGTAGGCGCTGTGAAATCACTGTACACCAACAGTGACGATCACTGTTGGCGCTGTGAAATCACTGTGCTCCCAACAGTGACGGTCACTGTAGGTGCTGTGAAATCACTGTACACCAACAGTGACGATCACTGTTGGCGCTGTGAAATCACTGTGCTCCCAACAGTGACGGTCACTGTAGGCGCTGTGAAATCACTGTACACCAACAGTGACGATCACTGTTGGCGCTGTGAAATCACTGTGCTCCCAACAGTGACGGATCACTGTATGGCGCTGTGAAATCACTGTGCTCCCAACAGTGACGGTCACTGTAGGCGCTGTGAAATCACTGTACACCAACAGTGACGATCACTGTTGGCGCTGTGAAATCACTGTGCTCCCAACAGTGACGGTCACTGTAGGCGCTGTGAAATCACTGTACACCAACAGTGACGATCACTGTAGACGCTGTGAAATCACTGTACTGCCAACAGTGACGGTCACTGTTGGCGCTGTGAAATCACTGTCTCCCAACAGTGACGGTCACTTTAGGCTCTGTGAAATCATAGCTCTGATCACTCCGCTCTATCACTTCTTTTCTTAATCATGAAATAATTATTCCTAAAATAATATTTATTCGTCAAATTTTATTAAAAATACTTTTTGAACTTTGATGAATTGAACATTCATTGCCATATATTTCTGAATGAGTGTTGTCTGAAATAATTAACGGAAATTTTTTCATTTAAGTTTTAAAATAAAAATAAGAAATTAATTAAAATTAAATAAATTCAAATATGCTTTGCAGGACAATCATTTTCTCATAAAATTAAATTAATTTTTTAGAAATTTACATGCTATTATTTAAATTGTATATTCGATCTGAAAATGGCCGCAACAACAGTTTGATGCTTGCATCGGTCTGTCTTTGTCTCCTTCTCAACTGGCTAATTATGCGAATACTGCTGCTATAATTTGTGAACAGTGAGCTTTTGTACAGGTAAACATTTTCACATTAAATAGTTAGGTGAGAGATATTTATTAACCAATTATGTTTAATAGTTAATTGATACTAGTTCGGTAGAGACAGCACAGCTGGTCGGTAATTCCCTTTACGGGTCTTGTCCTAACTACGTTAAATTCACGGCCAAGGCTCTATTTACTAACACAACTTCCTTCGAGTGATGTCGAGTTCGTATCCAAACTGATAAACTATTTTTCTTTTCCTTTTTCTTCCCTCTTTATTCAATGTGTTTTTTTTTGTTTTTTTTTGTTTTTTTCACGAACAGGCCTTAAAGACAACGCGAATACCATGAAGTTAATGCTTCCTCTTCATCTGCCTCCTCTTCTCCCATATGCCCCTCATTAGCTCCGCGTGCTTACGTTTTCTCTCCTCAGACCACGCAACACCCTTTTTGAAGCGCTTCTTGCCCGCAAGAACCGTTATTCTCTTGAGCGCCTTTCTGTACTCATCTCTGTCGAAACAATCTTGGTCTCTTAGCCCCACTTGGTCCATATCATCCTTAATCTGTTTAAAATACCCGCTTACATTCTTATGACTGTGGATGCGCTGAAAGATTTTATGGTTAAGTCTTTCAGGATTCATCCTTATCATATGGCCATAGAACTTCAGCCTTCCCACTCTAGCGTCAGTTTCTAGATTCGTTGTTTCTTTATATATTTCCTCATTTGACCTCAACCTGTATCCTTCAGGTGTTCTCCTAGGCCCGTAGATTCTTCTGAGAATTCTTTCTATTTTCAGAAGGCTTTCTAGGCTGGGAAGACAAGAAGTTTCTGTTGCGTAGAGTACCACTGGCTTGACGACCGTGTTATAATGTCGTATTCTGGCTTTTAGAGATAAGTTCTTCTTTTTATAAAGCTCACTGGTGGCGAAGCTTAATTTCTCTATTTTGGCGATTCTTTCCTTAAACCCTTCTCTCTCTGACCCATTGCTGCATATGATTTCTCCAAGGTATTTAAATCTTTGAGTTACTTTTATCGTTCCGTATTTGGTTTTAATTGTGTTCTTCTTAAAATTCGCGTCCGTGGTCATCAATTCCGTCTTTTCAAAAGATATATGTAAGCCTGTTTTCCTCGCTATTTCCGAGAGGGTGTTTATTTGGGCAATCGCCTCTTCTTCAGTTTCTGATAAAAGGGCAACGTCGTCTGCGTATGCGAGACATCCAATTTTGACGTTATTGTTCTTAGTACCTAGGGTTGCACCTGAATTGTTGATTTTCCATAGTTCCTTTATGATCTTGTCGAGTACTACGTTAAACAGTGTTGGAGACAACCCGTCTCCCTGTCTGAGACCCGTTTTGATCTGAAATGATTCACTGATATTTCCTTGGAATTTAACTTTAGATTCAGTCCCTGTCATCGTTAACCTATCAATTTTCTAGTTTTTTGGTCAACTCCGTATTCTTTTAGTACTTCAAGTAGTGTTTTCCTATCTACCGAATCATACGCCTTTTTGAAATCGACGAAAGAATAAAAAGGTTCTTTTACTTTTAGTCCTGTAGTGTTTGATTAATAGCTTGAGGCTCAAAATTTGTTCTTGACATGATCTATTTTTTCTAAAACCACCTTGGTACTCCCGATTTTAGAATCTACTTGTGGATAGAGTCTGTTTAGTAAAGCCTTTGAGAAAATCTTGTAGGTGACCGGTAGTAGGGAGATTCCCCTGTAGTTATTCACATCAGTTTTATCTCCCTTTTTATGTAGTGGGTGTATTAAGGCTGTTTTCCATTCTTGGGGAATCTCCTCCTCGCTCCAGATATCCATCATCAGCTCCATGATTACCTTCTGAAGTCATCCCCAGTCAGTTTCCACATCTCGGCAAGCACACCGTCCTCTCCTGCCGCTTTGTTGTTCTTTAAGGATGCGATGATTTCATCCAGTTCCTCATCATCTGGTGGATATGATTCTGCATCAGGAGGCGTGTTATCGACCGTTGTCATTCTTTCCTGAGGTTCTTCACAGTTCAATAGTTCCTCAAAATACTTCGCAAAAATGTTACAGTTTTCCTCACTCGTCTGTGCTAGGGTTCCATCCTTCCTCCTCAATATCAGCCCAGATGCCGTGAAACCCTTGATTTTCTGTTTGCAACCTTTGTAGAAGAGGCTGGAGTTGTTCCTCTTGAAGTTCGTCTCTATTTCAGATAGTTGATTATTGAAAAACTTTCTCCTTCTTTCCCTCAGGATTTTGTGAGCGATCTTTCTTTCTATTATGTATTTATGGTAACTTTCCTCCGTTTTGTTCTGGTTCCACTTTTTCCACGCCTCGAACCTGTTCTGGATTGCCTCCTGGCACTTGATGTTTCCACCACTCCTTTCTCTTGGATTTTCCTCCTGGAGCTAGCTTTTCGGCCAAGTCCATCATGTTCTTGGTGGTTTCCTCCCAGTTCTGTGGGAGTCCTAAGTTTTTCCTAAACATTTCCCCGTTATTTTTGACCAGATTTTCCCTGTCTATTTTCCTGCTTTTGATACCGTTCCTGAAATTATGCTTCTTCGTGGGAAACATCTTAATTTTTATTTGTCATGGGTAGTGATCTGACGTAACGTTTATTGCCTTTCTTACTTTAACGTTCTGGATTTCTCTATAGGACTTACAGGAAATGGCTACGTGATCTAACTGAAATTCCCCAAGATGGTTGTTTGGGGAGACCCATGTCTTTTTCTTGCTGGCTTTCGCTTTGAAATAGGTTGACATGATCTTTAATTCAGCTTTTTGACATAGTCCGATTATTCTCTCGCCATTCCTGTTTGTTCTATTGTGTGCCGGGTATTTCCCCACCGTTTTTCTGTATTTCCTCTCTTTGCCTATTTGTGCTTTGAAATCTCCCAGTAGAATCTTTACATAGTTTCGCGGTATTTTGCTTACGATCTCTTTCAGGTTTCCCCAAAACGCCTCTACTTTCTCCGGGTTTTTCTTGTTGTCTACATTTATCGGTGCGTGTGCATTGATCAGAGCGTATCTTTTGTTTCCCGCTTTAATGGTGAGTGTGGAAATTCTCGAACTATTGCTGCTAAAGTCGACGACCGATCCCAAGAGATCCTTCCTAACCATAAAACCCATTCCCAGGTGAGGTACGTTCTTCATGACGCGTTGTCCTACTTTTCCTTTGAAGATCCTGTATCCCTCGTAATCAGTGGTTTCCGTGTCCGTGCATCTGGTTTCTTGCAATGCCATAATCGATATGTTTAACCGTTTAAGTTCTGATGTAAGCTGTCTTACCTTTCCCACTTGTAATAATGAATTTATGTTGTAAGTTCCGAAATAATACTTCTTCTTAAGTCTGACTTTTTGTCATGCTGTCTGCTGATGTCGAAGATCCTTGTGGTGCTCCGATTCACCATCTTGCTTCCCACTGCCAGGCACCCTGGAATCCGAACGCCCGGCTTTGTCTTCAGGGTAGTTGTTTTCGTGTGAATCTTTGTTCATGATATTGTTCCATGTTTTGGGTCGGGTTGCCCCGACGAGATACAACTGAGGTAGTTAGCCCCAGAGGGTTTCGTTTTAGTTCTCCTACACCTAGCCTTTATCGGTGTAGGTTAATCCAGCCGTACCACGAGGAGGCACGCATCCCTGAGAGCTTTAGATGGAAAGGAAAAGGCGCTCTTAGGGATGCCGAAACATCAACGGCCTCTATGTGTTTATTTTACTCTAAGACTTTTTTTTTGTTTATTTATTTCTTTTTTTATATACATTACAACATGTCATACTGATAGGTTACATGTTTATGGTTGTAGTAATCTTACACATGACAAAATAGTGGTTTGAATACTACTTAGAAAATTGAAATTCATTTTTTACAGTAGGAAAAATCTCATTAAAAACCTACATAAGATATAAATGAAAAAACTAGGTTACAATTATTAAAAGTACAAGAAAAACTAAATATAATTTATGTGCAAAAGGAAACTATATATATATATATATATTTACACACACACACATACACATACTTACTCACTCAACACACACATATATATAGATGTATATACATACACACACACATCATATAAATACAATTTGTTGAATGGGGTGATTGAGTTTATTGTTACTTGTTTGGTGATAGATAAGAAACCGTTAAATTTTCACAAATAAACTGATTGATTTAGACGTTTAGTAGTATGTGTTTAGTCCATCTGTGTGTATACCGTTTCAAAGATGTTTTGTCATAGTTTCCTATTGTTCGGATCATAGGGTTTTCAGATGTTGGTGTTAGCTCAAAAAATCTCTGTTTTAAAATAAGTATATTTTTTTATTGTGGGAAGTTGTAATTCTGCTAGCATAATAGATACTTTGGTATAACGTGGATAATTGTTTATGATTCTCATACACATATTTTGAATTACTTCGAGTTTTTTGTAATTAGACTCGCATGTGTAACTCCATACTGGGGCAGAATAAGTGATTAAAGGGCGGATTACTGTTTTATATAAAATTAGTTTATTTTTTGTATTCAGTTGTGAATATCTATTAAAATATGGTGACATTTTACTGATCATGTTTTTTGCTTTGTTGCACTTGTTAATATGTTGGGTAAAATTTAGGGACCTATCAAGTTCTAGGCCTAAATATTTCACGGAATTGGACCAAGGACTCTGTACTTCTTTTATGTGTTTATTGTGGTTTATGCGTGTTCTTCTTTTTGTAAAAATAATTGCTTCAGTTTTTTTATCATTTATTTTTATTTTCCATTTTTCAAAATACTTGCAGAGTGTTATGAATTGGGATTGTAATCTGTTAGTTATAGTATCGATTCTAAAAGAAGAGGTGTAAATAGCTTTATCATCTGCATATAAGGAGTATTCTATTGAAGGAATGGAAGGGAGGTCTGAGATGTATAGGCTGAATAGTCTAGGAGAAAGACAGGAGCATTGAGGGAGACCTGCAGATAGGAAATAGGTTGAGGAATGGTCATTCTTTATTGTAATGCAAAAGGATCTGTTGTTGAGATATGAGTGAAGGAGGTGGATTATGTAAGGTGGGAATTTATATAAAATGAGTTTATGGATAATGCCCTCATGCCATACTGTGTCAAAAGCCTTTTCTATGTCTAGGAGGAGCATACCGACGTGCTTCTTTTCATTGAAAGCTTTGGTAATATAGTCGGTCAGTCTGGCTAGTTGGGCTACTGTTGATTACTGTTTTCTGAACCCGAATTGCTCGTTAGATATCAGATTATTTTGAGATATATGGCTCAGTATTCTTTTTAAAATTAGTTTTTCAAAAAGTTTTGAAATTATATTAAGTAGACTTATTGGTCTGTAACAACGAACATCTGCTGGGTTTGGGTTTGTTTGGCTTCGGAATCGTTATGATTTTTGCTGTTTTCCAAGCCGTCGGAAAATATCTAAAGCGAAGCATACTGTTATACGTCTTTGTTAGGAATAAAATAGCATTGTTGCTTAATTTCTTAATGGAAATTGGAGAGTCTGGAGGTATAGAGTCTGGACCGGGCGATTTTTTAGTTTTTAACTGCTTTATAACCTGTTTCACCTCTTTGAATGAGATTGAAGGGAATGTATTTGGAACTGGTTTTTTGAGAAAGCTTTTTACTGATTTAATGATACTTCGATTGTGGTTGCTGGTCCTAGATCAGCCAAAATATTAGATGCTAATGTGAAATAGTTTGCCATGGCTTCTGCCTTCTCTGTATTAGAATAGGCGAAATTGTTTGATAGTTTGATTGGAGGGATATGGTGGGGACGATTTGTTCGAATTTTTTGTATTTTCCAAAAATTTTTACTACCAGGGGACAGTTCTCTAAGAGTTTCCTACCACTTTATTTTCCTCCAACTGTTTAAACGAATTTTTACGTAGGCATTTAATTTGTTAAAGAGGCATTTATACTTTATGTTCCTGGTGAGCAGGTATTTTTTTCGGAATTTATTTCTTATAAAGATAAAAAAATGTAGTTGGGGAGGTATGTTGTCGGGTTTGTATTGACAGGATACCTGTGGAATTGATTTTATCATGCCAGTTTTGACAGTCTCCATAAATTTATCGATGTTCAAATATATATCGGATTTATTTATTATAACAGGGTTAATATCTAGATTTTTATCTATGATTTTCCGGTTTTTTTTAAATTTCCGGAATAAAATCAGCCAATTTGAAATTGAATTTTGGGATCGTGTTGGTTTTTATGGTTTTATTTTCCAATCAAAAGATCACCGGCTTATGGTCCGAACTGAGACATGGTACCGAGATAAGGCGAGAAACATCAGAAATATTTTTGGTTAGGACTAAATCAATAATGCTAGAATTGAATTTTTTCTGAGTTGGTATGTAAGTTGGCTCGTTTGGAACATGCAATTCTATATTTTTCCGTGAGATAAAATTTAATAATAATTTTCCATTTTTATTCATGTTATGGCAGTTGCATTGTAATTTGTTTGCATTTAAGTCCCCGAAAATGAGTGTGTGTTTACCGATATTAAACATAACTCTAAGGTCATGTGTATTTATTTTATTTGGTGGGATATAAACTGCAACTGTGTTAATAATTTTATTTTTGACCTTAAATTGAATTGCAGTCGCTTCCGCGTATTTTAAATCATCAATCGGCCTGTAAACGTGCGGTAGATCTGACCGCACCAGTATCATAACCCCCCTCGCCTGCTCTGTTCCTGTCCTTTCGGTAAACAGTGTAGCCAGGGGCCGAGAATCTGTCCTGAGGAGATAAACGAGTTTCTCTTACTGACACTATGAGGGGTTGATGTTGATGTAGAAATTGTTTGAATTCTATATCATTTCGGCGAAGTGTTTGGGCATTCCACTTCATTAATTTTAAATGTCGTCTACCGTTGTTCATTAGGAATAAAAATAAATATTACATAATCTCTAATATACAAACAATAGTAGAAAAAATAATAATACATAAATGGAAGAAACAAAACATATAGCTAAAAATACGTGAATATTAATAAGTCGTCAGAATGATTTAGTTTACGATATATAAGGTGTAGTATTGTTTTTGTTAGTATTAAGGCATGTTTTGCTTAATATAAACAATAGCAATTTAGTATACATAGGTTCGGAAGTTGATGTGAAAGTGTTGACTGTTTTCGTGGTAGGTGTGTATTTACATTTGATTGTACTCACTTTAAGGTCAGTAGTACACAGAGGAATGTTGTAGTTAAAGTATACAATATGTGATATTAAACTAATAGATAAGAAAATATTACATAAATAGCATCTTAAGCCTATTTTAAGCATTTTAAACTTTTGACTGTTAATCAATTAATGATAATAATCCTTCTATTATAATAAATATTTTTGACATGCTGTCTTCTGCCGATTTTACTTCAGAAACAATATTTTTAAATTTATTGATGATTTTATTTAAGTTAAAAAGTTTGAAAATATTTTTAACTTCTTTCAAACATTCAGTAATAGACGGATCGTTATTAGAAGGGTTATTTCCACTAATATTGTCTGAGAATGTTTTTTGAAACCATTTTGAGTCTGTTTTTGGTAAGGAAGGAAAATCATTTTGCCTTGGCTTGAATATTTTTCGTTGTGAAGGGTGGATGGTTGGTCGTTGTTTACAGAGCTTCAATTGCTGGTTTCGTATAAAGTGTGGGCATTTTTCGTAATTTGAGAAATGACTTTCATTGCAGTTGCTGCACTTCGGGACGAAGTCTTCGCGTATGATATTAGGGCAGTCTCTTGGTAAGTGTTCCTCGGAGACAACGGGGTTCTTTGAAGCAGTTTCGAGCTACGTGATTATATTCTTGGCATAAATAACATTGTGTCAACACTTTTTTGCTCACATATTTTTCCCATGATATAACAACTTTATCACAATATTTTATGCGATTAAGTTTTACCAATTGTTCTTTATTATTTAGTATAATGATTGATGATGGTAATTTTTTTTCAACACCATCTAATTTTTTATTCATTTGAAACATTTTGTAAATCTCTAAGCCTTGTCTGTTTAGATCGGTCTGAATGTCTTCGATAGGATAGTCCGTGGGCATGCCTTTTAATACCACTTTAGGCTTAATCTCATGTTTAGGAGTATAGGTATGGAAATTATGATTAAGTAATTTAAGTTCATTTTTAAAGTTTATGAAATCTTCATTATTATATACATAAAAAATAGTTTTATTTCCACCGTATTTGATATTTATATCTTTTACTGAATTTTTAAGTTTTGTAATTATTTCCTTGTGATTTGAAAATGAGGAATTAACTACTATTAGGGGAAATAGTTGTAATTCAGGATTTTCATTAGTTTGGGCAGAGATTTCTTCATCTTCTTCCTCATCGGAGAAAACCGAGTAACTATTTTTTTTTTTTTTTTTTTTTTTTTTTTTTTTTTTTTTTTTTTTTTTTTTTTTTTTTTTTTTTTTTTTTTTTTTTTTTTTTTTTTTTTTTTACTTTCTTTATTGAATATTAATACATTCTGCCACATTGAAGGGCATTAATATTAAGGCTACATGATTCATTCACACAATATGTACATACAATTAATATCAATAATAAAGAAAAAGAAATATAAAAAAAATAAAATAAGTAAATTGGTATGCCTGTGTACAAAAAAAAAAAAAAAAATGAAATAATAGATAAAAGCTAGATGAAATTGAAGTAAATAAATCACATTCACACCTATGTACAATATTTACATTCACCCAGGGGACTCTGAGTCATGCCTTATTCCCCGACGTGGAAGCCAAGGAAGGACTCCAGGAGATCCCAGTGCTTCTCTCTCAGCCGCGTCACTGTTATTTGAAACCAGTGGAAACTGATGGAGAGCACTATAGCAACAGACGCTCATGTCTTGAGTGGAGAATCTGGCCATTGCCAGTACTCCAATATATACATATTTACAAAAGGTCGCGGGGCCACTGCCGTTTTAACCGCCGGGGAGGATTGTAGGGATGGCTGGAGCTAGATAGGGATTGTGCTACAGGATTTGGATGATGAGTGAGTTTCTGGTGAAATTTGGAAAAAATTTCTGGGATTAGGTCAATAACAAATGGGATATGAAGGCCATTGTGGAGGGTTTTGTTGGATACATAGAAGGGAGCATCAACTATTGTTCGGAGGATTTTAGACTGGAAGGATTGAATGCGTTTGATGTTAGAAAGTTTTGCTGCCCCCACAGTTCTATTCCGTAGGTCCAAATAGGTTTCAGGATTGTCTTGTAGATTAATAGTTTGTTGTCGACTGAAAGTTGAGATTTTCTATTCAATAGTCTATATAGTTGTCCGTATCGTCTGTTAAGTTGCTGTCTTTTAAGTCTGGTGTGTGGGTTCCATGTTAGTCTTTTGTCTAGAATAAAGCCAAGATACCGGACTGTGTCGGACAGAGGAAGTGGTATGGAGTTGAAGTAGACTGGTGGACAGGAATTGCGTCGAAGGGTAAAAGTAATATGTTTGGATTTGGATTCATTTACTTGGATTCGCCACTTATTACAATAAGAGAGAGGTGACTTTCTAGGTTTAAGGATGCTATTTCAGGATCTGGATTGGAAGATAAGATGGCTGTGTCATCAGTGAATGTTTCCAGGAGTGTTTCAGGATGAGTAGGAATATCAGCGGTGAACAGAATGTAGAGGACGGGACCCAAGACGCTGCCTTGAGGAACTCCCGCCTTGATTGAATGACAGTTGGAGGATTCTGTACCATAGCGAACTTGATAGGAGCGGTCAGAGAGGTAGGATCGGAGGATAAGATATAAGGAATGGGGTAGATGGGATTTGAGCTTGAAGAGCAGTCCGGCGTGCCATGCCCGATCAAAAGCTTGCGCAATGTCCAGGAATGCCCCCGAACAATACTCTTTACTTCCTAGGGCTGAGGATATGTGGTCAACAAGTCGAAGTCCTTGTTGGACAGTGGAATGTTGGAAGCGAAATCCGAATTGGTGGGTTGGAAGGTTTTGGGATTCTATTATGGGTAGGATTCTTTTCAGTAGGATTTTTTCAAAAATTTTGGAAAGGATTGGGAGTAGGCTAATTGGTCTATATGATGATGTATTATTGGAAGGTTTGCCAGGTTTCAAGAAAAGGACGATGGTGGAATGTTTCCATAAGAGAGGAAAATGGGTAGTTCTTAGGATGCAGTTGTATATGTACGTGAGGAATATGATTGCTTTGGGTGGTAGTTGATGAAGGATCTGTGGGGTTAGAAGGTCGTATCCAGGAGATTTGCGGGAAGATAGTTTTTGTAAATGATATTTGACCTCAGATGGATGAACTGTTTTTGGTGGTAAAGAGAGTGGAATTGGTGAAGAAAGGAATTCTTCTACTATTGTAGTGGGGGTCGGATTGGATTCGGGATGAGGAATAAATGTACTGGAAAGGTGTTTGGCGAATTCCTCAGCTTTGTCTTCATCAGACGCCGCCCAGGAGCCATCACCTCGACGGAGGGGGTGAGAATATTATGGTTTTTTAGGATTTTTTTGTTGATATTCCAGAGGTAGTTGTCGTGAGCAGAGAGGGAGGTAAGGAAGGAGTTAAAGGATTGGGATTTGAAGTTGGATAATTCTTGCTTTAGTTGTTTACAGAGATATTTATAGGAGCTGCGGTCGGTGGGATGTCTGGTACGTTGCCATAACAATCTGGCACGGCGTTTGGTATGGATTAGGTCGAGGATGTGATGAGGTAATTTATTTTTCTTTGGAGTTCTAGGGGAATGATTAGGAGAGGAAGCAGTCCAGACTGCTTGTTGAATGATGGTGGTTAAGGAATGTACAGCATTGTCAAGGTCTTCTGCGGTTTTCAGAGTTATTCTGAGGTCAATTTGATCGGAAAGGATTTGATGAAAGAGTTTCCAGTTGACTGGGCCTCTGATGAAGGACGGTGGAGAGGGGTTAAGAATAGGAGCTAGTGATACTTGGAATATTAATGGACTGTGGTCTGAGGAAAGTTCATCAAGGCATGCAATGGAATAGTTAAGGGGACCTAAACCACTATGGATGAAGAAATCAAGGATAACGGGATTACGGTTAGCATCAGTGGGCCAATAGGTAGGAGAGTTCGGGGGAGCGAGATTAAAATGTTGGAATTTGAGTGCAGACAGCAGTGTTCGACCTCGAGAATTCGTAGTTCTTGAACCCCATTGCTGATGCTTAGCGTTTAAGTCTGCACCCAGGATGAAATGGTGTCCTAAGGAATTAAGGAAGGAACTAAATTGGATATTAGAGGTGGATTGGTTGGGAGGGCAATACGCTGATGCTAGGGTAATAGGAAACGAGGTTTTGATTATGATAGCAGTCAATTGTAGGAAATCGTGAGTAGGTAATGGGAGTAGGTGATGAGAGAGGGATTGGTGTACAATGACTGCAGTGCCGGCATCAGCTCTACCGTCTGGATGGTCAGTACGATATTTTGAGTACTGAGGTATATTTAAAATTTGGTTTTTGGTCAGTCGTGTTTCTGTAATAAGGGCTACATCGACGTTTTTATCTCACAATAAAGCTGTTAGTTCGTCAGTGTGGTTTCTAACACCATTCGCTATTTTTAGTAGGAATGTTATATAAGGTTGACTCACCTCCTCTTCTTTTCGGAGCTAAATTTGACTGTCCATCTGTTTTTGAAGTGCTAGAAGTTTCTTCTTAGTCTTCCATGTTCACTTTTACCCGGTGGGCCAGACCCCCTTACCTTGCACTCTCCCCCTCCACATCCCTATAAATTGGATATCGTTGTGTTCCTTGTGACAATTTATTAAAAAAAAGTCAATGTTCCCACAAAAAAAAGTGAACGAACTGCCCCAAAATGGTGTCCAAACATGGCGGATTGACGACATTGACTTTAGTTAGTTTTTTTGTTACTGATAATCAGCATTTGGCTTAATTTCATTATAGTTGGTCTTTTATTAAAGCTGGATAGTCAGAGAATAATAAAACATGAAAAAGTATTAAAAACTAATTGGCTTAGGCATTAAAAAAAATCGGTAAAGTCAATTTTTTTTACAATAAATTTTTCAAGTTGAAAATCAAGCGTTGTTTGTAATTAAACGGTCAACAATAATGCAAAACGTGCTGAAATAAAACATTTGGAGAATACATTTCTCTTTCTAAAACACTGATTACTTTTTAAAATATTTGAAGTAGTGCCTCATAAAATGTACTTAAGCGGCAAAAAAGCGCTACTGGCGTGGGTGCCTACAGGCCTCTACCACACCACTCAGTACTCATAAATGGCTTAGTTATAGTGCTATAATAACGTTTTTGTTATATTATATTGATTATATTAACGAACAAATATTAATACAATAATTTAATTGTAAAAAATTATTTTTTTTTAAATTTATTATTTTTGTTTTTATTTATCATTATTATTTTTTTTTAATTTAACTTCATTTATTCTATACGGAGGTCGCTTAAGAAGGCCTCTATTATAAAAATAATATAATTATAATTGTTAACGCCGCATACTCTCATTTCTTTTTTTTTTTTTAATTATTATTTTTTCTCACCATTAACCCCTTTTTAATGTGAATATTGGAATAAATATTTTTTTTTTTTTGTAATAGGCCGAGGTTTATTGTCCCGAAAGTGAATTTAAATTTATATTCTTATATATTTAGGCTTATTCTGCAATGTATTATCGCGTTTGTGTATACGCTCCAGCCCGGCAGTAATACCCTGTCTTAGGGATTAACACACCAAAATACTGCGATAATACTGTTGGGTCCTCAGTCTGGAAGTAACCGTTGTTGATATAAGGTCTATGTGAAGACGTCTACCCCCACAAGTCCAGACTCATCACATCTCACCTAGCGCCATTTTCGAACTTCAGTTGTTTGGCGGCGCTGCAATTGTCGATCGATCATTAGGCTATCGATTTGATACTCCCCAACATCGACTTGACATCGTACAAGGTAACCTCTTTGGAAGAAGATTCTCCAACTTGGAACGTTTTTTATTCTCAACATCACTATGCGACATTTAAATATTAATTTGGGTTTTCTTTCTAAATTATTATTTAAACTTTAATGAACTCTCAAGTAAATTTTTTTCCTTTTGATTAATTTTATTCTCAAAATTTGATTTTGTTCTCTTGAAGTTATTTTTTTCTCTCTTAAGTTAATCTTTATTATAAAAGTTTTTTATTTATGTTTTGTTTTTGATGGACAATTTTTTTATTTTTCACTAAATATTTTATTTATGTTTTATTTTATTTCACTGCATCTGAATAATCTTTTTTCTTCTCATTTGTTTTTTTATCTTTTATCTCAATAAATTTGTAAGCATTTAAAAGGGTATTTTTTATTTTCCATTTTAGGTATTGAAATATTTTTATTTTTTAATATTTTGATGTGCATGCATTTTTCACGTTTTTACAGGTCTCATTTTATTTACTCCTCTTTTCCTTTTATCCCAACGTTTTTAATTTTACTCAAATTTTCCCCACCATTCAGGAAACGCACCGGGGAAAGATCTGTACTTCAATTTTGAAGTACCCCTGGCCCCAACATCTTTTGGTCCTCCGGGCCAGATCTACCAGTGCTTAATTTATTTTGGTCCTCCGATTTTTTTTTATTCCTCAAATTTTTATTTTTTTCGAGTAAAATTATTTTTCGTTTTGGGAAACAGTGTATTTATTTATCTCTTTAAGTTTTTGGAATCTCTTTAAGTCTCCGTTTACCTGTAATTATTTTTTCTATCTCTTTAATTTGTTTTGGTGCATTTTTTATTGTCTCTCGTTTTCGTAACCTCTTTGAATCTTTCCGTTAACGTTTAATTATTTTTTAGATCTCTCTTTAATTTGTTGGTGGGATTTTGATTGGGGGAATAAAACTTAATTCAAAAATACTTTGCAGAATATATTGAATTTTTTATTTAATATTTGCAATTTAACATTTTGTTTTATATATTTACTGATTCTTAGAGGTAATTTAAATTGTATATACTTCCTCGGAAATGAGTCATATTAATACCTGTTTTATAAACTAAAATAATATATACCTAATCTGAACTACTTTTAATGAATAGGTGATGATCGTTTAGTAAAATTCATATATCACTATTAAAAAAATAATTTTTATTTCCTTTATTTTTTCGGAAGTTGGACCATATCACAATAAATATGAAAAGGGCGAAGCTATAAGTTCTTATAGGTAACTGGAACTGATTGTTAGTATTTGGTCTCAAAATAGGAGAAAACGCGAAATTGAACCCAAACATTGGAAAATTACATTACGACAAAGGAAGTGCCAAAATTTCGGAAAAGAAAACAAGGATCAGTATCCATTATATGGCTAAACGAATATATAGTAGACAGATGAACAGAATATTTCAAGATGCTGTTAAAAGGGGGTCAAACTGCTTGATGTGTTTGGATGATATTAAGCAGGTTTATTATGGTGAAGACCACTTTACCAGCAAGAAAAATTTGTTCTAAGCAATTGGCAAGCAGGTTAAAAAGTAATCAGTGTTTTAGAAAGAGAAATGTATTCTCCAAAAGTTTTATTAACGTTTTGCATTATTGTTGACCGTTTGATTACAAACGACGCTTGATTTTCAACTTGAAAATTTTTTTGTAAAAAAAATTGACTTTACCGATTTATTTTAATGCATAGGCCAATTAGTTTTTAATATTTGTTCATGTTTTATTATTGTCTGACTATCCAGCTTTAATAAAAGACCAACTATAATGAAATTAAGCCAAATGCTGATTATCAGTAACAAAAAAACTAACTAAAGTCAATGTCGTCAATCCGCCATGTTTGGACACCATTTTGGGGCAGTTCGTTCACTTTTTTTTGTGGGAACATTGACTTTTTTTTAATAAATTGTCACAAGGAACACAACGATATCCAATTTATAGGGATGTGGGAGGGGGGGGGGGGGGTGCACTGTAAGGGGGTCTGGCCCACCGGGTAA
The DNA here is from genome assembly GCA_928085145.1 of Nezara viridula. Classification (NCBI taxonomy): domain Eukaryota; kingdom Metazoa; phylum Arthropoda; class Insecta; order Hemiptera; family Pentatomidae; genus Nezara; species Nezara viridula. The sequence continues at coordinate 112,423,713 of OV725078.1, forward strand.
AAGTGAACATGGAAGACTAAGAAGAAACTTCTAGCACTTCAAAAACAGATGGACAGTCAAATTTAGCTCCGAAAAGAAGAAGAGGTGAGTCAACCTTATATAACATTCCTAATAAAAATAGCGAATGGTGTTAGAAACCACACTGACGAACTAACAGCTTTATTGCGAGATAAGAACGTCGATGTAGCCCTTATTACAGAAACTTGACTAACCAAAAAACAAATTTTAAATATACCTCAGTACTCAACATATCTTACTGACCATCCAGACGGTAGAGCTGTTGCCGGCACTGCAGTCATTGTACACCAATCCCTCTCTCATCACCTACTCCCATTACCTACTCACGATTTCCTACAATTGACTGCTATCATAATCAAAACCTTCTAGTTTCCTATTAGCCTAGCATCAGCGTATTGCCCTACCAACCAATCCACCTCTAATATCCAATTTAGTTCCTTCCTTAATTCCTTAGGACACCATTTCATCCTGGGTGCAGACTTAAACGCTAAGCATCAGCAACACAGCAACAATAAAAATTAGTTCTGCATTATTGTTGACCGTTTAATTACAAACGACGCTTGATTTTCAATTTGAAAATTTTTTTGTGAAAAAAATTGACTTTACCGATTTTTTTTAATGCCTAAGCCAATTAGTTTTTAATATTTTTTCATGTTTTATTATTGTCTGACTATCTAGCTTTAATAAAAGACCAACTATAATGAAATTAAGCCAAATGCTGATTCTCAGTAACAAAAAAACTAACTAAAGTCAATGTCGTCAATCCGCCATTGTTGGGCAGTTCGTTCACTTTTTTTTTGGGAACATTGGCTTTTTTTTAATAAATTGTCACAAGGAACACAACGATATACAATTTATAGGGATGAGGGGGAGGGTGCAGGGTAAGGGGGTCTGGCCCACAGACTATTTGCTTCCCAAAGGGGCATTCTTACTTGAAAAATTGTTACCGAAAATAATATGAAAGTCCTAAGTTTATCACTATTAAATAAATCCGTATTATAAATAATACTAACTAAAAACTGAAATAAAATTAAAATGAAACAAAACAATTAAAGCAGAGGTTATAGTGTCTTTACTTGGCGACTGCTAGAGTTAGACTGACTCTAAGACTTTTACTTTGGTTTAATTATGTATATTGCGAATTTTTCTTATTTTAACTGTAAATAGCTTAGTTTTAAGAATTTTTTTCGTATTTTTTTTTTTTTCGTGTTATAACAGGTACAGATTTTTTTCCTCTCTCATTATGGAACCTGACAATACGTCGGGTGAAGAATCAGAGGAAGAGACACCATTATCCGAGGTCATTGAGACCGATTCACAATATTTAAAAAGAAGGACTCTTCAAAAGCGCAATCGAAACTCGGCCCCCGGTTCAGCGGGCAACTCACTAAACATGAAAAAAAATAAATCGTCCAAATAAAAAAAGACATCTGAAACAAACAAAACTACACCAAACACGCGTAGCAAAACCACTTCAGCCATAAAATCAGAATCAATTTCACCAAACACCTCAATCAGTTACTCTGTTACAGCCAACAATACTACAAACAAGATTCTGGAGCAAAAAAAAAACTTATGATCTTGAACCGCCGCCCATCTTTTAAAATTTTATGTCCTTCGAACAAGAAATCGCTGATCTGATTGGGCAGACAAATTTTACATGTTTTTCCAGAGTCAATGATATTAAAATAAATACCAACTCTAAAGAAAATTACAAAATATTAATTGAACATTTTACTTCACGTAAATAAGATTTCCATTGTTACCAGCTGAGGCAGGAAAAAGCATACAGAGTCGTATTAAGAGGGCTTCATCCAACTACTTCTATAAGCGCAATCAAAATGGGTTTCAAAGAAATAGGCCATAGCGTAAGGAACATAGCTACCGTGCTTCATCCTAAGGAAAAATACCCGCTACCACTATTTTTCATAGATCTTGAACCTGCAAAAAACAATCCGGAAATATTTAACGTAAGCGTCTTTTATATTCAATAGTCTGTTTTGAAGAGCCCAGACAAAGACCTACAGCCATCATCAGGCCAGATGCGTCAAATGTGCTGGGGCACATCCGTCTGATATTTGCCAGAAACCAAGGCAAGAGGCTGCTACATGTGCACTTTGTGGCGAGGGACACCCAGCGAGCTACAGAGGTTGCATAGTTTATAAAAATCTTCTGAAGCTGAGATCACATAATATGGCGTTGAAAAGCCTTAGCCTTGATCATAAAAGTGGCACTGAGGCCCCTGCAATCGATGATAGAACAAATTTCCCAGCACTGCTGTCGTCACCTACTCAAGTCATCCAGCCTCAACCATCCATCTCCACAGCTACGGACTATCCTCAACAGGGTTCGAGAAATTTACATCTCCAAACCAACATCAAGAACCAGCAGCCTCGACGACAGGCGCCTCAGGATTCCCAATCCAAGCCTAAAACTGCTAAACCTCAACCTCAACCTCCTCGTCAGCAAATCCCTCTTCATCATCTACCCTTAAGGGTCAAACTTTCGCCAGAGCATCCACACCCAGTTCCATCCGTTCCTAATCCCAATGTAAACCTCCCATCACAAGCCCAACAGAATATAGATCCAACTCCTCGCATCCCACGTCGGGCACATCCGCCTTCCAACAATCTTAGTCTCACAAATTACCCATCACATCCTCCTGACCTAAATCCACTTCACAGCCAAAAACCTTCCGTCATCAATTCTGTCCTTTCAACATTCCTGATAGATCTTCAAGAGACTATCAAACAGCTCATTACCCTCCTCACCAGACTTCTTTCCGAAATCCCATCCAACTTCCCTCTTCCTGCATTCTTATCCATAAATCTTTATCCCACTCCCTTATTTCTTCCACTCCAACTGATGCCATTCAATCAACTTCTGTAGTCCATTTAACTCGCCCTTTCCATCTCACATTCTCAGCTGTATACTGTCCTCCTGGTTATTCCATCTCCTATAACCTCCTTGAATCCTTATTCCAATCCCTCGGATCGCGCTTTATTGCTGGAGAAGACTACAATGCTAAACAACAACGATGTGGTTGTCGAACATCCAACTCCCGCGGTAACATCCTTTCGCGTGTCTCATCTTCCAACAGTTATTCAATCCTCTCGCCCATGAGTCCTACTCATTGGCCAACATCACTCAAAAAACGTCCCGATATCCTGCATATATTTATCACCTCCCAGATTTCCTTCTCACAAACCTTAATCAATTCACTCGATGACCTTTCTTCAGACCATATTCCAGTGCTGCTTTCACTACATTCAAGCTATGCTCCTAAACCATCATCTCCTAAATTGATTACAGGACGAGTAAATTGGGACAAATTTCGTGATGACTTGGGAAACAAACTAGACTTGAAAATTCCTCTAAAGACAAAAGAAGACATTAATGGTGCCATAGAAAAACTTACATCAATAACAGACAGTATAAGAGTTTATGGATAATGCCCTCATGCCATACTGTGTCAAAAGCCTTTTCTATGTCTAGGAGGAGCATACCGACGTGCTTCTTTTCATTGAAAGCTTTGGTAATATAGTCGGTCAGTCTGGCTAGTTGGGCTACTGTTGATTACTGTTTTCTGAACCCGAATTGCTCGTTAGATATCAGATTATTTTGAGATATATGGCTCAGTATTCTTTTTAAAATTAGTTTTTCAAAAAGTTTTGAAATTATATTAAGTAGACTTATTGGTCTGTAACAACGAACATCTGCTGGGTTTGGGTTTGTTTGGCTTCGGAATCGTTATGATTTTTGCTGTTTTCCAAGCCGTCGGAAAATATCTAAAGCGAAGCATACTGTTATACGTCTTTGTTAGGAATAAAATAGCATTGTTGCTTAATTTCTTAATGGAAATTGGAGAGTCTGGAGGTATAGAGTCTGGACCGGGCGATTTTTTAGTTTTTAACTGCTTTATAACCTGTTTCACCTCTTTGAATGAGATTGAAGGGAATGTATTTGGAACTGGTTTTATGAGAAAGCTTTTTACTGATTTAATGATACTTCGATTGTGGTTGCTGGTCCTAGATCAGCCAAAATATTAGATGCTAATGTGAAATAGTTTGCCATGGCTTCTGCCTTCTCTGTATTAGAATAGGCGAAATTGTTTGATAGTTTGATTGGAGGGATATGGTGGGGACGATTTGTTCGAATTTTTTGTATTTTCCAAAAATTTTTACTACCAGGGGACAGTTCTCTAAGAGTTTCCTACCACTTTATTTTCCTCCAACTGTTTAAACGAATTTTTACGTAGGCATTTAATTTGTTAAAGAGGCATTTATACTTTATGTTCCTGGTGAGCAGGTATTTTTTTCGGAATTTATTTCTTATAAAGATAAAAAAATGTAGTTGGGGAGGTATGTTGTCGGGTTTGTATTGACAGGATACCTGTGGAATTGATTTTATCATGCCAGTTTTGACAGTCTCCATAAATTTATCGATGTTCAAATATATATCGGATTTATTTATTATAACAGGGTTAATATCTAGATTTTTATCTATGATTTTCCGGTTTTTTTTAAATTTCCGGAATAAAATCAGCCAATTTGAAATTGAATTTTGGGATCGTGTTGGTTTTTATGGTTTTATTTTCCAATCAAAAGATCACCGGCTTATGGTCCGAACTGAGACATGGTACCGAGATAAGGCGAGAAACATCAGAAATATTTTTGGTTAGGACTAAATCAATAATGCTAGAATTGAATTTTTTCTGAGTTGGTATGTAAGTTGGCTCGTTTGGAACATGCAATTCTATATTTTTCCGTGAGATAAAATTTAATAATAATTTTCCATTTTTATTCATGTTATGGCAGTTGCATTGTAATTTGTTTGCATTTAAGTCCCCGAAAATGAGTGTGTGTTTACCGATATTAAACATAACTCTAAGGTCATGTGTATTTATTTTATTTGGTGGGATATAAACTGCAACTGTGTTAATAATTTTATTTTTGACCTTAAATTGAATTGCAGTCGCTTCCGCGTATTTTAAATCATCAATCGGCCTGTAAACGTGCGGTAGATCTGACCGCACCAGTATCATAACCCCCCTCGCCTGCTCTGTTCCTGTCCTTTCGGTAAACAGTGTAGCCAGGGGCCGAGAATCTGTCCTGAGGAGATAAACGAGTTTCTCTTACTGACACTATGAGGGGTTGATGTTGATGTAGAAATTGTTTGAATTCTATATCATTTCGGCGAAGTGTTTGGGCATTCCACTTCATTAATTTTAAATGTCGTCTACCGTTGTTCATTAGGAATAAAAATAAATATTACATAATCTCTAATATACAAGCAATAGTAGAAAAAATAATAATACATAAATGGAAGAAACAAAACATATAGGTAAAAATACGTGAATATTAATAAGTCGTCAGAATGATTTAGTTTACGATATATAAGGTGTAGTATTGTTTTTGTTAGTATTAAGGCATGTTTTGCTTAATATAAACAATAGCAATTTAGTATACATAGGTTCGGAAGTTGATGTGAAAGTGTTGACTGTTTTCGTGGTAGGTGTGTATTTACATTTGATTGTACTCACTTTAAGGTCAGTAGTACACAGAGGAATGTTGTAGTTAAAGTATACAATATGTGATATTAAACTAATAGATAAGAAAATATTACATAAATAGCATCTTAAGCCTATTTTAAGCATTTTAAACTTTTGACTGTTAATCAATTAATGATAATAATCCTTCTATTATAATAAATATTTTTGACATGCTGTCTTCTGCCGATTTTACTTCAGAAACAATATTTTTAAATTTATTGATGATTTTATTTAAGTTAAAAAGTTTGAAAATATTTTTAACTTCTTTCAAACATTCAGTAATAGACGGATCGTTATTAGAAGGGTTATTTCCACTAATATTGTCTGAGAATGTTTTTTGAAACCATTTTGAGTCTGTTTTTGGTAAGGAAGGAAAATCATTTTGCCTTGGCTTGAATATTTTTCGTTGTGAAGGGTGGATGGTTGGTCGTTGTTTACAGAGCTTCAATTGCTGGTTTCGTATAAAGTGTGGGCATTTTTCGTAATTTGAGAAATGACTTTCATTGCAGTTGCTGCACTTCGGGACGAAGTCTTCGCGTATGATATTAGGGCAGTCTCTTGGTAAGTGTTCCTCGGAGACAACGGGGTTCTTTGAAGCAGTTTCGAGCTACGTGATTATATTCTTGGCATAAATAACATTGTGTCAACACTTTTTTGCTCACATATTTTTCCCATGATATAACAACTTTATCACAATATTTTATGCGATTAAGTTTTACCAATTGTTCTTTATTATTTAGTATAATGATTGATGATGGTAATTTTTTTTCAACACCATCTAATTTTTTATTCATTTGAAACATTTTGTAAATCTCTAAGCCTTGTCTGTTTAGATCGGTCTGAATGTCTTCGATAGGATAGTCCGTGGGCATGCCTTTTAATACCACTTTAGGCTTAATCTCATGTTTAGGAGTATAGGTATGGAAATTATGATTAAGTAATTTAAGTTCATTTTTAAAGTTTATGAAATCTTCATTATTATATACATAAAAAATAGTTTTATTTCCACCGTATTTGATATTTATATCTTTTACTGAATTTTTAAGTTTTGTAATTATTTCCTTGTGATTTGAAAATGAGGAATTAACTACTATTAGGGGAAATAGTTGTAATTCAGGATTTTCATTAGTTTGGGCAGAGATTTCTTCATCTTCTTCCTCATCGGAGAAAACCGAGTAACTATTTTTTTTTTTTTTTTTTTTTTTTTTTTTTTTTTTTTTTTTTTTTTTTTTTTTTTTTTTTTTTTTTTTTTTTTTTTTTTTTTTTTTTTTTACTTTCTTTATTGAATATTAATACATTCTGCCACATTGAAGGGCATTAATATTAAGGCTACATGATTCATTCACACAATATGTACATACAATTAATATCAATAATAAAGAAAAAGAAATATAAAAAAAATAAAATAAGTAAATTGGTATGCCTGTGTACAAAAAAAAAAAAAAAAATGAAATAATAGATAAAAGCTAGATGAAATTGAAGTAAATAAATCACATTCACACCTATGTACAATATTTACATTCACCCAGGGGACTCTGAGTCATGCCTTATTCCCCGACGTGGAAGCCAAGGCAGGACTCCAGGAGATCCCAGTGCTTCTCTCTCAGCCGCGTCACTGTTATTTGAAACCAGTGGAAACTGATGGAGGGCACTATAGCAACAGACGCTCATGTCTTGAGTGGAGAATCTGGCCATTGCCAGTACTCCAATATATACATATTTACAAAAGGTCGCGGGGCCACTGCCGTTTTAACCTCCGGGGAGGATTGTAGGGATGGCTGGAGCTAGATAGGGATTGTGCTACAGGATTTGGATGATGAGTGAGTTTCTGGTGAAATTTGGAAGATTTTTCTGGGATTAGGTCAATAACAAATGGGATATGAAGGTCATTGTGGAGGGTTTTGTTGGATACATAGAAGGGAGCATCAACTATTGTTCGGAGGATTTTTGACTCGAAGGACTGAATGCGTTTGATGTTAGAAAGTTTTGCTGTCCCCCACAGTTCTATTCCGTAGGTCCAAATAGGTTTCAGGATTGTCTTGTAGATTAATAGTTTGTTGTCGACTGAAAGTTGAGATTTTCTATTCAATAGTCTATATAGTTGTCCGTATCGTCTGTTAAGTTGCTGTCTTTTAAGTCTGGTGTGTGGGTTCCATGTTAGTCTTTTGTCTAGAATAAAGCCAAGATACCGGACTGTGTCGGACAGAGGAAGTGGTATGGAGTTGAAGTAGACTGGTGGACAGGAATTGCGTCGAAGGGTAAAAGTAATATGTTTGGATTTGGATTCATTTACTTGGATTCGCCACTTATTACAATAAGAGAGAGGTGACTTTCTAGGTTTAAGGATGCTATTTCAGGATCTGGATTGGAAGATAAGATGGCTGTGTCATCAGTGAATGTTTCCAGGAGTGTTTCAGGATGAGTAGGAATATCAGCGGTGAACAGAATGTAGAGGACGGGACCCAAGACGCTGCCTTGAGGAACTCCCGCCTTGATTGAATGACAGTTGGAGGATTCTGTACCATAGCGAACTTGATAGGAGCGGTCAGAGAGGTAGGATCGGAGGATAAGATATAAGGAATGGGGTAGATGGGATTTGAGCTTGAAGAGCAGTCCGGCGTGCCATGCCCGATCAAAAGCTTGCGCAATGTCCAGGAATGCCCCCGAACAATACTCTTTACTTCCTAGGGCTGAGGATATGTGGTCAACAAGTCGAAGTCCTTGTTGGACAGTGGAATGTTGGAAGCGAAATCCGAATTGGTGGGTTGGAAGGTTTTGGGATTCTATTATGGGTAGGATTCTTTTCAGTAGGATTTTTTCAAAAATTTTGGAAAGGATTGGGAGTAGGCTAATTGGTCTATATGATGATGTATTATTGGAAGGTTTGCCAGGTTTCAAGAAAAGGACGATGGTGGAATGTTTCCATAAGAGAGGAAAATGGGTAGTTCTTAGGATGCAGTTGTATATGTACGTGAGGAATATGATTGCTTTGGGTGGTAGTTGATGAAGGATCTGTGGGGTTAGAAGGTCGTATCCAGGAGATTTGCGGGAAGATAGTTTTTGTAAATGATATTTGACCTCAGATGGATGAACTGTTTTTGGTGGTAAAGAGAGTGGAATTGGTGAAGAAAGGAATTCTTCTACTATTGTAGTGGGGGTCGGATTGGATTCGGGATGAGGAATAAATGTACTGGAAAGGTGTTTGGCGAATTCCTCAGCTTTGTCTTCATCAGACGCCGCCCAGGAGCCATCACCTCGACGGAGGGGGTGAGAATATTATGGTTTTTTAGGATTTTTTTGTTGATATTCCAGAGGTAGTTGTCGTGAGCAGAGAGGGAGGTAAGGAAGGAGTTAAAGGATTGGGATTTGAAGTTGGATAATTCTTGCTTTAGTTGTTTACAGAGATATTTATAGGAGCTGCGGTCGGTGGGATGTCTGGTACGTTGCCATAACAATCTGGCACGGCGTTTGGTATGGATTAGGTCGAGGATGTGATGAGGTAATTTATTTTTCTTTGGAGTTCTAGGGGAATGATTAGGAGAGGAAGCAGTCCAGACTGCTTGTTGAATGATGGTGGTTAAGGAATGTACAGCATTGTCAAGGTCTTCTGCGGTTTTCAGAGTTATTCTGAGGTCAATTTGATCGGAAAGGATTTGATGAAAGAGTTTCCAGTTGACTGGGCCTCTGATGAAGGACGGTGGAGAGGGGTTAAGAATAGGAGCTAGTGATACTTGGAATATTAATGGACTGTGGTCTGAGGAAAGTTCATCAAGGCATGCAATGGAATAGTTAAGGGGACCTAAACCACTATGGATGAAGAAATCAAGGATATCGGGATTACGGTTAGCATCAGTGGGCCGATAGGTAGGAGAGTTCGGGGGAGCGAGATTAAAATGTTGGAATTTGAGTGCAGACAGCAGTGTTCGACCTCGAGAATTCGTAGTTCTTGAACCCCATTGCTGATGCTTAGCGTTTAAGTCTGCACCCAGGATGAAATGGTGTCCTAAGGAATTAAGGAAGGAACTAAATTGGATATTAGAGGTGGATTGGTTGGGAGGGCAATACGCTGATGCTAGGGTAATAGGAAACGAGGTTTTGATTATGATAGCAGTCAATTGTAGGAAATCGTGAGTAGGTAATGGGAGTAGGTGATGAGAGAGGGATTGGTGTACAATGACTGCAGTGCCGGCATCAGCTCTACCGTCTGGATGGTCAGTACGATATTTTGAGTACTGAGGTATATTTAAAATTTGGTTTTTGGTCAGTCGTGTTTCTGTAATAAGGGCTACATCGACGTTTTTATCTCACAATAAAGCTGTTAGTTCGTCAGTGTGGTTTCTAACACCATTCGCTATTTTTAGTAGGAATGTTATATAAGGTTGACTCACCTCCTCTTCTTTTCGGAGCTAAATTTGACTGTCCATCTGTTTTTGAAGTGCTAGAAGTTTCTTCTTAGTCTTCCATGTTCACTTTTACCCGGTGGGCCAGACCCCCTTACCTTGCACTCTCCCCCTCCACATCCCTATAAATTGGATATCGTTGTGTTCCTTGTGACAATTTATTAAAAAAAAGTCAATGTTCCCACAAAAAAAAGTGAACGAACTGCCCCAAAATGGTGTCCAAACATGGCGGATTGACGACATTGACTTCAGTTAGTTTTTTTGTTACTGATAATCAGCATTTGGCTTAATTTCATTATAGTTGGTCTTTTATTAAAGCTGGATAGTCAGAGAATAATAAAACATGAAAAAGTATTAAAAACTAATTGGCTTAGGCATTAAAAAAAATCGGTAAAGTCAATTTTTTTTACAATAAATTTTTCAAGTTGAAAATCAAGCGTTGTTTGTAATTAAACGGTCAACAATAATGCAAAACGTGCTGAAATAAAACATTTGGAGAATACATTTCTCTTTCTAAAACACTGATTACTTTTTAAAATATTTGAAGTAGTGCCTCATAAAATGTACTTAAGCGGCAAAAAAGCGCTACTGGCGTGGGTGCCTACAGGCCTCTACCACACCACTCAGTACTCATAAATGGCTTAGTTATAGTGCTATAATAACGTTTTTGTTATATTATATTGATTATATTAACGAACAAATATTAATACAATAATTTAATTGTAAAAAATTATTTTTTTTTAAATTTATTATTTTTGTTTTTATTTATCATTATTATTTTTTTTTAATTTAACTTCATTTATTCTATACGGAGGTCGCTTAAGAAGGCCTCTATTATAAAAATAATATAATTATAATTGTTAACGCCGCATACTCTCATTTCTTTTTTTTTTTTTAATTATTATTTTTTCTCACCATTAACCCCTTTTTAATGTGAATATTGGAATAAATATTTTTTTTTTTTTGTAATAGGCCGAGGTTTATTGTCCCGAAAGTGAATTTAAATTTATATTCTTATATATTTAGGCTTATTCTGCAATGTATTATCGCGTTTGTGTATACGCTCCAGCCCGGCAGTAATACCCTGTCTTAGGGATTAACACACCAAAATACTGCGATAATACTGTTGGGTCCTCAGTCTGGAAGTAACCGTTGTTGATATAAGGTCTATGTGAAGACGTCTACCCCCACCAGTCCAGACTCATCACATCTCACCTAGCGCCATTTTCGAACTTCAGTTGTTTGGCGGCGCTGCAATTGTCGATCGATCGATACTCCCCAACATCGACTTGACATCGTACAAGGTAACCTCTTTGGAAGAAGATTCTCCAACTTGGAACGTTTTTTATTCTCAACATCACTATGCGACATTTAAATATTAATTTGGGTTTTCTTTCTAAATTATTATTTAAACTTTAATGAACTCTCAAGTAAATTTTTTTCCTTTTGATTAATTTTATTCTCAAAATTTGATTTTGTTCTCTTGAAGTTATTTTTTTCTCTCTTAAGTTAATCTTTATTATAAAAGTTTTTTATTTATGTTTTGTTTTTGATGGACAATTATTTTATTTTTCACTAAATATTTTATTTATGTTTTATTTTATTTCACTGCATCTGAATAATCTTTTTTCTTCTCATTTGTTTTTTTATCTTTTATCTCAATAAATTTGTAAGCATTTAAAAGGGTATTTTTTATTTTCCATTTTAGGTATTGAAATATTTTTATTTTTTAATATTTTGATGTGCATGCATTTTTCACGTTTTTACAGGTCTCATTTTATTTACTCCTCTTTTCCTTTTATCCCAACGTTTTTAATTTTACTCAAATTTTCCCCACCATTCAGGAAACGCACCGGGGAAAGATCTGTACTTCAATTTTGAAGTACCCCTGGCCCCAACATCTTTTGGTCCTCCGGGCCAGATCTACCAGTGCTTAATTTATTTTGGTCCTCCGATTTTTTTTTATTCCTCAAATTTTTATTTTTTTCGAGTAAAATTATTTTTCGTTTTGGGAAACAGTGTATTTATTTATCTCTTTAAGTTTTTGGAATCTCTTTAAGTCTCCGTTTACCTGTAATTATTTTTTCTATCTCTTTAATTTGTTTTGGTGCATTTTTTATTGTCTCTCGTTTTCGTAACCTCTTTGAATCTTTCCGTTAACGTTTAATTATTTTTTAGATCTCTCTTTAATTTGTTGGTGGGATTTTGATTGGGGGAATAAAACTTAATTCAAAAATACTTTGCAGAATATATTGAATTTTTTATTTAATATTTGCAATTTAACATTTTGTTTTATATATTTACTGATTCTTAGAGGTAATTTAAATTGTATATACTTCCTCGGAAATGAGTCATATTAATACCTGTTTTATAAACTAAAATAATATATACCTAATCTGAACTACTTTTAATGAATAGGTGATGATCGTTTAGTAAAATTCATATATCACTATTAAAAAAATAATTTTTATTTCCTTTATTTTTTCGGAAGTTGGACCATATCACAATAAATATGAAAAGGGCGAAGCTATAAGTTCTTATAGGTAACTGGAACTGATTGTTAGTATTTGGTCTCAAAATAGGAGAAAACGCGAAATTGAACCCAAACATTGGAAAATTACATTACGACAAAGGAAGTGCCAAAATTTCGGAAAAGAAAACAAGGATCAGTATCCATTATATGGCTAAACGAATATATAGTAGACAGATGAACAGAATATTTCAAGATGCTGTTAAAAGGGGGTCAAACTGCTTGATGTGTTTGGATGATATTAAGCAGGTTTATTATGGTGAAGACCACTTTACCAGCAAGAAAAATTTGTTCTAAGCAATTGGCAAGCAGGTTAAAAAGTAATCAGTGTTTTAGAAAGAGAAATGTATTCTCCAAAAGTTTTATTAACGTTTTGCATTATTGTTGACCGTTTGATTACAAACGACGCTTGATTTTCAACTTGAAAATTTTTTTGTAAAAAAAATTGACTTTACCGATTTATTTTAATGCATAGGCCAATTAGTTTTTAATATTTGTTCATGTTTTATTATTGTCTGACTATCCAGCTTTAATAAAAGACCAACTATAATGAAATTAAGCCAAATGCTGATTATCAGTAACAAAAAAACTAACTAAAGTCAATGTCGTCAATCCGCCATGTTTGGACACCATTTTGGGGCAGTTCGTTCACTTTTTTTTGTGGGAACATTGACTTTTTTTTAATAAATTGTCACAAGGAACACAACGATATCCAATTTATAGGGATGTGGGAGGGGGGGGGGGGGGTGCACTGTAAGGGGGTCTGGCCCACCGGGTAAAAGTGAACATGGAAGACTAAGAAGAAACTTCTAGCACTTCAAAAACAGATGGACAGTCAAATTTAGCTCCGAAAAGAAGAAGAGGTGAGTCAACCTTATATAACATTCCTAATAAAAATAGCGAATGGTGTTAGAAACCACACTGACGAACTAACAGCTTTATTGCGAGATAAGAACGTCGATGTAGCCCTTATTACAGAAACTTGACTAACCAAAAAACAAATTTTAAATATACCTCAGTACTCAACATATCTTACTGACCATCCAGACGGTAGAGCTGTTGCCGGCACTGCAGTCATTGTACACCAATCCCTCTCTCATCACCTACTCCCATTACCTACTCACGATTTCCTACAATTGACTGCTATCATAATCAAAACCTTCTAGTTTCCTATTAGCCTAGCATCAGCGTATTGCCCTACCAACCAATCCACCTCTAATATCCAATTTAGTTCCTTCCTTAATTCCTTAGGACACCATTTCATCCTGGGTGCAGACTTAAACGCTAAGCATCAGCAACACAGCAACAATAAAAATTAGTTCTGCATTATTGTTGACCGTTTAATTACAAACGACGCTTGATTTTCAATTTGAAAATTTTTTTGTGAAAAAAATTGACTTTACCGATTTTTTTTAATGCCTAAGCCAATTAGTTTTTAATATTTTTTCATGTTTTATTATTGTCTGACTATCTAGCTTTAATAAAAGACCAACTATAATGAAATTAAGCCAAATGCTGATTCTCAGTAACAAAAAAACTAACTAAAGTCAATGTCGTCAATCCGCCATGTTTGGACGCCATTGTTGGGCAGTTCGTTCACTTTTTTTTTGGGAACATTGGCTTTTTTTTAATAAATTGTCACAAGGAACACAACGATATACAATTTATAGGGATGAGGGGGAGGGTGCAGGGTAAGGGGGTCTGGCCCACAGACTATTTGCTTCCCAAAGGGGCATTCTTACTTGAAAAATTGTTACCGAAAATAATATGAAAGTCCTAAGTTTATCACTATTAAATAAATCCGTATTATAAATAATACTAACTAAAAACTGAAATAAAATTAAAATGAAACAAAACAATTAAAGCAGAGGTTATAGTGTCTTTACTTGGCGACTGCTAGAGTTAGACTGACTCTAAGACTTTTACTTTGGTTTAATTATGTATATTGCGAATTTTTCTTATTTTAACTGTAAATAGCTTAGTTTTAAGAATTTTTTTCGTATTTTTTTTTTTTTCGTGTTATAACAGGTACAGATTTTTTTCCTCTCTCATTATGGAACCTGACAATACGTCGGGTGAAGAATCAGAGGAAGAGACACCATTATCCGAGGTCATTGAGACCGATTCACAATATTTAAAAAGAAGGACTCTTCAAAAGCGCAATCGAAACTCGGCCCCCGGTTCAGCGGGCAACTCACTAAACATGAAAAAAAATAAATCGTCCAAATAAAAAAAGACATCTGAAACAAACAAAACTACACCAAACACGCGTAGCAAAACCACTTCAGCCATAAAATCAGAATCAATTTCACCAAACACCTCAATCAGTTACTCTGTTACAGCCAACAATACTACAAACAAGATTCTGGAGCAAAAAAAAAACTTATGATCTTGAACCGCCGCCCATCTTTTAAAATTTTATGTCCTTCGAACAAGAAATCGCTGATCTGATTGGGCAGACAAATTTTACATGTTTTTCCAGAGTCAATGATATTAAAATAAATACCAACTCTAAAGAAAATTACAAAATATTAATTGAACATTTTACTTCACGTAAATAAGATTTCCATTGTTACCAGCTGAGGCAGGAAAAAGCATACAGAGTCGTATTAAGAGGGCTTCATCCAACTACTTCTATAAGCGCAATCAAAATGGGTTTCAAAGAAATAGGCCATAGCGTAAGGAACATAGCTACCGTGCTTCATCCTAAGGAAAAATACCCGCTACCACTATTTTTCATAGATCTCGAACCTGCAAAAAACAATCCGGAAATATTTAACGTAAGCGTCTTTTATATTCAATAGTCTGTTTTGAAGAGCCCAGACAAAGACCTACAGCCATCATCAGGCCAGATGCGTCAAATGTGCTGGGGCACATCCGTCTGATATTTGCCAGAAACCAAGGCAAGAGGCTGCTACATGTGCACTTTGTGGCGAGGGACACCCAGCGAGCTACAGAGGTTGCATAGTTTATAAAAATCTTCTGAAGCTGAGATCACATAATATGGCGTTGAAAAGCCTTAGCCTTGATCATAAAAGTGGCACTGAGGCCCCTGCAATCGATAATAGAACAAATTTCCCAGCACTGCTGTCGTCACCTACTCAAGTCATCCAGCCTCAACCATCCATCTTCACAGCTACGGACTATCCTCAACAGGGTTCGAGAAATTTACATCTCCAAACCACCATCAAGAACCAGCAGCCTCGACGACAGGCGCCTCAGAATTCCCAATCCAAGCCTAAAACTGCTAAACCTCAGCCTCAACCTCCTCGTCAGCAAATCCCTCTTCATCATCTACCCTTAAGGGTCAAACTTTCGCCAGAGCATCCACACCCAGTTCCATCCGTTCCTAATCCCAATGTAAACCTCCCATCACAAGCCCAACAGAATATAGATCCAACTCCTCGCATCCCACGTCGGACACATCCGCCTTCCAACAATCTTAGTCTCACAAATTACCCATCACATCCTCCTGACCTAAATCCACTTCACAGCCAAAAACCTTCCGTCATCAATTCTGTCCTTTCAACATTCCTGATAGATCTTCAAGAGACTATCAAACAGCTCATTACCCTCCTCACCAGACTTCTTTCCGAAATCCCATCCAACTTCCCTCTTCCTGCATTCTTATCCATAAATCTTTATCCCACTCCCTTATTTCTTCCACTCCAACTGATGCCATTCAATCAACTTCTGTAGTCCATTTAACTCGCCCTTTCCATCTCACATTCTCAGCTGTATACTGTCCTCCTGGTTATTCCATCTCCTATAACCTCCTTGAATCCTTATTCCAATCCCTCGGATCGCGCTTTATTGCTGGAGAAGACTACAATGCTAAACAACAACGATGTGGTTGTCGAACATCCAACTCCCGCGGTAACATCCTTTCGCGTGTCTCATCTTCCAACAGTTATTCAATCCTCTCGCCCATGAGTCCTACTCATTGGCCAACATCACTCAAAAAACGTCCCGATATCCTGCATATATTTATCACCTCCCAGATTTCCTTCTCACAAACCTTAATCAATTCACTCGATGACCTTTCTTCAGACCATATTCCAGTGCTGCTTTCACTACATTCAAGCTATGCTCCTAAACCATCATCTCCTAAATTGATTACAGGACGAGTAAATTGGGACAAATTTCGTGATGACTTGGGAAACAAACTAGACTTGAAAATTCCGCTAAAGACAAAAGAAGACATTAATGGTGCCATAGAAAAACTTACATCAATAACAGACAGTATAAACAGTAACACCTTCAACAGTAAGATTAACAATTTACAAAAGACTAACTTGCCACAGCATATTCGTATCTTATTAAAGGAAAAACACAGAGCAAGATCGATGTGGCATAGAACTAGATATCCAACAGATAAAACTCATTATACCCAACTGACTAACAAACTTTATTATTATTAAAAAACACTTTATTCAGAAATATTACAATTTGTCACAGTTTAAGAACACTTTAGACTAACAAACTAAAATCAGAAATTAGAAAATACAAAATTCAAAATTGACTACATTTTACAGAAAAACTTACACCTAGTGACAAATCACTGTGGACGGCGACTAAACGGCTCCTAAAATTTAAAGACAAATCACTGTGGACGGCGACTAAACGGCTCCTAAAATTTAAAGACTTTAATCATCCACTTCTTACTGAAGCTCAAACTTGGTCCAAATCTGATGAAGAAAAATCCCAAATTTTTTCTCATCACCTCTTCAAAACTTTTAATCCACATCCTGATATCCTTAATCCAAATCAGCTTGAATGTATTGAAACAGAACTGGATATTCCACTCCAAATGACTCCTCTTCCTAAAGCATTCCATCCTTCAGAAATATCCAATATTATTCACAGATTACCCTCCCTCAAAGCTCCTGGCCACGACCTAATCACTTCCCATATTCTTAAGCTACTTCCTCGAAAAGCCATTCTATTCCTTACTTACATTACATTTATAACACCATGCTCCGTTCCACATATTTTCCTGACCCTTGGAAACTATCTGTAGTCAAAATGATACATAAACCCAAAAAGCCACCAGAATACCCATCCTCTTACCGTCCTATCTCTCTTTTACCCATCATGGGCAAAATCCTGGAGAAGCTCATCTTAAAACGCCTGTATCCCATTCTAGATTCTAACCACATAATCCCTGATCACCAATTTGGATTCCGCACATCCCATTCCACTATCCAGCAATGTCATCGTGTGGTAGACGTTGTCTCCTATGCATTGGGGCTCGGAATGTATTGCACTGGAGTTTTTCTCGACGTTGAACAGGCGTTTCATCAAGTCTGGCATTCGGGATTTGCTTTGTAAATTCCTTCCCCCTACATATTTTCTTATCATCAGTTCCTATCTTACTGATAGACACTTCAAAGTAAATCACAATAATACCTATTCATCCCTCTTTTCTCAATCTGCCGGAGTTCCTCAAGGCAGTATCCTTGGTCCTATCCTTTACACAGCTGATATCCCAACCCATCCTAACACTGTCATCACTATGTATGCTTATGACACATGTTTCCTGTCAGTTAATGATCCAACAATTGCACCCCAAACTCTTCAATCACACATCACAAACCTTGAAGAATGGTGTTAAAACTGGAGGATTAAAATAAATCCCATCAAATCACCTTTACCCTGCGTCGTAAACCAATGACTTGCTGTCCTATAGTATCCTTTAATAACACCCCACTTATCCCTGTAGAACAAATCCGATACCTAGGACTCCAGCTGGACAAACGTCTCACTTGGAATCCTCATACAAGACTGAAACGACAAGAAACTGCTCGACATTTCCGCTTACTCCAACACTTACTGGACAAACGCTCTAAACTTCCAATTAATTACAAACGACTCATATACATGACTATAATAAGACCTATTTGGACTTATGGAGTTGAGCTATGGGGCTCCACTAAACCATCAAATTCCTCTCGTATTCAATCTTTACAATCCAAAATCCTTCGTAAAATCCTCAATGCTCCTTACTTTGTCACTAATAAAATAATCCATAAAGACCTCAATGTTCCATATGTTTCCGATTTGGCCAAATCCAGATACCTATCCTTCCATAATAAACTTCATAACCATCCGAATCCTCTTGTTTCTAACCTTGCTTCCTCTTCGATTCTTGATAACCCTCCGAGGCGTCTGAAAAGAAGATGAGATCGTGATCTCTTCATGTAGACAAATTATTAGAGTACTACCAATGGGTACTCATGTGATTATATTTCTCTGTACACATTTACTTAATGTATTCATACTAATACAGTCATAAATATTATAGTTTTTTTTTTTTTATTTCTTTATGACATTTACAACTGTATTACATAAATACATCAAGTAAATTTGGACATAATTGATATAATGATATGAATACACTTGCTGAGTAACTACCCAATGGTAGCACTCTAATAAATATTATAGTAAAAGTTAAAAAAAAAAAAAATTGTATATATTGTTTGACTTTATTAAGTTAGTTTTTGGACAGATGTTTATTTTTTTCTTTTGTAACTGTTCATTATTGTTATTCTAAGGGGACATCGTCCCAGAATAAAGTTTATTTTCTATTTCTATTTCTAATATTTATCCTCGAGTTCCATTTTCTGGGTCATAGCTTCATGCACTACCTTAGCTGTATTGTTGTGTTTCTGCAAGTATTGTATATCCCAATGATACATGTGGATCATAAAACCCATTCTAACGGATGTAGCTGAAACATGGACCATGTCATCCCAGCTATATTCAAAGGTACAAGCTGTGGAAATGGACTTTTGAAGGAGATGCCTAGGTGTGACAAGGACTGATAGAATTAGGAACGAGGTCGCTAAGGACAGTATGGAGGCCCCTAGATCCAACAACCAGAGAATTGGACGGTGAAGACAGATATGGTACGACCATTAAGACGAATGTTTACCGAGTGATGGTCAAACCAAATCCTAGATTGACAACCGCCGGGAAGACGGAGGTGAGGATAGGGATTGGCTAGACCGCGACCTCTGGAGCTCAGCCCTAACGTGAAAGGCAACCCTAGTTGGAATGCCTATATAATATAATATATAATTCAACAAAATTTGTATAGTATGTAAAATTATTCTCATTATTATTTCAAATTTGTTTAGTATGGACGAATATTGTTATAATTTTTTATTTCTGTACAAGAAATGTTTATTTTCTAAGGTCTCCTCTATAATGTTTATAAACAAATACAGAATATTTTCTCTCTATATCTCTCTGTTATTTATTAGTACTTTCTAAACATAAGGCTTTGTATTTGGCATTTTTCAATTATATCCTAACTAAAATAATATATATTAATTTATTCATTTTTATTTTAAATAACAATGATTTCCATTGAAATAATTATTTAATAAAACTTAAAAGTAAACATATTGACACTTTAATAGATGAATGCATGACTGAAAAAAAAAATTATTTTAGATAAAAGTCCCCAAGTATAATGTAACATTGTCTGACAAAATAATAATAATGAAAATTGGCACTTGTCTATTATCTGTTCATGGTAATCATCACTAACATAAATATGTATTACTTGTATGCATTTAGTGATTTGATTATGAAGTAGGTCAAGGAATAAGTGCTACTGAAAGAAAAAAAGGAATGAGTAAAGAATTTAAAAAAGAGGTAGCAAATTGTATTCATTCTATTAAACATACATAAACCGCTTTGATTACTATTGAATCTTCTTATTAAAACCTAGGAATTACATATACATATATATCACATTGAAGTCTTATATTAATCATGGTTATAAAATGAATTAAAATAGTTGCTAAATTACACTTTAATTTGTAAAAAATTTTGAAATAGTAACTACATTTACAACAATATTTTTTAAATTTATTTTTATCACAGTTCATTGCTATGGTCATTTTAACTGTTTGGAAATTTCCTATAGGAATAAATTATCCACCTAAATATCATCTAAATCACAAAAAGAGGTGAGTCTCTAGGACCTCTTTGTATTAATATTGTGAGTAATTTATGCTTTAAGCATACTCCACAGTGAGTGATTGACTCCTTGACCTAAAAAAAAGAAAAAAATGGAATAAATAAGTCAAGAAAAAAGGATATAATTTTTCTTTGTTTTGTGTAAATTAGTAAGGTTAAAAATATAAACCAATGACTATTATTATAAAACACAATAACTACTGAGCACTATTTATTTTTGGTGAGACAGTCTGAAAATAATTGTTTGCTTTTCTTGTAAATTTCACTTAGTTTTTATGATAACATTTAGTATAGAATAAGATATTATACTACAGTAATTATTAAAGAAATTAACAATATGGTTTTATATGTAACTTGGTTGGGACTCCAATAAATATTAATAATAAACAAAATTTTATTTACTTTATTTTAAAGCACATATTGAAGAATGTTTCAGGAATTAGCCATCTTCAGCATCTCTGCTTAATTAAATTTGATCAATATTCTTAAAACACCATGTTTTGTAACCTGCCTGGTTTGATCTCAATACTGCATAGGAGAACATCCCACAGGTGGCTAATGTGGAAATGGTTAGTGAAAATTTCTTGGAGGTTCCTCCTGGTCCAATAATGTATAGCGATATATAACGATATACACATATATGGTACAGAGGAAGCGGATATTATTGTTTAAGCACCAAGTTTTTAATTAGGAATACATTGGCATTCACTGCACCAAGGTACAAAAGGTGAAATGTAATAAAACTATTTATAACTATCATAAGTACTGATTTATAAAAAAACAGAAGCTTTATAAATTTAGACTTTATAGAGGCTAGGTGTTTCCTAAAAAGTGTCTCCCCCAAACTACAACAGATGAAACATATGTAACGTTTCTTTCAACATTACAGAATTTATAAAATTATAATTTTATGATTATAATTAATAAGAGCTTATCCAGTGGAAGGGAAGTGAGTCGTTCTTTACAGACACACTATTTTATCTTTGGAGGTGTGGTTAAATGATCAATACCATTTCATGAATCAAACTTTATTACAACAACTTTAAGCAAAACAACTAACACAATTTTTCCAAAAAGTTTTTCAATCTTGCACAATAATCGGTCCCTGTGACCTTCAAATTACAACACCTGGTGTTTTAAATATTACTATCTTTTCATCTCCTTATTATTTGGTCAACTGTGACAATCTGCTCTCTTCCTGGGGTCGATGAAGAGCATTATTCTGCAGTATTTACAGTATCTGATGAATCGGCTTTCAACTTGTGGATGTGTCTGTTTGCCAGTCTTCCTAACTCATTCATCAACAAAACTATGTTGAACTTATTCTTTCATCATACTTCGGTGCGAGTTTGGCTGTGTAGTATTAACTTAGATCTGGGCGATGTTCAAGATTATAACATCGAGCATTGATTTCTTGGGCCTGCTGCAACTGACTTTGGACATCTTCCATGAATTAACCTTAGTTTTTCGCCAATCTTAGTCATTTCCCCTTATCCATCACAAACCCCATATTGGGAGGCGTAGCTGAATAACTCACGCCCAAAGTTAAGAAAGGCTGGAGTTTTTCCTGTTGCCTTGTGACTGGCTTTCCTCACTACAAAGCCGAACTCGTTGATACGCCTGTCCCATTATTGATGGTTATCTTTAATACAAGACAATATCATGGTTTTGAGAACCCTGTTTACTCTCTCAGTAGGGTTAGCCTAGGGATGGTATATCGGGTTATATCAATAAGAAGCACCGAATTTCTCTGGCATATTCTTAAATTTGTCGTTTGTGTACTGAGTATCACTGTTACAATACAATAATTCAGCTTCTTCAAACATCAGAAACACATCGTTTTCAATGTGTCTTGTTACTGCCTGTCTTGATGGGAAAAGTAGAGTAAATTTGGTAAGATAATCAGACACCACCAACAAATATTGATTCCATTTCAAGAATGGTGGAAAGGGTCCCATAAGATCTGTGGAAACTACTTGCCAGTGTTTTGAAGGCACATGCGTCATGTCCATTAATCCAGGAGGAGCTTTCTGTTCTGGCTTCATGATTTGACAGGTGTGTCATTTTTTTTTAGGAATCTAGCAACATCCCGGATCAAGTTTGGCTAGAAATAATGTAGGGCAATTCTATTCTTGGTTTTATTTATCCCCATATGTCCTGCAGTCTGGTCTTAGTGGTATTTTTTAAGAACTGCTTCTCTTTGGTCCGTCAGTACCACCAGCTTCCATTGGTTTTCACCAACTTTTAATGGATTTCTCTTAAAAACATGTTTGATTAGGCGAACTTCAGTAATTGCCAAGCCGGGAACTCTTCCGGAATGTCCGTGACTTTTTGCTTTATATTTTGTTTCCAGCGATAGGTCTCCTCTCCATTAATTACGACTGCTGCTGGAGCTGAGATGGGGTCTGGAAGTGTGCCATCTAATGCACGAGATAAAGCATCAGCTGCCAAATGTTCCTTCCCAGGTCAATGCTGAATATGATAATCGTAGTTCTGAAGGTATAGTGCCCATTGAGCAAATCGATTGGTTGGATCTTACAGACGATGTAGGCACATAAGGGGGTGATGGTCTGTAATCATTGTAAATTTAGTGCCTTCAATATACGGTCTAAACTTTCCAATTGCCCAAATGACTGCTAAGCATTCCAACTCAGTTGTGGAATTTTTGTTCAGCTCGCGTCAGAGCTTTGCTAGCATAAGCAATTACTTATGCTTACTTTCCTGAGAAAAAATTGCTTCTAATCCAATGGAAGAGGCATCTGTCTATACAATGAATGGCCTTGTAAAATCTGGGCATGCTAAGACTGGTGCTTCAACCAATTTTGTTTTTGGTTCAGGAAGAATCTTGTTCCTGGCCCCAGCTCCACTTATGACCCTTGTGCAGAAGATGCGTCAGAGGTACCATTCTCAAAGAAAATTCTGGAATAAACCTTCTGTGCCAATAAGCTAGTTTTGTAAAAGCTCAAATTTGACAAAGTTTTCGGACAAGGATAATTAAGGATGCTAGCAATCTTTTATGGATCTACTGAAACTCCATGCTTGTCTACGAGGTAACCAAGGTACTTCAGCCCTCGAAGGCAAACTTACACTTTTCTTGATTCAGAATAAGCCAATGTTTTTGATCCGCTCTAAAACCCTTTTAAGGATCTTGAGAGCTGAGAATCTGGTGTTAATATCACCACATTGTCTAAACACACAAAAACATATGGCTCTAGCTCAGGTCCAAGCACCTGGTTTATCAATCTTTGCCAAGTAGCGGGAGCATTATGAAGGCTGAAGAGCATCTTGTTAAATTAAAACAACTCATGGCCAGGAACTGTAAATGCCGTGTTTTCTTTGCTTTCTTCAGCCAACCCAACATGCCAATAGGCCAATTTCAAATCCAGCGTGTTCAGATACTTTGCATTTCTTAGACAGTCTAATATCGTTGATATTACGAAATAGGGTAATGGATATGCATCTCTCTTTGATACCGCATTGAAGAGTCTGAAGTTACGCAGAACCTGTTTGATTTATCAGATTTTCGAATCATCACAACAGGTGAGGACCAAGGACTACTACTTTTCTCGATGATACCAATTGAGATCATCTCATCCAATTCCTTATGCTATTTCTATGAGAACTGCAGGCGATATGGGATAGTATTGCTGTTTTATTGGTGGATGATCACCTGCATTTTATTAGTGCAGTTCTTCATACATCCAATCTTCCGTTCTTCCCAATAGAAATACTTACAGAACTTCTTGAAGTTGCTCTCTTTCGAATTCTGTAAGGGACTGCTCTACAATCAATGCACTTGGAAAATGACAATCTGGGGTGTCAGTGAGATTCATGAATGTCCAAATATCATTACTTAAGTCTGGGATGACCCCCATTGATTTCCAAAAATCTATGCCAATAATCAAAGGAAGAGTTAGATCAGGAGCCACTAGCATTGTGATTAACCTAACTCTATTTTCTAACTTAAAGGGTATGTTTACTTCACCTAAAATGGAGCATCCTTGACCGTTTGGGATCACAATGTTTCTAATATTAGACTGTTGCATGTGCAATTGACCTTTAATAAGTTCTCAACTAGTTCTACCCAAAATCGTTCAGGAAGTCAAGCAAACCCATTATGGAATGTTCACACATAGATACGGTTGTTGATCCTGAGGACCAGATCTGCTGAGTTTATACCTCTCAGCCCACGCCTCAACATTTCTTCATGGGTTTCAACAGGATAACCCACATATGGCAGAGAGGTGTGGAATGAACTTAGTTCCCCTCTGCCTCTCCGTTTCTCCTTTTTTGTAGACTAACTTGCTCTACGATTCCTACACTGCCCACACTAGTATATTTTAATGCCATTCTCACCGCAACCATTACAAAAAAAAGTCAAGATTTCTTGCAATCTTGAAAATCGGTGTTCCTGTTTATCAGCAGTTCCAGCAAACCGCATTTTAGATTTGGAACGTTTTGTTGTTCAATAGCATCCACTTCTGCATTTGAAGTTATTTCTAGCATGGTGTCTGTATAAAATGAGCGATGTCTCTAAAGCTCCTACCTTGATTTCGATATTACCCTAAATCAGGCTCAAACAAACCGCTTGACGGAGGTTCCCTAAATCAAGTATGCACTCGGCCTAAAGATAACTTTTTAAGTATCTCTCCCAGCTCATCAAGGTCTGTGTACCACGTTAAGCCAAGTAGTACCAAATATTTAGGCCTTAAATTCCTTTCGGTTATAGTCATCTGCTCTCTCTCAATCATCGGGGTTGACAGGCCCATAAGCGACCTGATGACTCATAAACGCTCTGCCTCTGACGGGGATCTCGTTTATCAACAATCTATCACAATCAGGATCCCTGAATGCTTGCTTAAGTCGATTGACCGCCTCATTCTAATTAGAACACCGATAATGATTCATTCGGAACCAGACTAATGTTGATCCGGTGAAAAGGTCCCCTGCTACTCAAAATTATTCTTGTTGGCTAATGTGCCAACTTGCGCCATTCTTCATTCTTCTACTTCTTCTAAAAATGAACTTAAAGAAGGGCCCAATGAATCACCTGCGAAATTTAAACCCCATTTATACGCTTTTATATCCCTAATGACTTGTCCTTTAAACGGCGGATCTAATGTTCGGGATGTAGAGGCAGAATCTATTGTGGTTAGAGATGGTAGTGTAGTCACGGGTTTCCTCTCCCAAAGTTCGGTTATTAAAAATGTAACCCGATCACCCTGTCGTTTCCAGCGCTCTTGTAACTCTGGTGGAACAATTAACAGTCCTAATCAACTATGAAGATGCCTCAGTCGTGCATCTAGACACCTAAACTCCATAACATCACCTATCGAGAGCTCCTCTAAACGTTCAGCCAATGCTGCATATTTTCCCGTAAAAATTTCTAGCTCTTCCTGTACATACAATAAAGCTATGATTTCTTCGAGTGGTTGAACATTCTCAGTAAACTCTTTCACGAGTTTCTTCCTCAAATCGATAGCGTCACCTATATCGGAAAGCCCACGAATTCGAAATTCATAAGCCAACTCGTCTTTTGGTAGCTTTATAGTATCCATTTTGAACAATATCACCCTTTAATACTGCTAAGCCTGATGTCTAGTAGACATTTTGAGTTCAAGAAACACTTGATAATAATTTGAATATAGCAATCATAGAGGCTTATAGAGGCTAGGTGTGCACCCGGATCATTCATCAATCCATAGCTGATGCAACAGAATAAATATTTGTCTGCCACAGCCAGACTTACACCCAGGACTTGGTGCATAGGAGCACAGTGTTTGACTCACTATAGTATCCATCCTAAAAATATTAACTAATCTTAATTTAAAAAAAAAAAAATTATAGCTCTACCAACTGATTCTGACCACTTTAACAGATGAATTGAAATACTTTTATATAACAACATAAATCATACAAGATGTTTCTAATTTAGATAATATACTCATAAATCTTTTTTGATAACACTTACAATAGTTTATAATGCTCCTGATTTAAATCTTTTAAACTTAGAAGTAGGTCCTTTCTTCCTGCCTTAATTAGTATTTCCGTATTTTCAATACCACTATAGAAAAGGTCAGTAAAACTTTCCTGAAGAAAAAAAAAGAACTTTAATTATTCACAGTATTAAAAAAAAAATTACCTAATGCCTATTTAATTTTAATTAACCAGAGTTGAAATTTTCTTTCATTTTGGGTTTAAAATGGTTTCTATATAAGATATGTTTTGTTTAAAAGAAATTATTAAATATGCTATAATAAAGAAATTATTACCATAGAAAAATAAAGATTACGCTACAAACAAAATATAAGATATCCAAAATATAAATAAATGCCTTTTATTCAAATTTAATTCACAAAGGGAAAATTTATCAAATTATTCACTAATTTAACTTTCTAAAAAGTTACATGACAATTTTTCAGAATAAACGTTGATACCTAATTATTTAAATATAATATCAGATCTATAATCACTAAACTAGAGTAAATGTATTTAAGGTTATGAAATGAACATACACTTTATACATCCATGAAATGATTTTATATTTTACTTCTTTCACACAAGTACAATGAAATAGTTTTTTTAACAATGCTATTGCCTTGATTAGGTGGATTTTAAATACTTTCTACAAACATAAATATATTTTTTAAATTTTACATTTAGTTAATAAATTTTATTTAATTTCCTTGAAAACATGTGATTTACGTTAAATATTATCAGTTTTCAAAAATTATTATTTATAATTTTGTAGCCACTTTACGTTACCTTCAACAACTTTCTATATTAGATATTGTATTCAAATGCTCTGCTTTCCAACGATATATTATAAGTAAACCTTCTGACCTATATTTCCGGAGATTCATTTTCGACCCGTATAAGCATTTTTATTTTTTTCTTCTTTATTAAATTATCAAATTCTTTCAAAAGTTATATTTAGCATTTTTTCGTAACTTTTAATAATGAGAGATAGTTGATTATTTAAAATAAACCATATTAAAGGTATTTTAGAGGAAGACGCATGTGAACATTGAACATTTAAGCCCTGTAAAGTGACATCAACGAGGATAAGATCTAAATGGTATTAAAGATCACTTAATTATACAATGATACACCGAGGTTAATCAAAATCGTTAGAGCCATTTTTGAGAAAATTGTAAAAATGTGTTTCAGTGTTGATATAAAGTGGCACTTCCAGTTAGCCGATTTTAAGGGAAAAGTTGCCAGAACATCTAAGGCATATATCTATCTTAAATATGGAATATCAGTTTCGTATGACTTTTCGGTTTCGAGCTAGAGTGTTCACATACACACAGACACACAAACCGTTTTTCGTGACTTGGTTATTTGGACTCCGAAGATTTCAAAACTTGTATTTCCGTTGAAAACTCAGATTAAAAAATTTTCAAGATCGCAATACTTACACTTACTATATATTACATATATAGGTAAGTGAAAGTAAAAATTAGAGCATGTTGCTTTGAGTTATTTTAAAGCAATTTATCATTGGCCACGCAATACTCCCAATCATTATGCACGTGTAGAAACGGGTCTAGAATCATTAGAAACAAGCTTTCTTAAAAGAATGATTCGCTTGGACCAAAAAGTAGACCAAATGGAAGACAACCGGTTATCAAAAGTATATTTACAAATTAAAACAAAACATTCCTCTAATTATTTAATTAACTCAAAATATAATTTGTAGATAACATACAGGAAGTTAAATGTAAAATAATTATGTTTTGGCGGGAATAGCGAATCGCCTTCCACTTTTATATCGGGGCTTAAGGTTATTTACACTCATGAATTATTAAAACAAAACCCCGGCACTGGATATCGACTTTTTGAGGGTGTTTAACTGTGATTGGGAATTCGGGGATCTATTACCTTTTGTGACACTGTGTGAGAAGAAACAATAAGAATATATATATGAAATGTGGGACTTAGTAAACACTTTGAATGAATTGACTCACCTGGTTTATTCTTCAATTGTGAGGCATATAGGACAACTAAATAAAATGACTTTCACTCCTGAATAATAAAACAATTTATTTTATAACTGTAATAAATTAATGTATAAAAGTCTTATAACTGTAGACTTGATATTCTTGGTCTTCAATGTAGAAGAATAATAAAACAATTTATTTTATAACTGTAATAAATTAATGTATAAAAGTCTTATCAACTGTAGGCTTGTTCCTATATATTATTTATTCCTTCTCATTCCCTCACACATTGTCATCTAAAGGAGTAAACACAGGGGGATGTCTACTACAAATTGGTACATACAATTGAAAAATATGCTGAGAGGAATAGACTCTGTTGAATTATTAAACATTAAAAATAAAGAATTATTTGAAGAGAATGTAAAAATGTTTTAATGTGTACTAAGCTTGTGATGTATAATATTAGTAGTGTATTAATAATGTCTAACATGTAAACTAGCCAACCAGATCCCTGCAATTGTTTTAAAGAAAATACAGAACTTTTCAATTCATCTCGTTGTATGAGTTGATAAACAAATAGATGGAAGTAAAAGTCAAGCTCATCGAGATGATGAGTAAAAATACTTTGAATGCTATAAAATATTAATTAAGAATAATACAAATTAGAAAAAAAATAATATGCAAAATGAGAAATACACATACTTCAGGATCATCCACAGACACAGTAACTTCTGAAGAAGGAAAATCATTATATACCAGAAATGGATGTCTCTCCTTTGCAAATTTTAACTCTGGGCCTTTACATCTTGAAAGCAATCTGTAATTTATTAAAACAGAAAAATATTTTAAATGGTCAATATCGTAATAATTTGATTCTAAAAATAATTACAATTACATTTTTTTTTTTATTGCTTTCACTGAATGAGCTTGATAACTAAAATTTCATATTGTTGACCAAATATTGTAATTTTATTGTTCTATCATCCCATAATATACCAATACTAACTAGGAAGTTAGTTCTATAATAACCTATTGCAAACATCAGTAGGGTTAGGACAGGAAACATCAGTCTTCTTAGTCCTTTGCTATTTGTGTTCATAAACAATTTACACGAAAATTTGGAAGAAGGGCTAGAAATCGCAGGAGTAAATACTAGGTGTTTATTGTATGCAGATGACATAGTGACATTAGCTCCTTCCTCAGTTAAATTACAGCACATGATAAATCACTTGGAGAATTACTGTTGAATGTGGAACTTGCATATAAATTTGGACAAGTCAAAAATAATAGTTTTGGCAATAATAGGCAATGGAGGTAGACTATCCAAATTTAACTGCGTTAGTTAGTTAGTGAACCATTGGTACAATATCGTGTTTATTTATTGTAATGTTTGTTTTTATTGTTGCATTATATTTGATTGTTATTATTATTATTGTTAAAATTTAATTTCTTATTCATTGGATTATTTTTTTTTGATTGGCTCTACAGACCTTGTAGATCTTTGGCCGCCTGAACCAGCCTTCCACCTCTGCCTATCTTGGGCTACTGCTTTCCAGTTTGCGGCATGAAGCTCAGCCGTATCTTTGTTTATTCTATCTATCAATCTGGTTTTTGGCCTCCCACGTGGTCTCTTACCTACTACTCTGGCATTCATTGTTGTGCAAAGGCGTCCTGATGGATTGCTATGAGCAACATGTCCTGCCCATCTTAACCTCTTTGCCTTCATGTCATGAGATATTGACTGACCTGTTTCTTTCAGCAGTTCTTTATTGTTCTTTCTCCTCAATGCGTCAAGGTTCTGGTCCCATATAGATCCTGTTATCCTACGTAGAACTTTTCTTTCGAATCTCTAAATTCTGGCTTCTAGAGTGCCAGTTAGAGCCCAGGTTTCACAACTGTACAGCAGAGCTGGCTTAATCACGGCGTTGTACACCCTTATTTTTAGATTTCTGGATTTCAGTACCTTTGAAAGAAAAAAGAAAGATCCATTCGCACTTGTTATTCACTGGCCTATCTCTTTTAGTTGATCATTTATTGAGGTTATTGTGGAGCCGAGGTATTTGAATCTGTCAACTTTTTCGATGTGCATGTGCACCCCTCGATCTTCGCGTGATGCTGTTCTTATTACTTCCTCTAGTGCTAAGTT
This sequence comes from Nezara viridula, assembly GCA_928085145.1. Classification (NCBI taxonomy): domain Eukaryota; kingdom Metazoa; phylum Arthropoda; class Insecta; order Hemiptera; family Pentatomidae; genus Nezara; species Nezara viridula. The sequence continues at coordinate 112,454,290 of OV725078.1, forward strand.
GAACAGCATCGGCGAGAGTCAATCTCCCTGCCTCAAATCCGTTCAAACTAGAGGATAGGACAGATCAACCCTGTGTTCCATGCTTCTGGTATCCGTTCCTTCTCCCATATCTTCTGGATTAGATCTAACAGCTTGGATCTGAGGTCTTCTCCCCCTTCCTTGAACAATTCTGATGGTAGGTTGTCAATCCCTGGAGCCTTTCTTCTTTTAAGCCTGCCGATAGCTATTTCCACATCCAGAATATCTGGTTTTTCAACCTCAAGTGGGTCGATGTCTTCTTTATTTGTGGGGTGCACTTGATTGAGAAGCTGCTGGAAGTGTTTCTTCCAGATGCTTAGGATCTTTTCTTTTGATGCCATCAATTTACCATATTTTCCTCACATTTGCGTATTTCTCGCTTTATATCCTACCCTTTCTTTCCTGATAACTGCGAAGAATTCGCATATATTTCCAGCCTGTCACTTTTCCTCTATAGTTTGTAATTTTTCTTTGAGGAATTCTCTTTTGGCTGTTCTTATTATTTTGTTTGTCTTTTTCCTGGCGGATGTGTATTTGTCCAGCAAAGCCTGATCAGTTTGTAAGCAGAGGAGTTTTATTCTTACTTTTCTTCTTTCCTCCACTGCGTTTTCGCATGCTTCTGTGAACCATTTCTTAGCTTTTCTTTTTTCCTGAATCCCTATTACTTCCTTAGCTGTTTCTTTCAGGCCTTCCGCGTTCAAGGGTTCGAATTTATTTTTTAGCTCAATTAGAAATTCAGCTTGTACTATAGGATTTTTCAAATTACGGACTTCCTACCTCTTTCTTTCCACTTGGTCCCCAATTCGGTGGATTAGCTTCAGCCTCTGACAGAGTTTGATTCTAATCAGAGTATGGTCCGAATCACAGTATGCTCCACCATGACTCCTTATGTCTTGTATGGAGCTTTGATGCCTCTTGTCTATCAGCACATGGTCGATTTCTCTTTTTGCTCCTTTAGGACTTACCCAGATATACTTATGTATGTCCTGGTGCAGGAACATCGTACTGCTTACTACTAGACCTTTAGCTGCTGCCAGACTAATACATCTCACTCCATTGTCATTGCTAGTTTCGTGGGAACTTTGGTCTCCGATGATGGATTTAAATTGGGTTTCTCGACCTATCTTGGCATTGAAGTCTCCCATGACTAATTTTATGTCATGTTTTGGAGCCTGGTCCACAAATTTTTCTAAATGATCGTAGAAATCGTCCTTCACCTCATCCTCTTTTTCTTCGATTGGTACATACACGTTAATAATTGTGATATTAAACCAACGACTTCTTACGCGCAGCACACTTATCCTTTCATTAACTGGGGTGAAGTTTATTACTGACTTCCTTACGGCTGGATTAACTATAAATCCAGTGCCAGCTGTCCCATTTTTGTCATTTCTCCCGGCGTAGAACAGTGTGTAGCCGTCTATAGTGGTTTCCCCACCATCTGGCCACCTTACCCCTTGAATGGCTGTTAACGGTATGTTGTACTTATTTACTTCATTAACTACCGTTTGGGCGGCTCCTGGTCTGTATAAGCTCTGAACATTCCATGGTCCGATATGGAGTTCGTTATACAAAGCCAAAGTTATTACCATGTTAAGACAGTCAGATTTTCCGAGGCATTTTTTTTCTCCTAATATAGTGGTTTTGACGGGATATGGTTATTAGCCCTATGGCCGACCTCCAACCTAGAGGACCAGGAGCTATGTCTGCCACAGGGTCACACACATCCCTGCAGTGTGAGTTGCCTCCAGTAGGCTGACGGGTCTCACTTACCCATGGGGGGGAATGGAATCTCGTGCAGCTTGTCTTTCCGTGGTGGACGGTCACCCATCCTCCAAGTACTCACCACGCTTTGACTCATGATAGATGAAAGATGAAAGGTGGGCGGGGTGGCCGAACGGGCTAAAGCGTGAGCACAGTACCGCCGTTGCCCGGCAACCTGACATATGAATCTAATGATATAAAAGTGACACGAGTTCGCGTCCTGGTGCCGAGGGAGTCTTTTAAATCCCCGCCCACACTCGCTGGCCCGGGAAAACCCCGTATAGCCTTAACGGCGAGGAAGGGGAGGACCCCAAAAAAAATATTAGAAAAGATGAAAAAATATTAGTTTAAGAATTGAGAATGTATCTATGATTTTAGATTTATAATCTATTATTAGCATGATAATTTTAGTAATAAATATCATATATTTATAATGAAATCACAGCAAACCTTTTACCATAAATAACCACTAAATTAGCACTTTAACAGAGTGTCCAGTGATTCTTCTCCAAAAAATTCCCATACATTTCCTCGTTAGCCCAGATTTTATCCTTTTTTTTCAAACCTTTCCCAGTTTTTTTTTCACATAAAAAATAATTATTACACCTGCATATAGTATAATGGGAGTGTTGCAACCTATACTCATGTTACAATTTTTATTTTATTTTATGAAAAGTATATTTGAGTACTGATCTGCACATATACATGGGAGTTCTCAAAACATCTAATATATAAATTTATTATTATTATTTTTAAAGGGAGTCTCTTTATACCAAATGGGTTTTGTATTTAAACTGAGATTATTTTTTTTTATGCGGGGAGGGTGGGGAATTAATATCAGAGTTTACAGCCCCTACAGCAAGAGAACGGGAACTCGTAATTGTTATATATTGTAAACTTCTGTTTATCAGGTTGCTGGACAATGTGTGTTTTACACATACATTAGCCAGCTCGGCAACTCAGCTCCATTTTTAAATTGAGTCGGAGTTTGAGAAGTGCTTTTTGATATTAATCATTTTTGCACTTTTCGATGCTTTGCACACTTCTATGGCCCCTCTAAATTCATTTATTGAGTTAAAAATTCGTAAAAGTTCTTTCAAAGCTGTCAACTTTTTCTCAACCCCCCACATTCTGACATTTCAATAAATTCAATTTCGAACCAAATAATAAAATGTTCAAAAACGAAACATAAGAAACATATTCAGCAACTTAAATAAGTTAAAAATTATATTTAAATTCTTTTAAATTATACTTTAAAACTTCTATAAATGCAATATTTCTATGAAAATAAAATAATAGATTTAAATAGAACAATTAAGATATTGTAAATATGTCAAAACATATTGATTAACTATGGAGGTCGAGCGATTTTTATGGTCTTTTATAAGTTTAAATTACTATATAATAATAAATAATTATTACTTAAATAGTAATTTCCCTCCCTATATCATCAACAAACTTACAAAAGACCATGAAAATCACTCGACCTCCATATACAGATCTATACCTTATATCCCTAATCTTTCTGACAACATTAAAAAAGCTTTACGATCTACCAACTCTTCACTTATGACTTGTATTTAAATCTCATAACATACTTTCTAATCTGTACATAACCCTAAAAGATCCTGTTCCTCTTTCACATCACTTTCATATCGTTTACCGTATACCATACTCCAGCTCAAATTGTTTTTCCTCTTATATTGGTGAAACCAAAAATTTCCTAAAAGGCCACATCACCCAACGTAAATATTCTGTGTCCTCCCGTAACTCTACTGCCTCTAAACTATACGAACTCTCTCTCTCCCTGAACCAAACATTTGATTTTGACAAAACTTCCTTCCAAACCATGACAAATGACTCATCTCTGAAACCCTCCTCATCCATCTTCAACCAGAGACAGTAAATCTAAAAACAGAGATACAAAAGTTATCCTTGCCCTATTCCCAAATTCTGAATTTATTAAAATATCCATAGTAGCTCTTCCGTATTTCTTAAGATCCTCCCTATCCATATTTTTTTATTTTTTAAAATTACATAACCTCCTTTTTCCATGACAACTTTCTCATTTTCCTTTAATTAATTTTTGTTTTTCTTAATCTCGCATTTTATGTTCATTTAAGTCTTACTCCATTAGTATTTAATATTTATTATTTATTATCTCTGCACTATACTATCCTTAGGTACCCTATTCCCATTCAATTAAGCATTTATTTAGTAAGGACATATAATTTATCTACAATAAACCTCTCAACCATCATATACGTTTCTGTGCTTTAGTTCACAGATTTATGTAAGCCATTACAGAGGGCGCTATGTGAGTTCCACTGTTTCCTGCCCAAATAATCTAGTCTTAAAAGAATAAGCTTGTACTTCTTGTGAGTTCAGGTTGGTCTAACTTCATCTGTTGTACAAGATTTATTTTTTTTACTAATTTTCAATTTAATTAAACCAACAGATTTTATTTTGAATCCCCCAAATGTCTCCAACACAGTGCTACATTTGACTATCTTTAACTATTTTTCGACTGCGCCATGTTTTATGTTGGCTATAAATAATAAGACCGATTATTATGAACACATATATTAACCTGTAACTTATACATGTGACTGGCTTTACACCCAAAACCAACTATATCCAACATGGAGGTAACAACAGTGTTGTCACAGTATCATACACATTATAATATCCAAACAATCCCAACCAATTTCTTTTCAATTATTTTCTCTGTTTGAAAATGTGATTTATATTTATGAACCAAGTCCTTTGGACAAAAATATAATGAGATATAGAAAAACTAAAATCAGATCTACAATCTGCATCAAGACTACCCTGCAGTTGTAAAATATTAATCCAAAAGTTTTAAAATACTGTACAGTGTATTTTTTTTATTTTAATAAATTCAAACAGCAACTTAAAAAAATAAAATAAACATTCTTTAAAATTAAGTATAGAGTTTTCATCATTGACCAAATTTAACAATTTATCTGTAAACATAAAAATTATATATTCAATACAAAATAGATTTTTTAAATTAATAAATAATCAACATACCTGTGAAGTCTGAGACGGGCAGATTCATCACCATAAAACAATTTCAAGCTTCCAATGTTCATATAAGTTTCTTGAGAAGAGATTATTGATTCAATATGAGAACTATTTTTAAAAACCATTGAAAGATGTACATCTACAAGAGCATAAGCTTTTATAACACCCACTTTTGGTTTTATATCATAACTTTCTTGGAGTAAGCCTGTAATTTATAAATAAAGGAATTTATTAAATCCACTATGTGATATTTTGACATCACCATTATAACCAAGATCAGATCAAAACCTTTTTCAAATTTGATCTAGTAATGAATGAGAGAAATAACAAGCATATAAGAGTTGGAGGTGGTGTTGACATACAACTTGAATTTGAAGTCAGCCAATATAGGTATGCGTGGCTCTAGTTCTATTTCAGATAAGTTCCAGAAATGACCTTGTGAAAAAAAATATAGAGGAGAACCACTGCAGCCAACAAGTGCTAGTGACAGGTAATAGTAAATCACACTCCTACAGTCCATTTATAAAAAAAAAATATTGTGGGTAAATGGTTGACTGTCGTGAATAATGAAGAGAAGAATAGTTGGGGTGATCAGTCAGATAAGATGGCAAAAATAAATGATAATATTTATTTTTGCACCTCTGATTCACACCTTTGGAGTCAGCCCTGATGAAGACCTGAATTTCAGGTTGAAACGTCGGCAAATGTCAAAATAAATATTATCATTTATTTTTGTCTTCTTATCTGACTGATCACCCCAACTATTCTTCTCTTCATTATAAAAAAAAAAAAATATTCCCAACACACAACAATAACTGCAGATTTAATACCATTTCCCCCCTAATATAATGAAAACTATTATTAATTGTCAGAAGAGTGGAAAATATAATTTTTTCATTAATCATTATTCATCCCATCATATTATTTCTCAAGAGTCTTTTCTGTCAGTATACCATATCTCACTAAAACTTCATCAAAAACATTAGTTGGTCTTGAATAAAAAATAAACAAACTATTCAAAAGTAATGTTCTTTTAAAATTAGACTTTAATGTTTAAAATGTTATGTGACACTTTCTTTAACCTAACCTTGACTCTTGAAAACAAATACTTTATTTCCTTATTCTGTTCAATGATATTCATGTTCCTTAATAACACTTACAGCCAAAAGATAAACGAGGTTATCTTCAGTCGTAACACCGTTTTTAAATTAGTTAAAAACTAAAATTGATATCTGATGAAGCCTTATTCTACTTTTTAAATATTTTATATTGAAACATGTTCTAGATAGCAACAATAAATGTTCACAAAGAGACTAATATTTATTACTATTTTTCAAAAGAAAATACCTTTTGTTAATAAATACTTACTTTTACTTATTTTCATATTAAATAGCCATTCGGAGACTGACTCCCCTCTGCCCTCCCACCCACAGATTCAATGAGTTGTGTAATTGAAAGAAAGAACTTTAAAGATTTTTCCACAATATAGAAGTTAAAATAATATAGGAGTTTTTTTATTTTATTTTATACTCTCCATATTAACCGGCTCTCCTGCTTAACCGATGATGACTCGGACCTGATGGGGATGGATAAGCAGAAGTCAGGAACTAATTTTTATCATAATATAATAAAAAAACTGAAACTTACCACAACTAAAATGAAAAAACAATGGGGATGAGCCAACATTCTCCAATGTGAACATAACTTTCAAAGAATTATTTAAAGTGAGATAACGAACATTAGATAAAAGATCAGAAGTAAATCCATGTAAAATTAATTTGCTTTTTCCACCAAAAGCATTAAGACGCACCTACAAAAAAATAAAAATATACGAACACATTAGGCTGATTTAATTTAATAATGAAACAAGAATAGGATAAATCTATTTTCTTCCTCTGTTTAAAAAAATATGGGAGAACTTTCGTATGAATAAAAGATAATAGGTTTTAAAAGACAATTTAAATAGGTTAATTTAAGAAATTTTATATTTTTACTATTTCTTATAAAAGTTTATTATTTTAAGTACTTGGTTATTCTAGTTTTATTTTAAAAACAGCTGTAGTTTTGCTTAAAATATACCAAAATGTAATGAATTTAAAAAAAAAAATTGTGGTGGCCCTAAACTCTTGACTGATACTGTATTGTTATTATTTTAATAATTTAATTTTTTTTTATAAATGAAACATTTAATTATCTTTTGTTTAGATAACAAAATTGTGTTAATTTTAAAAGTATGCAAACAACTTTGTAGAGTAAAAATGATACTGAAGTTATATATAATAATGATTAAAAATTATAGTAATTAAAGAAATTACCTTCTTTGAAGTTTGTTTTGATTGTGATTCAATTATAACATAACCTGAAGCCTCACCAACCTTATTAGGCTGAAATAATATGGGTAATTCATAAGAGCCTGCACTATCAATTAATGCAGAAGCAGATGAACTTAATGAAGACGAATTTGGCCAGTCAATAACAATCTGTGAAATAAAACCATATATTAAAAATAGATTACTGTTAAACAAGAAACAAGGATTAATTATCCAATGGACAAATATGTTTAACAAAATTGAAACTTCTCTGATTCTAAAGCCCCTCCCCATCACCCCCTACAAACTAAGAATATAAATATGAAAAAGAACAAATAGTTTATTTATAACTAAACCTATCACTACTTTGTCCACTTAAATTGATTGTCATGTAGACCGGTGAGGTGCATATTTACTTTTCCATAGTTCACAGATGTTTTATCAGTCAAAAATATAACAATAATAGAAACAAAGAAGTTGCTTTGAAAGTGGGAATCTGTAGTCCAATAGGAGGCCATGGCTTGTGACGAAAAAAAAAACTTGTTCTATAAGCAACACTTAAGTTGTGAAATAAGCTTTCTAAGAGAAATAACTCATGCCATAAATATTGTAATAACCTCATCTTTATTTAATGGTTATTTATTAAATTTCATATTATGAAATAGTTATATAAAATTTTACCATGTAATCCAAGAAACTTTCGCAGGCTTAGATATAACCATGTTCAAGGTAACAAAAAATCATGGGAAAAATTTATTTTTATTTCAAAATACGGAAAAGCATGAAAGCGATCAGATTTTAACAAATTCATTAAAATTAACTAACTGAAGGTGATTTTTTTTTTTTTTCCTCTTTGTTGCTCTCCTTTTAGGCTATATGTGGGTTTTCTCAGGCAAGGCAGTAAGGGTGGGGTATTAATGTCTGAGTTAAAAATCCCCCAGCACTGGGACACAAACTCATACTTATTTTATCAAATTATATCTTTGATCAGGTTGCCAGGCAACGGCGGAGCTGTGCACACGCGTTAGCCGCTCGGCCATCTCATCTAACTGAATGGTGCTATAGCACTAGTTGAACTTTGGCCTCACATAGTATTAATAGCCATCCTGCCTTCCTTCGCCATCCTCTTACTCCCATCTGTTTTAAATCATCCTCTACATCATCCAACCACCTCAGCCTTGGTCTTCTCATCAGTCTCTTTCCACCTGGCCTGCCATTCATAATCTTTTTAGGTAACCTCTCATCTGGCATCCTTTCAACATGGTTCAGACATTGCAACCTTCCTTCTTTGATGATAACCATATTAGGCTCACTAAACAGCTGTTCGATCTCTCTATTTTTCTAGTTTTCCAATGTTCATCCCTGTTTATTGGATCAAATATCTTTCAGAGCATCTTTCTCTCACAAATTCTCAGGATCTTGAGAGCATCTTTCTCTCTCCTTAGTCATCAACAAGCACTCGCTTCCATATGTCACCACTAATGTTATTATAGCCTTGTATATTATGATTATTTCTGATCAAGACAATACTTGGAATTTAAACACCTTATTAAGCACAAAAAAGCATCTGCTTCCAGCTGCTATTCTGGCTTTGATCTCTGCACTTATATAATTTTCTTCTGTTACTAGAGATCCCAGATATTTGAAGCTCTCTAACAGCGTTTGAAGTCATGTCTATTAATTGGTACTTCTTCTTCCCGACCTGCTTGAGGAGTTCTAGATGTTCTCATTTACTCTGTCTCAGTTTAATTTATCCTCAAGCTCCATTCTTTCAATGCTCCTGAAAGGGCTGGTAATGTGCGAGCTGTGATAGCTGCATCGTCTACATATGCCATGTGCTGGGTGAACCTGTTATAAATGTTTCCTCTGAGATTGGTTCTAATCACCTTTTTGAGTCAGGTTGAATACTATAGGCGACAGTGGGTCTTAACCAAAATTATAACCATTATTAAAGATTAACTTGTCTTAGTCCACCTGCTACATCAAGCTCTTTTGACTGAGCTCCAACAACTCTTACCTGAGGCTTTGTTTCCTTCCACATCATTTGAATGAACCTCATCAGCTTTGGTGGGATACCTAGGGATATCCCCAACTACCCTTTCCCTGTCTACCTATTCATATGCCTGCTTCAAATCTATAAAAAGGTTGTGCAGGCTAATGTTATGCTCGTGACTCTTTTCCAATAGCTGTCGTAATGTGAAGATAAAGTCAACTGTGGATCTTTCTTGCCTAAAACCACACTGCTAATCATCAATAACCCTCCCTCTCTGACCATTTCAAGTGTGTTTTCTAAAGAAAAATGATTTTTCCAGATGCTTTATGCAAGAATCTTTTCATTACTGATGGCTCTGTAATTAATAATGCACTTGATTTTCGGCTTCCATGTAAATTACTTGAACAAATATACTTTACTGGTACCAATAACAATTAGACTTGTCTAAGCCAATTATTTGTTCATGTTTTTTGATCCTCTGATTGTCCTACTTTAATCGAAGACCAATTATGGGAAAGTTAAACCAAATACTGAGTGTCAGTGACCAAAAAACTAACCCAACTCAAATTCATTAGATTGCCGCATTTGGACGGCATTTTGGGACAGTATGGCCACTTTCTTTTCTGGGAACAATGCCTTTTTTATCATTATTTATAACTAACTATTACTTTCATTAATAAAAAAATATAAAATATTTAATACATTAAATTCAGAGATAGTAATAAACTTAAAGAGAGGATGGCTTATAAGCTAAAAATCAAACTATTTCAGATATAACCATGAAGCTTTTATGGAACTTTTTTGAAAACCAAAGGTTCCATTTTAACAGTTTCTGTGAAACATTTTAGGAAAAAATTTTTTAAAATAAAAGTTCTAAGGAACTTTTTTGCAATAAAGTTCCAGGTTTATGGTAAAAGTTTAACTTGTATTTATTAAAGTTAAAGTTATCGAAAAAAAGTTCAGTGAAACTAAAAATTAAAACCAACTGGCCTTAAATTAGAGTTATAATTTGTCTTAGATGAATTACTCATGATTCTAATGAGTCGTTAGTTTGAGATACTATGGATAAAAATAATTTTTTAGATCAAATATTTAGCGAAATCAACAAAATATTTAAATAAAAGTGTTTAAAAATAAAAGTTGTGTAAAATCTGTACTTGAAAAGTTGATATGGAAAAAGTTATAGTTCCAAAACAACTGAAAAACTTCTCCAGTAATACCGAAACTTTTTGAAAATAAAAGTTTTTTTTCTGTTTCAAGCTCTGGATGTAACACTAGTGCAATGCAGACTAGAAAACACATCTGTACTAATCTAGATGATGTTCAGGGAGAGGGAGGGAAATAGTCAAAATGTTAAACAAAATAGTAACCTAATTTTTAGATCATAGGTTTTTTTTAATTTTCAATACTAGTATTGTCAGGTCATACTTTGATTTTCTTTCATATCTTTCTTTGTATTTGAAATTTTTTGTATGATAACATGGAGCTACTAGAACCCATTCAAAAAGATTTTAAACCACACCTAGATGTTATCTTATTATAGAAATATAGATATCATTGATGATCTCTATAACAGGTAGCAGCACTAGCTCTAAATTCTGAACATTTTAGCATTTTACCATGTTTCCACTATTTTTATCAGTTTGGGCCAAAGTAATTCCCTAAGGTTCAAGAAGCAAAAAAGTTCAGTACTTTCATTGTTTTAAATTTTATAGTTATTTTTTATTTATGAATAAGAGATTGTCGTTCTTGTTTGGGTAAGCATGAAGAAAGCCTTCATTAAATATTTTACTTATTTTGACCATTCCCCTATTTTCTAAATTGTAATAAAATAAATTTAGACAGAATAATTTTACTTTAAATGAGCTATTCCCTTGAATTGAAAACTTGTATTTGTCCGGTTTTTCTTCTTGGGCATGGATAATATGCAAAATCTTTGTTCTGCTATTTCCCACTTCAGTATTTGACCATACTAAACATTCTTCAAAAGTAACTGGCTTTTTATCTAAAAAATAAAAATGAAAGCTTTTAAGATTAAGAAACAATTTTAAAGCTAAATAAAATAAATGTTAACAAATTAAATAGTTATAATTAAGAACATTTCAGCATATACTTAAAATAAATTCATATTAGCATTTCATTTATTAAACATAATTATTCAAATAAACATTATTTTTCATCCTTACAGTTTTAACAGTCAACTATATATCCATTTCTAAATAATTTTTAGTAGTTTACACAGTAAGAATGCATCTTGCACAAACCTTGACCACAGTCTAGTTTTTTTAGATTAACTTATAAACATAATATTAGAATTACTTATTATAAAATACTGAGGATGGGAGGATGGCTGAGCATGTTGGGGTGTGGTTCCCAGAATGCCTGATTCCGAACGTTTTGGGGGTCCATTCACACCTGGGTCGGTTAATCTATTAATGTGTTCAATAAAGAAAAACCAAAATAAGTAAAGTTATTTGAATGTTTGCCAATGTTTCGATATAAGTAGTAGACCTTCATCAAGGTTAAGTAAAACATGATGACAACTAATGAAATAGGATGAATAATAGTACAACAATAAAATATACATATAGTTTCCCCAACTAACTAATTAATTCTAATTGAACTAATTAGGTCGACAATACTTCCACCAATAAACTAAGCTGATAAAAGTTATTTTCCATAGATAAAGGACAAAATTATGGAGAATTAATAATTACTAGTATCAGTAAAAGTAATGCACTTAATTAGCATTATGTACATCATTATGATAACCATTAGAAATATAAGCTGCTAGAAATCGATAATTAATAAAATAAAAATCAAATCAGATCAAAATTTTGATTTGGAATTTAAAAATTCTCTTCCAAAAAATTCCCGGTTTTTCGAGATTTTACCCTTTCTTTCTCTCAAATTTTTACCTTTTTCTTCAGAATTTTCTCAGTTTTTCTACTCATCTCCTCCCCCCGTAAATACCTCTGTTTCACGTGAGGTGTTAGGATTCAAAACCAGTTACATCCATTTATTAAAAAATATATCTTTTATTTTTGACAAGTTTTTAATGTTTATTTTTATAAAATTAGATGTATTTGTATCAAAACCATTTAGATCTTCCAAAAATCAATACCAAAAGATTCCATTTTCCTATCAAAAGTGGTTTTATACAACCTTTTTTGATCAGTTCTGAAGCATTTTTGAAAATGGATGTAATCGGTTTTGAAACCAAACGCCTCACATAAAACATAATGAGTACAGCTGCCTACAGTAGAATGTAAGCTCTTATTGCAACCTGTATTCATGTTACTTTTTATTTTATTTTATGAAAAGTATATTTAAGTACTGGTCTGCACATATATAAAAAGAAACACCAGACTATGAGCTAAAAGCAACAGCACCAGAAACTATAGCTCAAAAGTATGGCTTCACATTTATACTGATGTATCACCTAAATCAGCAGTCAAAAATGCTAGGGCAGCGGTGTACTCGAGGGAGTTTTAGTTCAGTACTGCGGTGGGTGAGGATGGTATGACTTTTAACAGTGGGAAAGCAGCGATCCTCAAAGCCATAAGAACACTATCTGGAAGACAAGTCCTGAGTGCTGTTCTCTTCATCAACTCTCAAGCAGCCATCCTTGCTGTTACTGACGTGAATGAAAGTCTGTCGAGTGCTATCTTCGAGTGCGAAATCCCTCCTCTGTGTACTAACACTCCGAGGCACCAATGCGGTCCTACAATGGATTCCGAGCCATTGCGGGATTCCAGGAAATGAGGAAGCAGATAGTCTCGCCAAGAGAGGAACAAAATTGCCTCAACCAGACCATTCGAAATCTTACGATTCAATTCGAAGAATGGTGAGGATGGTAGTGGAGGAGGAAATAAAAAAAAAAAAAAAATACACAAAGATAAGGTGGAAGGGAGGCATTATGAATATTTGATGGAAATTTAAAATTTTCTTTATTTAAATTATTACAATATTTTCAAGTTATTTTGCTGGGATGAAATGGTATTTCAAAACCAGCATGTTTGACTTATGAGCTATGAGCTATTCTTATGAGCTATTGGAAGTTTCCTATGTCGGATTTTGTTGGAGAAAGGGGAAGAATGATAGAAAACTGACATTTATTTAAAATATTCCCCCAAAAAAGAGGTTTATTCCAAATATTGTTCAGCACAATATTAAAGTACTTTAAAATCTTTATCAAAATGATCTTGAAAATATTTTTTATTAATTCAACTGGTACATACCTATTTATCTCTCTATTATATAAAAAAGTTTTTAGTGACTTTCATAATTTATTTTATTTTAGTATTAGAAGAGTAGGAGATTACAGTTCTCCTATTAGCTCTATAATAAGCACTAATTATACAGCTGTTCATTTAATTATATAAGTGTTGAGCTCCTGTAATCTCATATTCTTCTAACACAAAATAGATATTTATGGCCTTTAGTTACATTAATTAGTGGTGTAGGGAGGTGGCGGTCCCAGTCATCAGACTGCAAACAGCCACTGGCCCTCCAGATTGAGGGAACAGTACTCTGACGCACACTAATTATAGCACACTACAGCCAAAGGTCACATACACTATATACCTTATTGTCACTTCCCCTAGGAAGGTGGAAGCCCTGGAAGGGGAAGCTGGTCAGGAGGCTTAGAGGAGGCAGCCCTTCCATCTGACTCGGGGGCTGAAAGGGCTAATAACCCACACCCCTTAAACCAAAATTATTATGAACCCTCAAAGGCTCAAAGGAAAGATAGCCGGAGTGATTTAAGGAAACGATATAGGCATGGAAAAGAAATTGATCTCAAAATAGTGACTTGGAATGTAAGCGGATTAAACCAACCAGGGAAAAGCAAAAATCTAGAATTGGAACTGGATAAATATAACGTGGATATCGTGGCAATACAGGAAAGCAAATGGAAGAATGTAGAGATTTGGGATCTGATTAGGTACACAATGTTAAATAGTCGAGATGAAAACAATGTTTTTGGAATAGGTTTCATGATAAGAAAATCGGGGGTGGTGTGATCTCGTCCTCGTCGTGCCCCTGGATAACCAACCAAACGATCACATAGTCGCCAGACTCCCAGCGTCACCAATAGCGACTTATGGCGCGGCCAGCACAAAGCCTGGCCAACGCAAACGGCCTTTCTCAAGGCCATAACAACTTTATCTTAAAGACTCTTTTTTGGAATGCGGGTGGTCTCACCAGCGAAAAGTACACAGAATTGAAGTATTTTATATCCTCAAATAAAATTGATCTATTTTGCATTGTTGAGGCAGGCGCTGCTACTGATTGTCTTGAATACTTCAGGTATCCAGATTTCCAAATTTACTCACTGCCAAGGGCTAGGCAGATAGCATCAGGAATACTTGTTGGTGTAAGGTCTTCCTTCACGGTCAAGTTTCAAGTTAAAAAGGAAATGGATGCAAATGATAGATTGGAAGGAGTGGAAATCAATCTGTGGTCAAACAATTTCCACCACCAAATATTTGTCATCTATAACCCCCCTAATAATAAACCGAATTTGGGTTGGCTGGAGGATTCTTTGACGGACAAATCCCTTGTGTATGGAGACTTCAACGCGCACTCCAGGCGCTGGGGTTACACAAACTCAAATTCAGCGGGGAAAACTCTGGAAGAATTTATCGATACAAATATGATTGAATTTGTGGAAAACGAAAATTCAAAGCCCACTTTTATGGACTACAAAGGTAATAGTTCCCACCCTGACCTATTATTGGTGCACCCACGAATAGCTCCGCTGATCTCCCACACAGTTGCCTCTCCACCTGGAGCATTTGGCCACAGGATAATGCTTGCCTATCTTAATGGCAATTTAAAGTCTTATAATGATTCAGTGCCTCGAATGCTCCCATGGAATTTGAAAAAAGCCAATTGGAATAAATTCTCTCAGCTCACTCGCACAGCCATTACGGATAAAACCATTACGGAAAATGTAGATATAAGCTGCACCCGACTTCAAGCGGCAATTCTCGAGTGTGCAAAGCAGTCCATTCCTCGGGGATTTATGAAAAGATACTCCCCATTCTGGAGTGACAAACTACAGAAACTAAAAGATAGTAGAGATGCAGCAAGAAAAGATGTAGAAATGTCAAAGAAACCGGAAGATATAGTAAGGCTAAAACAACTTACAGCAACCCTTAAGTACAATATAATTCAAGCCAAAAGAAAAGCTTTCAAAGAATATTTGGCCAACCTGGATTTTCGAAGAGATGGAGTAAAAGCACATAGATTCATCTCAAAACTAAATGGTGGCAAAGACCCAAGGAACAACCCTCTGAAGTTCAATAACAAAGAGATATATACCGGACTTGCCATAGCAAGAAACTTTTGTAAATTCTTTGCAAAGGCTTCTAATTATAAGCCAGCAGTAGGAGATAAGAAAATTAATACCAAACCACAAATCCTATGTCTGAATTCCTCTGAAGCCCAACTCTTTGAAGACGACTTTAGTAAGGAAGAGCTTGAACTTGCACTGGCACAAACAAAGAAGGGAAAAAGCGGTGGCCCTGATGACATATTACCAGAGTTTCTTATTCACCTGGATGCAAAAGCCAAGCTCATTGTGCTAGATTTTCTCAATGCTGTGTGGAGGTCGAAATATCCTAGTGCTTGGAGGAAGGCTGAGGTTGTCCCAATTCTCAAGAAAGGTAAATGTTCTTCTTGCCCATCTAACTACCGACCTATATCGCTCACAAGTGTTTTTTCTAAGCTCTACGAGAGAATGGTCCTAGCCCGGTTGCAGATATACCTTGATAGAGAAAACAAGATGTCATCAAAGCAAGCAGGTTTCCGGAAGCACCGATGTACAATTGAGCAGGTGGCTCGTTTTAGTGAGGATGTAAAAGACGGATTCCAACGCAAACAACATACTCTTGCAGTATATGTTGATTTTAAAGCTGCTTTTGACAGAGTCTGCCGGAAAGTACTTCTGAATAAACTCCTCAAAATGAACATCAGTGGAAAAATGTACCGAGCCATACGTTCCTTCTTGGCCCAGAGGTTTCTCAGAGTAAGATACAATGGCTGGTGCTCAGGCTTCAGAACTTTTAGTCAAGGAGTTCCACAAGGATCTGTTTTAAGCCCCACACTCTTTAATATAATGATTGATGACTTAATGGCTGTACTCGAGGGAATACCCGGAATATCTGCTCTACTGTTCGCTGATGATCTACTAGTATATGCGACTAGTAGCAACATAACAGCACTCGAAGCAGCAATTAATGAGGCAATGGCAAGACTTTTTACCTGGGCCAAGTGTAATGAAATGGAAGTAAATACGCAGAAAACTGAATTCCAACTGTTCACCTTATCAACAAAAGGGTGCGAGCTGGAAATAATCTACAATAATGTTCCTTTACCAAGAACTTATGCAGGCAAATATCTTGGAGTTAGGTTAGATACAAAAATGATCTGGAACAGACAAATTGAAGAGATGGTGGAAAAGGGGGAAAACAGGCTAAAACTTCTGAAACGCCTTGGAGGAAAAACATGGGGGGCCACCCAGGATGTGATGGGTCTTGCATATAAAACCTATGTACGCCCAGTACTGGAATACGGTTCTGAAGCCATCTGTACTGCGGCTGATGCATCCCTGAAAAGATTAGACGACCAGCAGAACAAAGCTCTGCGTTTGATTTTGGGTGCACCGCGCTCAACCCCTGTTGTGGCTATGGAACTGCAGACCACAGTAGAACCTCTATCGAAACGGCGTGAGCGAGCTGCAATGTGCCTTCATGAGCGAATGAAAAGAATAGACCAAGAGTTTTGGGAACAATACAAAATCCCCTCTCAACGGCTCAAGACACAAAAATCCTTCATGCTGAAGGCGATGGCACTACTTGAAGAAAGAGGGCTTGACTGCGAAGAAAGGGAACCATTTATACATCCACAGTTACCAATTCACAATCACGCATGCAATGCAGAACTGCAACTCCTTCATAAGGTGGATAAGAAAAAAACACCTGAATACGAGCTAAAAGCATTAGCATTAGAAACCATAGCTCAAAAGTACCCTCCTCAAGATTGGTTCCATATCTATACCGACGGATCAGCTGAATCAGCCGTTAAAAATGCTGGAGCAGGGGTTTACTCAAGAGAATTCCAAATCAGCGCTGCGGTGGGAAAAGATGGAACAAATTTCGACGGTGAGATAGCGGCGATCCTCATAGCCTTAAGAACATTGTCTAGAAGACGGGATCAGAGCGCTGTTCTCTTCATCGACTCCCAAGCAGCCATCCTTGCTGTCACAAGCACGAATGAATGTTTATCGAGTGCTATATTGGAATGTAAATCCCTCCTCTCTAACCTGACACACCGAGGCACCAATGTGGTCCTACAGTGGATCCCCAGCCATTGTGGGATTCCGGGTAACGTTGAGGCTGATATTCTTGCCAAGCGAGGAACAGATTTGCCTCAGCCGATACATCCAAAACCTTACGACTCTATACGGCGAATGGTGAAGATGGTAGTGAAGGAGGAAATAAGAAAAGTACATTTCGGCAAAGTGGAAGGGAAGCGTTACGAGTGGTTGAAGGATAACCCGATCCCAGCTGAGCTGCCGAGAAGAGATGCAGTTGCCTGCTTCCGCCTGGCCACTGGTCACGACTATCTGCAGAGTCATCTCTACAAGATAGGCGTCGCCAAGGATCCTAGTTGTAAATTGTGTCATCTAGGAACAATGGATGCAGACCATCTAGACGCGTGTCCTGCCTTGAGGGACATAAGCGACAAAAAATTTTCAAATATACATATCAGAAAATCGAAATTATACTGGGCAGCAAGATGTCGGATGGCCAAATGACCAACGAATGGCATAAGAAAAAAAAAAATGATAAGAAAATCATTAAAGCAAGCTTTAATAGATTATAAATTAATAAACAAGAGAATTTGTAAGACAAGGATAAAAGGGAGGTTCTGTAATGCATCCTTGATTAGTGTACATGCCACAGCTGAAGAAAAGGAAGCGGACGTTAAAGACGACTTCTATGGGACCCGCACAAATGAATTGGAAAAAATTCCTGGATACAACATAAAAATCATTCTGGGATTTTAATGCGAAAGTGGGCAAAGAAGAAGTTTTTAAACCAACCATTGGTATGCAAAGATGCAATTTAAAAACTTCCAGGTACCAACAACTCGAATACTATAATCTGCACATTTAAACACTAATGGAACCAGTACTCTTTATCTAAAGATCTTTATAGTTGGGAAATCATTATTAATTGTTATTTAGTTTCTTGTAGTTATTAAGAGGGGCATTAAAATGAAGTTATATAGTTTTTTAAATTAATATATGATTCAGATGAATAAAATATAATATGAAATCAATAATAGGTAAGATATACTATTTCATGCACAGATAGGCTTCTACTTGTGCAGTCAAAAGAATTAGTAGAAAGGATATAGCTCATGAGGATAGAAATCAGCAAGCAGATAGAGACATAGCTAAAGTGCAAAACTGATGAAAACACAGTTAAATAAATACAAACGTCAATATTATGGTTAATAATCAATGAAAGGATTGATGAAGGGATAGGAGTATATCAAGAGCCCCTACATCATGAATTAGAAGGAAATTTGGGAAGAGAAGAGTGACAAATGTGGAGTATAATATATTTATCACATGCAGTTAAAATATAGAAATGATTTTTCATGAAATTAACATACTACTAGATGGACCAGAGTTGACAACACAGCGTTTAACAGGTTCCAAGATTTCAGTGTCAGCAGGTGCTTTATTTTTCCCTAAAAAAATTGCAAATTATACTATGTATAAGTTATATTTCAATTTATAAAAGTGATAAAATACAAATAAATCAACTATAGTTTTGGCCAAATATTTTATGCCACTTCGATAAAATATTTTATTTCTTTATATAGTGGCTTTGGTGTATTTGTTTTGATGAATTGAAGTATTAAATTTCTTAAATCCGTTGAATGTCAACAATTGTGATAACAGCATCCAGGAAACACAAGCCTGCCACAACTGCTGTCAATGGCATGGATAAAATAATAACTGATCTTGGATTAAATAATAACTGAAATTTTTCACGATTTTAAGAATAGCATGTATATGTTGCTGATACAGAATAATAGTGGTAGGTATAAAAGATTAAAGTACAGTATTAAATTGAATTTAAAAGAGTTTTATTTAATTTAAATTTTTATTTCAAGATCCTAAACTTACAATTGCATCTTGAGAACCCAATATCATCATAAATTTTAATGGAACCAACAATTAAACATTATTTAGCATTAGAATTTAGCCAGTTCAACTTTAGCGATAAATGTATAACTTCAGGGCATATGATAATGGCTTAAGTTAGCAGATATAATAGGCCCCTTGCTTTAGCATGATGAGGTGAATTAAGCAAAAAAATTCATAAAATTAATTAGTAGAATAAAAATTAAATATAGTTAAATTACCAGCTTTTAACAACTGCTCCATAATCTTTCTTGGATCAGTATCCTCCAAACAATTTTTTAAAGCTGAAGAAAGTTCTTCAATTGTAGGAGCATAACTATTCTGTTGTTTAGTTTCATTTTCATGTTTTGATGAAGATAATTCTTGATCTATAGGCAGAAAAATAAATCAGTCAAGAAAATAATAATTTAAGAGTAAATTAAAGTAATAAATTAAGCAATTCATATATTTTTTGTGAGCCAAGTAATAATTGATATAAACAATATTAGCTTTCTGATTTTTGTCAATGAACATGGCGTCTATTTCATTGGGTATCCTCACTTTATCATAGATAACTCTACCGATATTTTCAATCCTCTTTTTTAAATCCAGCGTGTATTTGGTCCACAGGCACTCTCCCTAGGTCTTCTCTTCATAGCCTCCTGCCTCTTTTCTTTTTCTTCTGGGTCTC
Organism: Nezara viridula; assembly: GCA_928085145.1. NCBI lineage: Eukaryota > Metazoa > Arthropoda > Insecta > Hemiptera > Pentatomidae > Nezara > Nezara viridula. Next base: position 112,474,320 of record OV725078.1, read on the forward strand.
AAACTTATTATTGGCTACTCGCTGTCCCTTCCACCTCAGGACCATCCAAGACCATTGCCTCATCTTTTTCAAGATTGCTACACTCTTAACTATCCTTCGCCAGCAATAAAATTCTCCAAACATACTTGACTCCCGTTTAAAGTCTCATATATCCCAGCATTTGCAGGATCTCTCCTTAAATCCAACTTTGTTGGTCTCATGTAGTGCACCGTTGTTAAAATATCCAAGCTTACTCTCAATGTGGCCACCTCTTATATTATCAGGGACCACCATTTTGTTCTTCCCTTCGTCTTCAGTAAATCTTCTTCTGGGGGATCTATCTTAGAGTTCCTGAGATTCTTCAAATCCTGCCATTTCTAACTTAGAAATTGTCCTCAAGACATAATAATTGACACAAGAGTAGTCTATTTTTTTTTTTAAGTTTTGGAAAAAATTCGGGATTTGGGTTCCTTTCACTTCCAAAGTATAATGGACATTTACATCTCTTGTCCATAACCCCCCTCCCTCAACAAAAACAATAATACAAAACTTACTTCCACTCAAAATTTTTGGGAGCTCTTGTCCACTAAGTGTTCTGGCTCGCCACTAAGTGCCCTTTGGCTCTTAACCAGCCACCACACCTAACTGGAACACTAAAGTAAAAATATGTCTTACCTTGGCGGAATCAAACTTTGCACTGAGCTCTGAGAACAATAAACATGTGGGACTAATCCTCAGGAACACATTGAGCATAGGTCCTTCCTGTTTGACAGTCAGGATGCTATTTAATTCTCAACCCACTGTCCTTAAGTCAAACAGAGGGGTTACTTCCTTAGAGCATACTAACTTGCTCCCTCATCCGAGGCAGCTTCCTACGAGAGGTCACCCTAGAATATGAAGTCTGAGTGACCTTGTGTTAGTTTTGAGAATAGTGTTATGTTCTGTGTGTATGTTCGTGCAGTGTACTGAATTTAGGAAAACTGAGGATCATTAATTTCCACTAGCTGTGCACTTCAGCTAGTCTCTCCAGGTATATATGGATAACTGAATCTGAATGATAAAAGAACCAAAAAACAATGGTGACAAGTATTTTTAGGTCAGTTTGAAGTATACACTAAAGACAATTATTCTCAGGAAATTAGATTAGAGGGATTTAAAATCTATAAAATTAGGGTTTTTCAGGGCCAGGAGTTCAGGGCAGGGAATTAATGGCAAAGTTAAAAACTCCCCTGAGCACTGGGACGTGAAGTTGTGTTTATTTTATTGTCTCCAACTTCGGTTATCAGGTTCCTGGGTAATGCGCGGCGCTGTGCATACAAGTTAGCCTGCTCGGCCACCCCGAGAGAACTTAAATTAATTTGGATGTATGCAACCCATCTTGTGATTATATTTTAAAGTTTCAGGCTAGTAGATAATACCCTACAATATGCCCTTCACTAGTCTGCCTATGAAAATCAAGGAGTCTGGAGAATTTATCAGAAGCCTATGAGAATCAACGAGCATTTTCCAGAGATTTACAGCTTTTTATCTTCGTTATCAAAAATCTTGGATACAAGGTATTGATTTCTACCTTCCTCGGCTGCCAGCTGGATTGGAAATAGCTTCACCTCCCATATAAAAACTGGTAATGAAAGTCCTGGTTAATTTATTCTATCATGAACTTTATAGTTTTATAATGAAACAGTGCCATTAAAAATGTAGAGTGCAGATGGTTCACCTTAGATTTCCCACGGAGAATAACCTCTTCTTAATTTTTGGAGAATCACCTAATAGCCATTTCTTTATTTATTTTTCTAGATATTTCCATTAGATTTATTGGTATGAAATATTATACCACAGAAAAACTTTTTTTAAATAACTAATTTGGAAGTTTTCTTTGTTGTTGTTTTTTACTATCATTATTAATTTGGTTTTCTGAAAAAAAATTCATAATTATTTATTTTTATATATAACATAATTTGTGTATATTTTAAAAGAGAACGGTTGGAGTAATCAGTCAAAAAAAAGAAAAAAAAGTAAAAATAAACAAGTATTTTTAAATAAATACACTTCTTTATTTTTACTGATCACCACAACCATTCTTCTCTTCAATTATTCACAACAGTCAACCATCAATCAACAATTATATATAATTGGTAATTGGTTGACTGTCGTGGATAATGAAGAGAAGAATAGTTGGGGTGCTCAGTCAAAAAGGAAGGCAAAAAAATAGGGGAGAATCACTTAAGGAGATTGCCCTTGACACTTAAGGAGAAAGCCCTGATGAAGGCCTGAACTTCAGGTCGAAACGTCGGCATATGTAAAAAATAAATATTATAATTTATTTTTTTGCCTTCCTTTTTGACTGAGCACCCCAACTATTCTTCTCTTCATCACAATTATATATATTTTATGTTTATGTTATAATCCCTTGCTTCAGGATTAAAATTATATATTTTTTTTTCTCCAAATTATAATTAAGTTTGTTTCTATTTTTTATCATATTTATTTTTTGGAAGAATTCAAATGACTGGCACCTACATTTAAAAAATTTACTATGATTTCAAATACTTTATCATAAAATAAATTAAAATACCTATTTCTCGTTTAGTCTTCACTGAAATAATTTCTTTATCTTTCTTGCTAATATGAGCTTGAAGCTCACAAAACAGGGAATCTTCCGTTGGCATAAAACTAATGGATAGAAAAATAATATTTATAAAATTTAATTCATTAATTAATTTAATGATCATTAGAAAGTAGAAATTAGGTTAGGAAGAGAGAGAAAAAATATAAGAGAAATGTATAAGGGGAGGAGGAGGGGGAGGGAGGGAGAGAGAAAGAGAATGAGTGAGAGAGAGAGAGAGATAGAGATAGATAGAGATAGAGATAGAGAGAGAGAGTGAGAGAGAGAAGGGAAAGAAAAGAAAATTGAATGTTACGAGAAAAAAAAATTTACTATGCTTACATATATTGGAAAGATACTAGGGGTATTCGTGCACTTATTTTACAATCTTAATGTGCTATCATGCTAAGCAGTCAACACAAATTTTGAATGAATGGTAAATAACCTGTCTGTGCTAATGTGTTATTAGTTATAGTAACGTTTTGATTTATTTTTAAAATGCCAAAGCGAAGTGCTAAGACTGAGTTGATAGATTATTTGGTTAAAAATGCTTTATTGAAAGCATGAATGAAGATTCAGATGATTCAGGAGGCAAAGAACTCGATGAATATACAGATGAAAGCCTAGCTGTCTTTACATTCCATTTCTGTAGATATTGTACTAAAAACAAAGAATCAAAACCTTACAATAACCTTCTCTGTGTATTTACAAAGTTAACAACACTTTACAGGACCTTAGGCTGCATTAAAATCGAGAGTGCTAGCAGCCATATTTAATATAGATAACGTAAATAATTTTCTCGACTTCACACATTTAAGAGATTTACAATACTTAGCACTGGTTGCATGAATACCTCTAATGTATATTTGTTTATTAGTTTTTGAAGATTGTCCATTCATTAATAAGTATGCTGTAAATAATGCTATACAATAAGTATTTAGCAACCCAATACAATTGGGCAGCACTCTGTATGAAAATAAAATGTTTCTATCTTGAAATATCCCAATAAATACATTACTATTGGGTTGTTCAGAAAATAATGCAGGATTTTGGTTTAAAAAGTAAAAAAGAAAGATATACAACTGTTTTATTTAATCAAAATAGTCTCTACAACTATCAATACATTTCTGCCAATGTAGTGGCAAATTTTCCTTTCCCTCGGAATAGAATTTATAAACTCCAAAATTTCTAATTCATTTGCATTTTCTAATTCCTTTTGTCCATTAAATTTTTTGTCAGGTAACAGGATGGACCACAGGAAGTAGCGGTCCAGGTGTCTAAAAAAATCGGTCCGGAGTAGGGGGGATGTGGCAGAGTTTCATATCCACACTGCAACAGTTTTTGTGAAGCCACAGGTGAGACATTTGGCCGGGCATTATAATGCAACAAAATGGGCCCCTTCCAATTGACCAAATATGGCATCATTATTGCCAATTTCAGATGCATTGAATTAATTCGGTTATAATAAGATTTGTCATTGATGGTTTCCATAGGATACAAGAAGCTGTAGTTTATCAAACCAAATAAAGCCCACTAAACAGTAACCATCACCTTTTTTTGATGAGTTGGGGGCTTTGGAAAATGTTCTGCTGCTGTCCAGAAAGTTATCATAAAGTATCCACTTTTCATCACAAGTAACAACTTTGGACAAAAAAGGGTCGTTTTTGTTTTGGCAAAGAAGTGTAGCACAAACTTTATAATGCTTTTTTTTTTTTTTTTTTTTTTTTGCAGTTGTTTAATATATGTGGAACACAACTTTCAAGCTTTTTTACCTTTCCAATCGCTTTGATATGGTCATCGACGGTCGATTTGCTTAGGTTAAGTTTCCTTGCAATTTCTTAAACAGTTGTTCTGGGGTTTTCTTCCACCAAAGCCACCAGAACATGGTCATCAAGAGAGGAAATTGTTCGACGACCTTCTTTGTCTTTAAGGCAATCACCCTGTCAATGCCGAATAAATGGAATCTTAGTTCAGCAAACATGTCGCACCAGCAAATAATAATATAAGCTGTTTCATCCTCCTGACCACAGAACCTCCAAAGAGACGACTACGATAGCCGGAGATTGAACATTTGATATTTCAGTTTACAGAGTACAGAATATACCGCTGGATTTTCTTAAATGAGTTCCTGCTCAAGTTAATTAGTAGGTTGCTTCTCTTTGGATAGATTCCATCCAAGAACAATCTAGAATACGTCTTTTTTTTCAAGCACCAGTATTTTTTTACTTCAGCACCATAAATCTCCCCAATTATATTATTTATTAGACATAAACTAATTCCACAAATGGGTTTGGGAGTTATGAGAGTCATTTGTGAGCATTCATCGATCAATTCATCAATTCATCCATCTCATTTTCACGAATGCCAGAGTGACCTGGCACCCATTCAATGTTTGCCATATTGAATCTAGATAGGTCGTTAAGAATCCCTACACAATCCTTAACAGCTTTAGATCTAGTTGCATAATTGTCCAGTGCTCGTATTGCCACTTGACTGTCAGTATGGATGGAAATTTTCCTCCCCACCAACCCATCAAGTAACAACTTTGAAGCACAGTGAGTTATCCTCAATATTTCAGATTGGAATACCGTTGCATATTTGCAAAGTGATACAGACATTCTTTCCTCTGGCTCATCCTTTCTCCAAAAGGCAGCAACAGAGCCACAAGCCATTAGTGATCCATCAATTTAACAATTAATCCTATTAATGGATTTATATTTCTTTGTTAGAAATTCTTTGATCTGAGTATCAGAGTGCATTGCCCCCCTAACCACCTCATCTTCCTCAATTCTTTGAAATATTTTCCAATGTCCCTCATGGGTATTTATCTTCGAACATAATTTAGTTTATGTATCCTATAGTAAGTTTTCAAGGCCTGCATTTCTATCTCCAACTGCAAAGGATATAAACCTAACATTACTTCCATAGCTGCAGTCGGAGTGGTTTTCATTGCACCTGTTATCATTAGACAGGCTAATCTTTGTAGTTTTTCCAGTTGTGGTTGTGGCCTACCAGTTTAATATAGGAGGGGATCCACGCCACCATACAACAGTTTAATATAGGAACACAGATCTAACCCCTGAGACATACAACTAGTAAATCATTCGTGGTTTAAGCCCCCATGCCTTCCCAACAGCATTTTTACACGCCTAAAGGCATTTTAGTGCTTTATTAGTTGTGTTTTCCACATGACTATTCCATTTCATTTTATTGTCCAGCGTAACGCCAAAATTTTTCACCTCCTTACTCGATGTTAGCTGGATACCATTAATTTTAGGTAGACTTATTACAAACTTTGTCTTTATTTTGAAAATGCAAATATTTATCCTAGCCGGGTTGACACTCTGTCCGCTGGACCTGCACCATCCTTCCAAAACTCCTGTCGCAGTCCTCAACAGATCAGAAAGAACATTCTGATATTTTTTGCCTATAAGAATAGCAATATTGCCCGCATATCCCTGTACATAAAAATCTCAAGTATTTAGTGTGACGAGCAAAGAGTCCACCACCGAACACCACAATATTGGGAAAAACACACCTCCCTGTGGACAACCTCCAGCATGCTTGATCCACATTTCGGTGGGTCCAAATTAAGTTTTAAAAATTCTGGTTTCCAGCATGCTACCAATATTTGGTAAGAAGTGGATCTATTTTTCTTGTCCTTAAAGTGTTCATGATGGTTTTCTAAGGAGTCCTATCGAAGGCACCTTCGATGTCTATAAAGGTAGCAATCATTATTTACTTCGGACTCATAGATTTTTCAATCCTTGAGAACAGATCATGTAATGCAGCTTTGCATGATTTCCCAGGTTGGTAAGCGATTTGATTGGAATGTAAAGGATTTTAATTCAATAATTGCTCTCTTATATGTCTGTCCAGAATCTTTTCCAATGCCTTCATTAGAAAAGATAACGTGCATATTGGCCTGAAAGACTTAGGATCGTCATATGTTCCATTTCCAAATTTTGGTATAAAACACAGTTTAGATCCCCTCCAATTTGTGGGACGGTAATCAAACGCTAAACTACCACTTGATAGCTCTAAGAGATAGGGTTTGATTATTGAAAGTCCTTTTTGAATCAATATTGGTAGGATATCATCCAAACCAGCAGATTTATATGGAGAAAATGAGTTTACTGCCCATTCGAGTCTATTTACCGTAACAATATTTTTAGCTTTATTCCACACTTCTTGATTAGCTATATAGCTAGGGAGTGCGGTGTTAATACAAGCCTTCTCCATTGTGTTAAAACCAGGAAAGTGTGCTATTGCCAGTTCTATCACGGTTTCATTCTCATTAGTGGTATAATTACCATTGACCTTCAGTGTACCCGGTGTTCCTTGATCTTTCTGTTTAGAAAGTATTTTATTTATCCCACATACCATAGGAATATTATTTATTTCTTGACGAAAATTCCTCCAAGACCGTCTTCTAACTTTCCTCACAGATTTGTGATATTCTGTAAGGGCGGTCCTGTAGACATCCCAATTGCCAGATCTTTTGGCGGCATTGCACTACTTTCTTGTGAGTGTCCTTTGCCTATCTAAATCTTTGTTCCACCAGGTTATTTTCCTGTTGGATACTTTAGTTAGAATTTCATTGCTGCTCAAATAAGAGTTTTTAATGGCATCTGTTAAAGATGAATTGAGGCATTCTAGCTGCCAAGTATTATTTATAACTTTTGGACAACATTTGCATGCCTTTTTTAAGTATGCGAGGTACACTTCACAGTCTGTAGACTTTGGATTTCTATGTTCCTCAGAAGTAATAAAGTTATTAGACAAGTCAAATCAGATTAATTTACGGTCTGAGCATGTTTCTTCATTCTATTACAATACATGCCAGTTTACCACTCTTGCTGTGACCTGACTAGAGGCCAATGTTATGTCTATGACCTCTGATCTTAATTTACTGCAGAAGGTAGGTTTCTTGCCTCTATTGAGTATGTCTAAATTATTAAATCCTACTATTATTATTAATAACACATTGAGGCTGATAAAATGTGCATGTAAAATAGTTGGGCTTAGTAATGAAAGAATTCATAAAAAGTTAATATGCACTTTGTTGAAGGGTAATATTCCCTTAATTAGGGAAAGGTCTACAAGTTTTTAAGACTTGTATGAACAGGCAGTAAAAAAAAAAAAAAAAAAAAAAGTGGGCAAAGGTGGGAGATTGCGTTAAGGACGACCGGCCACCGAAAGAGCAGTGGAGCTAAACTGAGTCAGCTTACAAAACCGAATCAAAGTTTTTTAATGACAAGCCTGCCAGAAGTGGAGCTAAAGTTTAGGGGCGGGGTGGCCGAATGGACTAAAGATTTGATAGATAACAGATTTGAGAGATTAAAAAAGTACGAGTTCGCGTCTCTGTGCTGGAGGGGATTTTAAATTCCCCCCTCATCCCCCAGCCTGAGAAAATTCCATATAGCCTAAAAGGCGAGGTAGGAAAGAACAGAAAAAAAAAAAAAAAGAGAGAAGCGGAGCTTAGGGCAGTTGAGTGGCATAGCAAGGGTCAGCTCAGCTCAGCTTTGGCCCGACCAAGGTTCAGTTTTGCAAGCTGACTACACTACGCTCAGCTTTACCCACCACACCTCTTACCACTATCATACAACCATAAGGCTTTATTCCTCAGTGTCATCCTTTTTTTCCACTTGTTTTCACAACCTTTCAAATTATTTTATTTTGGTTCAGTGTAAAATATCCAACGGATGTGGAAAAATTCTTAATCGAATGTTCAACGGAAAATATTCGATTTTAAACACAAATATATTATTTTTCTTTTCAACTCCGACATGGTAAACTTACAGTACTCCTTTAAAAAGTAATATCATTTAAAAATTGACTTAAAAGTACTTATAACTTTTAATGATTTTAAATACATCTTTAATGATAATATAATAAATTATAATTCTTTAATAATTAGAATATTGCATAAGAAAATGAGAAAAAGGGGAAAAAAAATGTGAAGTAGAGTTTAATTTCTTCTTCATACAGGAACGTCACCCATAGGATCGAACTTCAGGGAAAATTGTCATAAAGCAATAATTACTAAAATTTAAAATCAATACCAACACCTTTTAAGTTAAAAAATTGGAATTTTATAAATGAAATGTATTTGAGTATATAAAAAATATGGTGGAAAGACAACTCTGGTATTTTCATATATAGAGAAGTCAGAGTGAAAACGATGGTATAACTTAATTTAAAACAATTCATTGTCATGTTTTTCCTGCATTGTCACGTAACGGCTTCCAGATGGATTGCTCCAAGCTACATGCCCCGCCCATCTTAAACATGCCTCCATAACATGAGGTAAACAGCTCTTTGGTTTTTCTTCTCCATGTGTTAGTACTCTGATCCCAGATTGCTCTGATTATCATGCGGAGGATTTTTCTCTCAAATCTTTCAATACTATCTTCTATGGTGCTGGTTAGTGTCTAGGTCTCACAGCCATATAATAGAGCTGGCTTTATCGTAGAATTGTAAGGCCTAAATTTGAGATTTTTTGGGATTTCAATACCTTTGAAAGGGAGAAGAAAGCTCTGTTTGCTCTTGTTATACACTGGTCTATTTCTGACAGATGGCCATTCATTAAAGTTATTGTGGAGTCGAGGTATTTGAACTTTTCTACTCTAAGGAACGAATTCTCCTCTTTGCAGATTCTGTTATTGGGGTGGAATTTTTGGCTTATTATCACATATTTTGTTTTATCTTTATTTACATGTAGGCCTATTTGCTTTGCTTCTCTTATCAGATGCTCAGGAAGTTTCTCAATGTTCTCTTGATTACTTCCAAGGACAGCAATATCATCTGCATAACAAAGGATTTTATGATTCATTCCGACGTGGACTACTCCATTTTCATGCGATGTTCTAATCATCTTCTAATTCTCTTCTCCAACATCGGTGAAAGTCCAGCTCCCCGCCATAAGCCCATTCAAATTTTAATGGCTGCAGATCTTATACAACCCTCCTTTTCCTCATGCCTATCAAGCCTTTTTAAATATATATATATATATATATATTTTTTTTTTTTTCTCTTACGATTATCTGTTGATCGCCGATGGTTGAAATTGACAGGTGCAGATCAATAAATGAAAGTGCTAAAAGAAAAAAAAAATGACATCAACGATTCTACTTCCTTTTGACAAAATCAGAAATTGTCTAACCTAGGGAAATTTGATCACAAATACACGTAATAGGTTACATATAATTGTGAACAAAGTTCATCAAGACCAGTAAGAGTAAATATAGATGCTCCTTGACAGACGATAACTTGCAAGCATAACATTACAAAATGAAAACTCTAAATGTGCCAATTTTGTTGGCTGTTAATAGAAATATAGTTCATTGGCATTCAATAATACTACAGTTAGACAAGAAGATATCACTTAAATAATAAAAGACAATATACACATTTTTTTAATAAAACTTACTCTGGGGGTTCAATTTTACTATTCTGAACAGTGAAAGAGAAATCCACTTGACTCGAAGGTAGATAGCTGGAATTTTTAAGTCTCTTTCTTTCTTCATGTTCTAAATCTGACTCGTTATACAAATTTGTGAAACCACTTTCTTCCATTAATCTGAAACATAAATATACCATCATAAATAATTTTAGTCAGAGCATATATAATATATATATACTAGGACCTTGAACAAGCTATTGCTATTTTTTTTTTTTTTTTTGTGAAAATTAATGATTTATTTGAAGTAAATGACTAGCCACTAATTTATCTCGTCTTGAGGGCAGTTTATAAATTCTGCATCACAAAAATTACCCATTTTTTAAGGCTATCCAAGAATCTACCCATTTTTTTGTATCTTCATAAGAATGGAAGTGGTGCTTAGAAAGCCAATGTGGCTACAGACAGGCTTATAGGAAGGAGATGGACTCATTGATATTGTTTAACTTAGCACTGGATAAGGTGATAACTATATCATGTGAAAATGGATTGGTGGTTGGAATGAATCATAAAATCCTTTGATATGAAGATGATACAGCAGTCCTTGAAAACAATCAAGAGGACATCAAGAAACTAGCTTAGTATTGTGTTTGCTATTGCACTGTGAAAATGGAAGAAAATATCATTCATTAGCATATTTTGTTGTATTATTTTAAAAAAGGTAAGCGTGCTGCAGAAACTCATAGAGAAATTTGCAGTGTTTATGGGGATGATACCTTAACCGAACGCACCTGTCAAAATTGGTTTCGAAAATTTCATTTAGGAAATTTAGACATCAATGATGCTCAACAGTCTGGTCGCTCACATGAAATTGAAACGAGCAATGTTAAGGCCATTGTCGATCAAAATCCTATACATCAGTGCGAGAGATTGCTATGGCCCTAAATGTGTCGCACACAAGCATAGAAAACCATTTGCACAAGCTCGGCTGTTTCCAGGCTTAATGTTTTTTTTTGAAAATCACAAAAAATGTTATATCTTCAATACGACTTTAGCTATCTATAAGAAATTTAGCAGGAATTTCGGAACACATAAACTACACAAAAGGACCTTCGTAAACAAACTACGAATGGAGATAAAAAATAAAAATCTATAAAGAGTTTTTGTTAATTTATTCCTTATTTAGGCATTAAATAAAAAAAACATTCATACGGCTTTGAAGAGCAATAATTCAGCTTTCCAACGAATATAGTAATATCAAATTTGGAGAACATTCTGAAGTTATGAATGATCGGACTTCCATCGGAGTTCCAAGACAACGCTAGGTCCCACACCTCATTGATCACTCGCGATTAATTATTGAGCCTTGGATGGGACCTTTTGTTCCACCCTCCCTGTTCACCAGATGTAGCTCCAAGTGACTACCACTTATTCTGGTCTCTGCAAAACTCCATGAATGGAAAGAAATTTTAAAAGGAAAAGGACAACAAAAACCACTTGGATCAGTTTTTTAACAATAAACTCCAGACATTCTATGAACATGACATTATGCAGTTAGTGGAATGATGGGAAAAAATCATATTAAATAATGGTCAATATATTATAGATTAAAATAACTTTTATGTCTACAGTAAATTGAATTTTATTTCATCCTGAAAAGGACTTATCTGCCAACTTTGTTTCAGTATACATCCTACAGATGAACCGGAGTAAAAAGGAACTGATTTTCAAGTAAATTTGCTTGAGGAAACTAAATTTTTTCAAGAACTAATCAAAAACCAAAGAAATGACCAGGAACTAATACAAATGATGGACAAAGAACCCAACAATTACAGAATTTTAGAGGCTTTATTTCCAGACTCTTAGTAAATAATTTTTTGATTTATTTAAATAAAGAAGATATGACCAACTTGATTAAATTAGTACATGAAAAGTTGTCACACTCTGGGGTAAATAAATGTTTTTCCATAATTAGGGAACGGTTTAACAGTCACAAATTAAGAAAACTAATTGCTAAAGTTATTGATAATTTTACCAAATTTGTAAAATTATATCCTACTAGGAAAGCCAATTTGTTTGGTGCCTGAAAGTCTATCCTTTACTATATTAAACAAGTTGACACTCCATTAAAGTGTTTAAGTGATAATGCCACCTGTTTTACAACTACAAGGTGGAAGGATTTCCTAATAGACGTAACTTGAGCCATAGATCAGCAGAAACTAACCATCCTTATTCTCCTTGACTTCTCTAAAGCTTTTGATTCAGTAGACCGCAACATCCTCCTAACCAAAGTTAAAAATATATCCTTTTCTTCTAGTGCCTTAATTGGTTCCAATCCTTCCTATCCGGTCACTCCCAGTATGTTGTGATCCCTAAAAGCCCCCCGTCTGAATCTCTACCCTTGTCCAGAGGTGTCCCACAAGGCTCTTCCCTATCCCCCACCCTTTTTTCCATCTATATAAATGACCTCCCATCCTCAATCCCATGCACTGTCAATACCACTTGAATGCCAACGACGTTCATTTTTACCTTTCCTTCAATTCGACTGATTCCTCAGATCCCATTCTAAAAATCCAAGAAGATATTAATAGAATAAGTGAATGGGCAAACCTCAACAGGCTCACTCTGAACGCTAAGAAAACGAAAGCCATCTTGATTGGATCCCCCACACTCCTCAAATCGTTCCCGACAAATCGACCCTTCTCCTGAACAACTTATCTATCTTATTCCATACTTCTGTTAAAAACTTAAGTGTCATTTTTGATCAAACCCTCTCCTGGAAACCGCTCATCTCCCATATTTCCCGTCGCACTATCTCCACCCTAAAACAGTTCAATCGCTTACGTTATCTCCTTCCATATAAGTCCCGTCAAATCCTAGTTTCCTCCCATCACAGTGGATCTCAAGGCCAAACTTAAACGCCTAATGAATTGTGCATTACATTTTGTTTTCGGAATCTCAAGAGATACACATATTACCCAGTATTACACCAAGTTAAAGTGGCTCTATCCATCCTATCGCCGCCAGTACTTCCTAGCTACCTTTCTGTACCAGATCATTAGAACTCATCGACCCTCCTATATTTTCCATAGCTTAAAACTTAAATACTCCATCCAAACCTGTCCTACTAGACCTCTATCCACCTCCTCAACGAACTGCTGCATATGACAAATCATTTGCAATTCAAGCCGCCTCACTCTGGAATTCCATCCCTGCTGATATTCGACACACGCAATCAGTTTCCTCTTTCAAACCCCTCCGCTTTAAACACCTACTCCATTCTCAATTTGCCTGATCATGATATATACCTAAAAGAGCTATCTAAGTACCCCCAAAAAATTTCTGTTATTTTAGTTTTCTCCATTTGCATTATGTACGATTATTATGTATGTATATTTACGCTTTTTAAGTCTTTTCGTCTGTATTTTTACTTTTAAATGACTATATTGTAAACATCTACTATTTGACCACTTACACATGAATTTAGCACTTATAATTTGTTCTAAAGGGACAACAGTCCCAGAATAATAAAATATATTTTCATAATTGTGGGTAAATGGTTGACTGTCGTGAATAATGAAGAGAAGAATAGTTGGGGTGATCAGTCAAATAGGAAGGCAAAAATAAATGATAATAATTATTTTGACATTTGTCAACGTTTCAACCTGAAGTTCAGGCATTCATCAGGGCTAAGAAAAGAACCAGATAACAAGGTATGAGAAACATAAGTCTTCTTCTTATTCGGCGTTACGACCCATTATTTGAGTCATAGCCTGCTCAAACTTAGACCGCTAGTCCTCCCTGCTCCGTGCTGCTGCCTACCAGTTCATAACACCGAGCAGAGATATCGCGTCTGCAGCCATGCAGTCTTCCCAGCGAAGCCTGGGGCGTCCAACCCGCCTGGTACCATACATTTGCCCAGCTAAGATCATGTAAGGATCTTCATTTGGATCCATCCTTATGACGTGACCAGCCCAGCGAAGTCTTGATACCTATACGAACGTTGATACGTCTATTTCTTTGTACCTCGCTCTTAATTCAGCATTCGTTCTTCTTCTCCATGCACCTCCTTCATATATACCACCATATATATGGCGAAGCACTTTTCTTTCGAAACAGAGAAGGAGATGCTCAAGGGCTTTAGTTGTAGTCCAACATTCTGAGCTATATGTAAGAACTGGTCGTATAATTGTCTAATAAATTCTCACTTTCGAGGTCTTCGAAAACACACTACTTCTCAAAAGTTTATGGAGGGAGAAATAAGTGCGATTTGCAGAGAGGAACCGTCTTTGGATTTCTTCTACAAATCAAGGAGTTATTACGGTTGACCTGGGATCCTAGATATATGAATGATTCCACTCTTTCAAATCTATGGCAACCTATCGAGACATGACTCCCACCATCTTCGTGAGTAGGTAGGGTGCACTATATTTCGTTTTTTTAACATTCACCATTAGGCCCAGTCTTGCTGCAGATTCCTCTGATGCTTTAAAAGCTTCTCTTATGGCGTTAAGAGTCCTTCCTGCAAGATCCAAGTCATTCGCAAATCCTAAAATCTGGACTGCCTTGTTGAGAAGTGTTCCTGTTACTTGGATACCAGAGTACCTAATAGCTTTCTCAAGGGAAAAGTTAAACACTAAACGGTCCAAGCCATCACCCTGCCTCACACCTGTCCTCATTGTGAATCCTCTTGATAGCATTCCACCCACTCTGACAAAGCATACGTTGTCCTCCATCGTCATTTCTACTAGACGAACTAGTTTGGTAGGGATGCTCATATCCACATCAAAAAGGTTAGCTTGCCAATTCATACTTGACTTTATATTAAAATCAAACAATGTTTAGTTTAGTTAATGTTAGTCTGTCTGAGTCTTTTGATCTGATTGTCAGTAACCAACCCATACCTGAGATAAAATAATTATAAATTTAAATTTAATATATTTAATACGCTTATAATTTTGTTTTTTATTTAACAACCTCTTATTGCTTTTAGAAGTATCCCAACAGTATTGAAGTGATATTCCAGAAGTCAATATTAGTTCAAAAATAAGAAATATTACAATATTTTGAAACTTACGCATCCATTTTTAAAAAGGATGGATGACTCATTCCCAATGTCGAATCACCTAAAATAAAAGGTAGAAAATATTACTAAAAAATTAGTACACAAAAATAATAATATTAGTTAAAAAACTAATAAACTTATAAATTTAATATTATATTGTTCATTAATTTATAATTAAAATAAATAAATGGAAGATTGCAATTAAATTCATTAATACAGACAAAACTAGATAGCATTATAGTCCGAGGTACACACACCTTTTTATCAAATTATTAACATTCGCCTAGAACTTCGTAAATAGCTTCTTCTGATCGTAACCTACAACTATTTTATTTACGAAAATTCTCGGAATTGGGGCGTTTTCAATCTGGAGAATGACAAACATTATCCATTTAATAAGGTACTAAAAACTTGTAAATCACACAAATTTCACTAACCGTTCTGCTTTGAATAGATATTATTTTCTGGCTATGTTAGGCTGCATTTTTAACAGAGCTAAAGCTTAAACCTTACAGCTAACATATCATTAAGACCATTAAAAGAACAAAAACCATATTTATTATATCAACGGTAGGCAATAAAACCTCTTAACACAGTCTGTTTTGTTCCACATAACTCCAGTCTCTGAGCTACATATGCCTAGCGAGATTTGAAAGTACATTTGTTATTGTTAAAGTAACAAATGTGAAACGTTGGGCAGGTAAACATTCGTTACTTTAACATGGTGCCGGCGATTTAACCAATCAATGGTTATGGATACTACTACAATTAAACTTTTATTAACCAATCGTAAAGTTAATAAAATGGAGTTACGATATTTTCATTGCTTACAACCGATAAGTCAAAAGTTGTCACAATAATTGAAAGAGATAATGTACTGATTTTCACAAGAGGGAAAAGTCATCAAATTGTTCACTAATTTAATTTTATAAAATGTCACATCACGAACTTTCGGAATAAACCAACGAAAGATACCTAATTACTTAAATATAATATCGGATCTAGAGTTATTTAACTATATTAAATATATTAAAGGTTATAAACATATGTTTTACACACCCATAAAATATTTTCACATTTTACTTCTTCTTAGTGTGGGGTGGCTCAGTGAATGAGCACTGACATCAAGAGCTCAAGGTCCCAGGTTCGAATCCGGCTGATGACTATTAATTTTTTATAGTCGAGGGTCAACCCCGGGGCCGGGAGACCCTTCTGGGACAAACCCAGCCTCTATAACGTGGGTACTCTTAATCAAGAAATTGATTAAGGGGGAAAACCTGGTGGTTGAACGTCATATTGGCCCGTCACCTCCTTGCACAACCGTTGGCCTTGTAACAGTACTTCCTCACATTGTACTTAACCCAAGACCCACCCTTCATGGGTTGTAAGTGGTACAGGCTTTAATTTTTCTTTCACAAAAGTACTGTGAAATGGTTTTTTAAACAATGCCATTGCCTTTATTTGGTGGATTCTATATACTTTTTTTTCAAAATTGGACATATTTTAAAAGTTTATATTTCGTTAGAAAATTTTATTTTATTTTTTCGTCACTCTCCATTACCTTTTACGATTTTCTATATTAGATATTGTTTTTTCTAAAATTCTCAGCTTTCTGACAATATATATTGTACGTATACCTTCTGACTATTAATTGCAAAGATTCATTTTCGACCTAAATAAACATTTTTTTTTTCATCCTTTATTCAATTATTAAATTCATTCAAAAGTTATATTTAGCCATAACTGCTAAAATGAGATAGTTAATTATTAAGGATAGTTAAAATAAACCAAAGAAGAAGCAATTTTGGACATTTGGCATTTAAGCCCTGTTAAGTGACATCAATGAGAATAAGACTTAAATGATCCAATTTTTACAAAAAAGTTGCTCTAACATCACTGGGCATGTAAAAAACCTTAAATACGAAATTTCAGTTCCAAACGACTTTTTGTTTTTAAGATAGGCTGTTCACAGACACACATACAGAGACCATTTTGCGGGACTTAGTTGTTTGGACTCAGGGGACCTCAAAACATGTATTTCCGTTGAAAACACAGATTTGAAAATTTTCATGATACTTTCCCTTACTATATATTTCATATACATCTTTATTGAAAGTTGGTAAAAATGATTTAATTAGTTAATGTTGAACAGTTAAAAGGCAAACTAATCTAGTTATGCTGATGTCAGGGGATGTTTAAATTTGAAAAATAGTTTCACGTTAATAGTTCAAAAATAGTTCGGGAAAAAGAAAATGGCTGCTATGGAATTTCCTCAAAGAAGAAAATGGCGGCTAGGGAATGAACAAAGGAGTTCACTTGTTGTTTGGTAGGGTCACTATTTGTTTGGAACGACAAGAGAGAGGATGTCCTACAGAGCTTGAGTTGAGTAGATGGAAGTATTGCCATTTTGCCACTTTAGTATATGTATAATAAATTCTTAAGTATCCAGGTATAGCAGCTGAATTGAAAAATATGTTTATACTTAATAAAGAATCTGTTAGGGGTATTATTATTTCAACCATTGGCCTGATACCAGTGTCTTCTATGGAAACTACTGACAGGTTGGGCCTTGGGTTATAACAGATACTAAAGCAGGAGACAAGTTTTGATTAGTCTAACTATTTTGTGTTTTTCAGATGGTTTCAGCAATTTTTGTTCTTTGTGGAAAACTAGATCTGGTTCTCCTTAAAATAAAAAAAAAAGTATTCCTGCACCATCTATTTTTACTTTCCCTTACCTATATTGTTCAAAAATAAATAACGGGAGTATCTTAAAAATAAAATAATTGAAATAGAAACTAATAGAATCGAAAATAAAGTAAGAGACATGTGCAAAGGTATAAACAGATCACGTAAATGTTTAGGGCCCGTAACGTCTGGAATCAGCGATGAAAATAACAATATTCTGACCGATCCGGTTGACATATTAAATAAGTTTAAGAAATACTTTGACAATATTTTAAATACGGGAAATTATGATCTGTGTCCTCCTTCTGAGTACCAGAGTGCTGATAGAAGAACCGAGTAAAGAGGAAGTTGAAGTAGCTATCGAAAAATTAAAATCTTATAAAGCAGCGGGAACCGATAATATTCCTACTGAACTAATAAGCCATGCGGGGAAGTTGGAGTGTCCAAAATACATTTGTTGGTTAAAAAGATCTGGGAGAACGAGAAATTACCTGAAGAATGGAAGGAATCTATTCTTATTCCGATTCACAAAAAGGGCCTGAGGATGGATTGTAATAACTATCGAGGAATATCACTCCTCCCGGTATGTTATAAAATATTCAATTTAATATTAACTAGTAGAATCACGGAATACGCCGAGGAAATTATCGGAGACTACCAATGCGGATTTCGACGGAATCGTTCGACTACTGATCAAATATTTTCTTTACGGCAAATATTAGAGAAAAAATTAGAGTACCATGGTATTGTTCACCAGCTGTATATCGATTTCAAAAAGGCTTACGATTCTATTGACCGCCAGAAAATGTATAATATTCTAATCGAGCAGGGGATTCCAAAAAACTAGTAAATCTAGTCAGGATGTGATAGACGGAAACAGTCAATAAAGTTAGAATCGGTAATAATCTGTCCGAAAAGTTTGAGGTTCGTTCAGGTTTGAAACAGGGGGATTCCCTTTTGCCTGTCCTGTTCAATTTGGCATTAGAACATGCCATTAGGGAGGTAATGCGAACCGAGAAAGGGTTGGATCTGGGCGGGACAACATCCGTGCTGGGCTATGCTGATGATCTGGTACTGTTAAGCGAAGATGTTGAAACTATAAAACTAAATACGACAACGTCAATGAAAGCCGGTAAAGAACTAGGACTCGAAATAAACGTGGATAAAACAAAATATATGGTTAGCTGCAAAAATGGCGATACTACTGGTGATATCGATATAGATGGTAATATGTTTGAACAGGTAGATAAATTTAGGTATCTAGGTTCTTCGATAACTAGAAAAAACGAAATTAAAGAAGAGATTAAGGTTAGACTGAAGGCGAGGAATGCTTGTTATTTTTCTGTGACAAAACTACTTAGTTCGCGCCTCTTGTCCCGCAACTTAAAAATTAGAATCTATAAAACAATTATCTTGCCTACAGTTCTTTATGGATGCGAAACTTGGCCGCTTACATTAAGGGATGAGCAGCGTCTTAAGGTTTTTGAAAATAAAGTATTGCGTATTACCCGGATACAGCTCACGCAATTCGGCGTTGTGTAACCGTCTGAACTCTCCGGTTAACTCATCCTTCTTCGGTCCGAATATTCTACGCAATACTTTATTTTCAAAAACCTTAAGACGCTGCTCATCCCTTAATGTAAGCGGCCAAGTTTCGCATCCATAAAGAACTGTAGGCAAGATAATTGTTTTATAGCCTATACCTGAACGAACCTCAAACTTTTCGGACAGATTATTACCGATTCTAACTTTATTGACTGTTTCCGTCTATCACATCCTGACTAGATTTACTAGTTTTTTGGAATCCCCTGCTCGATTAGAATATTATACATTTTCTGGCGGTCAATAGAATCGTAAGCCTTTTTGAAATCGATATACAGCTGGTGAACAATACCATGGTACTCTAATTTTTTCTCTAATATTTGCCGTAAAGAAAATATTTGATCAGTAGTCGAACGATTCCGTCGAAATCCGCATTGGTAGTCTCCGATAATTTCCTCGGCGTATTCCGTGATTCTACTAGTTAATATTAAATTGAATATTTTATAACATACCGGAGGAGTGATATTCCTCGATAGTTATTACAATCCATCCTCAGGCCCTTTTTGTGAATCGGAATAAGAATAGATTCCTTCCATTCTTCAGGTAATTTCTCGTTCTCCCAGATCTTTTTAACCAACAAATGTATTTTGGACACTCCAACTTCCCCGCATGGCTTATTAGTTCAGTAGGAATATTATCGGTTCCCGCTGCTTTATAAGATTTTAATTTTTCGATAGCTACTTCAACTTCCTCTTTACTCGGTTCTTCTATCAGCACTCTGGTACTCAGAAGGAGGACACAGATCATAATTTCCCGTATTTAAAATATTGTCAAAGTATTTCTTAAACTTATTTAATATGTCAACCGGATCGGTCAGAATATTGTTATTTTCATCGCTGATTCCAGACGTTACGGGCCCTAAACATTTACGTGATCTGTTTATACCTTTGCACATGTCTCTTACTTTATTTTCGATTCTATTAGTTTCTATTTCAATTATTTTATTTTTAAGATACTCCCGTTATTTATTTTTGAACAATATAGGTAAGGGAAAGTAAAAATAGATGGTGCAGGAATACTTTTTTTTTATTTTAAGGAGAACCAGATCTAGTTTTCCACAAAGAACAAAAATTGCTGAAACCATCTGAAAAACACAAAATAGTTAGACTAATCAAAACTTGTCTCCTGCTTTAGTATCTGTTATAACCCAAGGCCCAACCTGTCAGTAGTTTCCATAGAAGACACTGGTATCAGGCCAATGGTTGAAATAATAATACCCCTAACAGATTCTTTATTAAGTATAAACATATTTTTCAATTCAGCTGCTACACCTGGATACTTAAGAATTTATTATACATATACTAAAGAATTTATTATTAATATTGGTTTTTATTATTCATATTAATATATGTTTTTGTTACTGAATTTAATAGGTAATTGAAGGGAATATCTGGTATTTAATCTGAAAAAAAAAAAAATGAGAAACCTCCATTTCCCAAAATCATAATAGAGCTTTCATTTTTTTGAGTGAACAACAATTTTATTTCATATAATAATATTTCAAAATCTTATATAGTTATTTATTTAACAGCTGATTGTGACTAGTCAATTGTCTTTCGTTCTTACAAAGGATACTTGGATTGGTTTGTAATGCCATAATGTGATTATGAATGCCTAGAAAATCACTAAAAAAATCCAAGGAGAGGCTCTCTATCGTACGGTACTGTATATAATCTTGCATTTTTGGATTTATTTTTATTTGGATATTCTCACATTCTCTCACTCACACTGGAGCAGAGAGACTGACGTTCAATTTGTTTTGCAACAGTATCGAGCCGAGAAATAATAGCTGATTGTATCCGCTGCTAGACTGGACTTAGGTTAAGTTATTTTTAAAAATGCTTTTGCTTTTATATATATTCTTGCTTGTTTCATATATATATAACGATAATAATTTGAAGAAAAAAAAAAGAAACTGACTACCTAGATGACATGGTGTTCAAGTGAGTGTATATGTCTTGAAGTCCTATTAATAAGTGTGTTTACATATTCTGTTTTATAAATAAATAAAGATTAAAGCAAAATTTTTGTTTGTTTGTTGTGCAAGTGTCTTATTTTTTTAAATAAATAACATACTACTTAAAAATATATTAACTTTCATTGGTTATCTGGTCATAGGGACTTAAAATGAATCTATCAGGCAGGAAACCAAAAAATTTAAAAAGGTAAAACTTTTTGAAAAAAATATATTCAGTAAAGTAAATATATCAACTCGAGAAATATATTTAACTAAAGAAAAAAAAAAATATATATATATAGATATAAACAATATGTACCAAACAATGAGCTAGAACTTTTGGTAGTCTTTAGAGGTTGTTCTTCACTCCAATAAGGTGAAATACATTCCAATTTTCTTTCCAATTCAGATAAAGCTGCTTTCCTCCGTTGCAAAGCAAGTTCTCCGATTTCTAGTGTATTTTTTTCTGGAGCTCTACCTGGTATCGTTTCTTTTCCGTAACTAATTAAAATAAAAATTTGATGAAAATTAATAAATTACTTTGACACATATAACATTCAAACATGAAATACTGACAAATAAAAACTCAAATTAATAAGATAATTATGATGTTTTAAAAAAAATTAAACAGGGTTTTAAATACCATTATTGTTTGTAAAAAGATGAGATAAATTATTTTTGCAGATAATGGTATTTCAAAAAATATTTACATCATTGAAATAGCAGATGCATAATAATTATGAAAAAAATTACACAACATGTAAATAAAGACATGGGTAATTCATACTTTAAGACAGCCCTGACGATCACTACAAATTAAGCCATGGAGGATTAACCACTGTTTGGATTAAAAACAGTTCATTTAGAGACAGAATGCTGTATGGTTGTAATTTTTCCAATTATAACCTAATGCTAAAATTAAAAAAAAAAGTGGATATTTTAAGCATACTTGAACTATAAATTATAAATCCTCAAAAATTTATTTTTTTAATGTATTAACAATTGTTATATGTATAGCACAGCCTAAAAACTATGCAGTCCACCATTTATCACACTCAAGGAGAGTTGGAGTGACTGAATTTTTCCAGTGTGATGGAGTAAGTTTAGGGCCAGTAAAATTTCAGCTGCTCCATATGACAAAATTTACATGCGATTTCACAATCATGGTCGTTTTTAAGTTCCATTTGGCTTGGAGTATCGATGGTGGTAATGAATATAGAAATATATATATATATATATATATATATATATATATATAATCTTCAAGAGGAGATTTAACGTAATTATAATGTCATGCTTCTTAATTTAAAAATAAGGGAAATACTACTTTACAAGTGTAGTCTTACTTTAATGGGTGGGCCAAGATTTCATGATCACACTATAGATAGAATTCTGAGAATGGGCTGGGCTAATGTAGAAAAAGTTCCCACTATAATGTCCCTTTAATTAGATCAAGATTTATGACATACCTAAACTCCCGATTTTCAATTAAAATTTGGGACTGAATTAGCTTTAAGTAATTACTATCTACATTGCTGCTTTCAACTTCCGTTCACTCCTAATTGATAAAACAAACCTCTAATGGGTCCTTATCAGTTGTGGATGGGGCCTTAGCAGATGGTTCGATCATCTTCATATACAACGGATACTTAGAATTCCATTTACTATGTGATTATGAGATCTTATCCTACCCATCAAAAAGGAGAAACATTTGTGATGAATAGCGTGAGTGAATTTGAAATACATAAAACCATAAACATAAATAAGTACAGTGATTAATTAAGGTAATAAGTAACCACCTACCAATTCATTTTGTACTTGTCCACTGTAGATGATGCTTGGGGCATGGGAGTAGCCACAACTGTGTCTTCAAGCAAAACTTTTCTCTTGGATGAAGATGACATTTGGTTTGCCGAAAAATTAAATTCTAATATTATAAGATTGGGAATATTAATTTATTATAAAATCTTCGGAATAGAAAATATTACTATGAAGTATAACACAGCAAATCAAATAATATTGTGTAGTATTGAAAAGATATGTGTTAGGTCAAGAAAATAATAAAATAGAAACAATTAATTTACTTGCTGTAATGCTGACATTCTAATAAAAGCAAGAGATTAAGGGTTGTTTTCGCATACTGATCATTATACAACATACATTCATAATAATTATACTATAAAACTTACCTCTTAATCTTAGATAATATGACAATTTGAATACTACAAGAAATGGCTGTCGAAACTTGAAGCATAGAGGTAGTTCACCTACCATGTGTAATAATTAGAACAATATCAGCGAGGAAAGAACAAATTTTATTCATTGCTTTTGGATTCACGTAATAATATTAGTAAATTTTTAAAAGTCTAACAAGTTTTCGTAACTTTAATATTACAAATAATAATAAAAATAATAAAATCTGTAATATAAACGATGTTAGTAGAAGAGGAACGGATTAATTGGTATTTGATATTTGTTCAGGAAAATAATAAGATGTTTTTAGAGATTTCACTATGGGAAGATTACGCGAAATACTGTTATGTAACTTAACTAACAGTGACATTATTGTTGAAGAAACTATTCATTTAATTTTTCTTGATAACGAAAGTAGATGGAAAATATCAAAAATAAGAAACAAAAATACTGGCATAGTGAAATAATTATTTATATATCTTTTTGTCCCATAGTTTGTGAAATGTCTAAACGCACCTTCAAAGGTTTGGTGTGATTTATTAATCATCGTAAGCAAAGATCTGTTGGTTATTCTTTCACACGTTTCTCCGTTCTCATTTCTCTCTTACACGAAATATAAATTAATGTAGATTTGATACTGAAAAAGATAGCTCGCCTAAAAGTATCTATAATCTTTAATAATTTTTTTATTGAAAATTGGTGGTAAATAAAAATATATAAGTTTCTAGAAAACGTACTATGTATTTATGTTATTGCTTAAATGGAATTTTACGAAACGGAAGGGCAGACCATTGAGAGGGCCTCCAGTCCGCAGTTTAACTCAACGTACAAGAGATAAAGTCATTAAACAACACAAATATTTTTGTTTGTTTGTTTTTAGCTGTAAGACTTGTAAAAGCAAGTCCTATTTTGCCAGTAAAATATTTTATTTGTCATAGTGAGATGAAATTACGGTTTTTAGACGGTAATTACACTGGATTTATATTATTGATGTTAAGAATTGAAAACAAGAAGAGTACAGAACAATTCTGAAGAGCCGCCTTCAGTTAATAAACGGAGATAGTGAATTGGATACTCTTTGGAAAGAAATTAAAGATTGCATCATCGATACAGCTAGTGAAGTATGCGGTATTAAGAACATGAGACCGTCTACCATGAAAAAAAAAAATGGTGGAACGATGAGGTGAAAAGAGCATTAAAGCTCAAGAAAACATACTGTAGAACGAAACTACCTATCCACTGGGAAGAATATGTTAAGTACAGAAATGAGGCCAAAAGAATAATTAAATCAACCAAGAAGACGACCTGGGAGCAGTTCGGTCAGGAGCTAAAACAGGATTATAGAGAATATAAAGAGATTCTGGCATATTGCAAAAGCTCTGAAAGTCAAAAAGTCAAAACCGATCAGAAATATAAAAGATGCAAATGGCAAGTTGGTGACTGAATAAAAAGAGGTATTGGAAGTTTAGAGACAGTTCTTCCAGGAAAAATTTAGTATGGAAGAACACCGACGCCATAATCACAGAGACTGCAGAAGAAGAGTGATGGTGGAAGAGGTTTACCCGGAAGACTTGGATGACGCAATAGGCGAGGATGAGGTGGAAACGGCAGTGGCCAGAATCAAAATGGGAAAAGCACCAGGACCAGATGAAATAGCTCCAGAATTAATTAAATACGGAGGCAACGAAATGATCAAGATCCTTCAAACTCTTTTCCAAAAGATTTGGGACCGCAAGCTGATACCACGAGAATGGGAGAACAATATCATAATCCCTATTCACAAGAAATTCAGCCAAAGCGAATGCGGGAACTATAGGCTAATATACCTCTCGTCAGTTGTGTACAAGATATACACAAGAATGCTTGAAATCGACTAAGGCATATAGTAGAGCAAGGTCTAGAGGAGGAGCAAGCCGCTTTCAGACCCGGTGGACGGACCCAAGACCACATATTCTCACTACGGATGATTGTGGAAAAAGCATGGGATCGTGGAAAATCGGTTTATCTAGCATTTCTAGATCTTAGGGCCGCATTCGACTCAGTTCTGAGACAAGAGATATGGGACTCATAATTAGAAGAATAATACCTGCAAACTTGGCGAGTGCAATTAAATCAATATATCAAGACCCAAAGAGTGTAATAAGGCTCAATGGACACACATTAGAACCTTTCCACTTTCATAAAGGAGTAAAGCAAGGGGGTAGTCTTAGTCCTCTGCTTTTTATCCTTCTCATGGATGAAATTTAAAAAGTGTGTAAAAGAAGAACCCCAAGGGCTGTTGTGGGATATTGGAATTTGACACCAGTGTTGGCTCAAGCTGTGCTGTATGCCGTCAATATAATTCTTATAGCGGACTCACAAGAGGCTCTACATACATCATTGGTCGAGTGGGAAGAAGAATTGAAGCTGCGAGGGCTGCATATAAACCCAAATAAGAGCAAGGTTATATATGTTGGAAAAGATAATGTGGAGCCTATGATGTTTAGTAATGGCGAACCCCTAGAGGTAACAATGCATAAACGTATCTGGGGACAATCATCAATGAAGATGGTAAAATAGACCAGGAGGTACTAAATCGGGTGATGAAGGCCAATGGGATATTTTACCAGATAGCCAATACAATCATAGGAAAACGGGAAGTAAGCAGAAAGGCTAAACTCACGATATATAAGGCGATGTGCCTCCCAGTACTTCTTTATGGATCTTAAACTGGACAACCCTCGATAAGCACATAGGCAGGATCACAGCAGCGGAAATGAGATTCCTCCGAAGAATAGCTGGGCAAGACTAGGAGGGACTGTGTTAGAAATGACAGAATCCGTGAGGAATTGTAGGTGACATCAATCCGTGGCATCCTGGAAGAGAAGCAGTTGAAATGGTTCGGGCACATCTGCAGAATGGACGACACCCGAAAAGCCAAGTGGTTTATGGAAGCAAGACCGGAAGGCAGACGACCTCGTGGTAGGCCGAGACACACTTACCATGATTATATTGCTAAACTGGGCAGAGCAAGAGGACGCACCATAGCGGAGATGAGATGGCTAGCCAGGGACAGAGACCAGTGGGCAAGATGGACTGGCACTGCAGCTCCACGCTTAACGGCACAAAATAGCTAGAGAAAGAAGAAGAAGAGGTGATTATGGCTCCGGCTTTCCGAGATCTAAAAAAACTGTTAAATTAGACTTCCAGGTCCGCTAGCCTCGTTTTTAATTTTTATTTTCTTCTAATAAATGGTGGAAATCATTACTTTGAACGGTTTACATCGATACCGAATTAGGATTTAAGGGCTGTGACGAAAAAGACTTTTGTTGTTATTGTTTTCACGCCAGTTATTTATTTATTTTTTTCGTGACACGCCTTTGACCTATGGCGAGACGCTTTTTCTTTAATTCTATATGAATTTTGCGGATAATGATTTTCATATGAATATTGGTTTTGTGAATGGCGGTATTTCGTGACGGTTTTAATTTTTCAGAGGTTGATATTCGCGATTTTTATTTGGATAATGTTTTTATGAAGGAAGGTACTCATTTTTTTTGTTTCGATATTGATATAGTGAGTGTTGATAATGAGATAATCTTCTGGATTCACATTTTTTTTTAAATTATTCATGTGAACCATGACAATGTTTAAAATTAAACTGTTGTTGTATATTAGAATAAGTGAACATGTGTAAATAAATGAACTTGCACATGGGTTCCATTCTGGATATGAATAGTTTTTGGTCTTATCTGTTTATCCTTTCCATGACATCACAGTATTGATTTAGTAATTCGTTCCTAATCTAGTCAACGTTTGTTTATATCATGCGATTTAGGAAATCTGATAGATCTGGTTGCAAATTATTAAGGATGTGACTATTTATTACTAGATCTTGACATTTTATGATTGTGGTTTTATTGCTAATTTAATCGCCAATTTTTATAAGTGAAGTACTGATATTGTAATACTGGTCGTTTCACATCCACTGACATGTTCTTCCAGAAGGGGGACTGGGGCTGGGACAGCAGCATACCTACACTTACATCATACATTTAACACAAAACACAATAATAAAATTTAAAATACCAGATGGAAAGAATAGATGAAGAGCAGCCTGAGGTGCCATCTGCAATGGATGTAGATACGGGGCAGTCATCCCAGATTGCACAAGACACACTAGATACGGAAGGAGGGAGCTGGCAGGAAGTTAAACCTAGACATAACAGGGTGGTACAACCATTTACCAGCTCCCATCTAGTCCATTGATCCAAAGGGCGGACTCTGATAGAGAGTCTACTCTACTTAGGTCAACTACGTCGACCGAGACAGATCAGGGAGGGACTCAAAGTCAGTCCTCCCTGTAAGTATTTCAAAGGAAGAGGCCGAAAAGATCAAAAAGGCCAAATTAAAGAAGAAGCTTTACCGCAAAAAGAAAAGGCAAGCGGAAGCAATTAAAAGGCAGGCTGAACGGGTGGCCATTAGGGAGGGGCGTCAGACGCCTATCTCTGATCCAGCTACCCGTTGGCAGCTTCATTCATCAGGGAGTACCATCGGTCGTTACCCTATAGTTAGACAAGAGAGTAACTTCCCCAGAACTCCCTTAGAGCCAATACGGGAGGGGGGAGAGGAGGCTGGTCCTTCTAGCACCCCTTCTCGGGCTAGACAGGTACGGGCGTCCTCTTCAAGGGCCAACCCTGCCATTAAATATATAAAGAGACAGAGGCCGGTTGAGGAATCCCCACCTGCGGATACCCGCCGACAAGACAAAAAAAGGCCGAAGCAATCGCCTAGAAGGTCCGGTGACTCTGTTGCAGGACCTTCCTCACAGCTGGATCAGGGGAATACCCGATCCTACAGGGACGCTGCAGCTGGGAGGGCATTGCAGGTGGTTATAATGGGGCTCCAGGAGGGTGAGCCTATCACATAGGATGAGGCACAACTCATACGCAGGCATAGCCAAAATCGATCTTAGGTGCAATGAGCCACACCCCAGAAGGAGACCATTAGCCTTTAAAAACTCTGGATATCAGGCGGAACCGGGTTGGTTCCTCCTCTCCTGCACAAATGAGGAGACCAGGGAATGGCTCTGCGGAAGCTGAGGCGATCGATCCCACCAGACTCAGAATCCTGGACTACCAGAATGAGGACCTGGTTGGTATATCGAGATGGCAGTACTTAGGAACTGAGGGCGACCCAGGACACATGAGAGCGGTGTTTAAGGTGCCCGACATCTCGATGGCATGGTTTGAAGTGCATAAACTACGAGCTAGTCAGCTTAACAGTTTGGAGGGCGCCACTAACTGCTTCAGGCCCCGTCAACCCCTCACAGGAAGGTACTAGGAGGAGCAGGCGCCATTAGGCTCCTGCACTTCCTACTTCCCCTTAACAACAATGGAGTTCAATGTGATTAAGGTAAGACAAATTAATATGCAGCATAACAAATTGGCTACGGCCGAATTAGCTAAGCTTCTCACGGGGGTTAAATCAAACCTCGTTCTAATACAAGAACCTTATTGTTTTAGGTGAATGATTAAAGGCTTAGGGGGAATAGGAGGAAGAATCATCCGACCTCCCCTAATTGAAGACAGTTCTGCGCGTGCGCTAATCTATTACAAACCACCTGTTACTTCCTCTCCCACAAATTTTAAAATACCAGTGAATTAGTGAACTGAAGTGATTATAAACAGCGTTATTTGAACAATTAACAATTTGCTCATCAAATGAACACAACAAAGTGAGTAATCGCTTATTTATCAAGTTTGCTGAACAGTGGTAACAACAATAGATTTAGGTGGAGAGGTTAACTATTATATTGTTATCTATAAGCAGTCTCCCCTCCTCACTCAGTAGCCGGAAGGCTGCCGGAGAGGCAGGGTCACGTCACTTGCCGCTCCACCGTTCTACGTATTTTACTTTTACTTATTTTACTTTTTCAGCCAGATTATTTAAATGAGATATTATCACATGATAATGTCTACGAAAAGTAAAAGATCGAGAAGTTTAGGCAATAACAGCTCTCAAAGCTCACCTGTTAAGCAAAGGCCAAGGCGTTCCAATAGGAAAACACCACCATCAACTCCTGACAGACTTACTGAAACCATTAATGATCCACAACCTGGTTCTTCAACACAAATAACAGACGAATCTCCGTTTTTCACCACCAACCCATACCAGATATTATCTTCAGAAGGTACAATGGAAACAGCACCAACCCCTAGAGAGCCAAAAACACCTTTACAAAAGGTGGTCGAAACATTAAAAATTTCCCTTTATTCTGTCAGCATCTCAATAAAATAATTGACAACTGTAAATACGTATGCCATAGTAGAACAAATGACACCAAAAAATTGTGAAATACTCAACAGAATCAAAGGCTGGATATCACACATATCAGTTATATGAAGAGAGAGCACTGAGAGTAGTGATAGTCTCCACCCTTCAACTTCACCTGATGAAATCAAAGAAGAATTGACGGCTTTAGGCTACAATATCAGCCAAATCACCAACGTTTATAAAGAAAATAAAGAGCTACCGGGAGCACTACCACTATTTTTCGTGAACCTAGAGCGCACTCCAGGGGTCGAAAATATTTACAGAATTAATCGTTTGTACTATAATAGTATAGTGGTTAAAAAATAATACAATAAAAGGGAGATAGTACAATGCCATAATTGTCAAAGCTATGGCAATACAAGAAGCTACTGTCATCGCTTACCTCGATGTGTGAAGTGCGGACAGCAGCATAGGTCTGAGGACTGCACCAAGTCTAGGCAAACTCCTGCTGTGTGAGCACTATGCCACCAAAACCACCCAGCAAACTACAAGGGATGCAATAGGGGATATAAAATACTGAAATCAAGAACACAGACAACACTCAGTCAGGAAGAGACCTACAGGACTCCCAGACCACCAAGGCAACCCTTTAGACGTGTGAACAAAGAGGTGTATTTTGCTGAAATACTAGGAGAAACTGAACAGACAAATCAACCTCAGGCCCTGCCGCAAACTCATCAACAAACTCATGATCCACCACCCCAATATAATAAAACCCAAAAGTCCAGTCCACATCAAATCTCTTATGTTCCTCCTCCTAACAATTCGAATGACCTCACCAGTCTCCTTACATCATTTCTCTCAGAATTCAGATCTCTCATCACTCCGCTTATCTCCTTACTTACAAATGTCATATCCAATCTTATCCCACCGCCAAGAATTCCTTAAATGTCCGCAATAAAACCCATCCTCATTCTTCTCTGGAATGCGAATGGTGTTCGAAACCACATCAACGAACTAACTTTTTTTCTACAGGACAATAACATTGACATAGCCCTAATTACTGAGACCCGAATAACTAACAAACGACAGTTCAATATACCTGGATACAAGATTTATCGAACTGACCACCCTGATGGAACAGCGCATGGACTCACTGCAGTCATCATCCATCAATCCCTCTCCCATCACTTGTACCCTTTACCAGTTCATAATTTTCTACAAACCTCAACCATAACAATCCAAACCTCACTTTTTCCTTTTACAGTTGTCGCAGCATACTCTCCACCTAATATAGTAATACCTGAACCTAACTTCATTTCCTTTCTCAATTCCTTAGGACACCATTTCCTTGTAGGTGCAGATCTCAATGCCAAAGATCAGCAATGGGGGGCCAGAACCACGGATCCCCGCGGGCGAACATTGCTGTCTGCTCTTTATTCCCATAATAGCAACTTCCTTTCTCCTGATACTCCTACATACTGGCCAACAGATCCTAACCGTAATCCTGACCTCCTTGACTTCTTCATTCACAAAGGCCTAGGGCCGCTAAATTTCCCAATTTCTCGGCTCGACGACCTTTCCTCAGACCATAGTCCACTAAACCTAACCCTTTCCGCATCTCCTATCCCCAAATTATCTCCTCCCTCATTCATCAGAGGCCCAGTCAACTGGAATCTTTTCCGCCAAGCAATAACAGATGCAATAGACCTCAGAGTACCCCTAAAGACCCCTCAAGACCTAGATAATGCAATCAGTTCCTTCACCACCTTGATCCAACAAGCAGTCTGGACTGCATCGTCACCACTCCCCTCCAAAAAATCCCTTAAAAAGAATTCCTTGCCCCAAAACCTTACTGGCCTTATTAAATCCAAACGCCATTCTAGGACTCTCTGGCAAAGAACCAGGCATCCTGATGATCGGAAATTATATAATTACTATTCCAAACAGGTTAAAAAAGAACTGGCTACCTATAGATCCCAATCCTACAATTCCTACATTTTTTCCCTCTCTACCGATGACAACTCCCTCTGGAAAGTGACCAAACAAATCCTTAAATACCAATCTATTTCCCAACCCCTCCGACGAGATGATGAAACCTGGGCTTCGTCAGATGAGGCTGATTGGGTGTTGCAAGATGGCTTGCTTTTAAAGCTCAAAACTCACTTACCCCAATCCTTGTACCTAGTCCTCAAATCCTACCTCTCAAATCGTTCCTTTCAAGTCCGCTGCGGCACTGAATTTTCCAACTATTATCCAGTTGAGGCTGGTGTTCCACAAGGCAGTGTCTTGGGTCCAGTTCTCTACATCCTTTTCACAGCTGACATTCCAACCCATCCTAATTCCCTTCTAGCAACATTTGCTGACGATACCGCCATCCTATCTTCCCACCTAGACCCTGAAACAGCATCGCTAAACCTTCAAAGACACATCTCCTTAATTGAGCAATGGTGCAACAATTGGCGCATCAAGATCAATGAATCCAAATGCAAGCATGTCACCTTTACCCTCCGACGCAGATCCTGTACACATATCCTTTTCAACTCAGTACCTCTTCCCATCTGAGACACAGTTCGGTATCTTGGATTCCTTTTAGACAAAAGACTAACATGGAACCCACATACAAGACTTAAAAGACAAGCTTAACCGACGACTTGGCCAGTTATACAGACTACTTAACAGAAAATCTAACCTCTCAATTGAAAACAAACTATTAATATACAAGACCATACTGAAACCCATCTGGACCTACGGACTTGAACTGTGGGGGACAACTAAATTTTCGAACATCAAACGCATCCAATCCTTCCAGTCTAAAGTCCTCCGTATAATAGTCAATGCTCCTTATTATGTTACGAACAAAACCTTACATCATGACCTTAACATCCCTTATGTCCTTGACGTTATTCCATCCCGATTTTCAAATTTTCATCAGAACCTAATCCATCATCCTAATCCCTTAGCACAATCCTTATCCAGTTCCAGTCATCCCTACAATCCTCCTCGAAGGTTGAAGCGGCAGTGGCCTCGAGATCTTTTGTAAAGACGTCATTGGAGTCCTGGTGATGGCCAGCTTCTCTTTTCAAGTCATGAGCGCATGTGCCTTTAGTGCCCTCTCTTAGTCTCCACTGGATTCCCATCCTAGTGATGCGGCTGAGAGAGAAGCGCTGGGATCTCTTGGAGTCTTGCCTTATCCTCCACACGTGGGGGAAAAGGCCCGACTCGGAGCTCCCTTGGCTGACTGTAAATATTGTAAATAAGTATGAATGTGTTTTTATTTATTTATTTTTTCATTTAATGTTATTAAACTTATCATAATCGATTTATTCTGTTACTCCAAGTTTTATTTTATTTTGTTATAATCTTGTTTTTCTTTTATTGTATATATGTTATGTTTGTATTTCATTCATCCTAAATACTCAATGCCCTTAATTGAGGCAAAATGTATTTTTTTCTAAATAAAAAAAAAACAAAATTGAAGACAAACCTAGGGTATGCATATATTGCCACTACCTCAGGTAAACTCAAGAGATGCTGTGGCCTTGAACCTGATTATCAAGGTAGGATTTGAAAGATTAAAATGATAATTGGATCTATTTATATACCTCATGATTTAGACCCTATTTATCAATATGTGGAAAGACTTCGTAAATTTGCAAAAAAAGAGAACCTCCTAATAGGTGGGGATATAAATGCACATCATCATATGTGGAGTAGTACAGACACTAATAAGCGAGGTGAAACCTTGTTAGAATACATAGCTTCAACGGATTTGGAGATCTTAAATAAAGGCAGTGAGCCCATCTTTATAACAAAGAATAGAAGTGAGGTCTTAGACTTGACATTCACTATAAGCCGAATTAAAAGCCTTTTTAAAGACTGGGTCGTCACCTCAGACATCATACTGTCTGACCACAGGATGATCACATTTGAGTTTGAGTCAAACCAGTCCGTCGCTCTCCTGAAAAGAAATCCAAGAAACACTGACGGAAACTTTACAGAGAACGACTGGAAAGCCTAATAACCCTAATAAGCCTAATAGGGGAGGATAGACTTTACACAAGAAACTATATAGATAAAGAGGCCAGCCTCCTCGAGACTGCCATTTTGGCAGCATATGAGGAGGCTTGCCCTTTGAGAACAGAACCAAGGAAAAAAGTTAGGTGGTGGTCTAATGAACTGACCAAGCTACAAAAAGCCACCAGGAGAGCCTATAAAACAAGACAAAAAGAAGATTGGGATTACTATCGTGCCACTTCTTATATCTATAAAAGATCTCTAAGAAAGCATAAACGAGAAGGTTGGCAAAATTTTTGCAGTAATGTGGAAAAACCGCCTGAAGCCTCCCGGTTAATAAAGATCATAGGTGGTAACATCCACCTAACATTAGTTGCTCTAAAGAAGCCGGACAAGTGGACCTCCAGCATTGAGGACACTTTGACTCATTTACTTGAGACGCACTTCCGGATAGTAAAGTAATAAATATGAGACCCAAATGAAGAAGTCCTCACAAAAGAGGAAGATTGGACATGGGCTGAGGTAGCCGTTACCGAAGGGGCCATTAAATGGGCTGTGGGAGAGCTGAAATCATATAAGGCCCCGGGTACCGATTCCCGTGTATGCTCATGGAGGGTCTAAACTTACTACTTCCTCAGTTCAAAGCATTGTTTTGATCCTCACTTGCACTTGGATATATACCGGAGACCTGGAGAAAATCATTAATAGGCTTTATTCCTAAGAACTGCAAGGAGGATTATAGTGTTGCTAAAGCCTTCGACCTATAAGTCTAACCTCCTTTGTATTTAAGATACTGGAGAAGTTGGTGGCAGTTCACTTAACTAATAAAGTGCTGCCCTATTATCAATTACATTCAAACCAACATGCTTATTTCCAGGTAAAATCTACAGCCTTACACTCTCTTATAGGGAAAATGCCCTGCACTTCAAGGAGTCTGTACTAGGACTCTTTTTCGATATAGAAGGGGCATTCGGTAAGACCGAATCAGAAGCAGTTTGTAAAGCCTTAGAAAACATATCTGCCCCAACTGGACTTATCAGATGGGTAAGATTTGTAATAAAAAATAGAATTATTGTTGTTTCAGAAGAAGCAGTCAGATTGCAGGCGTAGATGGTGAGGGGGTGTCTCCAGGGGAGCTGCATCTCGCCTCTGTTGTGGTGCCTGGTAATGAATGACTTACTAAATAGACCGGAGGAAGCTGGGATTTATGCCCAGGCATTCACAGGAAAGTTCATAAGTACCATCTTTGAACGAATGGAAGTCGCTTGCAATATCGTTCAGTCATGGTGTACCGATATGAACTTATCAGTCAACTCACTAAAGACTGAGTTGATTCTCTTTGCCATGAAACGCAAAATGGATGCCTTCAAGGTTCCAAGCTTCTTTGGTAAACAACTTCAACTAAGACAGAATGTCAAATACCTGGGTATTACCATAGATTCAAAACTTAACTGGGGACCACATTTGACAGAAGTTAAAAGGAAAACAATAATAGCCTTTTGGCAAGTAAGACGTGCTGTAGGTATAACTTGGGGTTTTAACCCTAAAGTCATGCATTGGATATATACGGCAATAATAAGACCAAGAATACAATACGGAAGCGTGGGGTGGTGGGTAGCCCTAAATAAGTCCACTCATATGCGAATGCTATGCCGAATTCAAAGAATGGCCTGCATTAGCATTACTGGGCCATTCCGCACTACACCTACAAAGGCTCTAGCAATCTTATTGTCATTGACTCCGCTACACCTATGGATAATGGGTGAGGCAGCTATGGAATTTTTAAGAATGAAGGACAATAGACAGTGGAAATTAACAGGGACAATCACCGGCCACTTAGAAATAGTCAGGAAGGTGGAAAAAGAGTTACCTATCTTACGGTATCTCTCTCCGCCGCTTGACAAAAACCTTACTCTAGAAAGTAAGATCAGCTACCTGTACGCTAACATAATAGATTGGGAACAGGGTTCTGTAGAGACTCAAAAGGACTATCTGCCCTGTTTTACTGATTGTTCAAGGAAAGACTACTAGTTTAACAATCTACACCCCTCAACGCCAACCGAAGCAATAGAAGAAGAATTGAAAAATTTAGGTTTCATAGTGCGCCAGATTAAAAATGTATAGAAGGAGAGTAAAGAACAGCCAGGAGTAAAAGTTCCTCTACCCTTATTTTCGTAGATTTGGAGCCAACTCAAGGGATCAAAAAAATATACGAAATAAGAAGAATATACTACACAAGTTTTATAGTAGAGAAACCATATCCTAAGAGGGAAATCGTACAGTGTCACAATTGCCAGGCATATGGCCATACCAAGACTTAATGCCATCATCTGCCGTGCTGTGTGAAATGTGGAGAGCAGCACAAATCCGGGGAGTGCACAAAATCGAAACGGGATCCTGCAGTGGTGCTTTGTGCCTTGAAGGACATCCAGCGAACTACAAAGGCTGTCAGATCTACAAGAATATCAAATCAAGATATCAAAAATCCCGGACCCAAGAAGAAGCAGAGGTATCAAGAAGAGAACCTAACGCATC
The DNA here is from genome assembly GCA_928085145.1 of Nezara viridula. Classification (NCBI taxonomy): domain Eukaryota; kingdom Metazoa; phylum Arthropoda; class Insecta; order Hemiptera; family Pentatomidae; genus Nezara; species Nezara viridula. The sequence goes on from OV725078.1 coordinate 112,510,617, forward strand.
AAGAAGAGGACCTTCAAAAATAATTGACCCAACGGTGTCTTTTGTACACTTATTAGGAGGTAAGAATGATGTTACTTATTATGAGATCCTGCCGCAACAACATATACCTCAAAATTCTGAACCCCACCCTCAATATCCTAATCATCAACAGTTTTATCAACACCAAATTCCTCACATTCCTCCTCCCTCAAATGCCACAGATCTCACCAGTTTACTTACATCTTTCCTCTCCGAATTCAGATCCCTTGTTACTCCTCTGATATCTCTTCTCACCAATCTTGTATCACATTTTATCCCTTCCCCGAAAAATTCTTAAATGACTTCCAATAAACCTTTATCCATTCTCCTTTGGAATGCAAAAGGTGTTAAAAATCATACAAACGAACTAACTACATTATTACTTGACAAGAATATTGACGTGGCACTAATTACTGAAATTCGATTAACCACTAAACAGCACTTCAAAATACCACAATGCCTGACATATCGTACTGACCACCCTGACGGAAAAGCACATACCGGTACTGCTGTCATTGTACACCAATCCCTCTCCCATCACCTACTCCCGTTACCTATACATGATTTCCTACAGTCCACCGCTATCGTGATAAAAACCTTTTCCTTTCCGGTTACCCTTGCATCAGCGTATTGCCCTCCTAACCGATCCATATATAATGCCCAATTCTTCTCGACTCCTTAGGACATCACTTCATCTTGGGTGCAGACCTAAATGCCAAACATCAACAATGGGGTTCCAGAACCACGAATTCTCGTGGCCGAACCCTGCTGTCTGCACTCAATTTCCAACGGTTTCACCTCTTTTATCCCAACTATCCTACCTACTGGCCCAGATTCTAACCGTAATCCTGTTATCCTTGATTTCTTTATCCACAGCGGCTTAGGTTTCCTCAATTGTTCCATTACACATCTAAATGAACTTTCCTCTGACCATAGTTCTCTAATTCTTAATGTTTCACTTGAGCCCGTTCCCAAACCTTCTCCACCATCATTTATCCGGAGCCCAGTTAACTGGGACCTTTTCTGCCAAATCATCTCCGATAAAATTGATCTTAACTTATCCCTAAAAACTCTATAATTATCACTGCAAAAAATTAAAATTGGAATTAGTCACCTTCAGATCACAATCCTTCAACTCCTACCTATCCTCCTTCTCTTCTCGCGAAAATTCCCTTTGGAAAGCCACTACAAAAATCCTAAATCCTCACCACATTTCTCATCCCCTCCGACGAGAACTCTAACATCCGGAAGCCCATCCTGCCCACACCGTAACAGTAGAAGAACTCCTTACATCACCAATCCCACTTTCCTTGCCCCCAAAAGCTATTCATCCTTCCGAAGTGAAATTTCAATTAAAAAAACTAATCCCCCGTAAATCTCCTTACCTCTCAAAATCTTCGACAACTTCTATCCAAAGCAGTCATATTCCTTACATATATCTACAATTGTATCCTACGCACCACCCACTTTTCTCTGTTATGGAAACACTCCACTATTATCCTTTTCCCAAAACCAGGCAAACCTCCCAATATCTCAACATCCTATAGACCAATTAGCCTATTCCCAATCCTTTCAAAATTTTTTGAAAAGATCCTTTTGAAACGAATACTACCCATTATAGAATCCCAAAATATTCCTTCCCATCAGTTTGGTTTTCGCTCTCAACATTCTACTATTCAACAAGGACTCCGAGTTGTTGATCATATTTCCTCAGCCCTAGAAAACAAGGAATACTGTTCGGGTGCATTTCTGGACATTGCACAGGCGTTTGACCGGGTATGGCACTCCGGACTGCTCTTCAAGCTTAAAATCCATTTACCTCAGTCCTTGTACCTAGTCCTCCGATCCTACCTCTTTGATCGCTCCTTTCGAGTTCGCTGTGGAACAGAATTTTCCAATATCTACTCCGTTAAAGCCAGTGTTCCCCAAGGCAGCGTCTTGGGTCCCGTGCTTTTCATCCTCTTTACTGCTGACATCCCTGTTCATCCCGATACTTTCCTTGCAACATTCGCTGACGACACCGCAATCTTATCATCCAACTCTGATCCCGAAATAGCATCCTTATATCTCCAAAGCCACCTCACCTTGATTGAGCACTGGTGTAATAACTGGCGCATTAAACTTAATGAATCTAAATGCCAACATATTACCCTTACACTCTGACGCAATTCCTGTCCACCAGTACACTTTAATTCCATCCAGCTTGCTTACTCAGACACAGTCCGGTATCTTGGCTTTCATTTAGACCGAAGACTAACGTGGAGCCCACATACTAGACTCAAAAGACAAGAACTCAACCGACGATACGGCCAGCTATACAGACTACTAACCAGAAAATCCAAACTTTCTACTGAAAACAAATTACTTATCTACAAGACAATACTGAAACCTATATGGACATACGGACTTGAACTGCGGGGGACAGCAAAAGTTTCTAACATCAAACGTATTCAATCCTTTCAATCTAAATTCCTTCGAACAATAGTTGATGCTCCGTTCTATGTAACTAACAAAATCCCTACATCACCATGACCTTAATATCCCATTTGTCCTAGACCTTATTCCAGAAAAATTCTCCAAATTTCACCAGAACCTTACCTATCATCCAAATCCCCTTGCACAATCTCTATCCAGCACCACCCATCCTTACAATCCTCCTCGAAGGTTGAAGCGGCAGTGGCCCAGAGACCTTCTGTGAATAAGCATCTATTGGAGTTTTGGCAATGGTCAGATCCTCCACTCAAGCCCAAGTGTGTATGATTAGGTTAGTTCTTTTGTTTATATACATTTATTTTTTTATTATTTATTAGTTTATTGTATTATTTTATTTTTATTATTATTGTAAATAGAGTGTGAGTGTGCTCTCTGAACACTATTATAAATGTCCTTGATGTGACAGAATGTAATATTTCTAAATAAACAAATAAAAAAAAAAAAGATACTAGTTTAACGGGTGCAGGGGTCTATATAGAGAAACTAAATATAGAATTAAGCATACCACTAGGTAAACATGCTACGGTATTTCAAGCAGAGGTGTTTGCTATACTTTCTGCAGTCACCTGTTTAGAAGTTACTAATTGCGAGAATGCTGGCATTACTATCTATTCGGATAGTCAGTCAGCACTACAAGCATTGCAGTCTCCCAAAGTGACCTCAACATTGGTGCAGGAGTGCAAACAGGTGTTGGAGAAACTGGCCTGCTCCAAGAGGGTGGAACTAGTGTGGGTCCCTGGTCACAAAGGAATTAAAGGCAAGGAAAAAGCTGATTACCTAGCAAGGAAAGGAGCGGACTCTCCAATTGTAGGCCCAGAACCTGCAATAGGAATATTCAAAAAGCATCAGCGGAAAGAAGTCCTTGATTGGACTTGGAAGATAACAGGTAAAGAATGGAGGGAATGCACTGGGCTTGGACATGCGAAGCAATTTGTGAAAAGCGCCTCTCCCTCCAAAACAAAGTGGCTGCTGAGCCTAACTAGGAAAGGAATCCGACTCATCATCGGCGTACTAACAGGCCACTGCAGACTTAAAAGACACTTAAAGATCTGTGGTATAGTAGATGATGAGATCTGTAATTACTGCAGAAGTGCACCTGAAACTGCCCTTCACTTTATAACGGAATGTGACCGATTTGCGTCACTCAGATTCAGATCTCTAGGAGCAGACAGAATCCAAGTATGCAAAGCTACCTCCATTAAATGGTCCAACCTTGTGAACTACATTAGAAGAACAAAAAGGTTTGAGATAGAATAGAGGTACAACAGACAAACACTGGTAGTATCAGTCTTTGGGGTTGGCAAAAAGGACTAATAGGCCCACCTGCCGGAGTAAGTCCTCCTAGCTGTACCAGTACCAGTATGTTCTTCCTAACGTTCATATAAGCTAGCTTAAATAGACAACCATGTGAAACCCTCACGTATCCACTTTATCAACCTAACATATGTTTTATTAATAAATAATCAAAATCAGAACATTTATTATTGATGTATACAATTTAGACGAACAGACAATAGAAAGCCCAATGAAATGCCCAACTAAACAATAGACTATAGATAATTAATAAAACTTAATCTCAGGAGTAACCTAAACTTAACTATTTATAACTAAACAACAAGAACTTACGGACTAACCTAAAGATGATATAAAATCTACTAACTAATATGAATATGTATAACGTATAAAAATACCAAAGATTTTATTCATATAAGACCGCTTCTTCCAGCAATTACTGAGAGAAAGAGAGAGAGAGAAGAGAGAGCTAACGTTTCCTCCAACGCACGTAGGTCTCTTCACCTTTTCCAGTCCCTGTCTCCTTCAATCTCCTAAAAACCTCTCTCTCTCTCTCTCTCTCTCTCTCTCTCTCTCTCTTCTCTCTCTCTCTCTCTCTCTCTCTCTCTCTCTCTCTCTCTCTCTCTCTCTCTCTCTCTCTCTCTCTCTCTCTCTCTCTCTCTCTCTCTCTCTCTCTCTCTCTCTCTCTCTCTCTCTCTCTCTCTCTCTCTCTCTCTCTCTCTTCTCTCTCTCTCTCTCTCTCTCTCTCTCTCTCTCTCTCTCTCTCTCTCTCTCTTTTAACCTTGTAAATAAAACTAAAATTTATACATATTTTGGTAGATATGTGAGGTTCAGATAGAGTATACATATCTATATAGATATATCTACATATACATATAGATAGAGTATAGATATGTGAGTACAGATAGAGTTCAGTATAGAGCCGTAGGGAAGTGGCAGCTTAGTTCCCACGGAAGAAGCTAACGAAGAGGAAAAATACCTGTTTTAAGATATCCTTAAAAGAACCTTTGGTGCGTGCCCAGGATATGACATAACAAGAGTTTCAATTGATTTCAACGCGAAAGTCGGAAAAGAACACTCCAACGGAGTATTTAGAAGCCTTGTTGTGGGTAGCACTGTATCTTGGCAAAGGCATATTCATAAAGGTTTTTGGATCACTCCTGATAGATCAGCTGTTAATCAAATCGATAACATATTGATAGGGAGGCGACGCGAATCGAATCCACTCGATACTAGGACATTTGGAGGAGCTAATGTCAACTCTGACTATCTTTAAATAGCAAACCTTATAGCCAAGATCTCCACGTCCAGACAGGGTTTTAGGAGTAGTAAGGTTAAAAGGTTCAACTTGCCAAGGCTCAATGGTAATGAACTGGAGTTTGACTAGGCATTACAATTTTTTTTTTTAAATCTTTTTATTGAGAAATAATACATTTTGCCACATTTAAGGGCACTGAGTACTAAAGCTGAGTGAGGCTCATTCATACTATATATACAATGCAATAAAAAAAATAAATAAAAAAACATATATCTATATAACAAAGGTAAAAACTATAAAACTAAAGAAATGTAACTTGAATTCAAATTAAAAAAAAAAAAATAATAATAAGTAAAACAAATAGATATATAAAAAAGAAAAACATTCATACTTAATATATAAAAAAGCAAAAACATTCATACTTAATATATAAAAAAGAAAAACATTCATACAGGCATTACAATTAACGCACAATGAACGTTGAATAGGCTGATGCAATTCTCGGTCCACCTCAGAAGGAATGCTTTCCAGTGGTTTGATGACGAATGCGCAAATGCAAGTCACCGAAAGAATGTGGCAGAGGCGCGAGAGGAAATGTCGTCGATGGAGGCATCGTCGAGTGAAGAAAATATTTCATCGCAGGAAGAAGAGACATAAAGTCCTCCCAAATGTTCTATTCACACGCCTCTTACCTATGCTGATAGTGCAATTGGTTCCTACCAATGTGGAAAATCGACTGTCAACCAAATATTTAGCCTGAAAACCACATTAGAGAGAGAGGAAACGAATCGCAAGCAAATGACACACCATCTCTTCATCTATTTTAAGTGAGCAAACGTTAGTATTAATCGCGATGAG